>CM076580.1:1283004320-1284204320 GCA_034641835.2 Pinus albicaulis
AACACTAATCAAGAAAAAGGAGGAAGATAAACTTGAGATCCTTGTTGATGCCTCCCTAATTTATTGAGGCACATCATCAGCACTCTATCCATCAGTTTCGATGGTTTTTCGGTGATTTTTTGAAATTTTGGGCATTTTGACAAATTTGGACTAGTTTTCAACACAATCCACTTGTCAAAAGCGTAATGCCTAGGGCGTTGCGCCTCTTCTGGGGGCCTCCAAATGATAAATTACCACCACCGTTGGATTAAGAAGGAATTATACATCAACATTTTACTATTTTCACACCAAAATTGTACATTATGAGAGGGAGAAATGGCCAAAAACACCTAAAAAAGCACCTTTCTGCCTCATTTTTCAGGCTGGTGCTACACTTTTGACCAGTCATGGGAGATTTGACTTTTGAGGGAATTATATTTACTATTTTTAGAAACTAAGGGCATTTTTGGAAACTAGACATGAGCATATTTCCAATGAGCTATCATGATCTGAATTTGGACTTCAGGAAGGCCTCCAAAAGTGGCCTTGAAGTTTTCTCTAATATTTTCTAGTTTTTGAATTTTTCTCAGTTGGTGATAGAATTTTTGAGTTTTTAATGATGTAATTCATCCTTGTAAATGTAATTATGACCTAAATAGTTACTAGAGGGTAGATGCATTAGGTAAAAGTGGATTTCTGGCTAAAATGAATCAGTTTCACCAAAGTTAGCGATGATTTTGTTGACCTCCCTAGTCTTTGGGTTTCGAGTTGAGCACTTTGTGGATAAGTTCCTAAAGTTAGGGATTCGATCCCTGAGATGGGGAGAACCAATTTTTGTCTATATTACTCACTTATTTTCTCATAGCAAGGGTTGGATGATGTTGGATTGATCTTGGAACAATTTTTATAATAAGACTTTTGGATAATAATAATAGACAGAGTTGCAGCTATATTGATGGAATTCATGTGGTAAATGATTTAGCATTGTTTATTCTCTTGTTATCAAAATGTGTGAATGTATTGTAGCTCATATTCATTCCATTTTTAAATTTAAATGTTTCCTAAGTGAGAAAGAGTGAAATAATTAGGTTTATGCTCTATTTTGGAGGGATATTTATTGTTTGTCTCATTTTCTTCTTAGTAGAAAAGAATTCATAGCCCTTATGCTCTTTTCTCAAAACCCTATTAGTCTAAACGGTCTCATTAGATACCCTGTTGTGTTGATTTGTTTGCCTACCTTGCTCCATCATATCCATGCAATTCTGATCCTTGTTTGCCATGACCTAATTCCTTCCTTGATCTTTTCACCATCCAAAACCTCAAAATTTCAATCAATCAAACCCTCGTGCTACTATACCTAGCCTAATATCTCATTGATCCAGTCATATTGGCTGATATCCATTGGAGGGAGACCTCTCCTACCTAGTAGGGCTAGCTACTTGGCAAAATATTGGTCCGTGGTTACCTTTGCTGGTCTCTTCTTAGCCTCAAAGATCAGATGGAGTGATAACATTTTGGTGACCATACCAGGGAAGAAAGTGACAGATATCCTTGGTTGTACCATTAGTTCTTCGAATTTATGGCCTTGGATGATAGGTCTAAGATTTCATTGAGTCTGATCTGAAAAATTTGCAGATAACCAAGTTGCTGAACAGTGAACATTCTGGCTTCGAGGAGATACACCAGATAAAATCCTGATCCTCACCCAGCTGATCCAGTTGAAGATCTAGAGAGGCTTGTTCGGAAGCATAGATATCAAGCTACATAAATTCAGTCAAATCTAATCCCATTGGTAAGATCTTCTTCGCTGTCTGCAAAAGTTATATCTCTCAAAGAAATACCATTTGATTTAAAATTTGAGCTATATTTGTTTCAATCTAAGTCTGAAACCTCTTTATTTGATATATTATTTGACCCATTAAGGATTTCTAAGGTAAAATCATTATATGAGTTAGATCTTAGTTCTTTAAAACTTGGAGAAAAATCACCCTTTGAAGAAACTAAGTTTGAATTAGACGTTGACACTAAATTATGGAGTCAATTCTATAGAATTGAAAGTTTAGAAAACCAACTTCAGTACCAGTTAGAAAAAACCATAATCCAATATTAGCAAGAGCCAAGACCCATCCCAACACAATCACAGTCCGTTGTTGCTTCCTGATCCACACCATCTACTTCATTATCTATTCAAAAAACTCTTCCTATTGTTACTCCTATAGTTCATTCAACAAGAATTATGGCCATATTTTTACCCCTCATGTTACCAGGTCAAATACATGCCTGTTGTACTATACAACAACCCTCCCTTTTTCTTAAATTTTAGAAATAAAATTCATTTAGAAATAGGGTCCCTTTTTCTTTTATAGAAATAAAAGAATTAGAAATAAAGATTCATTGTTTTGAAAGTTTTATCTTTGTTTGTTTACAAACCAAATAATATTCAAAAAACTTCCGATAAACTCAAGTATAGAAGACCTATCCACAAAACAAGTCGAAATGCAAAAATTACAATAAATAGTAATCGCAACGGAATCTGAGAAAACCTCAGAGAACTTGACATAAAAACCCAAATCCTGATGCGATTAGTTCGATAACAAACTTCAACCGCAAAGAGTTTAAAGTTATTTATTTATACATCTCCGATGCGATGCGATCAATCGCAATCACATGATCGGAGCATTCTCTAATAAGCTCTTTGCGGTCAATTTCAATTTCTTCGATGCGATGCGCGCTTATTATAAAAACACTTTACAAAAGGGAAAACAAACATTTGTCCGTTTAAATAAAAACTTTTATATGGTAGACCCCACCATCGGAAATCAGAGAAAGCTATTAACAATTCTTTTCGATTGAAACTTCCCGACCGCAATCTATAACCATCGAATCGGAAAATCGGAAAAGTTTTCAATCGGAATCGGCCAATCGAAGAAATCTGTATTATGATATTTATGTGCCATTTGAAAACTTTCGATGCTATTGATAAATGGCATTTATTACATTCGAAAAGTTCAGAATAGGTGAATATTATAATATTTTACAAGCGCCAAATCTTCATTTGTACGTAGGAATTTAATAGCAAATCGAATGAATATTGGTTGATGATTTGGTTTTTAATACGTGAGTGTGACCCAAAAAGAACATTTACGCGCTATACGAAACCAATAAATAATGAATCATTTGTTCATAAACGTTCCGTTCAAGTTGCTTGTTTGTCACGACTGAAAGTTTATTGTTTTGCAGAGCCAAGGAACACCAAGCCCTTTCATTCACAGACAAAGGGAAGTAATAGCAAACACAGAAATGTCGAAGAGAGCGAGAAGAGCCAAGACCGCTGTTCCTATTAAGTTTGTTGAGACTCCTACAGTTTCAAAAGAAAAGCCCACAAAACTGAGATTAGTCACAGATACATCATGCCAAGGGCTCGGAAGAATGACGTGGGAAGGAGTCTACAATCTATTGGAGAAAGAAAACCCCAAAGTCACAGTGGAAAAGGCATCAGTTCCATATGAAGATAGTTCAGATTCCGACTCTGAGATTACTGAAAAAACACTTGCAAATTCATTTTTGCATCGAATTGCAGCCAGAGTGAGCATCATGCCTTATTATGATGTAATTCGATGGGTCATCGATAGTGTGAAGATACAGGACAGAACGTTTGTTTCAGATTTTGGAGTGTCTTTTGGGTCGTTTAAAGCAGAAGACATTAAGGCAATGTATCACCTTCCGGATCCGCAGAAGGTGTATAACAAAGAATTTATCAAAGAGTTCGCTGATAATAATAAAGTCCAATCTGATCCTATCAAAGATTGGAGGAAAAATCCTGAGAAGCACAAAAATGAAGCATCCGGTATGTATTCTGTAGATTCCCTCTTACCTCCGTATTGCTATGCCGCTGCCATGATGTGTAGATTATTTGGCAATGATAATTCAGCTAGGTTTTCTATACAAATGGTCCCATTAATCCTAGCTGCTGTCAATTCCCACATTATGGATTGGGGTGTTATTCTTTCTGATAGAATGGCTAATAGAATACTTGAGTACAGACAAGATAAAATCGCTGGAAATTCCACTCCTTTTTTCTTTTGTGCCTATATTCTAGATGCTCTTTGTTTTAATTCCGAATTTCCCTTGTTTAGATGGAAATGGACTCCCAAAGACCCTACCCCAATTCATATATATCATAAACTTATTTGGAAAGTTCATTTCCAAGATAATGTATATAGAATATGCCATGGTTTCCTTATCCCTGTTTTCCAAACCATTTTCAATCGCTTCCCTCCTAGATTCTCTGATAAAGCTAAAGCCGACTTATCCTCAATAGGAGATTGGTTTGGAGAGGAGAAATTTACATACATCAGGATTTTTGGTAGTATTGTGGAACCCCATGTTCTTCCTCTTATTGTTCCAGAAAAACTTCTCACCCAGGAAATTTCCTATCAATTAACAGTTGAAGGAATATCCAGATCTTTAAACAACAGTAAGAAGAGAATGTGGCCTCAATTCCAATTCAATTGTGGTCAGTTTACTTTAAATGACTTCAAACATGCTGAAAAGGAAGTCGCCAAAATAAAGGGTTGTAAATTTGCAACCATTCCAGGGAGACAGTATGATCCGCGACAGATAGCCTTTAATGTTACTGCTTCAGTTTCAATTGCTCGATTTGAGCATGAACCAGATGAGTTTGATGATTTTTTTGTTTCATTGAATGATTTTCCTCAAATTTATGATTTAGCCAAGTCTAAATTCCAGAAGGAAGAAATGAATAAATTTTTGTTATTCAGAAGTCAAATATTGTTGAGAGTTCCTCTAGACCAACTGAGAATTCCAATACAAGGGTCAGAGACAGAGGGTACATCTGGAAAAACGCCAGGAGAAACATCTGCCGGTAAAGTCATTTCACAATCGGCTATTAACCAGCCAACTGTACATACTGAAAAGGTGAGCACTGATGGCAAACCTGATGCTCAGAAAGGAAACACTGATGGCAAATCCGATCGAAATACTGATCAACAGTCCACAGCTCAAACAACAAAAAAATGCACAAGTACTGATACTAATGTGCATAATCAAAAAGGAGGATCGGATAGCAAAACCATTGAGCAGAAAATAGATACAGGGAAAGAAGACATGCAATCGGGAGGAAAAGAAACTACTGAGAAGATTGTAGACTCTACTGATCTTAATGTTTCCTCTCAATTATCGAAACAATATGATCAATTCGCTCAGCAATTCGAACTGCAAGATAAAGATAAAGAGAAAATAGAACAGGATGTTGAAATCATTCCTGAACATCCGACATGACAGATTGTATTGAAGATTGAGGAGATCCCTCCTTTAGATGTATTTTACAGCCCTAAACATAAGGCTATTGTTAGAAGACAGAGAAAAAGAAGGAAGATGGATCAGGACATGTTTTCTACTCCACAGGAAGAATTTATGAATATTGTTTACAAGAATACTGAAGTGAATCCTTCTGAGGATCTCACTAAATTGTCCTAATATGCAGGAGCTTATAGTGCTGCAACAGTTGATAAAGCTGTAGAATTTTCTCAGATTATGACTCAGAAAGATCTCCATATAGCTTCACTGGAAGAGCAAGCTAACGAAAGTCAACAAAAGATTACTCAATTGCAACAACAACTACAAGATCAAGAACTCAGGTCCAAAGAGTTAGAAGAACAGCTTGCCGAAGAAGAGAAGAAAGTTGATGAGCAGGTCTTAGGCAAACAACAACAATTGAATGAAGAAATTTCCAGGTTACAAGGTTTGTTACAAAATGAGAAGAATGCGAATATTGTACAAGAAAAGGAGTTTCAAACAGCTTTAGATAGGTTCAAATATTTCCCTAAGTTAAGTGAATTCAAATCGGAAGCTCTTGAAGCTAATAAACTGTTGTCTCAACAATTGAATGAATTTTGTGAAAAACTGTCACAGGCAGAACCATTTTATGATATTACCTCATCCTTGATCTAGAACATTATTACTCTCAGACAAGAAATTGATGATGCTGATGAAAAGATTTCTGAATTTCTCAATTGGCAAGATACAGAAAAAGGAAGAGAAGCTAATCTTCCTAGAATAGAGGAAAGACATAAAGAAATCTTGTTTACAGAATGGGAACATCAGATAATGAAAGCTGAGAGAGCAATATCAAGAGCTAGGGGCATGATGAGTAATATCACGCAATTTATAAATGACAGTTTGTATTCAATCAATCTCATTTCAGACTGTGTTCCTGGCAGTTTGCCTAAAGTGAAAGAAACTGAAAACTGATGGAAAGAAGAAATGATCAACAAAAGTCAACAAATCGACAAACTTCAAGAAATATCTTGGGAAAATTTGTGGGCTTATTTAATAAAGCCAAACAATCAACAAATGGCTATTAAATTCCTTTCAAATGCTGTCGATTGTCTAATTTCAGAATTTTCCGATGCCACCTATGCTAGACAGCTGCATTCCAAGATGAGTCATCCACCGAGGCTCCAAGATATGCTGAAGATTTGCAACTTGGCTACATCAAGCGAGAAAGAAAAGCAATGAATCAGTTTCATTTAAGATAGCATTTCTGTTTTTTATTTGATAGATTGTAACAGTAGTAGTAGGATTTTGTTATGTAATTTCTTATTTAAATTCCTCTCATGCATTTAGAGAGGGATCCGAAGTTGTAATATTTTTTGGATTTGGAGCTTACATTTCTGTACTCCATTCCCTCTTATATTTTATAAAGGATAACATCTGGTGATTTTGTGCTAAAATTATCTTTGAAGTGTTACATTTCTGTACCTTTGGATTTAAATTTACATCGGAGTTACTGGATTTGAGTATCAGATTTCATTTGACAGTCTTCAAGATGAATGAGGTATTTCTATCTGTTCACTGTTGATTTCCTTTGTTATATGATATTCGCTTGAAAAATTGCTATCATTTATATATATGGTTTTCATAACTTTTTCTTTTATATATCATTTATGAGTATAATTGAAGTGTTATCTTTCAGAATCATATATAGATGGTATACAATGATGAATGCAATATGCTAATATAACTCTGTTTCATTTCTTAAACAGAGTTATCTTTATTCGTTTCTGCACATTTCAATTTAAATAATAATACATTTTCATGGTTATTGTTAAATTGGAACAATCTTAAGTTGTATTCACATATAATTACCCGGGTTAGTGTTAGAATTTATTTGTCAGCATTTAGTTTAAATTAGATAGTTTTATTTCAGTTAATTTAGTCCCATTTCCACTCATCCAAATCAATCCCCTCACCAACCCATTTAGTTATAAGGAAACTGGTCCTTTAAATCCAGTCGGAGCCACCATACCAAACGGAAAAGGAGCTGTCCTAAGGTCCCGACCGGGTGGTTTTCCCCAATGTTTGAAGCAGAGATTTTCTAGGCTTCAACATTTTTGGCGCTAGAAGGAGGGCTGAGCTATGAATGGCAAGTAAATCTTTATCTACAGGCCATTCTGAGAGAAAAACACCCTCATTAACTTCTTCAATTTCTTCTGAAATTCAAAATCCTAGAGAAGAAATTGCGAAGAATATTCATACACCCACTACCAAAATCTCAAAATATTCAGACAAGAAATCTCCTGAGTCTCCTGAGGTTCAAGATTTAATCCATAAATTGAAAGGATTCTCACTATCTCTTGAAGAGTTTGAAATATCTGAAGGTAGTGTAAGTTCAAAATTTGTTCCTTCAAAACCTCTTACTAGGTTTCAAAGTGAAAAACTCGGTATTCCTCCGAAAGAATTTCCTTTACCTAGTAAGGGAAAAACAAAAAGAATTCAATCGGAATCAAAAAGTGATACTAGTTCATCATCTCATATTCAATCACTTGTTTCCGAAACCACAACTCAACAAAGTGCAGTTGTTTCCACATCATCTCCTCAATCATCATCTGCTCAGTCATCATCAATCTCAACATCATCTATTCCAACAACTTCTATTCAAACACCACCAGTTTCTACTACTCCTCCAATAGTCGTTCCGATAATGGCTAGACCATGGGCTACTCCAGGGGCAGTCAACATGGCTGCACCTTTACATGATTTACCAGACAATCCTGGAAAATGGCTTCCAAAATTTAGTCCATATCTTAACATCCAAGCTGAAGAACATATCAATAACTTTATGCTGGCTGTAAATTTGAATGGAGTCACTCATGAAGATGTTGTAGTCAGACTATTCCCTTATACTCTTCAAGGAGCAGCAGGATCATGGTACTTCTCATTACCTTCGGGATCCATAACAAGTTGGGTCATTTTTGCAGATCATTTTTTAACCAAATTTGGAGATGACCGATCAATAGCTACTTTACTCAATGATCTCTCAAATTTGAAGATAGAACCCAAAGAGCCCATTGAAAATTTCAACGCTAGATTCAACAAACTCTTTAACAAAATCCACACAGATTCACAGCCCAGTGAACAAGTCAGAAGTGAATGGTATATAACTGCCTTACCCTCAAACATAGCAATTTTTGTAGATAGAGCTGCAAAACCTACATTAGCCGAGAATATGAAAGAGGCTATTGTAGTAGAAAAATGAATTATTTCTCTAGAAAAGAAAAATGCTATGGAGGAAAGGAAATCGAAGAAAGTCAGCTTCAAAGATGATTCAAAGAAAAAGGCCAAAGATCCATATGACATGGAAGGTTTACAGAAAGTTCTTAAAACCATGTCAAATGAAATGGTTGAAATTAAAAAACAAGTAGCTGAAACTTCTACTAAAAAACCATTCCGAAATTTCAGAAGAAACCAAGTTGAATCTAAACATCCTAATGCAATCTCTAATGCAGAATCAGAGGAAGAAGAAGAAGAAGAAGAGACATCTTTAGTATCAGATGAGGAAGATCAGTACGAAGAAATAGCTGAATTACATGGAATGTGGGATTTTATCCTCCCTAATTCTGATAGTGAGGTAGAACAAGAAGCTATGCCTGTAAGTACTAGGAGTAAATCTACAGCAGAGCCTATACAAACAGCTCCTAAAAAGAAAATCACAACTCCAAGTACCAAAAATAAATCCCCTGCAAAGAAAGCTTCTCCATTACCTACACAAAATCAGCCATCTTCTTCTAATCCTACCACATCAACAACAAAGACTTTAGTGGTGTCAGATCCTATGGAGTACAACATTGTCGAAGACATGAAAAAGATTAGAGCCAACATTTCCTTACATGAACTCAGAAAACTGAAACACCAGCAAAAGTTGCTATTGAAAGAATTAAACGCTACACCAATTGCTCCTTTACCAAGCGGTGTAGTTGCAAAAGCAGCTAGAGGAGCTGGTAAACCACCAGATAAGTTAGATGCTACTGATACCGTGCTCATTGGAGAAAATTCAAATTCTCAAACTCCTCCTTTTCTTCTGACTTATGAAATGTACAATAAGAATTTTCATAATTGTTTGATTGATTCTGGAGCTTCCTCTAATATAATGCCTACTTCTATTTGTGCCAAATTGAATATCGAACCACAGAAATCGACAGTTAATATTGTTCAATTGGATCGCTCTAAAGTTCAAGTTGTAGGAGAAATCAATTCAGTTACTATCAGATTAGCTTCCGATCCTAGAATTGTCCAAAGAATTGATATATTGATTGCTGATATTCCTGAATTCTATGGATTAATTTTAAGCAGGGACTGGTCTGTGAAACTTAATGGTTATATCTCGACTGATTATTCACATATGTGGCTTCCCTACAAAGGGAAACCAAATCAAATTAAAATCGAACGAGAAAAACATATGACACACACTGTCACTGAATTTGAACAACCTAACGAACCTGTGGCATTCAACAACAATATTCTTGGAGGTTATTTTGCTGAATCATTTCTTGGAAACTTCAAAGCACCCCAATCACCTTTTTCTGTAAATACTTTTGTTTCTCAAGTAGAAAATTTTTCACAATCCGATTCTTCTAGAATTGTAAATACTTCTGATGTAATTGTAGATAATTCAATATATAAATCTTTATTTTGGTCGTTATATTTTGATGGATCAAAGTCTAGTGATGGAGCTGGAGCAGGATGCATTTTAATCGATCCAAATGGAGAAAAAACCATGCTGACATGTAGGCTAGAATTTGAGTGTACTAACAATACTGCAGAATATGAAGCCTTGGTTCAAGGACTTTATAAAGCTATAGGGTTAGATGTTAAATACTTGAAAGTCTTTGGAGATTCCGAAATTTTCATAAAACAAGTTAGGAATACTATTCATTGCCTTTCAGGACATCTTAAACACTATCAAACCCTAGTACAAGATCTCACCACTCATTTTTTAGCATTCAATATTTCTCCTATTCCTAGGAATCAGAATACATCAGCTGACTTGTTAGCTAATGTTGCATCTAAACTCCTATCTGCTGAAGATTGCAGTCCTGATACGTTTTCTGTAGAATTATTTTTTCGTCCATCTATCCCAGATAATGTTACAAATTGGAGGGTTTTCTATCATGATCAAGATATTTTAAATTTCATGACTTCAGAGAAATCATATGATGAGAAAATTATTGATGAAGATGATCATGATTTACAAATTGCTTCAAAAGGTAATGAAAATCCCATTCTTAAATATGTTGTTAAATTGGAGGACTTATATGATATTAAGGACAGATTCAAGAAAGTCACTAATACCAAACTTCAAAGTTCCACTTTGAAGTTTGAATTAGTAAATCTTGGTTCTGATTCCAAACCTCAAAACGTTAATTTAGGACTCAATTTAACATCAGAGGAAATGAATGCTTTCATTAAACTCTTGAACAAATATAAAAACGTTTTCGCTTGGAATTATGATGATTTAAAAACATATGATACTTCGGTTATTCAACACACAATTCCAATGCTTCCTGATATTAAACCTGTTCAACAAAACCTAAGGAAAGTTCATCCAAATCTTGAAGATCAAATCAAATCAGAAATTAATAAACTTTTAAAAGCCAAAATCATTTTTCCTGTCAGGCACTCCAATTGGGTTTCCAATATGGTACCTGTAAGGAAGAAGAATGGTGATATAAGAATCTGTATTGATTTCATAAATTTAAACAAGGCATGTTTAAAAGACAATTTCCCATTGCCAACCATGGAACAGATACTTCAAAAGGTAGTTGGTTCTGAACTTGTGTCCTTTCTTGATGGATTTTCAGGCTATAATCAAGTCTTAGTTCATCCAGATGATAGATTGAAAACAACTTTCAGAACAAAATGGGGAACTTATGCTTATCAGAAAATGCCTTTTGGTCTAATAAATGCAGGAGCAACTTTCCAAAGAGCCATGGACATAGCATTTAAAGGTCTGATCAATAAGTCAGTTGTTGTTTATCTTGATGACATAACAGTATTTTCAAAAAAGAGAGCCAACCATCTACATGATCTAAAGCAAATATTTGAAAGATGTAGAAGGTTTGGTATTTCCTTAAATCCAAAGAAATCTTTCTTTGCTTTGGATGAAGGAAAACTCTTGGGATTTTTTGTGTCAAAAGATGGTATATACATTGATCCAGATAGAGTAAAATAAATCTCTGATATTTCTTCACCTCATAACAAAAAATCCATGCAATCGTTTCTTGGACAGATCAATTTTGTAAAAAGATTCATTCCTGATTTTTCTTTAATTGTTTTACCTATGCAAAATATGATCAAGAAGAATTCAGTATTCAAATGGAGGCATAAAGAGAAATAAGCCTTTGAGGCAATCAAACAAGCAATCATTAATGCACTAGCATTGAGTACCCTGGATTTTTCTAAAGATTTTATTTTGTATACCTTAGCCACCGAGACATCCTATGCAGCTGTTTTAACACAGCTCAATGATCAGAAAATTGAAGCACCAATTTCTTTCTTTAGCTCAAATCTGCAAGGAGCTGAACTGAATTATTCTGATGTTGAAAAACAAGCCCTTGCTGTGTTTAAATCAATCAAGCATTTCAGACCTTTTCTCTTGAAAACTCATACAAAAATCATTGTCCCATTCTCTGCAGTGAGACAATTATTAATTCAGAGAGAAGTAGGAGAAAAACGAGCTAACTGGGTAACAACTCTGCAAGAATATGATGTTGATATTAAACCAGCTAAGATTGTTAGAGGACAAGATTTTTGCAGATTATTAGCAGGAGCTCATAACATACTAGAAAATCAAGATTCAAATCAAGATATTCAAGTAAGTTAGATAAGTGTTACAGATTCTGAATCTCAGTATGCTGATCTCATCTATTACTTGAAAAATGGGTATGCTCCTTCTAATCTCAGCTATAAGAAAAAACGTGCTTTAAGGTTAAAGGCTGTTAAATATGAGATCATTGATAATGTGTTATTTAGGAAAAATTATGATTCAATTTTATTAAGATGTCTTGAAAAGACTGAAGCTGAAAAGGTTTTGCAGGAGTTGCATGATGGACCAGCAGGAGGTCATTTTGGAGGTGATACCACAGCTCAAAAAATAATTCGTGCTGGCTACTACTAGCCTACCCTTTTTAAAGATACACATGACTATGTAAGGAAGTACAGAATTTGCCAAACTGCAAGTGGAAGACAAAGGAAACCAACTTTTCCTTTGCAACCAGTAAGTATTGAGCAACCATTTGAACAATGGGGGCTTGACACTATTGGTGAGATAGTACCTCATTCTTCCAAACAGCACAAGTACATTCTTACTGCAACTGATTACTTTACAAAATGGGTAGAGGCAATCCCTTTGAAGGTAGCCAATTCTGATGCAATTATTGGTTTCATAGATCAATTCATCATAACCAGGTTTGGTGTACCTCAAGCTCTTGTCTTTGATAATGCATCTTATTTTTCCGGAAATAGTTTAATAGAATTTGCAGTCAAAAGAGGTTTTAAACTGAAATATTCAGCAAATTATTACCCACAAGGTAATGGTTTGGCTGAATCCACTAACAAAAATCTCATCAAAATCATTAAAAGGACTATTGATCAAAATCAAAAGAATTGGCACAAGTCTTTAATATTTGCATTATGGGCTGATCGTATCACTGAAAAAGCTTCAATAGGAACTTCACCTTTTAATTTAGTTTATGGAAAAGAAGCTGTGATACCATGAAACTTAACTCTTCCATCATTAGCCCTAGTGCAATTTATTGAAGAAAATCCTTCTTCATCCATTCAATTGAGATATGATCAAATCCTTAAACTAGAAGAAGATAGAGATAAAGCTAAAATTTTTCATGAAAAACATCAACAGCTTGTAAAATCTTCTTTTGATGCAAGTTCTACCGGCTCAAAATTTTTGTCAATTGGTGATCTTATTCTGAAATGGGATAAAGCGCATGAAGAAAAAGGTAAGCATACCAAATTTCAGAAAACGTGGCTTGGACCATTTCATATCGTTGAAAAGATAGGCTCAAATACATTCATACTCCAAGATCTAACAGGTAAGAGAGAATCTCTTCCTGTAAATGGGCTTATCTTGAAGAAATTCTTTTCATAAGGAGGTAACCCCTTCTTAAACTGTACATATTCCTTTCTGCAAAGTTTTTAATTGTTTTTACAAATAAAAGTTGTTAATAAGTCTCTAATTGACTATTTACTTATTAGAAAAATTCTTAGGAAGAATATTATAAATATTTATTTTGTGTAAATAAGAATTTTTAAAGAAATGATCATAGTCTTTTGATAGTTTTAAATAAGATGTTAAACTTTGAAAGATTATACCAATTATTTGCATGATCTTTTGAAAAACTTGAGGGAAATGTAAATCATTATAAGTTTATTAAGCAGAGAGAGGTTATCTATAAAAGTAAATATTATTCAAGTCTTTGTACTCAAAAAACTCTAAAAATTGTCATCCATTGATTCTTAAGGATAAAACTAGTTCACCCCATTCATTTAGGTTGTGATTTTTTAGAATGTAATTCTAAGAAATTATGTTAAAATTTTTAAGAGATAAGAGGTCTCATCATGAGCTGACTTACCATATTCATAAGAAGTAATGAAACTGACATTACCAATACTGCACATCAAAACAGGGTAATGGCTTATAAATATAAGACAAGGGGTCTCATCACGAGCCAGCTTGTTCAGTTTAATTATAACTATTGAATGGCATTGTTATTAACTGGCTACAAAACCAGAACAATGTCTCTTAAAAATAGAAAAATAAATAAAAGACAAAAAACATGAGATAATATGTCTTATGAATTTATCTTTTAAAAAGTCATAATATTAGTTGAATGGGACAATGAATAGTTAATGGTTAAAAGGTAACCCTGTCGAAACTATGAACGTTTGCGGGCAGCAGAGGCAATACCTATGACAATAGAGTATATTATAAAACCAAACTTGAAGAAATTCACTTACTTTATTATTAATACCAATCAAAGCTTGAGATAACCCAAAAATGTTTTTTATTCTCAAGAAACTGGGAAGGAAATTGTAAATAATTTTTGTTCTTTTTCATAAGTTAGATTTTATTTTTGATTCTCCTAGGATAGTTTTCATTATCTTTAAAAATCTTTACTTACTAAAAATATAGTATTCATTTTATTTTTTCAGACATAACTGGTTCTTTCAGTGAATCGCCAATTGTTGTACTATACAACAACCCTCTCTTTTTCTTAAATTTTAGAAATAAAATTCATTTAGAAATAGGGTCCCTTTTTTTTCTTTTTATAGAAATAAAAGAATTAGAAATAAAGATTCATTGTTTTGAAAAAGCTCATCTTTGTTTGTTTACAAACCAAATACAACATTCAAAACTTCCGATCCGATCAAGTATAGAAGACCTTATCATAAAAAACAAGTCGAAATGCAAAAGTACAATAAATAGTAATCGCAATCGGAAATCGAAGAAAACCCTTAGAGGAAATTTGACATAGAAACCCAAATCCTCCGATGCGATTAGTTCGATCGCAAAACTTCAATCGCAAAGAGTTTAAAGTTATCTATTTATGTATCTCCGATGCGATGCAATCAATCGCAATCGCATGATCGGAGAATTCTCTAATAAGCTCTTTGCGGTCAATTTCAAATTCTTCGATGCGATGTGCGCTTATTATAAAAACACTTTTCAAAACGGAAAACAAACATCTGTCCGTTTAATGAAAAACTTTTATATGGTGGACCCCACCATCGGAAATCGGAGAAAGCTATTAATAATTTTTTTCGATTGAAACTTCCCGATCGCAATCTATAACCATCGAATCGGAAATCGGCAAAATTTTTCAATCTGAATCGGCCAATCGAAGAAATCTGTATTATGATATTTATGTGCCATTTGAAAACTTTCGATGCGATTGATAAATGACATTTATTACATTCTAAAAGTTCAGAATAGGTGAATATTATAATATTTCAGAAGCGCCAAATCTCCATTTGCACGTAGGTATTTAATAGCAAATCGAATGAATATTGGTTGATGATTTGGTTTTTAATACGTGAGTGTGACCCAAAAAGAACATTTGCGTGCTATACGAAACCAATAAATAACGAATCATTTGTTCATAAACATTCCGTTCAAGTTGCTTGTTTGTCACGACTAAAATTTTATTGTTTTGCAGAGCCAAGCAACACCAAGCCCTTTCATTCACAGACAAAGGGAAGTAATAGAAAATGTAGAAATGTCGAAGAGAGCGAGAAGAGCCAAGACCGCTGTTCCTGTTAAGTTTGTTGAGACTCCTACAGTTTCAAAAGAAAAGCCCACAAAACTGAGGTTAGTCACAGATACATCATGCCAACGGCTCGGGAGAATGACGTGGGAAGGAGTCTACAATGTATTGGAGAAAGAAAACCCCAAAGTCACAGTGGAAAAGGCATCAGTTCCAGATGAAGATAGCTCAGATTCCGACTCTGAGATTACTGAAAAAACACTTGAAAATTCATTTTTGCATCGAATTGCAGCCAGAGCGAGCATCACGCCTTATTATGATGTAATTCGATGGGTCATCGATAGTGTGAAGATACATGACAGAACGTTTGTTTCAGCTTCTGGAGTGTCTTTTGGGTCGTTTAAAGCAGAAGACATTAAGGCAATGTATCACCTTCCAAATCCGCAGAAGGTGTATAACAAAGAATTTATCAAAGAGTTCGCTGATAATAATAAAGTCCAATCTGATCCTATCAAAGATTGGAGGAAAAATCCAGAGAAACACAGAAATGAAGCATCCGGTATGTATTCTGTAGATTCCCTCTTACCTCCGTATTGCTATGTCGCTGCCATGATGTGTAGATTATTTGGCAATGATAATTCAGCTAGGTTTTCTATACAAATGGTCCCATTAATCCTAGCTGCTGTCAATTCCGACATTATGGATTGGGCTGTTATTCTTTCTGATAGAATGGCTAATAGAATACTTGAGTACAAACAAGATAAAACCGCTGGAAATTCCACTCCTTTTTTCTTTTGTGCCTATATTCTAGATGCTCTTTGTTTTAATTCCGAATTTCCCTTGTTTGGATGGAAATGGACTCCCAAAGACCCTACCCCAATTAATATATATCATAAATTTCTTTGGAAAGTTCATTTCCAAGATAATGTATATAGAATATGCCATGGTTTCCTTATCCCTGTTTTCCAAACCATTTTCAATCGCTTCCCTCCTAGATTCTCTGATAAAGCTAAAGCCGACTTATCCTCAATAGGAGATTGGTTTGGAGAGGAGAAATTTACATACATCAGAATTTTTGGTAGTATCGTGGAACCACATGTTCTTCCTCTTATTGTTCCAGAAAATCTTCTCGCTCAGGAAATTTCCTATCAATTAACAGTTGAAGGAATATCCAGATCTTTAAATAACAGTAAGAAGAGAATGTGGCCTCAATTCCCATTCAATTGTGGTCAATTTACTTTAAATGACTTCAAACATGCTAAAATGGAAGTCGCCAAAATAAAGGGTTGTAAATTTGCAACCATTCCAGGGAGACAGTATGATCCGCGACAGATAGCCTTTAATGTTACTGCTTCAGTTTCAATTGCTCGATTTGAACATGAACCAGATGAGTTTGATGATTTTTTTGTTTCATTGAATGATTTTCCTCAAATTTATGATTTAGCCAATTCTAAATTCCAGAAGGAGGAAATGAATAATTTTTTGTTATTTAGAAGTCAAATATTATTGAGAGTTCCTCTGGACCAACTAAGAATTCCAATACAAGGGTCAGAGACAGAAGGTACATCTGGAAAAACGCCAGGAGAAACATCTGCTGATAAAGTCATCACACAATCGGCTGTTAACCAGCCAACTGTACATACTGCAAAGGTGGGCACTGTTGGAAAACCTGATGCTCAGAAAGGAAATACTGATGGTAAATCCAATCAAAATACTGGTCAGCAGTCCGCTACTCAAACAACAGAAAAATGCACAAGTACTGATGCTGATGTGCATAATCAAAAAGGAGGATCGGATAGCAAAACCATTGAGCAGAAAACAGATACAGGGAAAGAAGACATGCAATCGGGAGGAAAAGAAACTATTGAGAATATTGTAGACTCTATTGATATTAATGTTTCCTCTCAATTATTGAAACAATATGATCAATTCACTCAGCAATTGGGACTGCAAGATAAAGATAAAGAGAAAATATAACAGGATGTCGAAATCATTCCTGAACATCCGACGGGACAGATTGTATTGAAGATTGAGGAGATCCCTCATTTAGATGTATTTTACAGTCCTAAACATAAGGCTGTTGTTAGAAGACAAAGAAAAAGAAGGAAGATGGATCAGGACATGTTTTCTACTCCACAAGAAGAATTTATGAATATTGTTTACAAGAATACTAAAGTGAATCCTTCTGAGGATCTCACTAAATTGTCCCAATATGCAGGAGCTTATAGTGCTGCAACAATTGATAAAGCTGTAGAAGTTTCTCAGATGATGACTCAGAAAGATCTCCATATAGCTTCACTGGAAGAGCAAGCTAAGGAAAGTCAGCAAAAGATTACTCAATTGCAACAACAACTAAAAGATCAAGAACTCAGGTCCAAAGAGTTAGAAGAACAGCTTGCCGAAGAAAAGAAGAAAGTTGATGAGCAGGTCTTAGGCAAACAACAACAATTGAATCAAGAAATTTCTAGGTTACAAGGTTTGTTACAAAATGAGAAGAATGCGAAGATTGTACAAGAAAAGGAGTTTCAAACAGCTTTAGATAGGTTCAAATATTTCCCTAAGTTAAGTGAATTCAAATCGGAAGCTCTTGAAGCTAATAAACTGCTATCTCAACAATTGAATGAATTTTGTGCAAAACTGTCACAGGCAGAACCATTTTGTGATATTACCTCATCCTTGATCCAGAACATTATTACTCTCAAACAAGAAATTGATGATGCTGATGAAAAGATTTCTGAATTTCTCAATTGGCAAGATACAAAAAAAGGAAGAGAATCTAATCTTCCTAGAATAAAGGAAAGACATAAAGAAATCTTGTTTACAGAATGGGAACATCAGATAATGAAAGCTGAGAGAGAAATATCAAGAGCTAGGGGCATGATGAGTAATATCACGCAATTTATAAATGACAGTTTGTATTCAATCAATCTCATTTCAGACTGTGTTCCTGGCAGTTTGCCTAAAGTGAAAGAAACTGAAAACAGGTGGAAAGAAGAAATGATGAATAAAAGTCAACAAATCGACAAACTTCAAGCAATATCTTGGGAAAATATGTGGACTTATTTAATTAAGCCAAACAATCAACAAATGGCTATTAAATTCCTTTCAAATGTTGTCGATTGTTTAATTCCAGAATTTTCCGATGCCACCTACGCTGGACAGCTGCATTCCGAGATGAGTCATCCACTGAGGCTCCAAGATATGCTGAAGATTTGCAACTTGGCTACATCAAGCGAGAAAGAAAAGCAATGAATCAGTTTCATTTAAGATAGCATTTCTGTTTTTAATTTGATAGATTGTAGCAGTAGTAGTAGGATTTTGTTATGTAATTTCTTATTTAAATCCCTCTCATGCATTTAGAGAGGGATCCGAAGTTGTAATATTTTTTGGATTTGGATCTTACATTTCTGTACTCAATTCCCTCTTATATTTTATAAAGGATCACATCTGGTGATTTTGTGCTGAAATTATCTTTGAAGTGTTGTATTTCTGTACCTTTGGATTTAATTTTACATCGGAGTTATTGGATTTGAGTATCAGATTTCATTTGACAGTCTTCAAGATGAATGAGGTATTTCTATCTGTTCACTGTTGATTTCCTTTGTTATATGATATTCGCTTGAAAATTTGCTATCATTTATATATATGGTTTTCATAACTTTTTCTTTTATATATCTTTTCTGAGTATAATTGAAGTGTTATCTTTCAGAAGCATATATAGATGGTAAACAATGATGAATGCAATATGCTAATATAACTCTGTTTAATTTCTTAAACAGAGTTATCTTTATTCGTTTCTGCACATTTCAATTTAAATAATAATACATTTTCATGGTTATTGTTAAATTGGAACAATATTAAGTTGTATTCACATATAATTACCTGGGTTAGTGTTAGAATTTCTTTATCAGCATTTAGTTTAAATTAGATAGTTTTATTTCAGTTAATTTAGTCCCATTTCCACTCATCCAAATCAATCCCCTCACCAACCCATTTAGTTATAAGGAAACTGGTCCTTTAAATCCAGTCGGAGCCACCATACCAAACGGAAAAGGAGTTGTCCTAAGGTCCCGACCGGGTGGTTTTCCCCAATGTTTGAAGCAGAGATTTTCTAGGCTTCAACAGGTTCATAAACAAAACAGAAAATGAGAAAGTCAATAGTGTGGTATGATAATTGATTTTTGAATCATTGTGACAAACAAAACATCACATTAGCTTACAAAATATTTCTAATGCTATAAGGATCTGAGATGATAACAATGTTTTGAATCATGATAACTAGGTGATAACCAAAAATAAGTTTTAGCCACAAGAAAAAAAATCATAACAACTAACAAAATATATCCAAGGTTGCAATGAACCCCATACATAGTGATGGAAATCATGGGAATTTTAGTGAACATAGAACACCACCCTAAAAATTCTATACTCTTGATTAATTTAGAATAACATAAGATGTTTAGATTAGATGTCGAGGTGGGTGGTACAATTATTAAGCTTTGTGTCTAGATGTGTAGAGAATGAATCTATCTCAAGTCCCAAACAAGATTCTCATGTCCCAAACAAGATTCTTATTTCTCTTCTTATTCTAGCTTGCACCTTGACACTCCTCTCCTCCTCCATGCACTAATTTAAACTATGAGGCACAAATTAGTTGTTGCATATAAGAACATTTAGATATGATAAGAAAAATGTGATACTCTATTGTAATTTTATCTACAAATGTGATGCCAAGTGTGGTCTAAATGTTGACAATTTCATGGTTAATGTATTATAAGCTACATGCAAATTTATTACATGAATTCATGCTTATTACATGAAAAATGTGATACTCTATTGTAATTCCACAGTTGCTTCCAAATCTCTCTCAGAGCTAGATTTTTTTTCTCAGCAAACTTGTTTTTACTGCTCTTGAACTAATGAAAGGCATCATTGTTTCATATAGGAGCATTTAGTTCTCCTAAGAAAATTGTGATACTGTTTATTGTCCCTTTTTATCTTTTTAATGATTCAATTAAGATTAATATTCGTATGTTGTCATGAGGATAGTTTTTATTTTTCATGTCAATTACCTTTTATAACTCTAGGAGGTTATTAATATTGCCTTTGTTTTTAATAAATGGAGCTCAATTATATATTTAAAAATATGATTAGGTAAGAGAATTTTAGGATTGTAATTTTCTTTTCCAAGTTGACAATGTGAATGTTTATTTACCTAAAGTTGGCTCCCATGTTCAATACTTACCCATGGGGTTTGAAGATAATAGGTAATGGAAATTCAAAACATAGAAAACAAATAATTTATACATCAAAAAATTAGTTCTTTAGCATTCAATTCTTTATTAACGAAGTTTTTTTAATTTGTAGGGAGTACAATAATTTTGTAATCAAATAATAGGGGAAAACATGTTCACAATATAATTTATTTGAATAAATAGATGTGTGTAAAATAGTTTAGTAAGAAACTAGATTTGTAATTATAAAATATAAAACTATAACTTAAAATTGTGAAATTACTTTGTATTTTTTGTTTCTTATGTATATAGAGAAAAAATAAACCAAGTTTGGAGTTAAGAAAATAAACCATAACATAAAGAACAATATCTCATTCCAAAAATGTCTCCATATTAAAATGACATTCACTTTCTTGTATACCAAGACTATTGTTATTCATATATAATATAAAATTTTTGACAAGCATGAAATTACTGCTTGAATATGTAGATGAACCTGGAGTAAACTCTATTTATGTTAATAAAAATTCTCTTTATTTACATATATGCTAGATAGATTGTAGTTGAATGTATTTAAAATATCTTATTTGAGTTATATGCTTGCTTCAGAGGATTATTAATCACCGAAGGATTTTCACCCCCAATTTCCTATTTCAATATATATATATAGATATATATATATATATATATATATATATATATATATATATATATATATATATGTGAACATATTATGTTGGTTTATATATATTTTTTCACCCACAATTTCCTATTTCGATATCTATAACAAAATTTTCTGGTTGATAACTCTTATCATCAATATCTTTACGACCTGCTTCTGTGGAAGAAAAAATTGTCTTTCATTCCTTCACAATGGCTCCTTCTCTGCAACAACCTATTTCTTCTAGACTACTCTTTCCTATGCTATTGCCTTATGATGTTTCTGTTGCAACATGTGGTGCAATTGCTAGTTTATGGATTGTTTTGAGAAAATCTTGCTTCAACTAGTCACACATTGTTCACCTGTTTGAGGATCCATACTTTAAGATATGAAAATATCCAATTCAATATTCAATCATTATAGGTGAGAGATTTATCTGATATTCAAAATATGGGGGACTTAATTAATGATTCTTGGCATCATATCCTCGAAATTTAAATCGATAGTTGAACATATCTAAGCATGAAGAAAATATGTGTCATTTGTCAATGAAAGGTTGACAAAAATAGGATGGAGAAGTTCCATATTCGAAGGGATTGGTAGGATATGATATGAAATTTATCAGACAGAGGATTATTACTCGGAAGATGAGGTGGCAGATATTTTCAAGCACAATATCAGCATAAAATCAACCAATGAATATAGGACGAATATTTTAGGGAACTAATTCGGAAACTCGAGTGACTCTTGACACCATCAGATCACTCCAATAATTCCCAACAATTTTCAATGATTCAAGACATATTTTGTGCATATAATTTGCCCTGTGTATTCTTATATTTTTATTTTTTGATTATGCTATTTTAGGAGAACATATTGTACTTTGTTATTACTTGCAAAAGAATATTTATTATTTTATTTTCTAGAAAAATGGGCCCCTATAATTTGGCCTATTTATTCCAACAATTTGTATTGTACGGGGTTTGAAATTTGAGAAACAATTGACATTTGTGTAGGTTATTTTTTTATGTCATTTAATCATAGATGGTCAGTGATCATAATAACATAGTGTTTCAAACTGAAAAATCATGAGTTGGTATGAGTTGGTATGTATTTCTTCGTGAATGTGTTTACCTTTGTTATTTTCATTAAATTTTTCTCTTCTTTAAGATAGAACGAATGTATTAAAGGTGTAATTCATACATTATTTTCATGTTTTGTCATTATCATTCAAGTATCCATTTTAATTTTTAAAGTGAACATAATATTATATCTCATGCTCTCTTTTAAACAATGTTTTAGAATTTTTTCCTACCACACTCAAATAGTAAGGTTCTCTAAGGATATATCAATTATCATCCTGTTCTTTTTTTAACAATGTTTTGGAATTTTCTCCTACCACACTCAAATAGTAAGGTTTTATAAGGATATATAAATTATAATCCTCTTAGTGTCTGTGACTACATCTAATGTTCTAGTGACTGGTGATTGATTTGAAATTTCTATGACTACATGCCCAACGATACAATTTCTCTGCCTTACCATCATTTTCAAAACCCTACCGAACTTATGATCTAGCCACTATACTAAAGACACAACCAACTATTGAGGTGACATTGGGTAGTTGAATTGTAAAGGAGAGAGCCCTCTGTAGGTTGAAGGGGCTAGCCTTTTGACCTAAAGATTGGTTTGAAAGAGTTACCTTAGAGGTTTTCCTTTATATCTAAGGGAAAACTTGTGAGTGATAACAGATTCATAGATCAATCATCGAGTGAATATTCTCTATGTTGATCCATTCTTCTTGATCTTCCTTACCCGCTTCCTAAATAAAACAATAATGTCAACAAATAGCAACTGAAGATATCCAGACCTAGTGCAGGTGACAAGAAATAAAATAAATGAAACCGGGCTACTGTTATGTTCTCTTTTACTTCCATGTTGAGCTTAATTTTATTATTAACTCAAGAAGGATCTTATTTTTCTCTCTTGTCATTCGTATTTGGTGATCCAGGCAAGAAATAGTTTTGACTTCTATTTTTCATAGAATCTCCTATAGTTTTGTAAATTTTTGACCCTCTACTTTACACCATCTAATGAAATTTCTAATATAAAATGAGAAAAAGTAATTTTTTAAATTAATATAAATCATTTTTATTAAAATATAAATTATATATATATATATATATATATATATATATATATATATATATATATATATATATATATATATATATATATATATATATATATATATATATATATATATAGCGAAACTGAGTGAAAGACTAGGTATTAATTACTAAAGATGATAACATTTATAAAAATCTAAGTTAGGGAAAAATGGAATGAAGACCTCACCCTTTCAAAATTTTAAACAAATAAAAAGTATAAGAATACTTTATTGAATTGCCTTCAAGGAACATATGTTTTAAGTCACTCGTGAGTATGTGTTGATGAGTATTAGAATTTTCATGTAAATAAGAGATGGCATGAGTTATAAGGTCTCCTTTGTATTTTGGTGGGTTAATATTCGATACTATTCTTTTTATTTACGTTTAATTTTAATAAATAAAATGTCAAATATTGAATTTGTAATTTTTTCGATGTTTAAAATAAAAAAGAAAATAGAAAACCTAAAGTATAATTTTGTATAATTTTAGTTTTCCTATTAATAAACACCAACTCAACCAAGTTATTTATTTTAGTTTTTATAACAATGGGGGTGTCATGTAGCCTATGCAAATAGACCATTTTTTGATGGAGCATGTAGTGGTGGTGTTATGGGATGTGGTGCCTTGCTGAAGATATCAGAGGTCGAAAGGATCGAGATAGCTTGGAACGGTGGTAAAGGTACTAAAAACCTTGCCGAGCTTAAGGCCATCTGCTGTGACCTTCTGGCCGCAGTCAACTTGGGATTGGAGGGAGTCTCGATATATAGAGATTCCAAGCTCATCATTGACACTATGATTGGTAAAGCAAAAAATTCATCTATATCAGGTCATGGATGGTTTAGAAGAGCTAGACACCTGTAGGAACAGTTTAAATGCCCGCCCATTATTCACATATACAGGGAGAACAATACAAAAGCCGACAAGTTATCAAAACTAGGTGTGAGCATGATATTTGGTATTCTGCAGGTATCTCAGTATAGGCATCACAAAAAGATATAGACAGGCAACATACCGATTCCCTGATGATTGATATATATTCCATAGAGTTTTTTTGATATACAATTTTGTCATCGGATACTCTATTTCACATAATAGAGACTGAACCATTTTAACAAGCGAGCTTGAACTATTAATCAATCGACCCTGCACTAGTAATCAAGCGAGCCAACCACATTTTAGCAAGAGAGCCTGCAAAAATTCAAAAGAATCACAATTATCTTGTTGTTTTTGAGTTAGTCTACATTTTTATGTTCAGTGGATTTGTGGTATTGCACATCCCAACAACTTTACAAAGCGAGCTCGCCCTAAAACAATGATGCACAGTTTATATTGCTATCTTAAAATATGCTATGTCTTTTATCTGTTCACATGGATAGCAGACTGGTACTTTCTATCAACAAGCCAATACAATTACAAGCGAGCCTGTTTCAGTACAACTCACAGTATATACTAGATGATTGCTTAGTGTCGCGTTGGATTTTTTGGATAGATGCGTTTTTTTAAAATATACAATTCTCTTGGTTTTCAGCAGATCCTACCTCTGACTCTCAAACAGCGATTTCTTATTGTATGAGGGTGCGATCATGAAGAGTAAATCTGTTGTTTCACCATGCTTTTTATGTCTCATAAGCTATATACTGGAATGATATATCTCGATCATGGTTTTATATAGTATGCTATCGGCTAATATGGGGAACCAGATATAGATTGGTATTATGGGCACCAGATATAGATTGGTGTCAATACCATGACGATTCATAATTTCATATACATGGAGGAATAATGTATTGAATATGTACTGTTTATATATATTCAACAGTTTTTTTCTCCCTGAAAAAAAAAATAGACCTATAACATTGCTTTGCCGAGGGATTGCGAAACCATCGGAAGATTTTATGGAAGATAAAATTAAATGGATGATTATATACACACACTCTTTTGTTGCGATAGGTGCGCTCCCTGGAAGAGGAAAATACTGAGCTTCTTACCAAGGTACTCCTTTTTTCAAACTCTAAATTCTATTAGCATCAATGTAATTTTAGGTATAAGATCTCGATAAGATGATTTACATGATGCCATGGTTGTGCAACAGTTGATTGCTAAAGTCGATTCCTCCACTTCTAAAACAATTTTTTTTGTTGATGCATCCATGCCAATATCTCACTCAGATATGGGGTATGCTGATCACCGATATTCTTTGTGTGTATCTTTATCTTATTTTAGAATTAATTTGAGAGCTACTTCCTCATGATAATATATGACAGCAGCAAAGATGGCGACAACTTCTCCAATGATAATTTGAGAGCTAGACCTACTTTCTTATATAAGTAGCAGAATCTCTTATTCCCGGTCTATCCACTATTTATTGTTGTTGCTCCATCGATTTCAGTTAAAATAAATTGTGGTTTGAGACCATCACATATATAATCATCTACAGTTTATAACTCTTCTATAGCTCTTGTACCATATCCAATCCTTTTGGCACACATTAATCCATGCAAATTTATATGGCGTGAATGCAAAACCAAGTTGCCTTTTCATGTGAATAATTTATAATTAATTAATTTCTGATTTTAGGTTGTTGTTTCTTGCACGGTTGAAAATTATACTTGTATAAGATTGATATCACATCTGTTTCTCTGGGGCCCCTCCAAATTTTTCAACACAGATACTAATCGATGCAAAAGTTAAGATTGATATCACATTTGTTGCTCCTTGCACCCTCCAAATTTTCCAACAAAGATACTAATCGATGTAAGAGTTATATGACATGAAGAAGAACCAGGTTGTCTTTTGTAAGTTAATATGAGTAATTTATTTCTAGTATTAAGGTTATGTTTTATGTACTTTCGAAAATTATACTATGATAAGATTGACTCTTGAAGTATTTTTATTTATATTATTTTATTATTTAATCTATATAAATCTATTTTAGCCAACAAATTAGATATGGTTGATATGAATGTACACTAATTTTTTTTCAATATATAACTGAACTATAAACCAATATATATCTATCTTAATTACAGAGTTAATATGACTATAAAGATCAAATTTTATAATATGTTAATTTTCATTGTATTTTTTTTAATTGTAGTGGACATTTTTATTTCAAAGTAAAATGGAGGGAAATACATACCTACACATCTTCTCACAGTAAGATGTAGAATAATGCTTTAAACTCAATAAGAAATTATATATATATATATATATATATATATATATATATATATATATATATATATATATATATGTAGAATAAACATGTTTTATTCCAAGCTCCATTCTAACAGAATCGACCTGCGCAGACATGGTCTTCATCTTCAATTTCTCTCCTTGCTTTTAAGGAAAAATGGTTGAATAAAAATTGTGCTGGAGGCCTGCAGAAGATATGGAAAGAGCAAAATATCATTCACATTCCTCCTATGGAGTTATTTCTGGATGGTCTAATCCACTGTAACTAGACCATTTTCTTGAAGGAAAATATATCTGTTTAATTGGGTATCTTTGAAAAGGTTTCTGAGATAATCTATATAATATATATACATAATTCCCATGCAATGAGTAATGTGGAAAAATATACTTGTTTCTTTTGAAAAGATAAGTTATTATATTATTGCCTACAAATAAGAGCTTTTATATATTATGTATATAGAGGATTTTAAAGATTGCTTGAGAAATTTACACATAAAATAATTTATGTAGAAAATTAGGGATATATTATTAGTATTTACATTGTTTCCTTACACCATATTTGTGGAAGGAAAACATTCATATATATATATATATATATATATAGGATGATATAAAAGTTTAGTTAGAAAAGAAAATAATATTTTTTATCTTTCTTAGATTAATTCTTAAAACTACTTCCACAACTTTAATTATACTTTAATGAAGGTAACTTTTGATAAGTTTTCATGTGTTGTGAATCAAAGAAAAATTATTAGATTGAAAATAACATATAAATTTCTATGGATGGAAAACATAGGTTACCCATGTTGTTTAAAAAAGGTTGCCAAATGCATAAAATGACAACTATTATGTTAGTATTATTTGGATAAGAATTTTTATTGCATGCAAAGATAGATAGTTATTGTGTTATCATTTGAAAAAGATGTTCGATATTTCTTGAAAATAAACAAGTTATCTGCATGAGAAAAATTTGAACTAGTTAGTTTGATATTTCTTGTATAAGCTCATTGCATGCACAAAAATAGAACTATTGTGCTCGATATTTCTTGAGAAGAAACAAATTATTTTTGTGCACAAAATAAAACAATTGTGCTTGATATTTCTTAAGAAGAAATAATTTATGTGCATACACAATATAGAAATATTTTCTTTGATATTTCTTAAGAGGAAATGTGTTATTTTCTTACACTAAAAATATAAATATTGTGTTTGATCCCTTCAAAATAAACATGATCTTTGCAACCATCAAAACTATAACTGTTATTCTCCATTCTTTGAAAATAAATATCCATAGAAAGAATAAGTATTATGTTAGAACTTGGAAAGGAAAATAAGTAATTGCATGTAATAAATGCATTTGATTTCCTTTGGAAAAAAATACATATATTTGCATGCAAGAAATAATAACTAAAAAATTAGTTTTCTTTTAGAAGAGACCATGTATTTATGCATACAATAGAATTTGTAAATAGTTGTAACTTGGGAAAGATGGTTTTGGAAAAGGAGCTTGAATTTTCATGCATGATAATAGTATCTATTATGTTAGCTTTCCCTTAGAAGTGACATGCATTTGCATGCATGATGGGAGTAATAAGAATATCTATTATATTGAAAATATTATCGAGTTACATGAACAAAGAAGAAGATAAGGGGATAACTTTATTTGAGTAATTTTTTATCAAATCAAATGCACTTAAAACAAAGATAAGTTGCTAGTATCCCTTAGATGAAAATGGATGATTACAGTGATCTTCCTTTGAAAATGAATGTGTGTTTGTACGAGAAGGGTTACAGTAAGGTGGTATTTATTTTTACATGCTTTGATAATTATTTGATCATAATCAACGCATGAAAAGTGTTGTTAGAAGAAGCATGTTGTGATATTATATTTACATTTCATGTATGCACATGAGTAGATGTTGAAGAATTACTATTAAACATTAATTATTGGTTGATTAATACTTTATGTAATCATGATATCAACATATGTTGGCAATCATACAGACATGAAGGATGGTGACTTGTGCAAAGGATAGATTATGTATAATATTGTGGCAGGTAAATAACTAATGGTCGATGCATATGAGTGAGAGTTATAGGATGGTCCAAATATGGAACCACAAGGCCAGAGAGATATTGAATATTTGTGGCTAAATGATATCATGGTGATTGTAACTAGATATGTTGTATTTAAATGATATTTCCTTGTAAGATTTTATGACAATGGTTAAGGTATGGACTCTATTATAAGCCATTGAGTGAGGGGTGAACACCAAAATGAGAATTTAATAATAAAATTAATTTTTTTTTTATTTTCACCTTACGATGTTTCCATTGTATATCGTTTTCTAATGATGTGGTTGTTTGTTGTTCTACTTTTATGTTTTGTATTTCTTGGATGAGCATATGTTTATAATATCAAGTGCGTGATTAACTAATATAGTTAAAGAAATCATGAATGATGCAATGTTACATAAGAAAGTTTCTGGCAATATGCGACAATACTCATTGTTAATTATTATGTAACTTACTGATGCTCTACTAAAGTTACTCTTTGTAATTATGAAGATTATATCTAATGGTTGATGAATAATATGGAATAGTAATTTGGATAGTGTTTTTTTAAACCAGAAAGAGTAGTATTAATAATTATAAATAGTACCAGAACACGTGCAAAACCTGAGATTTTACATGAATATATTCAGCATGAAAAGGGGTGCTATTAATACAATTTCCCATCCCCTTTTCAGAGTGATTTTCTGAGATATACCAAAACACAATACACTAATTAATAGCCTATAACTATATACCTTGCATAAATCCTTTAAAATATATGTACATGTGTGGTTTTCCATAGAAAAAAAATAGATTGAGAGAAAGAACAAGTTATTCCTTCATCAGAGCAGGGTTATTTAGGTCCAAAGCCATGTGCTCATCCTCCTCCTGTGGATTTTTCTTTGCTAGATTGAGCTTTAGCTACTGAATTTACTGCCTAAAATCATCGACCTCATCCTTGAGCTTCTTGATGAGCTCCTCCTTCTCCAAATTCCACTCCTACATGTTTATTGCATCGTTATGTTGTTGGTGGATGCACATATACATTATGGCTAGGCCATCTCTGAATTCCCTATGTTCTTGTGCACAAACTTGAAATGTTTGTTTAACATTATCAACATCACTAATCAGACTCTCCCGCTAACCTCCATAACTAGGCCTTTGGAGGCCCCAAGAACCATACCCTCAAATCACTACCACTAAATTGGTTTTTACACTCATACTGATCACTGAGGAACTACAAAACTATAATCTTCCACGAAGCCAAGAACTCCCTGCACTGGCCAGATCCAAACTGAAAAACCACTCCCAGAACTACCTCCAAGAGGAACCAGAACACCACAATCACCCTTCTTGACAAAAAAAACCAGCCACCTCTTCCCTCAGTACAAAAGACAACCAATGAACTCACCACCTTAACAAGATATTTTCCCAAACTGCGCCGGAACCTCTATGAAGACCTCTAGAACAAAGCGGAGACTACCTTGGAAAAGACAAAACAAAAGCTATTTGTAGAAAATATTAACATTATTCCAAATATAAGAAGCCCAGGTACTAATTTTGATGAAGGACTACATCATTATACAAACCAAGCTAAAATCGCAATGTTTTACCATTTTTTTTCCTGCACTTCCTTTGTTCCTTCAACCTCATCCACATCCTCCTTTGCACGACCTACAAAAGTTGGAACAATGAGATTAAATGCAACCCACCATCATCCAAAATTTCTATGGAGCAAACATTGGATCGCTGGATGCAACAAGTGCTTTGAGGTGGAGAAAACAAACTTTTCACGTAGATATCCCTCCGTATACCAGGTGTAGGAGAGCTTGAGTGAAGGTAGCCACACTCCAACATGATTTTAGATGGATCAATGCCACAAGGCACAAGGACAGGGAGAGGAGAATGAAGGACGATGAGACAGGGGTTATGGAGTGTGGGTTGGGGCTAAATGTGAGGTGGAATCTGGTGTGTTAAGGAATAAGGATGATGGGGAGAATTGTTGGGGAGAAGACCGGGGTTGAGGGGAGGGGGAGTGGTAAGGGGAGAGGGGGAGGGGGAAGAGCAGATAACATGCTACATGAGGGGAGGAGAGGGGTGAGTGGATAGGGGGAGAGGAAAAGGGTAGGGGAAGGAGAAAATAATAGCGGATATAAATTGGTAAATACCCCCACCTCATAAATTTTATGTGAACCATTCATCATGTTATAGCTAAAGTGTTCAAAATAATTCCCATTTTGAAGATCTTTATGGATTGTAAAGGAATATATAAGGTTCCCTCTATACCATTCACTATATTGGTCTCTTCCTTCATTCGACAAGCCATTTTCCTTGCTTATCCATCTCCTAGTTGTTGAACCCTTAGTTAAACTGAGCGGGGGGGGGGGGTGAATCAGTTTAACACATTCATGGACTTTTAGAATTTTTTCATAAAACTTACTTACACCTTCATTTCATATTCAACTTAATATGTGAGTAGTCTTAGAATGTGAGCAGCAGTCATTAATATAATATAACAACAAACTTAATATGAGAGCACCAAGTATTAAACAGCTGATATAAACCAGATCAACACATAAAAATCATGCATAGAGACACCAGATATAAGTGGAAACCCATAAAGGGAGAAACCCACTTCTTATTATTGTTGTGATGCAAAGGAAAGCTCCAACTCCCTCTCACCACTGTTTTTCTGTAAGCACCAACCTACAGGAGGCTCCAACCTCAAATTCTGCAAGCTACAACTTGCAAGGAAGCTTCAACTCCCTCTTTTTCATAAAGAAACATTTGTTGATTTACCTTGGATATCAGCTCTGTTCTGTACCTTTGATTTCTTTTACTGTACTTCAATCTTCATATCTGCTTGATTATTTCTTTTTCTTCAATTCTTCATTCTCTTCTCTTTTATCAATTTACTCAGAAAAAATGTACCATTTCAACATTATAGTGGGATTTTATCTTTCTCCAGAGACTTGCCAATTACATCACAAAAAATATAAATAGTTAAAAACATTCATTCAATTATAGTGTATATTTTGAATAGCACTCCTCTCTTCCTCTTTTCCTTCCTCATTCATCCAACATCACTCTCTTTTTCGTTTTCAATTTTTATTCAGTTCCCTGTTCATTGCAGTTATATAACTACTGTATGTACAACTGCCTTTTAATCAAACAAAAATTACTCTCGGCGTTTTTATTAAAACCTTTTTAACAACCCGAATATATTAGTACTCACCACCTTTATCATGAACCATCAACAATATAATCTTTGGTTTAATCAACTCTCGGCATCTTCAAAACTGTGGTTAAACCTAATAAAAAAACCCGACTTATACTATTTCGAATTTATGCTGAAGTTTACCTCCTTGAAGAATCTATGGCTTAAACCATAGTCGAATCAACTCAGACCAATTAATTTAACATTGGTTAAACAACCAGGTTTCCACACATCACATATATGGTTAATTTTTTTCTCAATACTTATTTTAGTTCGCATTTTGGCTACAATTTCTAAGCTCGACCATGGAAAATATCACCAACTTTGGAATAACATTCAAAGTGATGGCCCAATCGCTCTTTTTCATAATTTATATTTAATTTAAAAAAACCTTGGTTAAACCCACAAACATTAATTTGAAAAGTCCCAATCAATATAATTTAAACTAGGGCCCACATATATAATCAACAATCCAGTCACATACTCGCACCGTACCATGGTTATCTTTCGCGCACCTTCCTCATACGGCCACCGTCCGATGGCTCCCCTCCAGATCGACGACGCTCAACAATATCACGCAGCTTCATTGGTCGAACATTAACGTGTGATGGCACGCAATGACGGCGGTTTTGCAGATTCGTTCAGTGACGTGTGTTTCTCATTCTATGGAATCGTTCCCAAACTCTTGAATACCACTTGACCATCGAAGGTGGTGCAATGAAAACCATAAAGCACCTTTACTGTTCACTCTTCGTGGTTCCGCCCAACTTCGCGTTCTGCTACCGGGTTCCATCTTCCTTTTGGCTCAGGGTTCTGTCTCGCTTATATGTATGAATTTTTCTCTTCGCCTTCAATGAAACTTGCTTCTGTCCATACACAGCAAATGCCTCGATTATTTTGGGCTACCACCATATGAATCGACTCAAGGTTCCATCAATTTATATTTTAACCCTTTGATTCATCAATGTTTCAACACGACTCCTTCACATATTATACCGCACTGATTCATCAGGTTATACATTCCCCATTGCTTACTGTATCATGGCAACCCGATATCTTATACAAATTCACAAATCTACCCCTTCCATAGAGCTTATGATGTTTACAGACCATGAGTAACAAATTCACGCTTTCACAATAAATTCAAGCAGTCTACATAGGCATAATCCCATCTGTCAGTAACAATCCTTCCTACTGAATTCAATCAAGAATATACATATAATTCATAGAGAATTTAGAAGCAATCCCTCAACATTATATACAAATGTAACCATTTACAAGAACATTCACTTATTCTTCTTAATTGGCTAGATTTTCTATTCGATGGCCATTTATCCTACTGTCTCTGGACAACTCTACTTCAATTCACTGCTTCACTGCTCCTTGCTTCTCTTTTTGCTGCCTCTGCTACCTCTCTGCTGCCTTGTTGTTGTGTCAGGTGCTCCTCCTTTGCCATTTTCTTTGCTAACTCCTCCTTTTCCAACTCCTTTTCCATCAATGACAACATTTCCAACAGTCTCCCCCTTTGACATCAATGGCAAAGGGTTGCTCATTTCTTAGTTTGCTTTCTGCATTTCCTCTCTCTGAGTTACTCTGTAGCCTTTTCATTGACTCTGTTATGCTGGATGTACTCTTTCCATAAGATTTTGATCTTGAGGACCTGTTTTATGCTTTCCTTACTGGCTGATCTTCCCCTGGAATGATATTGTCGTTTCTGTTCTCCCCCTGAAACTATGCTCTCGCTTCACATCAGAGAGTAGCATCTATAGATACTACCCCTAGTCTATCTCTCAAATATTATGGTTCTCTAGCAAGAGGTTTTGTAAATATATCTGTTGTCTGTTCTTTTGTTGGCACATATTCCAACTTTACTACTTTTTGAGCTACTTGTTCTCTGAGAAAATGATTTTGATTGGAATATGTTTAGTTTTTGAATGAAGCAAAGGATTTTTAGAAATACTTATAACACTTGTATTATCACATTTGACTCAAATAGGTTCATCAATGCTTACATTCATGTCTTGGAGGGTTTGCTTCATCCACATGACTTGTGTACAACATGCTATTGCTGCTATGTATTCTGCTTCTGCTGTGGATAGAGAAATATATGTTTGTTTCTTGCTTAGCCATGCCACCAGACTCTCTCCTAAATAGAATGCACCTCCACCTATGCTTTTCCTGTCATCAACACAGCTGGCCCAATTTGCATCTGTATATGCTGTCAGAATGAAGTTTTTTCCTTTTGGATACCATAGCCCATAATGTGCAGTCCCTTGTAGATATCTGAATATTCTTCTAATTTATAGTAAGTGATTTTGTTTTAGTGCTACTTGATATCTTGCCACAAGTCCTATAGCCAGCACAATATCTTATCTAGAAGCCATTAGATATAACAGACTTCCAACCATGGATCTGTAAAGTTTTTGATCTACATTAGTTGTTCCATCTTCTGCACAAAGCTTGCATCCAGTAGTCATGGGAGTTGATACAGGTTTGCAGTCCTCCATTTTAAACCTTTTCAACATCTCTTTTAAGTATTTTTCTTGTGAGATAAATGTGCCTATGCTCTTTTGTTGAATTTGTAGTCCTAAATAGAAGGTAAGCTCTCCAATCATAGACATTTCAAATTCTGATTTCATATCTTCAGCAAATCCTTTGGTTAACTCATCTTTGTTGCTTCCAAACATGATATCATCTACATACACTACTACAATCAAAAGTTCATATTCATTTGATTTTATGTACAAGTTGTTGTCTACTCCCCCTTTCTTGAACCCTTGTTTTTGCAAGTATTTGTCCAGCCTTGAATACCATACTCGAGGAGCTTGTTTCAGCCCATATAATGCTTTCTTTAATCTGCAAACATAGTCTACATTATCTGTTAAGGAGAACCCTTCCGGTTGCTCCATGTAGAATTATTCCTCTAAATTTCCATTCAAGAAGGCAGACTTCACATCCATTTGATATACCTTGAAGTCATGATAGCAAGCAAAAGCTAAAAACAGTCTGATAGCTTCCATTCTAGCTACAGGGGCAAAGGTTTCATCATAATCAAGTCCTTCAACATGTGAATATCCCTTGCACACAATTCTAGCTTTATTCCTGATTTCCTATCCTTGTTCATTCATCTTATTTTTGAATACCCATTTTGAGCCAATGACATTTTTCTCACTAGGTCTTGGAACTAGTTCCCAAGTGTTGTTATTCTCAATTTGGTCCAATTCTTCATTCATGGCATTCACCCAATGTTTTTCTTTGATGGCTTCTTCAAACTTCTTTGGCTCTATTTGTGACAACATTTCGAGGTATACCTCTTAAGTCTGTTCAGTTAGCTGTCTTCTTGTCTGTACACCCACACTCTTGTCCCCAATGATTTGATCTTCTGGATGATTCTTCTGAATGTATCTTGACGAGCTTTTTGATCTTAGATCTGTATCTTCTATTGGCTTGTTTATCTCATCATCATCTTGACTCTCTTCTTCATGAACTTCTCGAGGATTGCTGCAATTTTTACTTCTTAACTTTTCTGATGGTTCTTCATCAAATCTTACATCAATACTTTCTACAATTTTGTGAAGTATTTTTTTGTAGCACCTGTAACCTTTACTCTTAGATGCATATCCTAAGAATATTCCTTCATCTACCCTTGCATCAAACTTTCCCAAATAAATAAAACACTTACTTCCAAAAACTCTAAAATGCTTGATTGATGCAGATTTACCATGCCATAATTCATAAGGAGTCTTGTCACTGTTTGGTATTAAATGAGCTTTGTTTAGGATATGCACAACTGTGTGTACTGATTCTGCCCAAAAGGTTTGAGAAATGTTACTTTCTTGCATCATGGCTCTGGCAATCTGTTGTAAAGACATGTTCTGTCTCTCTGCCACTCCGTTTTGTTGAGGTGTTCCTGCAATTGTGAACTATTGCTTTATCCCATGCTCATTGCACAGATCTGCAAAGACATAATCTGTAAATTCGCCTCCTCTATTTGATCTGATGCACTTTATCTTGCATCCTGTTTGATTTTCTGCCAAAGCCTTGAATATTTTGAATTTCTGAAATGCTTCCGATTTGTGTTTGAGAAATGCAACCCATGTCATTCTAGAAAAATTGTCTATTATTAGCATGAAATAGGATTCTCCGCTTGGTTTTTTAATTCTCGAAGGCCCACACAAATCCATGTGAAAAATTTGAAGAGGTCTTCTTGTAGATAAATTCTCTTTGGTTTTAAAGGATGTACGGGTCTGCTTACCTAGCTGACAGAATTTACATATTGTATTTGAAGGCTTCTTGATGACTGGCATATCTCTGACCGCATTCTTTTTTCTTAGACTTATGATAGGATCAAAGCTTAGGTGTCCCAATCTCCTATGCCATAACCAAGACTCCTCAAATTTGCTAAGAGGACATGCTTCATTTCCTTCTTTTACTACATAGACATTGTTTTCTGTTCGAACACCTTTGATCATGATTTTTCCAGTGGTTCTTGATCTTACTTCACAGTCTTGAGCTCTAAAAAGAACTTCACAGCCTTTATCACACATTTGACTAACACTCAACAGATTTTCTTTTAGCCCATCCAAAAATAGTACATCCTGGGATTTTCCTCTACCATTGTCCAGATTGACTGAGCCTCTTCCTTTGATCTTTCCTGCTTTATCATTTCCAAAAGTAACATTTCCAGATTTCTTTTCGTCAAAGGTTATAAACTTGCTTCTATCTCCTGACATATGCTTTGAGCAACCGTTTTCCAAATACCACTGGCCTTTTAGATCTTGAGCTATTAGAGCCAAGTCACATTTATTCACTTTCTTTTTCCACTGCAAGCATCTTCTTGTTTGGTATCTTTTCTGAGATGATGAACTACACTCTCTTAAAGAACATTTGGAAGACATATGTCCATTTTTATTGCATACACAGCATTTGGATATATCCTTAGCAGGATTTTAAGTAGGAATAAACTCTCCATGATTCATAAACCTTCTTGAGGTTTTGAACAACATACTTTTTTCATATTTCCTGCATTCTATGATTTTATGGCCAAAATCATTACAATAAAAATAGTATCCATAAAAACAATTTGTGTACCTGATAAAAGGTTGTCTTCTCCATCTTCCTACTTGATTAAAGCTTTTTAATATTTGCATCCTTTGCTGGTTTGCATTTATTCTTCTTGTATAAAAACATGCAGCAATGTGTCCTAATTTGTGACAGAAATAACAAGTAGCATTTTTCATAGAAGGAAAAAATCTCCTTTGATGACTTCCAAATTTGACATATTAAGGAGTATGCAAGGTTTTTTCAGTTGACAACTTATTTAATTCATCCTTTGTCATTTGAGTTTCCTCCTGGTTTTTATCTACTTTATTGCAGGATTCTTCTTCCTTTGAAATCTTCTGAGCTGCTTGAATATTCCCATCTGCTTTTACAAAAATAATATTTTTGTTTTCTTTTTCTTTGCCTTTGCTTGATTCTCCTTCATAGCCTATCCCAGTTTTTATCAGAGGTGACCTTTGTGCATTTAGAATTTGGTCCAACTGTCCAGAGCCTTTCATTAGAGGTGTATTCATTAATAATTCTCTTTGGGCTCTTTCTAAGTTCTTTCTTAGGCTCACTACTTCTTCTTCTAACTTCTCTTGTTCCTGAGTTTTATCCTTGATCTGATTAAGTAAAATATCCTCTACCTTCTTGGCTTCTTCAAGCTCTACTTTCAACTGAATGAGGGCTTTTGAATTTTTTTCCTCTCTCACGTATTTGAGAAGAATGACTTTCTGTTTTCTGCACTTCAGTTTTAGTATGTCAATTTCCTCCAAGGCACTTCTTAGCTCCCCCTCAAGGTCCACTTTACCTTCTTCCTCATCTTCTAAAAAAAATTCTTCCAGCTCTTCTATAGCCATCAAAAACAAATTCTGATGTTCCTTCTTCACTTGAGAATTCAGCTGAGTCTTCTGATGCACTGTTGTCCTGCTGAGCATAGAAATATTTTCTATTAAATCTCTTCCCTTTCTGCCAGTTCTTAGATATGGTCTTCTCTGATTCTTTTTTTTCTTATAAGGACATTTATAAGAATAATTTCCAACTCTTCCACAATTGAAACATTTAAATGGAAGTTTAGCTTTATACTTACCTGAGCCTTTATCCAACTTCCTGATAAATTTGGCCTCTTCTTCATCAGAACAGGAGCCTATCTCATCTTTTTCTTCTTTCTTCTTCTCTGCCTTAAAATCTGCCTCCCTTACATTTGAATTCTTCTGTGGCAGTCTCATCTCATACGTTGTTAGTTTTCCAAGAAGCTGATTCATGGTCAAGGTTTCCCAATTTGCTGTTTCTTCTATGGCAGAGAGCTTCAGATTAAAACTAGATGGTAAATATCTTAGGATATTTTGAACAATTACACATTCTTGCATGGTTTCACCTAGTGCTTTCATATTATTGAAAATTTTTGCAACCCTTAAAAATAAACTAGCAATATCTTCATCATCATTCATCTTTAAATTTTCAAACTGGGCTCTATAGACTTGATGTTTAGCATTTTTCACCTTTTTGTCTCCCTCATGAATATTTTATAGATTTTCCCACATTTCTTTGGCAGTCTCACTGTGCATTACTTTGATGAATTATACCTCACACAGTCCATTCAAGATTGCATTCATTGCCTTTTCATTAGCCACAAAATCTTGTTTGGCTTCTTTCTCTGAGACATTTTCCTTAGAGTCATATCCAAATTCCACAGCAGCAAAAACTTCTATTCGTAAGGACATTATGTATGTTCTCATTCTGATTTCCCAGAAGGCATAATTTGCACCAGTGAAAAAAGGGGCTTTGTTCGTTGAGGATCCTTGTTGACTAGCCATCTCAAGAACCTAGGATCTCCTTTCAGTTGTTAAACTGCTACAAAAAGGAACCGGCTCTGAGACCAATTGTTGAACCCTTAGTTAAACTGAGAGGGGGGGGGGGGGTGAATCAGTTTAACACATTCATGGACTTTTAAAACTTTTTCATAAAACTTACTTACACCTTCATTTCATATTCAACTTAATATGTGAGTAGTCTTAGAATGTGAGCAGCAAGAATTAATATAATATAACAACAGACTTAATATGAGAGCACCAAGTATTAAACAGATGATATAAACCAGATCAACACATAAATATCATGCACAGAGACACCAGATATAAGTGGAAACCCATAAAGGGACAAAACCACATCTTATTATTGTTGTGATATAAAGGCAAGCTCCAACTCCCTCTCACCACTGGTTTTCTGTAAGCACCAACCTACAGGAGGCTCCAACCTCAAATTCTGCAAGCTACAACTTGCAAGGAAGCTTCAACACCCTCTTTTTCATAAAGAAACATTTGCTGATTTACCTTGGATATCAGCTCTATTCTGTACCTTTGATTTCTTTTACTTTACTTCAATCTTCATATCTGCTTGATTATTTCTTTTTCTTCGATTCTGCATTCTCTTCTCTTTTATCAATTTACTCAGAAAAAAATGTACCATTTCAACATTACAGTGGGATTTTATCTTTCTCCGGAGACTTTCCAATTACATCAAAAACAATATAAACAGTTAAAAACATTCATTCAATTACAATGTATAATTTGAATAGCACTCCACTCTTCCTCTTTTTCTTCCTCATTCATCCAACATCACTCTCTTTTTCGTTTTCACTTTTTATTCAGTTCCCTATTCATTGCAGTTATATAACTATTGTATGTACAACTGCCTTTTAATCAAACAAAAATAACTTTTGGCGTTTTTATTAAAACAAATTTAACGACCCGAATATATTAGTACTCACCACCTTTATCATGAACCATCAACAATATAATCTTTGGTTTAATCAACTCTCGGCATCTTCAAAACTGTGTTTAAACCATAATAAAAAAACCCGACTTATACTATTTCGAATTTATGCTGAATTTTACCTCCTTGAAGAATCTATGGCTTAAACCATAGTCGAATCAACTCGGACCAATCAATTTAACATTGTTTAAACAACCAGGTTTCCACACATCACATATATGGTGAATTTTTTGCTCAACACTTCTTTTAGTTCGCACTCTGGCTACAATTTCTGAGCTTGACCATGGAAAATATCACCAACTTTGGAATAACATTCAAAGTGATGGCCCAATTTCTCTTCATCATAATTTATATTTAATTTAAAAAAAACTTGGTTAAACCCACAAACATTAATTTGAAAAGTCCCAATCAATATAATTTAAACTGGGGCCCACATATATAATCAACAACCCAATCACATACTCGCACCGTAACATGGTTATCTTTCACGCACCTTCCTCATACGGCCACCATCTGATGGCTCCCCTCCAGATCGACGGCACTCAACAATATCACGTGGCTTCCTTGGTCGAACATTAACGTGCGATGGCACACAGTGATGGCGGTTTTGCAGATTCGTTCAGGGATGCATGTCGCTCGTTCTATGGAATCGCTCCCAAATTCTTGAATACCGCTTGCCTGTCGAAGGTGGTGCGATGAAAACCATAAACCACCTTTCTATTCACTCTTCGTGGTTCCGTCCAAATTCGTATTCTGCTACCGGGTTCCGTCTTCCTTTTGGCTCAGGGTTCTGTCTCGCTTATATATATGAATCCTGCTCTTCGCCTTCAATGAAACTCGCTTCTGTCCATACACAGAAAATGCCTCGATTCTTTTGGGCTACCACCATATGACTCTAGTCAAGGTTCCGTCAATTTATATTCTAACCCTTAGATTCATCAATGTTTCACACGACTCCTTCGCATATTATACCACACTGCTTCATCAGGTTATACATTCCCCATTGCTTACTGTATTGTGGCAACCCGATATCTTATACAGATTCACAAATCTACCCCTTCCACAAAGCTTATGATGTTTACAAACCATGAGTAACAAATTCATGCTTTCACAATAAATTCAAGCAGTCTACATAGGCATAATCCCATCTGTCAGTAACAATCCTTCCTACTGAATTCAATCAAGAATATACATATAATTCACAGAGAATTTAGAAGAAATCCTTCAACATTATGTACAAATGTAACCATTTACAAGAACATTCACTTATTCTTCTTAATTGGCCAGATTTTCTATTCGATGGCCGTTTTCTCCTACGCTGTCTCTAGACAACTCTGCTTCAATTCACTGCTTCACTGCTCCTTTCTTCTCTTTTTGCTGCCTCTGCTACCTCTCTGCTGCCTTGCTGTTGTGTCAGGTTCTCCTCCTTTGTCATTTCCTTTGCCAGCTCCTCCTTTTCCAACTCCTTTGCCATCAATGACAACATTTCCAACACTAGTTATTCCCTCTTAGAATATGGAATAATATCACTTGGTCGAAGAGAGGAATCATACCTTGGGAACACTTAATGGCTTGGTTTAAAATCTTGTTTTGGGAAGGTGTATTGTGCCTCATATGTTTAATTATCAACATGGAGTCCCATAATATTTGTAATTCTTCGATTTCCTTTTTATTTTCCAGAGAGAGTGCAAGGAATAAACCACAAGCCTCTATTTTATTGTTTATTTTCCATCCGAAGCTCCAAGCATATATGACTTTGATGTTTCCTTCGGGATTAGTGAGAATACCTCCCACTCCTACCACCCCTGGATTTCCTTTTAAAGCCTGATCAAATTGATGATTTCATTGGTTCAAATATTTTATCCAATCTAGTAATCCCTCAGAAGAGAGTTTGAGGATCCATGGGGTACTAGAAGGGATGGCTTTAGTGTGTAGCTGGGGGGTAAGGGGTGGGGGGGAGACCCATGGCACTATCGAGGCTGACTTGATTTGATCCAAGAAAGGATTTGATTCTGGCTTGCACAAATCCATACACATCAAAATGGTTTTCATGGAAGCTACTTTAGCTCAAGGGTAGGTCATGCTGAAGATCACCTTACTCCTTATTAGCCAAATTTTCCAACATACATACATGGGGACGATTGTCCATATTTATTTAAGAAAATTTTTGGCCTGAAGGGATTCTGAATAGGATTTGGTCCATGAACTTAAGAATATTAGGAGCTCTTTCGACCAATTAGTCCTTCTAAAAAGGTGCCCCAAATCTATCGACCAAACACTCTTTGCCACTTGACATTTGATAAAAAGATGGAGGATATAATCTTCCACATTTTCACATAGGGGGCCAATATGGCCTCATTTTTGGAGATTTTGTACTATGAGAATTTCCTTATGTTCGATAACCAACAAAAAAAATAACTTCTAGAATAGAATTTTGTTTACAGATTTGATTGCAGATAGAAGATTTAGGGGGTACATGTTATTGGAATAGTAGGTGTGCATACCCTTCTTTTACTGTGTAGTTTCCATTTTTCCATCCCCACTTGTCTTTAATTGAGACGTTGATGGGGGAAAAACCTTCTAGTTTCTTAATTATATTTTCTTTTTGTGTAATCAGGACCTCATGTATGTTCTAAAGATTCCACCTTTTCCACATTTCCCATTTATCCCAATCAGAAATTTGATCCAAGATGAATATCCCTATTTTCCTCAGGTAGTTAGAGAGATCAACAAGGAAAATATCCAAGCCCATGGGTTGAAGTCCCATGATAGATTCGAAGAAGATTTTAATGGTGGTGCCCCTCCCCGGGGTTTTTCTGATATTTTCCTTAATGATATACAACTTGGTTTTGATCAATTTCCAAATAGGAGAGCCATTCACCTTTTCCCTTATCCCTTTGCTGTCACATTTCTAGTCTAAGTATTGTTCCCTAATCAACTATCTCCACCACCAGTTTGGCTTGATAATCATGCTCCAATAGATCTAGGCTCCCATTGCCATGTTTTGCATCCCTAGATCTCTTATTCCTAATATACCATGTTTTTTAGGGGCTCTAACCATTTTCCAATTACCGAATGGTTTTATTTAGTTTCTCCTTTCCCTCCCTCCCATAGGAATTTCCTTATGTACATCAAAAATTGGTGAAATATGTACGTAGGTGCTTGTAGTGCCAAAAATTGATTCAAAGGGATGGCCATTAGGATAGACTTAAGTAGACTTTCCCTACCCACCTTATTGATCCACATCCCTCCCCAGTTTCATATTTTTTATTTTTTATTTTTTTATTTTTTTATTTTTTAATTTTGTGAAGAAATTTTTCCCAGGCTTTAGGAGTTTCCCTTCTCAAGAATATAGGGATACCTAAGTAATTTAAATGTTTCCAGTCTCTAACTTCTTTGAATCCCAGGGTTTCTTCAATTTTTTTCTCTTTCTAGATGCAAATTTTCCAACTTTAAATGTGGCTCTTACTATCATTAATGGCCCCTCCCAAATAACTAAGGAATATATCTAAGTTTCTTTTGAAACGTCTAGGAATTAAAGTTGAGGCTCCTCTGAGAAAGATAGTGTCATCTACGAGCTGGTCATGATTAATAATTATAATTCCTTCTTGGTATCTGATTCTCAGGAGGTAGAGAGATGTTCATGCTTGCTCCAGTTTCTGGTCCCGAGCTTCAACCATTATGATATATAAGAAGGGAGAGAGAGTACAACCTTTTCAAGGCCCCCTATAAGGTTTGAAAAATCCTCCCACTTGACCATTGACCAACGAAGCAGTCCAAGTGGGTGAGATGCACATCCCAATCCATTTGATGTATATTTCAGATGTCCCAATTTTCTTAAGAATTTTTCCATAAGAACTCATTTCTAACTCTAAGTGTTAGTCATCCATAACCTAGCAATCATGCCTTCATCCCCCCTTCACCAGCTCGAGTCAATGGATTCTTAGATAAGAATAATGTTTTCAAATATTTTATTGCCTGATACAACCCCCTCGGTAATCAGAGATTATTTAACTCAATCGAGGCTTAAGCCTTGAAGCTAGAATCATCGAAAATATTTTTTAGGAGACATTGAAAAGAGAGATCAACTAGAATATGGAGAATAAAGAGGGGTTTTTTTCTTTGGGGATCAGAATGAGGAAGGAAATATTGATATTGCCTCCCCATTACAAATCTCATGAATGAGTAGCCCACCATACGACACAAATCCTTCTCTATAACTTCCGAGAAGAATTGGAAGAAGATGGTCGTGAACTCATCCGTGCCAGGGGCCTTATCAGGGGGGAAATAAAATACCGCGCCTTTCATCACCTCACTAGATGGAGGAAAAAATATGTTTTTTTTCATTTCCTTCGTTATTACTGCCAAAAAATTTTCGAGGAAGCATTCCTTATTTTCGTTATTCCTTATGGGGTCTCCTGTGTACAAGTTTCCAAAATTCTCCTATATCTCTCTCTTGATTTATTCAAAATCATTAATGAAGTTCCCTCCATGGTTTATCTGTGCTATATTTTTTTTTTCTCTGAAATTGTCTTGTTTATGGAAAAATATATATTGCGGTCCCCCGCACTCAGCCAATTATTTCTTGATTTCAATCTCCATTACTCTTCTTCCTTCCTAAGGTTTGCATGGAGGGCTTTCATAGGGTTGGCTTATTTTTTAAAGTTTGAAACACTTCCATCTTTATTTCCATTTTTCACTGTATCAATGCTAGATTTTCTTTTCTATCCTTGATGCTCCCAAGTCTCCCTTAAGCCATTTTTTAATGTCTCTTTCCAGCCTGAGAATTTTTGAGTCCAAAATAGATATCAAGTTACCAACAATCGACCGTGACCAAGAGAGGGAAACATCACCCAAGAATTATTGTGATTCAAGACACAAGGGGGAGAATATAAAGGAGATAAGACCTAGATCTAGGGTCTGGATGATTAATAGACTAATCGGGTAGTGATCAAAGCCTAACGATGATAGAATAGAGCATTTGAGGCATACATTTAGGGTAAGGATGTTGTTTGAAATAAGGAACCAATCCAACCATGCAACAATGTGGCTCATGCATGCCCTTTTATTGGTCCATGTATAAAGAAATATATTTGGTTTACCATGAAAGAGGTTTAGAGTTAGAATTAGATCTTCCATTTATTCCTGGAGTGCATCTCGAACAATGGGACCCCCCATTTTCTCATGTCGACCCATTATGGTGTTGAAGTCTCCTCCCATAATACATTTTTCTCCTCACTATGTTCCTTTTAGCTCTTTCAGGTATTTCTAGCATTCTTGCTTTTATTGAAAATGAGTGGGAATGTATACATTAATAATAGTGAAAGTTTGCTGCATTTCAATTATATTAAAGGAAGTTGCTACCCAATGAGTAGTTTTTTTAGAACTTACAAATTGAAGTTTCACTAGATTCCACATCGTGTAGTCATCGTGAGGCTCCTCTCGAATTGAATAATTATATATTGCTTCAACTACAAATATTATGGTGGTATGAGTGGAGGCTGTGTTCATCAATATTTTTCTCTCGTAGAAGAGTCATGGCTGGATTTTATTTTTTGATAAGGGATTTAGCTTCCATTATTCTTTTTCTTGTTCCAAGTCCCCTACAGTTCCAGGATATTATATTCATTAATCACTTTTTTGTATTTCCTAGCCACTTACTAGGGCCCATGTTATTTTATTTTTTGACTCCTCCTTTTTTTCCTTCTCCCACTAACTGATGATGTATAGTATGATAGAACCCCATCTCTTTCTATTTTTCTATATTTTCCCTCCTTATTTCTTTCTTTTTCTTTCTTCCTGCTCTTTTTCCTTTTCTCTCTACTTTATTTTTCCTTGTAATTTTTCATCTCTCTTTCATTGAGCTCTGAGGCACATATGTCCCTAGTATTTCCCTTGATTATTGGAAGCCTTCATTTTTCTTTTCCTCTTTGAAATATTCCTCTGAGCTACTAGTAGTTTGCAGACTCGAGCTCACAACCTTGTCACTTTTGTGTGCATGAGCTGGCAGGGGCACCTGATTTGTAAGGACATCCATGGAGGTGGTAAGGGGTGGGTGAATGGCACCATAAACATTAGATGCAAATCATAAAGCTTTAAAATGTTCCTCCACCTCCAGACCAAGGCCCCCCTTTGTCTTTGAACTCGAGGGGGGAGTCGGGAGGGACCAACACCTGTGGAGGTCGGAGTGTCTCTCGAGGAGCCTCCATTATGCACATATTACAAGTTATTCCTTCCATTTAATTAATTCCATTTGTATTCTAGGTCTCCCAAGGAATTTTCTAAGGCTTCCTAAATTTTAGAGGAGCTTGTGGAAAAATGCCCATATTCGTGGCACATTTTACATTTAAAAGGCAATTTTTCATAGTCGACTTCCTGCACATGTTTCCAGCTATCCATGAAAATATTTACAACTGTTTGGACACCTTTCTCTAAATATAACTCCACACAAATCCTTGCATAAAAGAAGAGGCCATCCTTTGAGTGGAAATATTCAATATACTTTCCCATGGAGTTCCTGATAAGCCTGAAAGTCATGTCATTCTAACAATGGAGGGGTAGATAAGGAAGCTTCACCCAGACCAGGAAAAATGTTGGAACATCACTTTTGAGATTGGAAATCGACCTCCAATGGTCTAGATAAAATCCCTCGGCACCCCTGAAGTAGGGGCCACTATGGAACACCATATCCCTATCTTGCCTATTCTCGAAGTAAAAGTTTTAAAAACCTTTGCCACAGAAAGAGGAGATTATGTGAGCTTTGATAAGAGGCTTCCAGTTCTTTTCTACTCAGGATTTTACGTCCAAGGAGAGGGCCATAGGACCATAATTTGGTCAATCAGTCCTATATCAAAAATCTCAACGACACGAGAGCGGGCTCGGGGAGTGCATATCGCAATATTGTGGATATCCTATGTGCGCTTGACAAATGTTGATGCACCATTATTACTAAACCTCGAAATCACCACCACTAGTATGTTAAAGGCTGCAATATCCACGAGTAGGGGCACCTCCTTGGAAGGAAATGCCATGGTTGTGGACAACCTAGCACGAGCAAACTGTAGAAGAGACGTTTAGGAACCTCACCAGTCAGAACGCATAGATACAGGCATGCCAATGGGAACCTCGAGACAAAGAGCTGGAAATAGAGATGAAAAAGGGAAGGAGGTGCTGAGTAGGATCCCGAGGAGACTTCTGCATTGTTGTGTGGGCATGCTAGAGCTAGGCCAAACACCAATTTGTACTCCATCGAAAAAGTATCTCCTGTGATATTTGACCAAACAATCATCGACAACCTTAGTAATCAGAATAGTTAATGATGGGTAAATTATGTAAAAAGTTCTAACTCCATGCATTTTCATGTGAGATTACTGGGGTATGTTACACATGTTAATATAATTTAACCCTCCATATTTTGTTTTCCCAATAAATTTTCTTATTATCATTATTAATATTTAAAATGAGAGAGATTAATTTTATTTCAAAAATTTGAATGAATTACAAATCTCCCTTTTCTTATTCTTATGAAGAATTAATTGAATCTTTTTACATTCAATTATTTCAACAATATATATACACACATATTCTCTCTTTATATGAAATTGATATTAATATAAACTAATTTTCATTTCTATTCCTGATTATTTATATAATTTCTGAATTTATATATATTTTAAAAATATTAAAATTATACCGTTTTTAATAAAAAACAAAAAAATATACTATCTTTAATTATATTTTTAATTACTTTATCTATCTAAATTTATAATAAATTTATATCACTTTATATAATATCAAAATATTTTAATTAAGGTTAAAATTAAGAATGATTATTTTTCAAAAAAATCCTTCATTGCAATATCAAATTAAGTAAGACACCACAGTAAAATAACTGAAATCATATCGAGATTGAAACATCCTCATACTCAATAATAGAATAAGCCTCTCAACAATACAAACATATAACTCTTAACAATATAACATATATATACTAAAAATAGTTTTCCAATCCATGTACAACAACATTCACTTTCCAAATCAATTGCTTCATCTTCTGAGTTATGGCTGAAATGTCTTGAAGGTAATGTTTTAAGTATCATTAGGTTATGCACAATAATTTGATTTTTTTATAATTATTTAATAAATTTAAAAGATAAAATTAAAATTTATTTTATTAAAAAATAAATATAATTTATAATTATTTAATAAATTTTAATATACATGTACTAAAATTAAAATTTATTTTATTAAAAAATAAATATAATTTCGATGAAGTTTATTAAATATTCAAGAGTCCCGATTAGTTTTTCCTTTTTATTTGTAAAAATAAAATTATTTTGAAAATTCTATTGCTTGAGAAATTCCTAAATAATTTGGTATTAATTCAACATAATTTTTTTAAATTATTTTTATATATTTTTCATATTATAATAAAAGTGTTATCTTAATTATTGTTAATCATTATAAATATTTAAATAAAGGATTATTACACTATAATAGATTATATATTTTTTGAAATTAATTTTTATTTAGAGTGTTGGAATATATTATAGTCTTTGGAAGGTAATATTGACTTTGTATTATGTTAGAGTAACACATTATATCTCATATTCATTATAGCATAGTATATTCTTGTACTCATTTATTATATAAAGAGGTGTTATTTTGGAGAATTATATTATCCCACATTCAATATGTGAGAGAAATTCCTCCACATCTTTGGGTATATAATAGGGTCAAGGGAGCCTTTTTAATTACAATAACATCTCATATTGTGCTCATACTGTTATTATTTGTAGTTTCTCACTTTGTAAGATTGCAAGAGATTTCTGGACATAATAGAAGACAACCTTCCCCTGGACGTAGCCCAATTGGGTGAACCACGTACTGTTCTTATTTATATGTTTATATGTTGTTGGTTTCTTATATAGATAGTTAGTTTAGTAGATCTAATATTTTCACATGGTATCAGAGCCATGGTTACTATGATCTAACATTTTCTTTGAATTTAACCATCAAAGTGTATCTTCATTTTTTATTTGGACACTCATTTTTCTTTGAGATTTTCTTTCTATCTAGTAGTCATTAGGCTTCTCTTCAAATCTAGCCATGATTCTACATATTTGAGATTTTTTTTCTCATGAACCTAACTTTGTTGTGTAGATTTTTTGGGATTTTTTTTTTTCAAGGAACTCTTGATTGTTTTTCTATAACATCTATATGTTATTTGGAATTTCAAGGGGTTATTCATTTTTTTTCTGTAATATATATATATTTTTTGAATCCTCCTTAAGGAGATCTATCCTCCAATTGTAATATTCAGTTACGACAATTACGACACTTTTTTCTTTTTTACAGGGCAAAAGATTGGCAGAATGAGGGTTAAGATCAGAATCTTGGCCACATAGGTGGATGCAAAGTGGCTGTGCCATTTTCAAAAACTGGTTACAATAAGCATTTGGAGCATTATTGAGTGTTTTTTGTTTTTCCACCTGACATTTTTGTCAGACTTGTTACCTTTTGTGCAGAATTTCCTAGCAATGAGTAGATATTTGGCTTCCTCTCACTGAGATACCCAATTTCAAAAGAAAAATCAACTCAAATGGACTCCCAGAAGAAAAGTTATTGTTGATTTAAGATTGGTAGTTTTTTCAATTATTTTGGTGACGACAAACGAACTGTAGAAATGATAGTTTTTTATCCACTTTTCCTCTTATCATTTCTTGCATTGGGGTTTATATTTATTGTCAAAATTTATATCATTATTACTTCATAAGTAGCTTATGCAACTGATCTTATCGTCTCTAAATATCTTGCATGGAAAGGGAAAATGATTGATGTTCTAAGCAGTAAGAATCTATGGGGGTTGGTGAATGGTGAACATAAGAAGCCTACAGATGTTGAAGCCTTGATTAAATGGGAAGAAAAGTTTGATCAATGATCCAGATTTATGCAGGAACACAACAGAATAAACATATAACCATAAATATAGAGAGGCAGCGGAAATAACACTTCATTTCATTAATATCAAAGAACTAAAATTTGCTTACAGACAGAATGGAAATAAAACTAGCTAGGGCGCTGGTAGCTATCTCTGAGAAGAGATGTGGTGGCTATAGGCCTCTGAACTAAGTTACAATGAGGCTCGAGGGCCTATTTATTATTTAGAAACAATGGGAAATCCTAAACAGCCAAAACCCTAACCCTAGGAGATGAAGCGCCAAAACTATGGGCCCCGTTTAGGTAAATTTGTGTTTCAACTTCCCAGGGGCGTAACTTTGGCATACGGTCTCCGTTTGACACGTACCATACCTCATTAGAAAGATCTATCCGAGGACTACAAATTTGGAATGAGAAACATCGGTCCATGGACCCATGTTGCTCTCTGTTTTCCCAAAAACGTCGTTTAGGGCCTCAAAACGGCTCCGGAAGTTTAAGACCCGAAAAACTGCTAAAAATAGTAAACTGTGCCGAAACTGAAAAAATGAAAGAGACAATGGTGGAGCCCCAAGTGGAATAGGCGGGTGACCACCAATATCCCCCTAGATCATTCCTCCCCCCTTAGGAACAAATGGTCCCCATTACGTTAAGTTCCTCCATGAGATGAGGAAATTTCTACTGAACTTGGTCCCTGGTGAACCACTTTCCTTGGTGCAGTAGTTGGCCAGCTTTGACAACCCGATATAGTTGGATCTTCTGTTGGCGAGTGTTCTTGATTTTCATGTCCATGATATAATCTATGGTGACTTGTTCCGTGCAGTCTGGATTTAACTCTGTTGGTGTGAGTTGTTCTGCAATGTCTGAGGTGTCCAGTAGAGGTGGGAAGTAAGGACGAAGGCGATCCACATTGAAGACTGGGTGCAGACCAAGGAATGGTGGAATACTGAGCTCGAAGGCATTGTTCCCTACAACCTTGGTGATGGTGTACGGCCCATATCGGAGCAGGCGAAGCTTGCAGTGGGGTCCAGTGAGGCGCTCCTTCTGCAAATGTAGCCATACTTTGCGCCCACCTGGAAGTTGTGTGGCACCCGGTGTTGATCATGGTGTTGCTTGTACTTGGAGTTGGCTCTGTCCAATATATCATGAACCTGTTGGCGGATGTGTTGAATGCACTCGATGAAGATACTTCCTTTGTCAAATTTAGACTGGACATGAGCTGAATTGTCCTGAGCAGCTGCAAATGGCATGGCTACGTCAATGGGACATAGTGGCTAGAATCCCAAGCCCACCTGAAAGGGGCTATGGCAGATTGAACTGTGGAGAGCCCGATTATAACTATGTTGTACATAGGGGAGGCTCTCATCCCATGTGCGTGGATGCTTTGAATTGTACATGCGCAGAATGTGTACAATCATTCTGTTGACGACCTCTGTCTGGCCATCTGTTTGGGGATGGAAAGCTGTGGACTTGGTGAGTTTGGTATCCAACATTGACCAGAGGTTGGACCAAAATGTGCTGAGGAACCTGCTATCCCAATCTTATATGATAGACTGTAGGATCCCAAATTGCACCCACACTCGTTCAAAGAAGAGTTTAGCAGTGGCTTCTGCTGTGATATTCTTCTTGCAGGCCGCCATAATGGCCATCTTCAAGAATCTGTCGTCAACCACGAAAACACAGTCATTTCCCTGCTTAGTAGAAGGCAAGCCTGACATGTAATCCATGGAGATGGATTCCCAAGGTCGACTAGGGGTAGGTAGAGGAATATATAGGCCTTGCTTCTTGATGGTCGGTTTGGCAATGGCAGAAGCAGTGCAGGATCTAATGTGCCTCTCGACATCCTTTCGAAGGTTCGGCCAATAGAAATACTTTTGCAGGATTGCTACTGTTTTCTCGACCTCGAAATGCCCAACGACTCGACTGTAGTGTGCTTCCCATATCATCTTGGCACGCTCACTTGAAGGAACACAAAGGTGTCCCATGTGACATAAAAGTGCATCTTGGAGGTGAAAATTTGGAACTTGTGTACCCCCCAAGAGTGCCTTGTAAGTGTGGCTGAATTCTGGGTCACTCTCATAGAGAAGCGGCTAATCAGAAGTCTCGTGCCCACAAGATTTGAGCATAGTGGTGAGCGCCACGATCGGTGGTCGGCTAAGGCAGTCTGCAACATGATTTGTGCTACCCTTCTTGTACTTGGTGTTCAAATGAAACTGTTGCAGATATGTGGACAACTTATGATGGCGATCATTCTGCAACTTCCCTTATGTTTGTATGAACTATAGGGGCCGGTGGTCTGTGTGGATGATTGTTTCCTTCCCCAAAATGTAATGCTTCCATTGTCGACAAGCTTGCACAATGGAGTACATTTCTTTGTCATAAGTGGGATACTTGCGAACTGTGTCAGAAAATGTCTCACTGTGAAATGCCACTGGATGTCCCTGTTAAGTAAGAACTACCCCAATAGCATAGTCAAAGGCATCTATCTCGATCTCAAATGGCTATTGCAAGTCTGGTAAAGTGAGCACTGGGGTAGAACAGAGGCGATTTTTCAATTCTGTGAATGCCTTCTGTTGAGGTTCTGACCAAAAAAAAAAATTTCTCGCTCCTCCCTTCGTGACTTGACTCAAGGGCCAAGTGATATGAGAGAATCCCAACACGAACCTCTGGTAGAAATTAGAAAGACCCAGAAAGCTGCGAAGCTCTGTTATAGTGGTTGGGGTTGGCCAATCTCGAATGACTTGGATCTTGGCTGGATCCACATGCACCCCACTTTCATCAATAATGTATCCCAGATATTGAACCTGGGTCATGCGAAAAGTGCACTTCTCCAAATTGGCACACAACTTGTGTTGCCGCAGTGTTTGGAGGACTTGTCGGATGTGGTGAAGGTGCTCTTCCCAAGTCTGGCTAAAGATCAGAATATCATCCAAGTACACCACTACAAATGAGTTGGTGAATGGGCGCAAGATGTCATCCATCATCCTCATGAAGGTGGCGGGAGCATTCGTCAACCCGAAAGGCATGACCAGCCATTCGAAAAGGCCTTCCTTGGCTTTGAAGGCAATCTTCCACACATCGGAGGGTTCAATTGGTACCTGGTGATACCCAGACTTCAGGTCGATCTTGGTGAAATATTTTGCACCTTTGAGTTGGTCCAGAAGGTCATCAATCCGTGGGATTGGGTACCTATTCCAGACAGTGATCTTGTTCAGCGCCCGATAGTCAATACAGAGTCTCCATGTCCCATCCTTCTTCTGTACCAACACGATCGGGCTCCCACAGGGCGATGAACTTGGTCTGATGTGACCTTTCTGCAACAGCTCCTGAATCTGTCTCTTGATTTCATCATTCTCCAGAACAGAGCGCCGATAGATCGGTCCATTAGGTAGCGGCACACCGGGGGTCAGATCAATCGGGTGCTTGACCTGACAGTGCAGAGGAACCCCTGTGGGTGAGGTGAATATGTCCCCGTACTCCTCCACAACCTTATCCATTTGTTGTTGTTGTGCAGAGGAGCCCTGTCTGGAGGTCGTGGCCACGGTCTTCTTCTTGCCCTGGGGGCGGATCATCAGGAAAACGAATTTCCTGGTTTGGGAAATGAGCTTACTGCATTGTTTTGCAGTAACCAAAGAGATAGCAGCAGGAGGTGGTACCTCTGGTATCCTGTACAACTTATTTCTCAAAGTAACAATAACAGCACGAGGTCGAGACTCATACACAGCATGACGCTTCCACAAGTATGGTTGTCCTAATAATACATCAGAAACATCAATAGGAGCAGCGTCACATAATACCTCATCCGTGAAGGGCTTGATTCTATAGGGAAGGCGACACTGCCGGCTGACGCGGAGATCTCGTCCTTGGTGAAGCCACCCGATGGTGTATGGATGTGGGTGAGCTGTGGTCGGCAAGCCCAACCGCTTCACGACGTCTGCTGAAATGAGGTTCTTTTGACTCCCATTGTCGACAATGAACTGTACAGGGGAGCCCTTTACCCACATCTGGGAGTGGAAGAGACGTTCCTCCTCCTCTAGATCTTCCGGTTCCTCCTTCTGGATCTTTGTAGTGGCAACAGTGGCATTGGCTTCGCATCAATAATACATTTCCTTTTCATTTTCCCTTTTCGAGGTTACGATTCGAGTCGGAACGTGCATCGACTCGAAGCCCTCATCTCGGCCACTAGCGGCTTGCTTGGCCGAGCCTCCCTTGTGTTGTGAGTGGAGCTCTTATGGAACTCACACCACTTTCCCGTGTCCTTCTTTGGCTTTGCAGTGTTGTTCTTTGATTGTGGCTTCGACAGGTTTTCTTGAGTCACCATGCCTTGGCTCTGTCCTTTGTTATGCGGTTTGGGAGCAACTTTCCCTTGATTTTGATTCGCAGATCCAAAGTCTCGCTTCTTTTGTTTGAATTTCTGCTCAATCTTGGTAGCATATTGGTATGCCATACCAAGCGAGGAGATGTCAAGGAACTCCATTTCCTCCTGAATGTATCTGTGCAGACAACTGCGATACTTTACCACTAGATGTTTCTCTGAATCTTTGATACCCAACTTGGTGCGGAGGGTATGGAATAGATTCGTCGGCTCATGCACATCTTGATCCCTTTATTGTCGCAGTGTGATCCATTGTATGTACTTGTCCTCATACCTCACGGATAGTACATTCCTCATCCTTGACGGCGTCTCAAAAAGAATTCAAGTTGGTACGACCAGAATAGAGAGGGGTTAAATAAGTCCTTCTTGCTCACGGTAGGTTTCCCACCAGTCTTTGACATGGGGGGCAGCTTTGAGGAGAGCAAAAATAATCTTTTCTCGGTCAGAGAAGTCATGGACCGAGAAATACCCTTCCAACAAATTTAACCATCTGTCTACAGCGTCTGCATCTATTTTTCCTTCAAATATAGGAATGTCAAAGTTTACCTGTACCTTGAAGGGAGTGGCGCCTCCAGAGTGGCTGTTGGATGCGGATGCGCCATATGTGGGCAGTCGTTGAAGGATTTGAGCAAAGTTATCCATCATCACGTTCCTTTGTTTCTCGAGAGCCTCCTCGAGCAGTATTTTGATAGGATCTCCTGCTCCCTCGTCTTTTTTCGTCCCCCATAGGCGTCAGGCGGGGATTTGCGGGCAGTCTTCCCACCAAAGGTTCACGGTCCGAGGCCCTAGCTCCTTATACACGGACCTCTCATTGAGGTTGTACAAGGGATCGAAAACATCGACCGGCTACGATGCAACGTTCCCGGTTGTGCGAGAACGCAACGGAGAATAAATATATAACCATAAATACGGAGATGCGGCCAGGCTTCTTGCTTCATTTCATTAATATCAAAGAACTGGAAATTTGCTTACAGAGACAAAATGGAAATAAAACTAGCTAGGGCGCTGGTAGCTATCTCTGAGAAGAGATGTGGAAGCTACATGCCTCTGAACTGAGTTACAATGAGGCTCGAGGGCCTGTTTATTATTTATAAACAATGGGAAATCCTAAACATCCAAAACCCTAACCCTAGGAGATGAAACGCCAAAACTATGGGCCCCATTTGGGTAAATTGGTGTTTCAACTTCCCGGGGCGTAACACGGCATACGATCTCCGTTTGATGCGTACATACCCGGGTAGAAATATCTGCTCGAGGAATACAAATTTGGAATGAACAACATTGGTGCATGGACCCATGTTGCTCTCCGTTTTCCCAAAAACGTCATTGGGAGCCTCAAAACGACTCTAGGAAGTTTAGGACACAAAAAGCACTAAAACTAGTAAAGCACATGCCGAAAGCTGAAAAATAGAGAGACAATGGTGGAGCCCCAAGTGGAATAGGCGGGTGACCACCAATATCCCCCTGGATCAATCAAGCAAGAGGAAAAAGACAACCCAGGTGAGTTATGGGAAATTCTTTCTTCTTTATTTGATAAATATGATTATGTTTATGCTTATTACCTTGAAAAAATGATTTATGAGCTAGATCCTACTAATTTTGATAGAGTATAATTATATCTTTCTGAATTGAAAACCTTAAATAAAAAGATAAATAATTGTGTTAAATATTACAAGAAGACAGACAATGCTCCTATCATTCTTGTAGAACAAAACATGCCATCTTGTTTTGACATGTTCATCCAAACTTGGAATACGGCTCTTCAATTGTCTCAAAATATCGCGAAACCTACTTTTGATGATTTCTATAAAGGGTTGATAAATGAGAAAGAATGGTTGATTTCTTCAGGACAAGTCTCACCTAATAAATCTCTTATGGAACATAATAAAAATCCTAAGAAAACTTTTAATAATGCCAAAGGTTCTTGTTTACACACTTCTAATCATACTAATAATAATGGTCATGCTTCTCATGTAAATCATGAAACTAGTAAGAAGAAAAATGCGTATGATCCTTGTAATAATTGTGGTAAAACTAACCATCCTGAAAATAATTGCTTTAAAGCAAAACGTTTAATGACTAAAGCAAACAAGAAAAATTGTAATGAATCTCAAGTAGTTTTATGTGCATCTATTGTGACATATAATAATTCTTCTTCTAATGTGGAATGGATAATGGATTTTGGTGCTTCTAAACATATGACTCGTAATGGTTCTTTGTTTACATCTTATAACACTAATAAGCACTCATCTCAGAAATTTTCTATTGGTGATGGTAAACAACTTTCCATAACTGGTTCTGGTAATATTAATGTTACTAATGGTCAATTGGAAGATGTTTTTCATGTTAAAAACATTTCCATCAACTTACTTTGTATTTATCGTGCATGTCAGAAACATTTTAAATTTGAAGCTTGGCCCGATAAATATGTTCTTAAAGATATCAACCAAAATTACAAAGTAGTTTCTTCCACCCCTGTTGATCATACAACTAATTTATATAATTTTCAGGTTTTAATTCAACTAAGAGACAACCCTTTTATTCCTATGTTTCTCATGTTGATGAACTAAGTAAATTATGGCATGAAATATTGGGTCACTTGAATTATGGTAAAATGAAAATACTAAATAAAATGGTTCATGGTTTGCCTTATATTTCTTCTACTACTAGTGTTTGTGAAGGATGTGCTCTTGGTAAATATCATAGAGAAATCTTTGACAAAGGTAAATGCTAGTGTGCTAAAGAACCTTTGAAATTAATTCATAGTGATATCTGCGGTCCTTTTGAAGTTCCTTCAATATCCCATGTATTTTATTTTCTAACTACAGATCTGAAGATATTGGCAGCCATATTTGATGTTAGGGCTATAATTTATGCGTAGCTAAAAATGGGTATTTTTATTTCGCCAAACAAAAATATCTCCCTAATAATAGCCATCCATTGAACCTTTCTTGTGTGGCGACACCATCACATCGCCCTTGTTTAGAGCATCGAGTTGATCATCACGAATTCATGAGTCTATCACAGCGTTCCCTTTGTATATCCGCTTGCTTAGTCCTCCATCCTTCATTGCTTGGTCCCTATCTTGTGTCGCACATTATGGCCTTCAGTCCCACTGTCCCCTATCCCTCATGATATTGTGTCAGTCACTACCATGTCATCCATGCCCTTTATGCTCTAACAAGGGAAGTCATCCATTCGCTACTCAGTCCCCTCCATTTCATCATCATCATTGGTATTAGTCTGTCAGTCGCTCTACTATTTTCTCTCGTGCCTTAGTTGAGGATCTCTCATTGCCTCACCTATGGCGGACCTCCTTCTGTCGACATCAGCTCATTCATTCCAGAAGCCCGGTCTAGAGGGTGGTGTGCCTTGGTTCCAGCTTCCACTCTTGTTCGGTGCCTCGGATCAGGCAAAGGGATCTCTCATTACCCTTTGACTTGATTGTTTCTCCACTCCAGCTCCTTTCAGCATGATCGAGATCCATATGCTTGATGGTTCAGTGATGCAGCAGCAGCTATTGGTGACTCCCGGGTGTGTGTGAGATGTCTCAGCCCTCATGAGGGGGTGGCCCTGCAGGTAGCCCCCCACATGCCCGGATGACCTCTTCATTGCAGCCTTCGATGCAGCTCCATATATTTTATGATGTCGGCCTTAGCCGCTTGCAGCGCCTCTTTGATTTGCATGTATCAGTCAGATTTTGTGAGCCCTTCCCCGCTTGTAGGGGGCATTTGGGTTGTACTTGTATCTCATGTACTCAGATATTATTGTATAAGTCCTGGCTGTTATCCCAGGCACAACATGTATGTGGGATTCCTCATTGTATTCTTATCTGGCTCATGTTTATGCCGGTTGTACTTTATGGTTCGGTCCCTTGTTTACTAGACACACTATTCTTTTGTACTTTGTCTCGGCGGGCATAGGTATGCCTTCCCCGCCGCCTTTAGCACAGGTACCCTCTCATAAAAAGAGACTTGTTGCACCTGTAAGTCTCGTCTCCTCAGGGTCTAGTTCTTCAGCACATTAGTCTACCTTACATCTCTATCTCCGACTTCCCTTTTGATGTCTGGTGATTGAGTTCTTACAACGTACTTCGGTCATACGATTTGCTCCTAACACTTGCATGCTGGGGGGCAATCTGTTACACCATTTTTTGGTCATCTAACCTATTATCATTAGATGGACCCAAGTACACCATGTAAGACCAATTTTACCCTAAGTAAAATTGCTTTCACTATGTAAAATAACTTAATAAATCAAATTTATTAGGTTGTTTATGGTCTAAACAGGAAACCCCAAAAGGAAATATTAAACGAACCTATATTTGTTTGATTTTCCTCATGGAATAATTAATTAAACAATAATTTAATTATTATTCCTGGTTATGTTTAACCCAAAACAAGGAAATTAATTAGATAAATCTTTATTTATCTTATTATTTTCTAGGAATAATTATTTAAATCTTATTTAAATAATATTCCTTGTTAAATATGACTAAATCACTTATAAATAATTAAATAAATAATTATTTATTTAATTATCATTCAACCACTTCCTTAAAATAATAAATAAATCATTTATTTATTTATTATTTACAAATAAAGGGATTTGACCCAAGTCAAATGCTTTTTCCCTCCAACAAATATAATAAAATATTCCATAAAAGGTGGATCTAGATTTGGTTAATATTATTTTAATCATGCACCAAGATCTAGAATGACCCAATATTTTGTTATAAATAGGAGGGTTTCTCCTACAATTCCTCACCTTTTGTTGCCTATTAGATCACTCTGGATCTGTACTCTTGGTCTGACTTTGAGCCATTATCATTGTCATATTTTCCATTATTTGCTGTGTGAGCTCCTTTTGAGTTCAATCTTTGTCTGGGTTTTCTACACCAACAGGAGAGAGAAATGCTAGACCTGAAGTGCTGATGACTTCCAAGAACCCATCCCATTGAGGAGAATTGGAAACACCTTCTTGTTTTCCTTCGAGGTGCCCTTAATACAAAAAATTCTTTCAAAAATAGTGTTCTTGTCTTGTCTATTGGATGTATGGAGCAAAACCTTATTTTTACTGCTTAATGTCTCTTTATGCATAGATCTGGATTTTTATAGCACTTTTCTTGATCAACTAACTGTAGATCTGAAGATATTGGAAGCCATATTTGATGTTAGGGCTATAAGTTATGCATAGCTAAAGTGGTCTTTTTTCGTACACTTTGACAAAAGATTCATACTAACACCTTTATTGATGACTTTACTAGAAAATATTGGGTTTATTTTTTGAAAAATAAAAGTGAAACATTTGTAAAATTTCAAGAATTTAAATCCATGGTTGAAAATGCATATGGTAGGAATATTAAAAATTTGTGATCTGATAATGGGGGGGAATTTGTTAAGAAATAATTTTATGCATATTTATCTAAACATGGTATTCAACATAAAAATACTAATCCATACACACCTCAACAAAATGGTATTGTTGAAAGGAAAAATAGAACTTTATTCGAAATGGCTAGATGTATGCTTTATTCTAAAGGATTGCATAAGAAATTTTGGTTTGAAGCCATTTGTTGTACTAATTTTATTTTAAATAGAGTTCCTAATAAATTTTTTAATAATTTTATCCCCGAGGAAAAATGGAATGGACGTAAACCAAATATTAGTAATTTTAAGGTGTTTGGTTGTGAATGTTGGGCTCATATTCCTAATGAAAAACGGAAAACGTTAGACCCTAAATCTCACAAGTGTATCTTCATTGGTTATGCTGAGAAGTCCAAGGCTTATAGGTTCTTTGATCCTACTAATAAGAGTTTCATAATCATAAGGGATTCTCAATTTCATGAAGTCTCTTCCCTACCTGAGTCTGTAGAAATTCATGTTACCCTGAATTTACCAATACCACCTGTTACTCCTATTCTTGTTACTCCTTCTTCCAGTTTTGTGCCTCTTATTGATCTTGATTCTTCCTCTCCCTAAATTATTCCACCTGAAACTAATGAAGCTCTTGAATTGACTCATGTTCCTTCTATTCTTCCTTTTTGGGCTTGAAAAACCCTTGAATCTGTAGGTAGTGAGGTCAGAAATCCTTCTGACACTCGTCGAACTAGATCTAAAATTGCTCTTATGACCAAAGTTTTTGCCATAGATGATCCTGCTACTTGTGCCCGAGCTAAGGGTAATTATCATTGGGAATAACCTATGTCTGCTCAATATTAATCTCTTTTGAGAAACAAGACTTGGTCTCTTGTTCCTCTTCCTTCAGGAAATAATTTAGTTGGTTGTAAATGGGTTTATAAAAATAAGTTCACTGCAGAAGGACAAATCAAAAAGTATAAAGGTGGATTAGTTTTGAAAGGCTTTAATCAACTTGAAGGTATTGATTATAATGAAACTCTTTCTCCTGTTGCTAAAATGAACAGAATAAGAACCATTTTATCACTTTCTGCATATTTTAAGTGCGAAATTCAACAAATGGATGTTAAAAGTACGTTTTTAAATGGTGATATTACTGAATAAATTTATATGCAACAAACCCCTGGTTTTATTTATGCTAAATCCTAAAGTTTTGTATGCAAATTACACAAATCCTTATTTGGTCTAAAACAAGACTCTAGGGCTCGGTATGATAAAATTGATGCATATTTCTTGATTAATGGTTTGAACTATTGTATATCTTATCCAAATATGTATGTTAATAAATTTGGTGATAATTTCTTCATTATTGATTTATATGTTGATGATCTAATTATCATTAGCAGCTAGCTTGCATTAATTCAAGATATGAAAATTGCTCTTCAGGAGCAGTTTGAGATGATATATCTTGGTACATTGTACTATTTCTTGCATCTTCTAATCTGGCATGTGGCTGATGGTATTTTTCTCTCTTAGCCTAAGTATGCGACTGATCTATTGAATAGTTTCCGTATGAGTAATTGTAAACCTGCTGCTACAACATTTCAATCTGGTGTAAAGCTAACTATTGGGTGTACCACTCCACTGGTTGATGCTACTCTTTATCTTCATCTCGTTGGTATTTTAATATATTTAACTCACAATAGACTAGATCTCTCTTTTTCCGTCAGTATAATTTCTCAGTTCATCCAACAACCTCGTGAAAGTCATTGGTAGGCAGCCAAGAGAATTATGTGATATTTATAGGGAACATTTCATTATGGTTTATTTTATTCAAGTGGTGCTACAATTTTACTATCTGGTTATACATATTATGATTGGGAAGATGACAGTTTTGATTGATGGTCAACTGCTGGTTATATATTTCAACTTGGTTTAGGTCTGATCTCTTGGTCCAGCAAGAAGTTGAAGACTCTTTCTTTATCTTCATGTGAAATAGACTATAGAGTAGCCAAAGAAGTAGCTAAAGAAGCCATTTGGTTATAGCATTTCCTTACCGAGCTTGGTCTATTTCCGAAATCCTCCATGATGTTGAAATGTGACAATCATGATGCAATTAAGCTTGATTTCAATCTGGTATATCACTCCAAAATGAAGCATCTTGACCTTGATTCTCATTATATTCGAGGTCTTGTCACTGATGGTATTATTTCTCTAGAGTTTTGTCCTACCAAGCAGTAGGCAGCTGATATCTTCACAAAATCCTTGACAGAAGCAAAGTATGTGTATCTTTGTTATTTTCTTGGGATGAGGGAAGTTGTCATCAAGGGGGATTAGTAATGAATCATTCCTTCCTCAGTGTTCGGATGGGCCCTTCTCCCAAACACTATTAAGGGGGAGTGTTGGAATATATTATATTCCTTGGAAGTTAATAATGCCTTTTTATTATGTCGGAAGTTGAATACAATCTTATGTAAAAGGGTAACATATCATATCCCATACTCATTATGGCATAGTATACATTTGTACCCATTTATTATATAAAGAGGTGTTATTTTGGAGAATTATATTATCCCAAATTCCTTACCCGAGAGTAATTACTCCACATCTATGGGTCAAGGGAGCCTTTTTTATTACAATCAAATTTCACTTATGCTCATACTACTATTTGTATCAGGTTATTTGTAGTTTCTTTCTTTGTAAGATTGCAAGAGATTTCTGTTGATAATAGAGGACAACCTTCCCGTGGATGAAGCCCAATTTGGTGAACCACATATATCTATTGTATTGTTTTTCCTTGTTCTCTTTTTGTTCTTATTTATATGTTGCTTTTTTTTGGTTTCTTATATAGATAGCTAGTATAGTAGATCTAATATTCTCACATAGACTTTTAGATTTTATAAAGTTTGAAAATGTTGGTAACTAAAAAGTAAAGTGCATATTTTTATGATATTATAAATATTTATTCCTACTAATGAATAATGTTGTTATTATATTTATTTTTATTTATGAAGATAAAAGAGGAGCCACCACGTAATTAGTTAGGCTCCCAATTGTTAGGAAAAAATTAGAATCAGTTATAGTCTAGGAAATGAAAAATACAAAAAAAAAAAATTAATCCTCTAACTTAAGGTATAATTTCCCCAAGGGGAGTATGATGATGATTGGAGACAGATGTCATGAGTGGAATATGTTTTCATAGGAAAAATATAAAAATAAAATGAAATCCTCTAACTGAAGGTATAATTTTCCCAAGGTGAGTATGATCATGATTGGAGAGAGATTTCATGAGTGGAATATGTTTTCATAAACAATATTCCAGGAGATAAAGGAAATATAGAAAATATAAGAAATGTTCCAATGGGAGATAAAGATGAGACCTTCATGAATAAGTATCCAACCCAATGTTAGATGGATGTTGATAAGGGCTTGAGGAGGTGACTCTCTAAGTATTACTGATTGGTTTCCTAATAGGAAATCACTTTATAGCCCAAGGGGAACTGCTAATATAAAAATTCATTTGTTGCGAGGACCATGGAAGATCCTATTGTATTTTTACAGATTCAGATAAGTACTCAGTATATATTATGTTCTGATGAAATTATTTGTGATACACTTTGTCTTTGACGCTAATTAGGAAGTAAAAACAATTAGAATTATTTAGTGTATGCAATTCTCTATTTGTATGAGGAAATGGTTAACTCTTGGACGATTACCTATGTAAAATTTATTTCATACAAAACCATTTGTGAATGACCAACTGACTGCTTTAGATATGTTTTATGGAAATTTTTTGCGTATATATATGTATATGTTCATTTAAGTAAATTAAATGTATATGTAACAATGTTACCAAGGTTTTTGGGTTTGCCTAAGATGAGGAACCCAAGTTACCCACTATCTAACATGTATTCCATGTCGAGTGAGAAGTTATTTTGAAAGTATATAACTTCAAAAATTAAAAAACCAAGAGCCTTGAATCTTATTTTTTGTGTATTAATATTTTCCATTATATATATATATATATATATATATGGGAATCAAGATTACAATAATGATGTCATAAAAAGTAATATATATGCAACATAAAGGAAAGATGGTTGAGATAAATTATATGAAGTATAAATTACATTCGTCATAACTATTTCGATAGATGAAAAAACTATGTCAATAAATGATTATAATTCAACCAAAAATAATTAACATTGATAGGTTTAATTCAACATAAGAAAAACATATTAACAAAAGACTTCATTTTTATAATATGAGCTTTAGTCTACTAGAGTGAAATGCACATTAGACTTAAAGGGTGTATCATTTTATGCTTTTCCTCTTATAGAAATAATTAATTTATAGACATTGGTCATGAGAGACCTCAATAATTGTATTAGGAAAAAAAATATTTAACATAAGAGTTAGGTAAATTTGGAATGAGATCCTATGTCCAATTTATAGGCTTCCAAAATTATTTTATGCATGCAACGGTAATAGGGAAGGTCCTTCTAGGTCCAACCTAATTCCTTTGTTTCGAGGATAGCACTATAATAGAAAAATAAAGAAAATGAAAGAAAATTTGTGTCTTGAGTACCTGAAGGTCATATAACAGTAAAAACCCTAACAAATTACTCCCTATAAAGCTTTCTAAGATGTCCAATATTGACTTGTAAATAATTGTGTCAATTATATTAAACCCCGAAGCCATAATGAGGAAAAATGCTTAAGAGTTATGTCAGAATTGGAAAAGAATGTAATTAAATTAAACAACATATGGAAGGTATAATTTGGTGGCTAAAGTCTATGCTTGTAGTCAAACCTTGGCAGGACGAGTAGGAAAATTTTGAATTAATAATTAAATAGAGTAGACAAACCCTTTGAGGAAAATAAGAACATAAATGTAAAATGGTATTTGTATATGGTGCTTTGAAAAGGGAGAAAATAGAAGTAAAAATATAAAGTCCCCAACTTTGGAAGAAATATGGCAAGAATATTATTATTATCAACTAACTACGATAATTGAATTTCCATTTTTTTGTAATTGAAAAGAAAGTAACTATGGAAGCATGCGGTACATGGGGTTTTCACTAAAATTCTCCATCGAATACTTAAATTAATGTCCTCCATCCTATGAATACTAGTTGTAAAAGTGTTTAAGGGTTATCCAAGGGATTTTTTTCCCATTTAAAAAAAATCTAAATAATGTCTCGAATCTAAGGAAGAGAGAAGAGTCTCAGTTCAAATCATTAGTTGTGATAAAAAATAATGATAAAGGAAATTTATTGATTTTCAGAAAGAAAACCTCATTTAATAAAACTTGTAATTCAATAGAAAAGTAAAACCTTTCATCAAAATATTACCTATCACACAACATGGTATGAGAAATAGAAGAAACTCCATTATACATCATGGTTGTAGGATCGAGAAAAGAATTTGTAATGATGCACTTACCCTTCTCATTAAAAGACAAGAAAGTATGTTGTAGCTTTGAGAAAGGAAGCCAAATATTTGTGTAAAACCATAGGTCTAGAAAACAAAACCCACCAAATTTTTAATGGCTATTAAGGACTTTTATACAAGATAATTTCAACTAAAAAGCACAGAATTTAAAATGAGATAAATAAAACTTTGAGTGTCACAGTACTTTTCAGAGGGATGACATGACATTGATTTGAAAGCCTCTATATCATGTTGATCGTCAAGGAGTGAAAAGTGGCCAAAGCCTGGAATTTTTTCTCATGGAGTTTGATGTCTAGGTGTTATAATAACACAGGCATTGGAATGCTCGTCACCATTAGAGATGCAATGATTCAATTTTAGGAACTTGAGTACAAGATGATGACTATAGTTGATGAGGGGTTCGTTTGGTTACCATAAACCTCCAAAGGAAATGTTGACCATAATTATATTCAATGTTAAGATTGTGTACATACCTTTGCTAACCAAGCTCGTGACCAGGGTGAGGTGTCATATATGTATTCATGCACGAATCCCTAACTCATACACATGTCAAACCAATGAACATAACAAATACATTATAATTTCATGATATTATAAGTAACATGTCATAACTGTGTGGAGTAGAAGCTAAAATTTAATTTGTACTCTTATATATCCAACATTATTCTAATTATATGACCTATGTGTGAAACATTATAGCCTGTAGAGTTTGAATTTTGTAGAAACCCCATTATGCCCAATACAAATATTTTTATTTCAAGCCTAGTAAGGCTCCAACACTAATGTCCTAAATAGATATGGGCCTCACATAATAGAAATAATAATTAAAAACAATATAGGAAACATCAAATTATAATGGGAATAAACTAGAAAGGCGTATTACATATACAATGATGGGAAGAATTAGAGGCCTTCAGGTGAAAATATAATAATAAATTCTCTAATACTTGATATCTCTTATATATGTGTGTAAATAAGATAAAATTATATATATATATCTATATATATATATATATATATATATATATATATATATATATATATATATATATATATATATATATATATATATATATATATATATATATATATATATATAATTTACACATTGTGACCTATCCAATACCAGAGTAATAGGTTACAACATTGTGACCTACGAGATGAATCATGATTTCAAATTAACAAAAAAAATCTCTATTTTACATAGAGAGAGAGAGAGAGAGAGAGAGATTAAACAAGATAAGTGATGGAATATCCAAAAGAAGCGACACACATAGGTGAAGGACGAATTTGGGTAAATTTAGGAGATCAGACACCACTTCCTACAATAAAATTATTAAATATTGTTAGATATATGAGGGTAGAGTTAATAAGTATTCTTTTAGAAAATGAAAAGTTACTAAATGGCGGTGTTGAAAAAGAGAGACTTATTAAAAATATAACAAATAGATAAAATATAAAAACATGAAATTGGTAGTGGAAGAGTGGGAGAGGGGAGGAACCACCAAGTTAAAAAATCCTGAGACTGTAGATTAGAGCGGAGATAAAAAAATTCAAAATTGTGGAGGAATGTAGTTCAACCAAAAATCCTTTAAATAAGGGATAGAAAATAAAAATAGAACTACATGGGGATTTATATAATATTATACCTCCAATTTATGATCGAGAGTTAAAGGAAGTAGTGAAAGCATGGTTATTAATTATCAATCAATATTTCCAAGTTTATGATTAGCATAGTAATTGAATGTTAAATTAGCTACATATCAACTATAGGGAAAATATTTCTTGTGGGTGGAAGAATTCATAACTATACATAATTTGGAATAAAATTTTATTAACCGAGAATAATTGTAAGCATTTTTTAAGGAAAAAATATTAAGTAAATGATGTTATTGTTGATCAGTGGTTGTCATTGATGTCAACCCAAGCAACACTAGGGCCTACCCCAATTTTACATGGGAATTTTGAATTTAAAACTTAATCTATTCCAAGTCAAGTATATCTTGGATTGTTTATAATTATCGAGATGTTTCTGTTGATATATGGCATGCCACGTAATTCTTCATAATTTGACAAATATTTGTGTTTGAAGTTAGTAACCCCAATTGGTGGGCTAAAACCCCATGGGGTTGTAGCATGACATTAATAATTGGTTTTGGTCATTGAATATTCAATAAATAATAATTTTTTAAACTCTGAAAATCCATCCAACATTAACGTGTTGAATACCCTCTCAACCTAAACATTTATATAAATTGTGACCCTCATATCCTCCTGATGCAAGGATTTCACTACTTAAAACAAGTCATTGTGTAATTATTACTAGAATTTTCTTTTTTTGTGAAGCTTCAAATGCTAAGAAAAAAATCATTTGAGTCAAACTCCTGATGAAGCGTGTGACCGAATTTTAGGTATTGGTTCACTATATTTTTGGAGATATGATCTGTGCAAGGTAGAGTTTTTGCAGCCCCCTGAATTTCATGTGAAACAGGTGACCTTGGGAAAATCATCATCACTTTCTCTCTAATGCATTGGATAAAAATTGTGTAAAAAGTGACAAAAGAGGACAAAATATAGTTTTTTAGACATTGTTTTCAGTACCAAATGTTGAAACATTGACACGTGGCACTTCGTACAAGTTCGCTCTACCGAACTAGTCTATAACCAGGTCATCGCAGGAGATTGGGCATAAATATTTATTGAAGAATGAATTATTGAGAAGACCTATGGGGTTGGAAAGAGGACTAAGAGGGCTACCAGAGGAATCAATTTCATACCTTCGAGGTATGAAATTACATAGATACAGAAGATTCAATATTGAGCTTCTAGAAGGCAAGAAAAAATATGCATTCAAGGATCACTACTGTAAGGATGACACATCAATATTCAAGGGTAAGTCTACTACAACAAGGTATGTATGATTAGTGTTTGAATTTTAATTTTAATATCATATCTTACATGTGCTTTTGCAGGACAATGTAAGTATTTTGTATGTATTTTTGATTGGGTTTTGTTCATAAATGTTGAACGTATTTACATTTGAATTTTGAATATTTCTCTGACATATGGTTTGCATGACAATGTAAGTATTTTTTTTGTATATTATTTTAGGTATTTTTCATTAATTCATGTGCAAGAATGAGGACACAATAAGACAACTCAGACACATACTAGAAGGACAATGCAATGCAAAAGTACCATTACTTGAAGCAAGCACAAGAATACCTCAGCAACTTCTAGTATTCAAAGAAGAAATGTCAAGTCAAATATCAGGTCGTGTCAAAAGTCAGTACTGTAAAAATAATCATTGTAAACTTTTAAAAGAGTCGTTATTGTAAAAAATTCAATATTCCTAGAGTTGGAGAGGCATTGTTGGGAGGTATAAGTGTTATTGTTGGATAAGTTTATGGTTGGGTTGCAGGTCATAGTGTGATTGGGTGATTGGTCTAGTTCAAGAAAATCATTGTGAATCATATTGTATCGTGGATTATTATCCCTGGTATGAGATTCCACACTCTTGTGTTATTTATGATCATTTTAGCGTGGAACATAGGTGGTAGTTTGGTGGATGAATTCACCCATAGTTTGGAGCCTGTGAACACATCAGGCTGGTAGGTCGGTCTAGGATGTCAGAGAATCCATTCAGTTTACTACTAAGAAAACCAGGGTGTTTGGGCATCCTTCCAGTGGGAGCTAGATAATAATGGTTTTCTATAATTCTAGGAAGTTGTAACTTTCATTTTAGTTGGGGCTGAAGATTAACGAATTTATTAGAAAAGTGTTCGGTGGATTTTGACCAGGAGGGGGTTTTAGGCCTAAAATTCATGTGCGTATTGTGTTATATTTTTTACTTTTTATACTGGATAAACATGAAGAATAATTGAATATTAAATAATGATTTGAAAATATTTAAAAGTACTAATTGATAAGAAATATTGATTCACGCACCCTCTTAGTATTTCCAACAATTGGTATCAGAGCTTGGTTCTTTTAATTGTGGCCTAAAAAATCAAAGGAGACCATGGATTATACTAAGAATAGAGTTCCTATGTTCAATGGAAATAACTACACACTTTGGAGTGGAGGAGCGCAAGGATACGAAGTATGGGAATCATTGAAAAAGTCTTTACAGCGACCCAAGATGAACAAGGTAAGAAAAATATGGTATATGGTGCAAAGGCTAAAGGTCTCATTATCAATGAGCTTATAGAATTTTTCTATCTTAAGGTACTGAGTTTCAAAACTGCTAAAAAAGTATGGGGAAAGCTTGAGAATATATATGCATGTGACTCAAACATGAAAGAAGCAAAGATTCAAATTTATAGGGAAAATTTTTAGCAACTCAAAATGAAGGAAGATGAAAATATTGATGCATACGTACAGCGTATTGATGAAATAAAAAATACATTGGAATGTTTGGGAGAACTTGTTGACATGAAAATTGTTGTCTGAAATATCCTGAGAACCTTGCCATCAAGATTCAACCCAAAGGAATCTGTCTTGGAATATAGTTTGAATCTAGCCAATGTCAGCAAATATGAATTGCGTGGAGTGTTTACAACTTATGAAATGTGGATTGATAAAGAGGACAACACATCTCACCTATAAAATCATTCACCACATCCAGGAAAACTAGTAAGGACAAACATACTCTGAAAGCGAAACTTGTAGTTGTAAGGAAGAAGAAGAAGAAGATGAATAAGAATTTTCAAATAAATATTTTTCCTAATTTATGGGAAAAATGAGAACAGGTAGGGGGGAATTCAAAGGTAAAATTCCATTGATATCTTTTGATTGTGGTGAGGTTGGGAATTTTGCAGCCAAGTGTCCTAAAAAAATGAGGTTATTACGAAAGGGAAGAATGGTTTATGGAAGTTCAACAAGAAATCCAAGAATAAATGATTTAGGAAGAGTTTCTTCTCCAAATAAAATAGCTCATCATCTTATGAAGACATTGATAACGAAGAAGAAATTAGGAAAGAGTATTGTCTATGGCTAAGCATAATAAGAAAGAATAATTTTATGAAGAAGAATAGATTACTAAGGTTTAATTTTAAAATGAAGTGATCAGGGTTATCAAAGCGCTGAAGGTCGAGAAGAAGCATGTCAACACTATTGAAGATGAATTAAATATAGAAAGGGAATAGGTGCTAAATCTTAAAATCAAGGTTAAAGAATACAAACAAGTTGAAGAATCGCTCAGGGAAGAATTAAAGGAAAGCAACAAGGAAAAAGAATCATTGGAATCTGAAATAGTGTCTCTACAAAAGAAAGTAAAAAATGGAAAATATCCTCAAAACTACACCAACATCTCCAAGACATTGGAAGAAATCATCAATAATTAGGGATCAAACAATGACAATATTGGTCATGGTTACAAAAAGAAAACCGAAAAGGAGCCAAGTACTTTTGTCACAACAAAAGAATATGCATATGCAAAATATCACAAGCGGGTAGACTTCCCAGCCAACTCAAGAGATCAGGATTCAGAGGAAGAACCGTGGAAGGAAATTCCTTGAAGAATATTTCCTCCCAAGTATCAACCTACCTTCTATGGCCATTGTTATTCATGTGGAAGTTTTGGACATAGAGCTATAGAATGTCATATGTATGTTTGGAATAAATTAGGAGATATTTTAGAAAGGGATATTCTAGAACTCATCAAAATATTAACAGTTTTTATCATTTGAGAGATGATGTCGAATGTTACAAATGTAACAATTTTGGACACCTCGCTAAATATTGCAGACTTGGAAGTTCTTCAAATGAATTCTCAGAAAATCAGAATGAACAAATATGAAAAAGATAAGACCGAAAAATGTGTTATCGCTCTCAACGCTCAAAGAAACAGAAAATTTTGGTATGTTAATAGTGGTTGCTCAACAAATATGACTAGAGAAAGGAATAAGTTCATATCCGTGAAGGAAAAATAGGATGGAACAATTTTTTTTGAAAATTATGGGTCTTCAAACGTCATAGAAGTAGGTACAACCACACTTGGAAGGAAGAATTCATTATCGAAAGATGTGTTGTTGGTTGAAAATATGAATCACAATCTTTTCAATGTTGGAAAAATGTGTAATCAAGGACACACAATGATATTTAACTCTAATAAATGTGAAATTAGGAAAGTCAAGTTCGGTAAAATTGTGGCTATAGCAAGAAAATCTCCAAATGACATATATATTTTGGATGAGACACCTAAAGGTGATTTTTGGTGAAGTAAGAGTAAATCTGGTTATGGCACAAACGAATGGGACATATAATTTTCGACAATTTGGTTAGGATCAACAAGAAGGAAGTAGTAAGACAATTGCCTAAAATTTCAAAACCCACCAATATGATATGTGAATCTTGTCAGCACGACAAGCATACAAAGGTTGATTTCAAGACAAAAGAACACTTTGCACCACATCCATTGGAATTAGTAAGTACTGATCTATGCGGTCCTATGAGAACAAAAGGTTTATATGGAGAATTATATTTTATGCTAATGATAGATGATTACAACAGAATGACAATTGTCAACTTCACAAAGAAAAATACTGAGGCATTTGAGTGTTTTAGAATCTACAAGGAATTGGTTGAAAATGAAACTGAATTGAAGATCAAATTTCTGAGATCAGATAATCACGGAGAATTAATTTCTAAGGTATTTCAGCAGTATTGTGATGAAAAGGGAATAGAAAGGAAATTTTCAACAACCAAAACACCGTAACAAAATGGAGTTGTTGAAAGAAAAAATAGAACCGTGCAAGAAATGGTTGGAACAATGTTAAATTACTCAAAATTAGATGATAAATTCTTGGTTCAAGAAATTAGTAGAAATGTATTCATTATAGATAGAGATTTTTCTAAGAAAAAATTGTAACATGACTCCATATGAATTATGGAAAGGAAGACCGACTAATGTCAAATATGTCAAAATATTTGGAAGAAAATGCTACATCAAAAGAGAAGATAAAAAATTGGGCAATTTCTATTCCCATGTCGATGAAGCTATTTTTGTTTGTTATTCAGGCGAAAGGAAGGCTTATATATGCTAATGTCTGAGGCGAAAACAAATAGTGGAAAGCATAAATGTTACTTTTGATGAAGATTGTGTTACAAAGGATGGCGATGAGATTGTCGCTACAAGAAAATATAAGGGATATGAGGGGGAATTTATGAAGGATGAAGAAGAAGCTCTAGAACAAGACCAATAAAATAAGGAAACAGCATTCAACCAAGAGGAAATAAAACATGATCAGTTGGATGTAAAATAAAATTATCCAAAATCTTTAAAAGAATGGTGTCAAAAGAATCATCCATTAAATGAAATCATCGGCAAAATACACGAAGGAATTGGAATCGGAAGAAGTCGACAACTTTGTTCATCAGAAAAATCTCACCTTTCCTTTTTAGCAACTTTTGATTGTTGCAATTTTGAGGATGCTACTTAAGATGAGCACTAGATAACAACTATGAATGAAGAACTGGATCAAATTTAGAATAACGATACATGGTAGTTGGTTCCATGACCAAACATAACAATTTTTTTGGGACTAAATGGGTCTTGAGAAACAAATTAAATGAGGGTGGACAGGTTACCAGGAATAAGGCAAGATTAGTTTGCAAGGTATATGCACAAGTTCAAGAAATTGATTTTGAAGAAGCATTTTCTCCTGTTGCTAGAACGAAAGCTATAAAAATTTTTCTCTCTTATCCATGCTCAAGAAAAATCAAGGTCTACAAAATGGATGTTAAGTTAGCATTTATAAATGGTGAATAGGAAGAAGAAGTTTATATTGAAGAACCTGAATGTTTTCTGCTCTCTAAAAAGAAAGAATATGTCTATAGATTAAATAAGGAACTATATGGTCAAAAGAAAGCTCCTAGAGCTTGGTATGATCATCTTGATTGGTATCTACATCAACGAGGATTCAAGAAAGGAAGTGGCTACAACAATCTCTATGTGAAAGTGGATCAAGATAACCTAACAATTATCGAGGTATATGTAGATGATATAATTGTTGGAAGAAATGAAGACAAATTAAGTAAAAACATTTCCACAAAGATGCAAAGTGACTTTGAAATGTCTTTGCCTGGAGAGATGACATACTTTTTAGCGCTTCAGGTATCTCTATAGGATAAATGAATATTTATATATCGAACGATGTACATCAAGGAAATTCTCAAGAAATTCAATATGGAAAATTGCAAGCATGTCCTTACCCCAATCGTAACAGGTTGCAAGTTAGGTTCAAATGATTTTCCGAAAGATGTGGACCAGAGGTTGTATATATCTATGATTGACAGTCTTATATATGTGACAGCTTCTCGACTAGAAATAATGTAGGCATTTGGACAAGTAACAAGATTCCAAGTAGCACCAAAATAATCTCATATTATTTTCATCAAAATAATTATTTGATATCTTCAGGGCACAACAATATATGGTTTATGGTATCCCAAAGGAAATAATATAGGTATCCAAGCTTATATAGATGCAAATTGGGTAGGAAGTGTTAATGATCAAAAGAGTACCAGTGGATCAACATTCCATCTAGGTGGTTTCCTTGTTTTATGGTTAAGTAAAAAGAAGTCTTCAATCTCGTTATCCATAGCAGAAGAAGAATATATCACGACAACATCTTGTTGTACTCAAGTTCTCTAGATGAAGAAAAATTTTCAAGATCTTCAAGTCAAGTTTGATGAGCTTATTCCCATATTTTGAAATAACACAAGTTCCATCAATATCTCCAAGAATCTCGTGATGCATTCCCAAACAAAGAAAATTCCGATCAAATATCATTTCGTTAGAGAGAAGGTCACCGAAAAGAATATCAAGCTTGAATATTTTGGCAGAAAGGAATAAATTGCTGACATTTTTACCAAATCATTACCTCATGAAGAATTTGAGTATCTTCACCTAAATCTTGGTATTCTCCCAAGTTCTCATTAGACCCTTTCTTTTATCTAAGTATAAAAAAGGGGACTTGATGTGTGTAAAGGTCTATAGGATGATGTTTGTTAGGGTGAGTTATCCTTTTTCATCGATGATAAAGGGGGAGAGAATATTGCAGGAAGAGGTATCATGGTCTCAGGGGGAGTACTCTTATTGCCATCAATGCCAAAGGTGGAGATTGTCGATCAATGGTTTTCATTGATGTCAAACCAATCAGCACCAGGGGCTACCCTGATCTTGCATGGAAATTTTTACTTGACAACTTACTCTATTCCAATTTAGTGATATCTTGGATTGTTTCTAATTGTCAAGATGTTTCCGTTGATATATGGAACGCCACATAATTCTTTGCGATTTGAGAGATATTCATGTTTTAAGTTAGTAACCCCAATTAATAGGCTAAAACTGCATGGGGTTATAGCACGACACTAATAATTGGTTGTGGTCACTGAATATTAAATAATTAATAATTTCTTAAACTCCTAAAATCCCTCCAACATTCAATTTTTGAAGACCCTCTCAACCTAAGCATTTATATAAATTGTGTCCCTCGTATCCTCCTGATGAAAGGATTTCGCTACTTAAAACAGGTCATCATGGCATTATCACTATAACTTTTTCTCTGCAAAGCTTAAGATGATGAGAAAAACCCATTTGAGACAAAATCCTGATGAAGTGTGTGAACGAACTTTAGATATTGGTTCGCTATATTTTCGACAATGTGATCTGCAGAAGTTAGGGTTTTTTCAGGGTCCCCAATTTCATGTCAAACAAGTTACCTTGGGAAAATCGTCATAACTTTCTCTTTGGGAATTGGATTCAAATTTCGTAAAAAGTGACAGAAATAGGATACTCTTTATTTTTTTGGAAATCATTTTGACGACCAAAGGTTGAAACAGTGACACGTGGCACTTTGTACAAGTTCTCTCTACTAAACTAGTCTATAATCAGGTCATCGTAGGAGATTGGGTATAAATATTCCTTGAAAAATCCAATATTGATCAAGCCTATGGGGCTTGTAAGGGGACTGAGAGGGCTAACATAGGATGCAATTTCAGATGTTGGAGATCTGAAATTACATAGATAAAGAAAACTCAATATCGAGCTTCTAGAAGGCAGGAAAAAATATGCATTCAGTGATCATTGCAAAAAGGAGAACACATCAACAATGAAGGGTAAGTCTTCCACAAAAAGGTATGTATGATTAGTGTTTGAATTTTAATTTGAATATCATATCTAATATCTTTTTTTGTATGACAGTGTAAGTATTTTGTATGTATGTTTGATTGGGTTTTGTTCATAAACGATTAATGTATTTACATTTGAATTTTGAATATTTATCTGACATATGGTTTGCAGGACAATGTAAGTATTTTGTTTGTATATTAGTTTGGGCCTTGTTTATTAATGAATGTGTAGGATGGAGGACACAATAGGACAAGTCAGACACATACTTGAAGGACAATGCAACGCCAAAGTACCATTACTTGAAGCCATAACAATAATACCTCAGCAGTTGCTGGTGTTGAAAGAAGCAGTGTCATGTCAAGTATCAGGTGGTGTCCAAAGTAAGTATTGTAATAATAATCATTGTAAAATTGTAAAAGATTCATTATTGTAGAATAGTCAATCTTCCTAGAGTTGGAGAGGCATTGTTGGGAGGTATAACTGCCATTGTTGGACAATGTTATGGTTGGGTTGTAGGTCATAGTGTCATTGGGTGATTGGTCTAGTTCAAGAAAATCATTGTGAATCATATTTTAACGTGGATCATTGTCCATAGTATGGGAGTCCACACACTTGTCTTATTTATGATCATTATAGGGTGGCACAAAGGTGCTAGTTTGGTGCATGAAGTCACCTACAGGTTGGAGCCTGTGAACACTTCACGGTGGTAGGTTAGTCTAGGATGTCAAGGCATCCATTTAGTTGACTACTGAAGAAACCAGGGCATTGGGGCATCCTTCCAATGGGAGCTGTAGAAGAATTCTTTTCTAAAATTCTAGGAAGTTGTACCTTTATTTTGAGTTTGGGCTGAAGATTAAATAATTTATTAGAAAATCTTTCTGTGGTTTTGACCGAGAGGGGGTTTTCCACCTAAAATTCATGTACTTATTGTGTTATATTTTTTACTTTTTTTATTGAATAAAGATCAAGAATAATTGAATATTAACTAATGCTATGAAAATATTTAAAAGTGCTAATTTATAATAAATATTGGTTCACCACCCCCCTTCAGTATTTCCAATAACTATGACAATAAGTAGAAATAATTCCATGATTGAAAATCAACCAAATCAGCATGGATGATTTGGTGATGAAATTTAACCATTTTTTGAGATACGTACCTTAAATTCATAAATAAAAATACAAGCTACAACGGTTTATTAGTTTTTTTATTATTTCCTTCAAAGAGAAAATTGAATGTTATAATCCAAAACCAATGGATGAATCATTATTAAGAATAATAATCTACTATTAGCAGGGTAAATAAAGAAATAAAAACAAAAAATTTGGGTCTGGTAAAAAGAAAAACAAATTTTCATAGCAAGGAAAAGGAGCTAAATATACCTATTTCAAAAAATAATAGAAGGGTATCTAAGTTAAAAATTTAAATAGAAACAATAATCAAACACAAAATAGTTAGACTCAGACTAGATCTAAGATAATTGAACTACTAGGGTTGTGGGAGTTCTCATCTTCTGCACAACATCTTGTGTACAAAATATATTCATAATGTACACAATATTCAACATTATTCCATGGTAAATGACATGGCTAGGAGCATTCCCCAAATTAACACGCCACTTGAAGAGCACCCGACTGAACATCAATCCAATACATTGGAGGTAAAATGTTAACTTTTGAAATAACATGTTTGTGTTTTGACAAATACATTTGTTATTTTTTAGGTATGTTAGTCCCTAGATAGTAGAAAAATGTAAATTAATGTTAGAAAAATACGAATACTAATGACTTGTCTAGTTGGCTACCAACAAAAAGAGAAAACTTACCAAGTGGGTGAAGGCCTTTCCTATTGATTGAAGTGGAAGTAAAACAAATATGAGCATAAACATTTCTCCTTTTGGTTCTTAGGATATACTGGTGGATATCGATTATCTAGAAGGACATAGAGAAATTGATAACTATTTATATAAAAGTTTTACATCTACCATGGATAATGGATGTTGAAAATATTGAGAGTAGGGGTGTATCAATATTTCTTTGAACTGTTATTTGATGCTAGTTAATATTCTTATCATATAATAAAGTAGAAAACAAGATATAGAGAAAAATTATTTTTATTTATCAAAATAGTGAGGACCCCAATCCTCTTATACTAAAAACCATGCTCCAACCTATTCATAAAAATATTTTACTTTTTCGAAGCTCCATCATTGAAGAGATCCAAGCTAATGTTTGGTCAAAATGAGGACTCCAATCCTATCAAAAAATTTCAAGCTCCAACTTTGTCAAATAACGACTTCAATAATTTAAACAACTCTATTCTCCAACTCAGTAAAAATAAAATATTTAAAATAAATCGCTTATTTCAAAAATGCCTTGAAAATTTCTTCAACGATGCTTCAACAAAAACTTCAAAAATACTCCAACAATTATGTATTTTTTCCTCAATCAATATTAAATAATGGTTCAAAAAATATCCAAAAATCCTTCAATTGATATTCAAAGGTGCTTCAGCAAGTCTTCAATGATGTAATAAACAATAATCTTAAAAAATGCTCCATGGATGACTTCTCCAAGATATATTCGTAAGTGCTTCAAAACTGCTTCAATAAGTATACTAAATAATTGATGTCTAGTGTTCTTCTATGTATGTTCCATAGAAGCTAAATCAAATATTGAACAATAGCTCAACGATGGCTACAAACAAGGTCAAAGGTCTATCCAAAGTATGGCCTAATTTTGATAAAAAAATAGGATCGTATGACTATTCCAAACTCCAATTAGTATTCCTAAGGTATATTCCAAATAGAGGTTTTCGGTATGCTCCAAGGGAGGACTAAAAATGTTTGCTACAATAGGCTAATACTTTTCTTAAATGAGGGTTGAAAAGACTACTTAGAGATTTGCTTAATATGAGTGTAAAAGGGTTCAAATATTCTCCAAATGACAGATTTAAGAGCTAATCCAAAATATCGAATCCCTATAATTTGATTCAAAATTAGAGATAAAAATACCAAATGATTCCCTTATATTTCTTTATGTTCCTTCCAAGTTCATGAGCTATGAAATTCAGCTTAGGTCAAACTTATCTTGCTTAATCAAGTTTTATGGACAAAATGATGGAGAACAAATTTTGTTTATACTTGTTTGACCCTATTATGAATAGAGACACCACTTGGATATGGATGACTTGTGTTCATGTAATCCGACATGAATGGATACAAAAAATATGGTTCTTTAAATTAAAAAATTAATACTTATTCAACGAATAAGAGTTAGAGGGCAGGTAAATACTCGTTGGGAAGGGCTTAACATCGTCTACAAGCCTATGCCATAACATTATTGAGATGGTGCCTCCTTTGACATCAATGAAAACAATTATTCCAACAATACCCCACTTTATTATTTATGGCTCATATGTCACTCATCTTTTCATCATCAACGTGCTACTCCCCCTATCATTCTATTGTGCCCCTTGTCTTTGTGCTACTATCCTAGTCATATTCTCACCATTTGACAAGAATAGAAATGGAATGCTCTAATTATATGTAACATAGGTGACCCCCATATTTTTATGAAGACGTTCAAATGATTCTCGAGGAAAGGGTTTTTTGAAGAGAGGTCCAATTTGGTCCATAGTGTTCATATCCTCCATTTTGATGTTCTTCTCTACAACCCTTTCTCATAGGAAGTCATAATTTATTGGGATTTATTTTGTCTTCGAATGGATGACTAGATTACTTTGGAGGTTGATTACATTGGTGTTGTCATAGTAGATGTCTATGGTATTATTTGTTTCCATGTGTAAATCCTTCAAGGCTTCCCTAATCCATAATATTTGTGTACAAAAATCTATTGCTGCGATGTACTTGGCTTTAGCTGTTGAGAGAGATACAGATGATTGTTTTTTATAAGAAAATGCACAATACGGTCTCCTAGGAAGAATGTATTCCCAATAGTGTTCTTTTTCTCATCATTAGTTCCAGCTGAATATGCATTAGTATATGATTTCAAGGTAATATATGTGCTCCAAGGGCACCATAATCGAAAATCAAGAGTTCCTTTCAGGTATCTAAATATCATCTCTAGAACTAGCATATGAGATTCCTTCAATATTTATTATCATATTTCCACCATTCCTACTACCTGCATGATATCTGGTCGTGAAGTTGTCAGATATAAAAGAGTTCTAATCATTGATTTGCAAAGAATATAATCTAGTATAGGAGATTCATCATCCTTGGATTTTAACTTGTAATCGTAGGTTCACTCAAAACAACAAATTCTTCCATCCTAAATCACGTAGTGATATCTTTAAGACATTTTTTATTTTGATATGTACTTACCTTCTTTAGTTTGAATTAACTAAAGTCTAAGAAGGTAAGGGAACTCACCAATCATTGAAATTTAAAATTATTTTGACATTCTTTGGGAAAATTTATGAATCATTTCATCATTGTTTCTCCCTAAAATTATATCATCTAGATATACTAGTGTGATTAAAAAATTTCCTTTGTCCATATTCATATAGATATTTCTTCCTACAACTCCTTTTATGAAGCCTTGTTTCTGAGTTTATTGATCAAGTGTATCATTACAGGCTCTTGGAGCTTGTTTTAATCCATATAGGGCCTTCTTCAATTTGTAAGAAAAATCATTATATTCTCCTAAGTTGAACCATTCTAATGATTCAATGTATACACCTTATTTTAGGTTGCAATTTAGAAATTCTTATTTTACATCCATTTAATAATGTTTGGTTCCTTTAGAGTAAGAAAATTGCAAAAGCATCCTTATTAAAAATAATCAGGCAACAAGAGACAATATTTCTTCAAAGTCAATTCCTTCAATTTGGGAGTACCATTTGTAAACCAACCTTTCCTTATTTTTTATGATATTTTTTTCTTCATTTATATTTTTCTTTAAAAACCATTTAGTTCCTATCACATTATTCTCCTTTGCATGAGGTACTAGCTACCATATTCCATTATTTTCAATTTGAAATTTCCTAGTTCTATTGTGGATAATAAGGAAATGTCATTCCATTTTGGTGTATTTGTTGTCTTTCTTAGATTTTGTATTTCATCATATACATTAGAAAAAAATTGATATTTTGGATGATGTTTTTGAATGGATTTTGACCTTGATGGAGTTTAAGATTTTTCCTTTCGATTATCCACATCATTTTATTCTTTTGCAACATCTTCTTTTGGATCTCCAAGAATAAGATCTTCTCCATTGATTTCAACTTCTTTTTAAAGAAGAGCTTCATGAATATTTACATCAATAGTTTCAACTACATTTCCCAACTTACTTTTGTATCATTTGTAGGCCTTGTTGCTTGTAGAGAATTGAAGAAAAATTCCTTCCTCAACCAAACAATCAAAATTACTTGGTGAATCTTCATTGATCTCCATAAAACACCTACATCAAAATATTATGAAATATTTCATAAAAGTAGGTGTTGGTGTCTAGATATAAACAAAATTCAAACCTTTCTCTACATAAATTATCAACCTGAGGGTGTTATTTATTTCAAGACTAACGACAAAGTATATGCAGATACAAGTACATGACTTGTTGTAGATCACAGGTTTAATTCCACAACACACAGACCACTGTAACAACAATTAAATAAACTAAATAAATTAAAGGGCATTCGCAGCAATTAAAGATATACTGTAACAGCAGTAAATAAATCACATTAAAATGCAACACTGTAGGAAAAAGGGAAAACGCAACACCTGGTCAGAAGAGTCGGCCCAACTCTCTGATCAGGGCTGCAGTAAACTCACGAATTACAGAAGAAACAACAAGATGATGTGCATTCAATTAATCAAACATTCTTCTGTTACAAATCTATCTCTTCTTTCTTAACCCTCTATGCCTTCTCCTATGCGTTCTATCCCCTACATTCCATCCCCCTTCTCTCTGATTTGTCTCCCTTTAAATATACAAAAACAAAGTGAAATAGATTGATTACAAAACTTCAATAAGAAATATGAGATCTAAAAGATCTTTCCATCATGATTCAGTTGGCACAAGTCAAATCTGGCAATTACAATTGAGGCAATTTTGGAAAATGGCCACAATAGAAAATATGCAAATCTGTCCTTCGAAAAACCCTTTTTTTCTCTCAATCAAGACCGAATTTTGGAAAAATTCTCACTAGAAAACTAATTTGGTTTGTTCTGCACAAAACCCATGTTTCATATTTTCAGGATTCTTCTCCATTTTTTCAAAACGTTGAACGCAAAATCGTCTCTTGTTATTCCAGTGAATTCCTGAGTTGGAATATTTTAATTAACAGTTGAAGATCAAATCTGCAATCTGGAAGAGATCTTGGAGGAAAAAATATTGAGTGATGTTATAATGAATTCATTAATAAACTATCATTGAAAAAATCATACATAATAATCATTAATTTATTAAAAGAAAGGAGAACAAGTATTATTTATCCAAAAGAACATAAATAATTATGAAATTGAATTAAATAATAAATTATGATAAATAATGTGATAAAATAACATTAGAAATGAATGAAATGGATGTTAAGAAGTGATAATAATAATATAAATTAGAGGCCCAACATCTCCCCCAAACTAAACATGTTGCATGTCCTCATGCAACCCAATGCCTCAGTATTAACCAAGCTACAATACAATAATTGAAATGCTCACCCCACTGCATGATATTGATGGAAGAGAAGGCTTCTTCCTCAAATGCTTCCTTAAAATAATTTTCATGTATACTTTCAACTGTATGTATATGAGGTTGAAACAAAGTATGATACAAGTAAATACAAACTTCATTACAAACCATATTTTGCTGAAATTTTGTAGGAAAATTTATACTATATTAATGCTTCTCCAATCCGAAAATCAAATCAATGCAATGAATGGATTTCAATATATCAGAAAAATGGTTTTAGGTAATAATGCATGATTTTTTTTGGAATTAACAAATTGGTTTATCTTGAAAATTTTTGGGTTTAATGATACAAATTTGTTGTCCACAAATCAGAAGAATCCAGTTGATTGTTTTAAGGATACACACAAATCAATTTTATGATTGTAAGCCTTAAATGAGGAAGATGTGAGAAATCATTCATCATGCATAGCAACCCTTCCCCCGAACTGGAGCATTAGCATGCCCTCATGCTACACTAGAAAACAAACTGGGGCGGTCTCTACAATCATGGTTGAAATCTTTGTTTGGTGTATAACAACATTGAATAAGGGAGATTTTGACAATGAATAATGAGATCAATGGATGATAAAGAATATTAATGGCATGTTCATGATAATGAAAGTAACACTCCCCCAAACTAAAATATTTTTTCTCTGAAAAATGGGAAGTGGTAAAGAAAGAGAAATAATGGTTGAAAAAGATGAGTGAATAATGCTCAATGGTTTTTCATGGCATTCTCCTAAAATTTTAATAAATCAAAACCTTATGCTATTTTACCTCAACTTTTACCTCCATAAAAATTTGGAATCTCATGTATGGATTGACATTTCATTGAAGTTGATGTAGGTTGAGTTGATGCTGAAAGTGATGCGGAAGGTGGAAACCATGCTCTCTGAAAAAAGTAATCAGAAAGTGTAGTAGGGTTTCCTTCTACCAAACGGATTACTTTCCCTGTCATCTAGAAAACATCTCATGAGTATCCTTAATCAGTAATTTATCACCTCAATTACCTCGTTACATATAAAAGTGACATAATCACATTGTGAATTACATGGGATAATAATGTATAAGAAGGGAAAAGATGCATTCCCTATACCCATAAACTTTGGTTGTCATGAGCATAGAAATTATGAGAATTATTTATCTCAGTCTTTTCTTTTCACAGTCTATCCAATTACATGGGATTCAAAATCAGAATCAGACCTCTTAGTGATATTTTTAAGATATGAATAAACGGTGATTGATTGGGCAAGCAACTATCTTTTCTTAAATGTATGATACTTGTAGAATAAAGGAATTATAGATTAGATGATAAAAAATGTCAAATATAAAATATCATAAAAGTTTCATCCCTGACATGTAAAGTAAATATTTAGAACTTAATAATATATATAACCCATAACCACCATCATATAAGAACCAATTAAATATTACCCCATGAACCATGAATTCTGGAAAACTTTGTATATGTAACAGTCAGCTTTATCAGAAATTATTTTTGAGAAAACAAGGTAACCAAGTAGATTATAGTACTGAACTAACTTCTATACCATAGGCATAGCCACTATTGCCAGCAGGTGTTCATAGCCTCGACAGGGATGCCTTTTTAACCCATTGAGATGATAGTGTCCCATCTATTAGAAATAAGTACATAGTTGCAAAAAGCGTTTTCAATTTACTTAGATGTCAACTGAAGATCATTGTCCTGTCGTCTTAACCAGTTAATAACAAGTCCATTCATGGGAGCTAACAAAAGTGAAAAATTCAGCTCGTGATGAGACCTCTTGTCCTCTAGTCTTATGACCGAAGGCCATTACCGTGGCTTGATGACCAGCAGTGATAATTTCACTTTATTAGGACCTATGATCATGGTAGTTCAACTCGTGATGAGACCTCCTATCCTCCAGTTGACCATTTATGTTTTAAAATTAAACTATATTTTTTGTTAATCGATAACAGATTACCTAATAGATGGGGTGGTATGTAATCTCCTTAAGAGTTAGGGATGGCATAAAAAGTTGTGTAGTAACTATTTTCAACTTTGATAGTTTTGCTTCTCAAAAAATAGTAACCTTAAAATGACTGCGGATAAATATATTTTCCATTGCTAAGATTGGGATTGAGGAACACTTCATTAGATAATGGTAGAAATATTTAAATACAATTCTGTGAAAATCATCATAAATTTTACAAGATCAGGGACTTGACCAATTAGGAAAGTTGAAAGTTGACATGATGAAATCATCTTTGCATAATTATTCCTTAAAAATAAGATTATGTTTATAGATAAACAAAAATAAATTGACTACCCAATCATTATGTCAAAGAGGGCCTAGACCATTAAAAGTATTTCCCATTCACCAAAGAGAGAAACAAATTACAAAGAGCTACATATGTCGAATTCAATGTGAAAATTGGGCAAAAACAATAGTTGTGACTGCAACAACAACAACAACCATGACTTAGGTAATAATAGGGAAAGGGGAAAAAGAATGATGTTAGGAAGGTGACATGAAGGACGATTAGTCACATTACAAAATAATGAGGAATTAAGAGTAAATCATTCATGACAAGACTTACCATAATAGTCATCCTTTAAATATGAGACCTCCGCCCAAGTAAAGTATGTCTACCATTAGTCATATTTGATCATGTCATAAGTAAAATACCAATAAATCCATGGAGACGGTCGAGGACGTACCTGGCAACTTACCTTGGCGGAGTAACAAAATTGGAGTAGTAACAGCACCAAGTACTTAGAAAAATATCACCATGGAGTAACATCACCGGAGGAGCAACAACATCCAAGGAGTAAGAACACCGAACACTTAGAAAAATTTAGGAGTAACAACATCTAACACTTAGAAAAATTTTCCATAGTAACAACAGTGATGGACTCATAGCACTGATAGAGTAACAGCAGTGACGGATTCACAACACTAACGGAGTAACAACAGTGACATATTCATATCACTGACGGATTAACAGCATCTGGAGTAACATCATTGTGAGTAAAAGTAGTGCGAGTAACAACATCCGGATTAACAGCAATGCGAGTAACAACATCTGGAGTAACAGTAGTATGAGTAACAACAACCGGAGTAACAAGAGTGCGAGTAACAGCATCCGGTGTAACAACAGTGTGAGTAACAACATCCGGAGTAACAATAGTGCGAGTAACAGCATCTGGAGTAACAACAACATGAGTAACAACATCCGGAGTAACAGTAGTGCGAGTAACATCATCCAGAGTAATAGTAGTGCAAGTAACAACAGTGCAAGTAACAACATCCAGAGTAACAGTAGTGTGAGTAACAGCATCCGGAGTAACAACAGTGCAAGTAACAACATCTGGAGTAACAACAGTGCGAGTAACAACATTCGAAGTAACAACAGTGCGAGTAACAACATCTGAAGTAACAACGATGCGAGTAACAACATCCGGAGTAACAACAGTGTGGGTAACAGCATCTGGAGTAACAACATCGCAAAGTAGTAGCATCTGAGGAGTAACAACATCCTAAGTAGCAGAATACAGAGTAACAACAACCAAGGAGTAACAGCATTACAGAGTGGCAGCATCCAAGGAGTAACATCATCACAAGTAACAGCATCCAAGGAATAACCACATCATGAGTAGCAGCATCCGGAGTAACAACATCACGAACTTAAGAACTCACTCCTTTTATTTTGAGAAAAAAACAAAGAAAATGTGAATTTGAAGTAAACAATACCCGAAGAATAAAAAAATAAGAAAAATCAGAAAATAAATGACTCTTTATTGAAAACGAATAAATAAACAAAAAATCTTTAAGTTACAATGGTTATGATTTTTGTTGCAGCAATGTTGTTTGTGAATGGTGAATAAATGGAAAAACGTTTTTTTTTTTTTTTTTTTTTTCGGAAATGACTTGGATATTCGAATAGAAATCAATTCTCATTTCTCATCTTATAAATCCATTGACTGATGAAAATTATTCCTTTTTTTTTCTTTGTGTGAGGAAACATCTTTGAAAATGTTTTTATTATCATTGTCTTCAAGAATCACTTGTTCATAAATTGACCTCATTTATTCCCCTCGGACCTGCAAAAAAACGAGTGTCTACCTACAATAAAACATGAAATAATGGAAGAAGAGAGGTGATAGGGCTCTCCTAATCCAAGAAATATGCAAAAAAAACAAGTAGTTACTCTATAAAACAAATCCATGGAAAAAGAAATAAAAAAGTAAAATTAATTTATTACCCGCGGGAGAGTGGTGGCCAACCATACTAACCAACAATGTTTCAATGATAACTTCTTTGTTTGTTTTCCGATTTGAGTGATTCCAAAGCCAAATGAAAGAGAATTCAGAGAGATGCCTCCAATAGAAATAGGTTTTTAAAAATTCCATGTAATGGTATGTTAAATTTGCTTAGAACAACCTCCATAATAGAGTCATTTTCAATTTTCCAGCTCAGACCAATAGTTGATATTTCAAGAATAAATTTTTCATTTGATGACGGATTGAGCCGATTCAAATTGGAGATTAAAGAAGATTAATTTATGTATCTTCAATAGAAACATATTTTTAAAGCAAGGATAATTGATGGGTCAAATACGATAGTGAACACCCGAGAAAACAAAGTTTCAAGAGTGTTGATTTATGATAAGTAGTCAGTATTTTGGTCATAAATTCCTCATACGATATCGAAATAAAGTGATTCCAATTGTGTTGTAAATTATATTCATAGGGTAATATACCATAGAAATATGTTTCCAAAATATAGTCATTTAGGCCTCCAAAAACGGATTGTCCCAACTCTTTTCCTCAGTTGCCTACTAGACATCTTGTCATTATTTTCGTCATAAATTTTTTGATTCAAATAAAAATCGAGTGATTCAAATTGGTTTAGAAAGTATACATGAAGGAATATGTAGGATAGAAATAGGTATTGAAAATATTCCCATTTGGTCCCTCAAAAAATGACTATCCCCACTATTTTTCCATAATTCTCATCAAGCCCACAAGCCATAAGATATGATAATTAATGATTTTTTCCAAGAAGGTGATAAAAATGAATATGAGTGTTTTTAGAAATTTTATTTTCAATATAGTTCATCTACATACATAAATGAATTTGAACATTGATCACCAATGTTAATTTTCACAATGTATTTCAACAAAAACAACTATTTTTACATATAAAGAAATTTATTTATTTATGTCTTTATTCATTCTATATTCTACACTACACTACACTACTTTGAAAAATAAAATATAATTACGTATAAGAGTACCTCCAATGAAGCCATTTTCGAAATAAGGCTTCAAGTATGTACATACCCATAATTGAGAGATGTATGTTAATAAATACACGGGTATGAGAGACAAACTTCCCTGTTAAGGATGGTGCCAAGAGATGTTGAAGTATGGAGTGATATTGAAAGCAAACAACAGAGTGAAACCAACCTTAAATATAGTCTTCATTTCTCATATTTGTAACACCGTGAAGTTCCTTAATTGAGTTTCAGATTCTGTTGATGCTTTCTTTCTTGAACTCATCCTCTTCCTTTTTGTTAGATCTTTTTTCATAGAAATTGTGAAGAGGATTCATCAAAGTAACAGCAATCACTCAGGACCCAGAGCAGGATAGATAGCTTCCTCCCCGGGACAAGAGAATAGATTCAAACAGATAATAAAAAGAAAAAGAAAAATCGAAATTTAGGACCTGAAGTAGAGTAACCACATACCCTCCTCAAGACGAGAAGTTGGCCCAAAGAAAAATAAATAAGAGCAAAAAACTAGAAACTACGCCCAAGACTTAGGGCAGGGTTACAAGATACCCTCCCCAGGACGAGGGATTAATTTTAATAAAAACATAGAACAACGCAGAAATAAAAAAAACATGCTATTCTCAGGACTTGGAGCAAGGTAATAAATTCCTTCCCCAAGAGGAGAGATCAATTCTACAGAAAAACAATAAAAAGAATAAAAGAAAAACACAAAGCACTTATGCTCACGACTTGAAGCAGGGAAACAAATCTCCCCCCCAAGACGAGAGATTGACCCTGAGATCTATTGTAGATCCTATTCTTGCACCTGTTAGCCTTCTCTAGCAACGGTGCCAAAATTTTGGTGTCCGAATATGAACAAAATTCAAACTTTCTCCACATAAATTATCAACCTGAGGGCGTTAGTTATTTCAAGACTAACGACAAAGTATATGTAGATACAAGTACATGACCTATTGTAGATCACAGGTTTAATTCCACAACACACATACCACTGTAACAATAATTAAATAAACTATAGAAATTAAAGGGCATTCACAGCAATTAAAAATAAACTGTAATATAAGTAAATAAATTAGAGTAAAACCCAACACTGCAAGAAAAAGGGAAAACACAGCACCTGATAAGAAGAGTGGGCCTAACTCTCTGACCAGGGTTGCGGTAAACTCATGAATTATAGAAGAAACAACAAGATGTTGTGCATTCAATTAATAAAACATGTTTCTGTTACAAATCTGTCTCTTCTTTCTTAACCCTCTATGCCTTCTCCTATGCATTCTATCCCCTACGTTCCATCCCCCTTCTCTCCGATTTGTCTCCCTTTAAACATACAAAAAACAAAGGGAAATAGACTGATTAGACAACTTCAATAAGCAATATGAGATCTGAAAGATCTTTCTATCATGATTCAGCTGGCACAAGTTGATTCTGGCAATTACAATTGGGGCAATTTTGGAAAACAGCCACAACAGAAAATATGCAAATATGTCCTTCGAAGAACCCTATATTTCTCTCAATCAAGAGTGAATTTTGGAAAAATTCCCAACAGAAAACTAATTTGGTCCGTTCTGCACAAAACCCACGTTTCAGATTTTCAGGAGTCATCACCATTTTTTTTTAATGTTCAACGCAAAATTGTCTCTTTTTATTCCAGCGAATTCCTAAGTTGGAATATTTAATTAACAGTTGAAGACCAAATATGCAATCTAGAAGAGATGATGGAGGCAAAAATAGTGAGTGATGTTATAACGAATTCATTAATAAACTATCATTAGAAACATCATGCATAATAATCATTAATTTATTAAAATAAAGGAGAACAAGTATTATTTATCCAAAAGAACTTAAATAATTATGGAATGGAATTATATAGTAAATTATTATAAATAATGTGATAAAATAACATTCGAAATTAATGAAATAGATGTTAAGAAGTGATAATAATAATACAAATTAGAGGCCCAAAAATAGGTCTTACTTTCTATAATCCATATGGATTTTTGTCACTAATCACCCAAAATTATGCCTTATTCATAGTATTTATTGTTGCCTCAATTGTTTCTCTCCAAAATTTAGGCTCTAAATCAACTAATAATAGCATTTTTCTTTTAGTCTCTTTTACAAATATATTCTTTCTTTCAACCACTCCATTTTGTTGTGAAGTCCCAAAAATAGATCGTTCCCTCTTTACTCCACATTTTTCACAAAATTCATTGAATTTTTGTGATGTAAATTATCCATCTCTATCTATCCTTAAAAATTTGATATTTGGCTCACTTTCATTTTCAACTGCTTCTTTAAAGGTTTTAAGAAGTTATAGTGCTTCTAAATTAAATATTATTAAAAATACCAACATCATTCTAGCATAATCATCAATACATAACATAAATTACCTTTCTCCTTCTAGAGTTGGAGTTCTAGTTGGCCCACACATAATTCCATAAATGATTTCTAAATGTTTTGATGATGAGCATTCCTTTGCTTGAAGCTAGTCATTGTTTTCTTTCCATGTTGGCATAGTGCACAAATATATTTTACAGGTTTTTAAATTATGGTTATATCTCTCACTGCTTGATTTTTGTTGATATTCAACAAATTATAAAAGTTTATATGTCTCGACCACTTGTTCCTTAACTATATTTCATCTACTTGACTCATATAACATCTTCCTTCTTCAATTTCACTGCCAATGTATATATTATATGTTTTTCTTACTCCTCTTCCTACTAGATTTCCTAAAGATGGTCTCTTTGTTTCAAATTCCTTGGAATTAAATATGAGATCTTATCCTTGATCACATATTTGGATGACATTTAGGAGATTGTGCTTGATTCTTTCATCATATAGTGAATTTTGTGATATATGATGGGCCTCTAAATTATATACAAACTAAGGCCCATATCTTTCATACGCACATAAAGGATATATTAAAAATCACCTTTTACACTGAATAATATTTTCTCAACTTTAATATGTTCTTAGGAAGGTTTAAGGAGAATTACATATTATGTGCATAATATTATTTCTTTTTAAGAATACTATTAGAATATTAGGAATATTTTGAAGATTTCTAAGATGAGATAATTTAGGGACTTTATACCTATCACAATATGCCACATGATGGACCAATAAATGAATTAGATATCATGAAATCATTGACAAGTTTTGGAGCTTCACTAATTCAGAAAATTTAGGGATGTGTTTCGTGCTATAGGAGAAGCTAGAACTTAGTAGTTAATGAAATTTCTTGTTGTTAGGAAACATATCCACTTCTTGAGGAAATTTTGAGGGTAAATCTACCTCGTTTGAATGACAATTCTTCCCCATCAATTAGTATAATTAATAATTTGAATTAACCTCTAGCGGCATGCATTTCTTAGTCTTTTGTGAAGAATTTTTTTTATTTAGCATCACTACTTTCATTTCTAGTAGGAATGTATTTGTATTGATTATAGTAACTAAGTTTGGTGTAATTTTCAGCTTCTGAGGCTTGGTATCCTTATACCCCAAGATCCTTATATTCCTAATGTACAATTTCTTTATCTAGTTTGAATTTGTTTTCACTTGCATTTCATATTTCTCCACTTAATATTCATGCTTCATTTTATATATGTTAGATTGGTTAAAGGATAAACATAATTTTATTTTAGGTAATTTATATAGCTAAAAGTATGATGAATCCTTACGACATCCTTACAAAGTCATATTCATCATTAAGCTAGTTGGAATTGTTTACTAGTTCACAAGTTTGGAATTTTGGGAAGTATCTTGTAGCAAAATAGTAATAAATTTCTGTTGAATTTTAGAACGTGTTAATGAGATTAATTTGATTTCATTCCACTTTTATTGAAGCCTAAAATAGTACAATTTTATAAAAAAACTACCCTATAACCATTTCACTCGATTAGCTTAGGAGTTTTGGTACTTAGATTAACTTACTAGCTCATTGTTATGAAATTTCTGGTTTTTAGTAGTAATTTTTTTCCAGATAATTCGACTTGGATATAATGATATTTCATGTTGATTCCATTTGTAACGAAGGATAAAATAATTTAAATTAATAAAAAAATTGACCCCGCAATGTTTGAATTTGATTAGCTTGGGAATTTTATAGGTTAACTCAAGAAACATGCAACTTGCAACGATCATGTAGCAACCAAAAGTTTCCCATAGCAATTTATTTTCAATATTTTATTCACTCCAAATTCATAGTAGACGTATATTTATATCCTACGAATTCCATGAGGCCACTTTGGTAGAGTTGAGGCTTGGTTATGTCACCATTTATCTTTTACATTGCTTTCATCTTGAATGTTGATTTCTGCAAGTAGTTAGATTTCCTTTCCACAATTTACTTGAACAAAAATGTGATTTCCTTTATGCAAGAGTAGTCAAGGAATTTCATTTCCTGTAAAATGTAATATACTTCCTTTAATGCCATTTCCTTTGCAATAAGATATATTTTTCTTTCTTTGTTGTCATTGTGCTTTACATTTTTGCAAATAGAATAGATTTCCTTTCTGTTATTTACTTTCTATCAAAAGTAGAATAGGTTTCTTTACTTCTATTTACATTTTGTAGCTTAGTACTAATGGATTACCTAGATCTTTAGTCACATGAATTTGTTTCATTTCCTTCTTTGACCTACATCAAATGGAGTTAGAATTGGAAGAGGAAGGCATCTTCTGCACATAAAGTGTTGACCCCTCTTAAGTTTTTACTAAATCCGGATTGATAATTAAATTTGGTAGCCTTTGGGGTTGCAACATTCATGTTGCAATATTGGGGCTCATCACCTCTTTCGTGTCATTGCTAAGGTGGGTGTCAAATAAAGCACTCTCTTGTTCTTGTAATGATTCCCTTTTCCTTTTCTACATTGATATTTAATTCAAAAAAAATAATAGGAACCTTTCATCTCATTGAATTAGAATGTACATAATATGTAAACCAGTCAAAATCCTTCAAATTCAAAAAGAGGTACATGTCAATATTTTGGAGGGAAAAAAAATAATTCTTTATAATTATATCTTTGGCTTATTTCCTTATAGGTTTACTCGAAGTTCAAGTGCATACACTCAATGGATGCGAAAGTAAATTCCAAATTCAATGAGTACCCATTATGCATACATTTGATAATACCCATAATGACAAAAAAAAAATTAAGATACATTAAAAAAGTGTTGAACACACTTTTTAATGTATCTTGATTTTTTATCAATGCGGGTCTTCTCAAAAGCATGCATAATATGCGCTCATTGGATGTGGAATTTATTTTTTCATTCAACAAGTGTCTAGAAATAAAAATTTCATTAACCTATAAAGAGATAAACCAAAAATACAATTAAAAAATGTATTTTTCTTCTTTTCCCTCAAAAATCATAAGTCTTATTTTATTATTTTTCCTTAGGAGGTCACTATTAGGCTAATATTTCCTCTAATGATTCATTGAGTGAAACATAGCTATAAAGAGAATCTTACAAAAAAATAATAATGAAATTGGATTCAGTATCTAATAAATATCCCGAAGTCTTGACATAACCATAAGTGAGAGATCAAGTGCCTCAATATTTTAACAAGTTTCTAAACCCTCAAATATTGCACAATCAAATTTTGGGGCTTGGAAAAATCTACAAATATATATCAATAACCATTATTAAATATATCAATAAGTTTGTTGTTAACAATATGAAAAATACTAAATCTAGGGGTTTGGTTAGATTTTTTGACATCATCAAACTAGCCATTCACAAGACACAATTCTTTAAATAAAGAATGGAGATGAATCAACCAGATGGTTTACATGAATGAGCTTAGTAATTTGATATTTTTCTTCCTATACAGTGGGGTTAAAACCAAAATAAAGATCAGAAACATTCTAAATCCTATATTCTTCCATATATAATCCCATACTATGATGTACCTCATTACTATATAGCCTCGTAGAGTTAAAATTCAAATTATTTAAAGTGATTTTCATTCTCGAATATTTATCAAACAAGTCACGATACAAGGAGTGGTGAGTAGAAACTAAAAAGACATGAAATACTCTCTCAAGGAAATGGAAATTCCCATTGTATCTGATTCAAAATATATAATTTTCACATTCATACCATCATAAGTAATTAAAATATCAACATTCATGTTATTCTATATGGGACCATTTGAACATTTAGGGTTATCCAAGATAGGGTCTTGGTCATTTCAAGCAGATAAAGGGAAAAACATATCCTAAGGACATTCGTGAATGATTCCTCATGGAAAATTGACAAATTCATCTTCAATTTCATGAGTATGGCAAGGAAGAGATGATTTACCAATTTGCGTTTCAACCTGTTCCTCTTCAAAATAATTTCTCATACTTTCTAAAGAAACATTTCTTTCTCCTTTTCATGCAAAAATTTATTCATTACTTATATTACTAACAAACAAAAAAATCATTGTTAGCACAATAAATCATTTCATTGGGTAATGAAGATGAATGAGGATCACATATGTTAGGGGTGACAATTTTATCCTTTGAGGATTGGTACTTTTGCTTGAGTCACATTTTAAAAAGATGAAAAATTTGGCATAACAAAAGGAGGAATAAAATATGCTTATTTGTAGCATGTAAATTACTGAAATAATCTAATGATTTATTGTTAATATTTAGTTTAGGTTTAATATTTTCCTCATAATGGCCAACCAATTGTGTGAACTCTCTGATTAATTAATGCTAGTCAATACCTCTCTTAGGAAATATATTACAAATATTGTGAAATCTATTGGTAAAATCCTTTGATGTTTCATCAAGTTTCATTATAAGATCATTAATCTCTTTCAACAATTGTTTACAAACATAGTCTTGAAAATTAGGTAGAAACTCACCAACAAATTGCACTGGTGAATGGAAAAATGTGGTTCGAAATGTTTTACGACATGATTTGATGTGCCCTCTAAAATTAAGAGTGAAAATTCCACCTATGGAATTTTCATGATACACACAAGTAGGGATACAATTTTGAAGAAATTTGAATATATGTTCAGAGGTAAATTCTTCACCATCACTATTAAACATATCCTTTGACAAGAGATTGACTACCTTGATGGTAATTTTAATATTTATTATTTAAGCAAAAACCCATATAGGGTTTTGGGAAGGATCCATTCTAGAAAAAAACTCTAAGATATGCTCTCCATAAGGTCAGCTTGTAATATAGCCTCCTTCTAGCACCAAAAATATTCACGAGGAAAAATGTACCACCAATAGTAAGGGGAGATCCTTCATGCAATTTGAAAATTAGACCTCACACCATTTCAAATATGATTTCCAGCCAATGTGGGGACTCAACTACCACCATATTTGTTTTCCTCTTGGATCTCAAGTCAAGAGAATTTAGTGTTAGAGAATGTAGGCAATCCACAAAGAATGAGGATTAAATAAGCACATGATTGATACACTTTAAATGTAGATCACAAGAATATGAAAACACCACTACAAGACCAAGTATGTCTTAAGAGGAGCTACTTCGATGAAACCATGCAAGACATACATGAGCACCAAAAATAAATTTTGCAATAGTTCACATTAATTACTAGCATAATCCAAGTAATAAAATAACAGATATTTAATAAAACATATGAGCAGTAAGCCATGAATTATTTCATCAAAAAATGATTATGTGAAAGAAAACATGAAAACATAGCAGGAGTATTGAGTGGAAATTACAACCTTCAAAGGACTGCATGAGAACCCAAAAAATAAATAAAGATATTCTCATTAATAATGTTGCAATTCCAAGTACATGCGGTGAAATACCATGAAAATAAAATAGTTGAATGAGGGTTTCTCATATCATATCCAAGACAAGCTCCTTGCCTCACCATGACTCAGTCTACAATCACTAAGAGAAAGAGTGCTCACAACAACCTAAGTGCTAACAACTATAAAAATGATAGAAGAAATCAAGTGCTAAAAGCCCCCCCACCCCCATTTAGAGGAATGAGGATGTATTTATACAAATCGGTAAGCAACAATTTTCCTTCCACATGACTCTTTAATTATCTCATAAATTATCACATCGTTAATAATTTTTAATATTCTTATGGACTTATGCATGTTTTTTTATTTTTACATTTTATAATTATGACCAAATATATTTACATCATGACAAAAGAGAAATCATGATATTTATAAGAATGATTTGATCTAAACTTTTAATTTTCATGGGAAGAAACACATAGTTGTTTGAGATTATGACATCTGCTTGTTATGATAGAAGTCCATTTACTCATTGGTGCATTAGTTCCTGAGTAGGGTTATCTTAAGACTAGAAAAAACACCCACAAGTGCATCATATACACCTTTAACATGAGTTTCCCCTCCCTAGTGTATTTCATAATCTAGAATATATGTTGTTGTTGATGTCCTAAGTAAACTTTCTTTTACATGCCAGGTGAAGCACACTTTAGTGTTTTGAGAAACTCGTTAATTTCACTAATCATAGAGGAAACATTTCATGAAAGGATTAAGGAACAAAAGAAATTTCAAAGGTCATTTCATTATGTTTTGGAATAGATAATGGTACCCAATTGAAAATGTGTGATGTAATTGTTTTCATCCAAGAGCAAAGTGTTAATATGAACACCTTCATAATTTATGTTTGTACTGTAAACAATGTTTGCATTTCACGTGTGCACCTTCTTTCCCATCAAAGGAATAACAATCTAATTTAAATATTTCTTGAATAGTTTGTCTCATAAATGGAAAAAAAAAATGGATTTTTAAAGCTCTTGTAATGCATTTCGTAACTTAGTTTCATTGATATATGTAATGTCATGTACCATTCTAGTAACTTCCTTGAAGGAATGATATGAATATTTTACATCACTGAGGGTGTCTTCAAATGATTTTTTTCCAACACTACTTATTTCATGTGGAGAGTAGAATTTATTGTCCCAGTAATATTTGACATGTTGTACTCCACTTGAGTGGATTCATTTATGCCTGAAAAACATGTTTTTCTATAAAAAAATATTGTTATATCATTATTCAGCACTCGTGTAGAAATGATGCTTTTTTATCGCCCTCGGAAGCCCCTTTTCCAATCCATACTTGACTTGATACTAAATGTCAAAATCCATACAAAACTCTTCCCATAATAAATCCATAAAAAATTCTTAGCACAGCTGAGAAGACTAATATGGTGAAGTTTTCTAAATCCTTAACTCCAGAAAATAAAGGTAAATACATAGAAATTTTGGTTGAGTTTTTAGATTGTTTTCATGGGATTATTCAGATTTGAAGGTTTAAAATTAAAGTGTATTTCATGACATGATTCCTATCAAGACTGATAAAAAGCCTTTCCACCAAAAGCTTAGGAGGATCAATCTGAGATTGCTACCATCAATTGAGAAAGAGGTAAATAGGTTGTATAAGGATAGTATCATTATCCATCTTCACTTTTGAAATTGGATGTGAAATATGGTTCCAAGTAGAAAGAAGACAGGCAAAATTCATTTATGCATTGATTTCTAAAATGTGAACAAGGTGTTATTGAAAGACAATTATCCTCTCCTTAAGATGGACCACATCTTACACAGGGTATTTGGTGCCTCTATAATGTCATTTCTTGATGGATACTCAGGATATAATCATATTCTAATGCATCGAGATGACCATAAGAAGGCAACTTTTACGACACCATGGGGTACCTTTATGTATGTCAATATGAATCTTGGGCTGAGAAATGCACGAGCCACATTTCAGTAAGAGACGGATACTGCTTTTGCAAAGGAAAAGGATGTATATTTTGTTATTTATCTTGATGATTTGACAATTTTATCTCAAACAGATGAAGATCACTTGCATCATTTGAGGATTTTTTCCCAAATGTGCAGGAAATTTGGTATTTCATTGAATCCAAAGAAGATTATGTTTCTTATGGAGGAAGGTAAGTTATGTAGGCATATCATATCAGAGGATGGCATCCACATAGATCCTTCTAGAATTGATGCAATCTAACAGTTATATTTTATAAGAAACAATAAGGAAATCGAGTCCTTTGATGGTAATATTAAATTTTTGAGGAGGTTAATTCCTAACCTTCCTGAGAATTTATGGGAGATAAATAATATGTTAAATAAGGATAGAGAGGTAAAGTGGTTCGAATATTCTAGGAAGTCCTTCAATTTAGTCAAGTATTCTTTGTCCTGTGCACCAATATTTCTCAGCCCCGATTATACTATGGATTTCATTATTCTTTAATTTCCTTCTAACCACACATTTGTTGTTGTCCTAATGTAGAAGGACCTTAAAACAGAACAACCAATATAATTTTTTAGTAGAACCATAAGGTATCTTACACCTAGGTATAAAATTATTAAGAAACAGGCTCTAACACTTCTTAAAGCTTTGAAGGATTTCCAGCTGTACATAATTCACTCACATATTCTTGCCTATGTTCCAAATGTAGTAGTCAAATATGTTTTGATGTAGCCTGATCCTGAGGTTAGGCGCGGAAAATGGATTTTTGCAACATTGGAATATGACCTAAAAATTAATCCAACGAAGGTGATCAAGGGACAAGTTTTGGCGAATCTGATGGCAGAATGAAACTTTCATGCTCTCAACATCAATCTCATCGTTGTTGTTTCCGATGAAGAAGTGGTATATTCCACACCTTAGGTATCACAAATTTTCACTTCATCTCCTTGGTATTTAGACATTGTTTATGTACTTCCTCCGGAAGTTTCAAAGAGTAAGAGTAGGTAATTAAATCTTAAATATTTGAAGTGTTATATTCTTAATGATGCATTATTTCGGAAGGATTCGACAAGAGTCTTGTTGATTTTTTTAGTTTAAAGCGAGGCAAAGGAGGTAATGAATGACTTTCACAATGGAGATTTTTGTGGTGATCTATTTTGGAAGACAAGAAAAAATAATATATTGAGGGTTTGATTTTATTGGTCGAGCTTGTTTTGAAATTTTTACAAAGCTGTCATGAGATGCCATGAATGTCAGGTTTTTTAGGGAAAAAGGAAGTTGCTACCACTACCCTTGCAACCCATTTCAGTTCAAGCACCTTTTCAGCAATGGGTTCTTGATTTTATCGGTGAGATTCACCCTTCAACTTCAACTTAGCACAAGTGGATCTTGACAACAATTAATTATCTCGAAAAATGGATTAATTATATTTCTACCAAGAAGGCCACTGATGCGATAATCATTGAGTTTATTGAGTCTAATATTTTGTCACAGTGTGGTTGTCCACATAAAATAATCACAGATAATGTAGCTTCTTTTAAATCCAAGAGCGTGATTGCTTTATCTGACAATTATGACATAATGCTCGGGCACTCAACAACATATTACCCACAAGGAAATGGGCTGCCTAAATCTTCCAATAAATAATTGGTAAACATCATCAAAAATTTGTTGGAAAATAATAAGAAGAACTCGCACAAGAATTTGATCAAGGCTCTGTGGGCGAACAAAGTAAGCACTAATAAGTCCACAGGTATATCACCTTTCAATTGGTATACAGAGTGGATACTATTTTTGCAACTTCTCTTACTGTCCCGGTCATGAAAATTTTGCAGTATATAGATAATGAGCCCAATAACATTCAACATAGAATCAAACAGATGATTAATTTATAGCAATATTGGGAGGAAGAATTTTAGAATACTAAAAACCTTCAAGAGAAGATAAAAAAATATATGAAAGAAAAAAAAGTCCAGATCATTTTAGTGTGGGAGATGTAGTTCTTTGATGGGATTCCTAGAACGAGGAAAAAGGAAAGCGCAGAAAGTTTGAAAATTTATGGAAAGGACCATTAAAAAAATTGGCTTTCAGAGGGAAGAATTCCTTTGTTTTGGAGGAACTCGATGGAAAATATTTTTTAGGAAGACAAGTCAATGGTAGGCTCTTCAAGAACTACCTCTAGTGATTTTCAGAAATTTCTCATTTTCATTGTACATACCAGTTTATTTTGATGCTAAAGTGTGGAGGACTTGTCATGGAAGCTTGAAGCTCAAGGTGAAGGCCATAAGTTTTCTTTCATCAACCAATATTTCAAAGAGTTTTTCAGTTCATTTTAGTTTTTCAAGTCATTTCAGTTTATTAATTCATTTAAGTTTCGAGTCGTGTTTTTATTTTGACTTCATGCCCAATGGATAAGGTTATTTCATCTACGGTGTTCTTGACACATCCTAAGGAGTTTTCATCCCCAGCTAGAGCCAATGTTAGTTTATATTAGTCCTATTAGTCACCAGTGATCAAATTACGACGTTTCATATGATTGATAGGGTCCTAAGGAAAATTTTATAGTTTCAAGGAGTTTTCAAATAAAAATTTGATCATTGGTTAGTCTACCTAGGTCATTAAAATTTAATACTCCTTTCATTCTCATGGTCAATAAATATAATAATGGTCAAGTAATTATTCTTTGAAAGAGTGTCTTGGTCATCTTGGTCATCATTCTACTTATATTTCCATGTAGTGTCAACATTAGGTCATATTGTCGAAAGTCATGTAAATAGGTCATGTTATCATCAAAGTCACCATTAAAAGGAGTAGTGATAGGGATACGTGTTCAAAAATGATCTCCAAAGTGCGATTTTGTCTTTAATAGCATGTAAATATGTATAATAAGCTTTTAAGCTGCAGTACATAGTTTTACCAAGTCATATTGTGAAAAGACAAGGTGGGGACACATCACCACCTAAGAGAAAATCTACTTTTCAACCTATAAGAAGACCAAATGAGCAAATAATTTGCTCATTCCACCCTCATGATACATCATTCTATCTGCAAGGATAATTTCCACCCTCATAGCAACCAAATTTCACCTTGGGAAGCCAAATTTCCATGATGGCCCTGCACTTTTCTTTGAATATGTTGCGCTTTTCCTTGTAGGTAAAAGTTTTGAGTTTTTTAAGTCAAAATTGGTTCCCAGTGATGTAATTTCTCTTTTTTTGAGTTGAAACGATGTATATGATTGTAATTATGCTTTTTAATGTCATTTTGATGTAATTATGAGGATAATTAATGATGAAAAGGTTCTTCAAAGGCTAAAAGGAGAGTTTGTTTTAACTTCCCTAGTCTTAGGTTTGGTCGCAAAATTTATCTAAACAATTTCTGTCCTAATGGATTCAAACCCTGAGAAAGGTGAAGATGGTTTTGGTCTATATTTATCTATTTTTCACTCAGATTCAAGGTTGGAAATCACATAGTAGAAGGCTTGGAGCTTTCTGAACTGTTGATTTTTGCAAAAATACAAGTCCAGTTGCAACTATTATTTAGGGATTCATGTGGTATGATTTAGTTCCGGTGTTTTTCTTCTATAATTCAATTTTATGAATGATTATTTCATATTATTTCCATCTCTTTAGTTTCTGTGATATTTTTATAATATGTCAAGAAAAATTCTTTAAGCGTGTGCTCTGTTTTAGTAGAAATTTCATGTTTATGTTATTCGTCTTCTGATATATGTACTCATGCTTTTCATGCTCATTTTCAAAAATTTAATTTTCCACCCTACATAATAATTTACATCCTTAAAATGTCCTTGAACATATCCTCCATGACCCTTTGTACCACTACAATAGAAATATTTTAGATCCGAACTAGTTTCCTTGACCTCTGCTCGTGATCCAGCAAAAACCGTAAATTTCAAAACCCTAGAGATCAGAACTAGCCTAATATATTTTACCGTTCTTCAATCATATTTTGGATGTAATATCACAGAGATATCCCTCTCTGATTTGGTAGGGCGAGCTACCAAATCCTAAGTTGTTTGAGGTTACCTCCGTGGGTTTCCATTCTTAGCCTTGGGACACTATGAAGGAAAACATTTTTGGCGTCGTTTATAGGGAAAAAAAATATTACAACCTCCCCAGGATTTCATGACAAACTGATTGAGATATAGTCATGTGGGTGACAGGACCTAGTTTTCAATGAGGTTGATTCACATTTCCAGATCCAAAGTGCAGTTTTTAGAATTGTTTCCTAAGAAGAAGTTCACGAGATCAAACCCTAATTCTAATCCACCATCTCTGGTTGAAGACCCAGAGAGATTTTTTAAGAAAAAAATATTACAAATGCAACAAGTTGACTCAATTTCACCATCACTTTTAAGATCTATTTCACTTCCTATTAATTTGACGACTCTACAAGATTTACCTTTGGACATCAAGTTGGAGCTTTGATTGTTCAGAACTAAATATGAAATTTCACTTTCAGAAATAGTATCTGATCCTATAAAAATTTAACTGATTCCACCATATTTAGAGTATGCATCTAAAATTTATAGGAAGGTTTGGTCGCAATTCCACAAGCTTCAAAAATTTGCCAATAACTTGCAGTGCACCTTCGAGAAAGCCTACATTTAGTATCAGCAAGAAAGCTTGTTTTCTACCTCACCCTTACCTTCATCATCTCATTCAAATATTGCAACATATTAAACACCTTATTCATCACCTAACCCAAAAACACCTCTTCAAACAACACCTCCTGTTGTTACTCCTGCATAACTATATGCAGCATTCATGGCCAGGTTTGGCCCTTTAATATTACCTTCCCAAATCACTTATTTACCTCAAGTGGTCAAAGGATTACTCTATTTGATGGGACAATAGAGGTTATAGCCCTACAACATATGGTGAAGGTCACTGATTTCATTAGTTTTGAAGAGATCGACAATGATGATGCAAAGATGAGGGTAATTGCCCAATATTTTTTTGGATATGTGAATGCATGGTTTCGCAATCTCACTCCAAATTCGGTTGGAAATCCATAATAGTTGACTCATTTATTTCTTACCAAATGGGAAGAAAAGAAGAATCCACTTCATATTCGTGTTCAATATTATGCTTTAAGAAGACATCCCAATGAGTTCGTGCAATATTTCACTACACGCTTCAACAAGATCTATAATTCAATTCCAAATGACATCAAGCCTCTTCCTAGCTTGCATTTTCTACATTATCTGGATGCCTTTGATACCAACATGGCTTATCAGCTGAGGGAAAGAATTCCTACAACTCTTGAACAGATACACATAAATGCAGTGAGTGTGGAGGCGAATTTGATGATTAAGAAATAAAAAATGAAGATAGATAGAAGGGTAATAAATAAAGAGGATCCATCAGTTTCTTCAGATAGTAAGCTCGACCATTGATTATAAATATAGGGAAAATTATGGATAGGATGACATTATGAGATAGGAAGAGGAAAATCATATTCCGAATCCTAATTCTTAACAACGACAACAACAACAACCTCAGGTCAAAATCAAGCAAAGAGAGCAGAGAGGTTAGGATTAGCATGCACAACAGCAAATTAGAACACCATTTTAGCAAAAATATTCTTAAAAATTTAAGGAAGAAGAACAGATTCTTGAAAAGAATCATCTTTTCGATAATGATAGGCAGCCTATTTTCTTAACCAAATATGAAAATTACACTCAAGAAATTGAGGTTGATCAATCTGGTGATCATAAATTTTTCCATTCAAATAATGATATGATATCAGTAGATACCAAATATTATCAAAGGGGTTTCAAAAATTCTCTTAGCTCTATGTAGTCTTTGAGGAATGGAAACGTGCATATCGCTTCAAGTCAGAACATGCCAACTTCTCGAAAGGATACTCAACAAATAAGAAAAAAGACAAGGAGCCTGCTGCTACTAACCAAAAGAAGAACAATGAGGCATCAACCAACAAGCTTAAGAAAGATAAGGAAACCCAAAATACAAGTCAAATAAAGGAGATTCCCCCCAAATAATAGTCTGAAGGGAAGGATGCCACTTCTAAAAAGGTGGATAAATATCCCAATTGGTTTAGTTTATAGAATGAAATTTCCAAATTGAAAGTTTCCATTCCTTTAACATAACTTGTAAAGAATGATCAGGATAAGTTTCACATAGCTAATATGCTCATATTCAACCAAACATGTGATATGGTAAATGTTAGTGATGATCACCCTGAGTTGTTGTTTGGCCTGACCATAGATGGAAACTTACCTGATAGTGAAGTCCCACCATTCTACCTCATTCTTAGAGTCCATGATTTTGATCCTACATAATGCCATGTTAGACTTGGAATAATCTCACAATCTCAAGTCGAAAGCCATAATGGAAAATTTTGGATTAGAAATTACCCTTCCATATCACGACCTTTACTCCTTTGGTTCGGGAATAGTGAGGTGTCTCAGTCTCATTAAAGACTTGGTAGTGAATCTTGATCAGATTCCCCAAAGTAATGCTTCGATGGATGTTTTTGTGGCTGATATTCCTCCAAGGTATGGGATGTTGCTCTCGCGATAATGGGGGGGAAAGCTGAAAGTTACTTTGAAGCTTGATTTCTCTTATGCTAATATACTAGTGTTCAATCAACTCAGAAAATTGTATTAGGAAATAAAGATGAAGTATATGATTAGCAGTAAAGATAAACCCATTAATTACCTTATACACTTTGTACATACTGACTTAGAGTCATTTTTTTTTTTTAATGGTGATAGTATTTTTGATATAGATAGTCAATTAGTAGAGAATGAGGAAATTTTAGAAATTCCAGGTATTGTTGGAGAAGTTTTCATTGCAGAAAAAATTGAACAAGAAGTGAATGATTTGTAGCCAAGTTCATGATTTTAGAGACCAATAGAATCAGTGGAAGAAGCCAAGCATGTTGAGACAATAGATCAACAAACAAGAAATAAATATCAGCCATTCGAATTTGAGCTTCTGGATGAGGAAAATATTCTTTGGACTATGAATTTTGACGGAGCGGTGGGAAAAGAAGGAGCTAGAATAGAATTTTGGATTCATAACCCAATGAATCAGTTGGGAAAGATTCCTCCTAATGTCAGGTGTTGCTCATATAAACTTGATTTCAATTGTTCAAATAATGAAGTCGAATACAAAGCTTCGATTTTCAAGTGTCAGATTCTTAAGAAGTTAGGGGCCCAAAATATTTCAGTTTACGACGACTCTGTTAAAAGGGGAATACCAGGCCAAAAATTCAAGGATGCGAGCATATCGCTATGTTGTCTTAGATATTCTCAAAACTTTTTCTGAATATACTTTATTCGTCATTCCTAGAAATCAAATTGTATTTCTGAATCTCTTTATACTATAGCAAGCATGTTTATAATTATGTTACATCCCAACAGGAAATATGAAATTAATGTTAAGAATTTCCCGATTGTTCCAAGTAACCTTTGACATTGGAAAGTGTTTGAAGATGATAAGAAAATTAACAATTTCCTACAAATGGAAGAACAGTTCACCACTTGTCATGTTGATGATGTTTTTGATAATCAAGGAATTAATGCCACAAAATTAGATTTGTTACAGCTGAAAGAAAATTCCATTCCAATAGGTCTTATACCTTTGGAAGAACTCGTTGTCAAGATGATGTCGTGAAGAAGTGAACAATGGTCCCCACTGAAGCGGGAGTTGAAGATATCAATATTGGCCCAACTAGTAAGCCCATGATGGTGAATTTTCCTAAATCCTTAACTGCTAGAATGAAAGGTAAATATATAAAAATTTTGGCTAAGTTTTCAGATGTGTTTGCATGGGATTATTAAAATTTGAAGGTTTACGATAAAATTATAATTTGGACATGATTCCTATCAAGCCTGATCAGAAGCCTTTTTGCCAAAAGCTTGGGAGGACCAATCCAAGATTTCTACGATCAATTGAGAAAGAGGTAAACATGTTGTACAGGGTTGTTATCATTATCCCTCTTCTCTTTTCCAATTTTATGTCAAATCTGGTACCGGTTAGAAAAAATACAGGTGAAGTTCATTTATGCATTGATTTTGAGAATTTGAAGAAAGTGTCCTTGAAGGAAAATTATCCTATCCCTAAGATGGAACACATTTTAGAGAGGATAGTTGGTGCCTATATAATGTCATTGCTTTATGGATACTCGGGATATAATCATATTTCAATGCATCTAGATGATTGTGAGAAGACAAATTTTATGAAACTGTGGGGTACCTTTATGTACGCCAAGATTCTCTTTGCGCTGAAAAATGCAGGTGCCACATTTCAGTGAGTGATGGATATCACTTTTTCAAATAAAAAGGATGTATTTTTTGTTATTTCTCTTGATGATTTGATAGTTTTATTTCAAATAGATGAAGTACACTTGCATCATTTGAGGATTGTTTTCCAAAGGTGCAGCAAATTCGGTATTTCGATGAATCCAAAGAAGAATTTTTTTTCTATGGAGGAAGGTAATTTACTTGGGCATATCATATCAAAGGATAAAATCTACACAGATCCTTCTAGAATTGAAGCAATCTAACAATTAGATTTTTTGAGAAACAAGAATGAAATTCAGTCCTCTAATTGTAAGATTAACTTTTTCAGAAGGTTCCATTAGGGGAATTTTGAGGTCTCAAATGGGCCTCCTCAGGAAATTATAAAATAATAGTGGAAATCATAAAACAATATTTGATTTCATCATCAAATTTTAGAGGGAAAAAAGAAGAAACACCTTTTCAACTTGTATTTTCAACTTGTCTCCCAAATTTTTACTCAAATTCTAAGCAGGAGTAATCGTTGGATGAAAAATTTAATTCCTCATCCGAGTACCCATGTTGCATACCTTTGATGGACCCTTCTACCCGAAAAATCAGAAATACATTAGAACTATGATTACAATCACGTTTTTTTCATGTATTTCTCACTTTTTGTGTAGCAAGGACCATCAAAAGTATGCAACCTGGGTACTCATTGGATGAGGAATTAAATTGTGCATCCAACAAGTACTCCCTCTCAAAATTTGAGTAAACAATTTGGGAGATAACTTGAAAATACGAGTTGAAAAAGTAGTTTTATTATTTTATTATTTTCTAATCTTTTTACCTTTTAACTTAAAAAATTGTTAATTATCCCCCATGGTTGACATCATCATCTTGAATCCTATTGGTTCTTATAAAGTTTATTCTTGTTGTACATTTTTCTTATGAGGCCCAATTTAGACCTCAAAATTCCCTAATGATTCCTAACCTCACTAGGAATATATGGGAGATAAATAATATGTTAAAGAAGGACACTAAGGTAAAGTGGTTCGAAAATGATAAGAAGTATTTCAATTCAGTCAAGTTTTCTTTTTCCCGTGCACCAATTTTTATCAACCCCGATTATACTATGGATTTCACTGTTTTTTCATTTTCTTCTGAGCACACATTGGCTATTTTCCTAATTCAGAAGAAGGACTTTAATTCATAACAACCAATTGCATCTTTCATTAGAAACATAAGGGATTCATCACTGATGTATAACATTATTCAAAAATGGGCTCTGACACGTGTGAAAGCTTTGACGGATTTCCCAATGTACATATTTCACTAACATATTGTTTCCTATGTTCCAAATGCAACAATCAAAGATGTTTTGATGCTATCTCATCCTAAAGGTAGGCATGAAAAATGGATTCCTGCAATGTTGGAATATCATATCGAAATTAAGCCAACGAAGTTGATCAAGGGACAAGGTTCACCGAATATTATGGAAAAATCCAATTTGCATGCTCTCGACACCAATATCAATAGTGAAATTTTCGATGAAGAAGTGGCTTATTCCACACCTCAGGTATCACAAATTTTCACTTCATCTCCTTGGTATTCTAACATTGTTTATGTACTTCAGCATTTGAATCCTGTGCCGGAAGTGTCAAAAAGTAGGAGTAGGTCATTAAATTTGAATGCTTTGAAGTAAGATATTCTTAATGATGCATTATTTTGGAAAGATCTGAGAGGGGTCTTATTGAATTGTTTAGTTGAAACCAAGGAAAAGAAGGTAATGAATGATTTTCAAAAGGGATATTGTGTTGGTAATATATTTTGGAAGACCACATCAAATAATGTCTTGATGGATGGATTTCATTGGCATAGTTTCTTTTCAGATGTTTACAAAACTCTCGTGATTTTCCATGAATATTAGATGTTTTAGGGAAAAAAGAAGTTGCTACCGCTTCCCTTGTAGCCCATTTCAGTTCAAGCACCTTTTCAGCAATGAGTTCTTGATTTTATCAGTGTGATTAACCCTTCAAATTTATCTTAATACAAGTGGATCTTGACAGCAACCGATTATTTCCCAAAATGGTCGAAGCTATTCCCACCAGGTAGGCCACTGATGCGAAAACCATTCAGTTTATTGAGTCTAATATTTTATCACTATTTGGTTGTTTGCAGAAAATAGTAATATATAATGCAACTACTTTTAAATCCAAGATGGTGATTGTTTTATGTGATAAGTATCTCATAAGGCTCGAGCACGCAACAACATACTACCCTCAAGGTAGTGGGCTAGCTGAACCTTCCAATATATGATTGGTAAACATGACAAAAATGTTGCTGGAAGAAAATAGGAAGAATTGGCACAAGAAGTGGATCAATGCTCTATGGCAGACATAGTAAGCACTAAGAATTCCATAGTTGTGTCACCTTTTCAGTTGGTATGCAGAGTGGATATTATTTTTCTGACATCTCTTGTTGTCTCGGTCATGAAAATTTCACAGGACATAGATATTTAGCCCAATGACATTCAACAGAGAATCAATCAGATGATTCATTTTTAGCAATCTCGATAGGAAGTATTTCATAATACTATGAAGATTCAAGGGAAGATAAAAAATATCTATGAGATAAAAATAAAGGCAGATGATTTTAGTGTGGGAGTTGTAGTTCTTCTATGGGATGCCCGAAACGAGGAAAAAGGAAAGCACGACAAGTTTGAAATTTTATGGAAAGGACCATAGAAAATGTTTTCTTTTAGAGGGAAGAATGAATTTTTTGTTGGAGGAAGTTGATGGAAAATTTTTGTCAGGAGGATCAGTCAATGGTAGGATCCTCAAGCACTACCTCTCCTGATTGTCATAAATTTCTCATTTTAATTGCACATACCAAATTATTTTGATCCCAAAGTGTGAAGGAGTTGTCATGGAAGCTTGAAGCCCAAGGATAAGACCATAAGGTTTATTTCATCAAATATTGTTTCAATTTTTTTTATCATTTCATTTCATTTTCTCAATTCATTTCAGTTTATTAATTCATTTCAGTTTCGAGTCTTGTTTTTATTTTTTACCCCATGCCCAATGGATAAGGCTACTTCGTCTATGGTTTACTTGATACCTCGTAAGGAGCTTCCATCCCCAACTGGAGCCAATGTTAGTTTCTGGTAGTCTTGTTAGTCGCCAGTGATCAAATAATGTTCTTTCATATGATCGATAGGGTCTTAAGGAATTTTTGATAGTTTCAAGGAGTTTTCAAATAAAATTTTGATCATTGGTTAGTCTGCCTAGGTCACTGCTACTCCTTTCATTCTCATGGTACATAAAAATCATCATGTTTAAGTCATTATTCTTTGAAAGAGTGTATTGTTCATCTTGGTCATAATTCTTCTTATCTTTCCATGTACTATCATCATTAGGTCATATTGTCAAAAGTCATGTAAATAGGTCATGTTATCATCAAAGTCACCATTAAAAGGAGTAGTGATAGGGATAACTGTTAAATAGTGATATCCAAAGTGCATTTTGATATTTATTAGCATGTAAATATGTATAATAAGGTTTTAAGCTTCATTACATAAGTTTACCTACTCATTTTGTGAAAAGACAAGGTGGCGCGACATCACCACCTAAGAGAAAATCGACTTTTAAGCCTATAAGAAGACCAAAGGAGTAAATAATTTGCTCGTTCCACCCTCATGAGACATAATTATATAATAAGGAGTATTTCCACCCACATAGAAACCAAATTTCACATTGGAAATCCAAATTTCACTGATAGTGTTGCACTTTTCTCTTAATGTGTTGTGCTTTTCCCTGGAGGTAAAATTTTTGAGTTGTTTCAGTCAAACTCGGTTCCCAATGATGTAATTTATATTGTTTTAAGTTGACCTCATGTAGATGAATTTAATTAATATTTTTAATGTCATTTTGATGTAATTATGACGATCATTAATGACAAATAAGTCAGTCAAAGGCTAAAATCAGAGTTTTTTTTAACCTCCCTAGCTTAGGTTTGGTTGGAGAAATTTGTGAAAACTATTCCTATCTTGAGGGATTCGACCGATGAGATAGGGGAATATGGTTTTGGTCTATGTGTATCTAGTTTTCAGTCAAATTGAATGTTGGAAATCATAAAGTAGAAGGCCTGGAGCTTTGTGTACAATTCATTTTTTCATACATACAAATCCAGTTGCATGTATTATTTAGGGATTCATGTGGTATGACTCTGTGGAAGTGTTTTTATTCTGTAATTCACTTTTATGAATAGTTATTTCATATTATTTCCATATTTTTTCTTTCAGTGATCTTCCTATAAGATGTTAAACATAATTCTTTAAGCTTATGATATGTTTTGGTAGGAATTTCATGTTTATGTCATTCATCTTCTGAAAAATGAACTCATGCTTCTCATGATCATTTTGAAACCTTTTATTTTTCACCCTATGCTACAATTTACAACCTTAAAGTGCCACTGAACATATCTTTCATGCCCCTTTGTATCTCTAAAACTTAAATCTTTTATATCTGACCTAGTTTCCTTGACCTCTCCTCCTAATCCTGCAAAACCCTAAATTTCAAAATGCTAGGGCTCAGACCTAGCCTAATATATTCTACCCTTCTTCAGTTATATTTTGGTTGTAAGATCATAGAGATGGTAGGGCTAGCTACCAAGTACTAAGTGGTTTGAGGCTACCTTCGTCAATTTTCTTTCTCATCCTTCGGACACTATGGAGGATAACAAATTTCATAGTTGTTCTATCATTGTTATATAGCTAGCTATATGTTGGTTAGAAGCATGGTTTTATGACAAATCTTAGTCATTACTCACATAATGCTTTTACTTGTAATTGAATGAATAATGAATGTATGACCTAACTAGTGTTATGATAGTTATTGTGAGAGGAAATTACCCGTTGTTAACCCAAACATAAGTTTCATATTCCTATGTTCTGATATGAATTCATGACCTCTAAATTGCATGTTCATCATGTGGTTGACTGAATCTTAGTCCTAGTTGGGAGGGGTCTGGTAAAATCCTGGTTCAATTTATTGTTTGAAATCTTTGTTCCTATGATATTTATTATTTCTAAAAGTCTCATTGAGTTATAGACAGATCATCTGATTTCTAGACCTAAAAAGGTGGCTCATAATTTGGGGTCGTAGGCATAAAACTATCTAGAAAAGTCCACAGTCGCTGGGAAGCAAGCCTATGAGTGTGATATGGAATTTAGTCCCAAGGATTACTTGTTAAGGGAACAACTGAGACTCTATATTAGTGAAAAGTTCAGTTAACTAAGGGGTTGGAAACCTAGAGGGGTTAGTTAGATCCCGGAGGTCTTGTAGCATCTGAGGGAAGTTAGTAAATTCTCAAGTCATCAAATCCATTTCCTTAAGGTCATATAGGAGGTTTAGTCTTATCATAGTGACCCTTAGCTTATGTTTACTCAATGAAAACCATTGAAAGTGGGTAAATGTTGGAGCAGGCTACACATAGATTCTAATTTTCTTTAGATAGATGTGAGATCAAGTTCTCTCTAGATGAGTTTGGGAAAATCTTGGTAGAAGGTATAAGAGAATATTTGTAAGTTGAATGCGATAATAATAAATAGATAACCTATTAGGATGTTATCAATAAGGTATTAGACTTATAAACTGTAAACATCAGGCATCACCCTATAACTTATTACTCCTATTATAGTTATTTAAGTAGCTTCTCTCTTAGGTGACCCACAATCAAGAGTGACTAAGACAAAAGGAAAAAAAATGGATATAAATGTTGTAGGGGATGGTATTACCTATTTATTTCATGAATTCAATGTTGTCACTTCTTCCACTCATGCTAATCCACACATAAAGACACTTTAAAAAAAGAAGGATCAATCATATTCCTTAAAGCCTCTCCCTCTACAACCATCCACTCAACCTCCACCACCTCTAATTGAGCCATATCCATCATAACTAGTGCAAAAACATTTTTAAAAGTGTAGAAGTAATCCATTTCTTATTTTCCCTTTCATCCTAGAAAGTATTACAATTATGATAAGGGATTGAGGCATTCAATGGAAGAATGTGTTACATACCAAAGAGTGTAGCACTGAGAACAAGAGTCACTTCAAAGGAGTCATATCCCCACTAAAAATTCCCCATTTGAAATCTTTTGTAATTGATTCCTCAACATCCATCTTCATCTAGCCAGCCTTCATGACTCTCCACTTCTTCCCAAGAGAATTTTTATAGTCAACTACCTACTTCTCCCACTTAATCTAGCTGAAAAATAAAGATCTTGTTTCATTATTGAATTTATATAGAAGGTAGCATAATTTGATGTCAATGTTACCAAAAGAGCTTGATAATATGATGGAGTTACATTCTCTCAGCCGAGCTAAAGCTAAAGTAACCCAATAAAATCCCACCTGTATATGAAAATGAAACCAAGACCAATATCCCTTTAGCTCCTTATAAGAAACTGATTAGATACTTGTGGGAAGACATATCATACAAATTTTCTTTCCCCTATACTTTCTAAAGTGGAAAATTTTTCCGACTAACATCTCTATTATAATTTTTTTGTGAATTTATCCCACCTTATGTGACTCATTAGTAGGGGAAATGTACCTATGCCTAGGATTTTATAAAATATTTAAGTCCTTTTAGAACAACCATATTTTTACTACCCCTCGATCTCCTTTTAAGGTAGAGCATCGATGCTCCTCTCCATGGGAAACTATAGAAATAACCTGTGTATTCATTGTCTTATGACCATTTCTTCTTTGACCCTCTTAAAGCACCAAATGATGAGGAAATGATCATAGTGGAAGACCCTAATCTATACATAGAGTGTACTATAGGGACTTGTTATATTATGCTACTTTGTAAACCAGAATTGTAACCTGAATGTGGTGTCACATGATGTATTATTTGTCATGAAATATATTAATGTGGACATGAAAGTTGTTTTCATCATAATCATTGACATCATCGTAGTTTACATCGGCATCATCATTCACACCATTATTGTTGTTGATGATGAACTAGATGACAATGATAATAATGATGATAATATGATGATAACTTCGATGATGACGCCAAAGATAATGATTATGATTATGGAATTGCCAACATTTAAAAATTAGGAATATCTTGCAAGGTTGTTAGCATTGTCATTATCATAATCACAATTTTCATCATCATAATCATCATCATTATCATCATTGCATCGTAACCACCATCGTATTTCTCATAATTTTCATTATCATCACGTTAACGGTGCTCTACCCTCCAAAATTCAAGGGATATCCCCGATATGAATTAGTAATTAGACCTCACACAATGTGGTGTAGGATTACCATCTGGAAAAAGGTATTGTTTCCTTATTCTTAAAGATATGCCTTGGTTCTTGCTATCAGAAAGAGAGAGTGATGCCAGTATACTTTGACAAAGCCAGGGGGGTGTGCCCAGTGAGTTTTCTATTGCCAGTGTGTCATGGTTCTTCTACTACAAAGTGAGAGAAAGAAAAAAATGGGCCTCTAAGAGAGAGGTAATAGTACTACCCAGGAAGAGACACATATCAACGGAAGGATTTTTTGTGACACCCAATGAAATAGTCCATAATGGATGTGATGGTCATTAAAAATAATATATTAAGAAAGGTCTGTCTAATATCCTGCGGAATGGTCCCCAAGGATGGGACAGCAATTACACACACAATAATATGAGAAATATTTGTCTAATATCCTACAGAATAATTGACAAGGATTGGACAAAAGTTACAACCGTTACAGAACATTCTCAACAAGATAAACACTAAAATAACCAAAATAGTTCAACTATATTTGTCCATTTGAAAAGAAAACATGAAGTATAAAAATTCGCATAATAGTCTTACAAACATTCATAGGTCATGCATGAAGAAATTTTTGGCCTTGAAAGGCTTATGTTATTAAGTAAAATTTTTGAGACAGATATATATAACAAACATCGCTAACTCTAATAGTGGAGAAATGTAGCCACTCCTTGTTCCACAAAAGAACCAGATAGTCTCTCTATTGGGTTTTTTGTGGAGCCAATGTGAAAAGTCCTGTGCTCATACAATTAGAGACTATATATAACCAAAGGTGACTCTTTGACTACCATCATGACTGTCTGACTTCCCATGACTTTTCCACTTACATGAATGTTTACATTCATGTGTGTCTTTTGGACTTCCACTTTACAATACATTTTATTATAATTAACATGGCATACAATAGTGATGTTGTGACATGACCACCCATGACATGACATGACATGAAATTTTTGACATGGACTGCTTGATGATGTGTCACTGTCAAGCCATTGATGATATTGAGAGTTAAGTGTCTTCATGGAATATATCCCTTCACTCTTCCACATGCCTTGATGATAGGGAGTATTTAATGATCTCAAGTCTTGGATAGTGGTCACAAAATAGGGTCCTTTATCTTTCCCTTGATCAATCATCTTGTAAGTTAAGGTGCAAGAGTGTCTTTTGAGCATGTTTTTCTCCTTCTTATGACAAGATGACATTAATCTAGAAACCCCTAGCCTAAGATGATGTATTTTGATTCATGAACTAAGCCATAGATGGGTGACAAGCTGGGAAAGGAGGCTTAGTGAATGCACAATTACATAGTTCAGGCAGGCCTAGCTCAACTTTGAGCCTTGAGACTACGTAGTTTGCAATTTAGGCTAGGATGATGGAAATAACTATGTAGTTTTTGAAGTCAGTGGGAAGAGGCAGCAAATATGAGGGTTGGGGAAGCCAACTATGTAGTCCAAGGGGTCAAGGAGGCCTGGTTAACTACATAATACACATTTCTAAGGCACAGGGGATGAGCTTGTGTCTACAAGTTTCGAAGTTTGTAGTTCAAGTCGGGATGGAGGACCTACCTACGCAATTATGGAGGTCAAGGTCGAGTATTGGTCCCAAAACAACACAATGCAAAAACCTTGTGGAAGCTTGTATTCCGTACTGGGTAGTTCCAAGAAACAAAGTTACATCCATAGGACTGATACTGCAAAAATCGTAGCTCAGGGGAGGCCCAGGAAAGATAAGGTAATCAGTCGGGAGTTTTTCCAGAAAATGACTAAGTGTGGGACTGGTGAGGTTGATGTGAACAATGGTTAAATTAAACTATGATCACATACTTATCATAATTGTTGAATAAAAAACATAGATCATATGATACATACAAACAAAGTATTTTCATCTGTGCGACAACTTTACGACTAGGTACGACAAATGCGACACTAACAATATACTTTATGACGACCATGATGACACTTGTGCGACGGTGCTCAGAAATTTGGAAATGAGTATGAGGGATACATACAAGGTTATAAAAAATGATTTACAAAAATATGACCTCTTAAAACTAATGGTATAAGTGCATACCTTCACTATGACAGATGACTTGTCAAAACATGACAATTTTCCTATGTCGCGAAAGGTGTCACAACACTTCAAGAAAAGTAATGAACATAACTTCAAAGTTTGTGATAGCCAAAAAAATACCAAGGAAGGCTCTGAAATTTGATATAGGATAAATTTTTGGAGGGGATTGTAGTGTGTACCACACATAATAATCACAATTCATGCCATCATAATTATCATGGTTATTGATATTTTCATTAGTTGCTCTTAATTTTCAATGTCATAATATATCATCAATGAAAAAGGTATGATGAGAGTGGGAAAATGGATGTAAAATTGAAAACAAAAATGGGGGAAAATTGCATGAAAAGTAAATGCAACATAAGTATATGCAAACAAAGACACAAAAGCTGACACAAAAGTGTATGCAAAAGAATATGCAATAGTCAATGAAAACTTCGATGCAAATAAGGATTAAAATGTGGATGCAAAATTGAAAGTAAGCATGGGTGAAATATTAGGCATAAAACTTGGCTGAATTATGGTGAAAAAAAATGTGGATGCAACAATGGATGCATAAATGGACTCATGATTGGATGTAAAGAGGAGACAAAAGTGGATGCCAAAATAAGATGCAAAAATGTATTTAAATGTGGACACAAACATGGGTGAAACAATGGACATTGAATTAGACGAAAAAGTGGATGCAACATAAGTGGATCAAAAGTAGATGCAAAATGAGATACAAAACGTGATGTAAAAGTGGATGCAAAAAAATACACAATATTCGATGTAAAATTGGACACAAAAGAGGATGCAAATGTGGATGCAAAAGTGGAATGAAATGTGGTTTGCAAAGATAGGTACAAGATATGGTGCAAATTATGGAAAAGCAAAATTTGATGTAACAACAAAGAAACAAACAAAAATGAAAAACAAGATGCAAAGAGGGTTGTAAAAGCAGATGCAAACATGCGTGAAATAGGCAAAAAAATGTTGGATGTAATGGATGTAGATGAAAAAGTAGATACAAAATGAGATGAAAAACACAATGAATAAACCTGACAAAAAATTGAATGCAAAAAGAGATGCAATATTCGATGCAAAAAAGGACGTGAACATGAATGCAAAATTGGACGCAAACATCGGTACAATAGTAAGTGAAAAATGTGGCGCAAATTGTGTGAAAAAAAATGTTGATGTAATGACAGATGAAAAAAAAATCAAACTTTAATGCAAACAAAGATTCAAAAGTCAACGTAAACATTGGTGAAAAAGTGGACGTATACATGGGTGCAAAATTTGATAAAAAAGCGGATTCAATAGAAGTTGATACCAAAGTAGATGTAAAATGAGATAGAAAACCCGATGAAAATTTTGATGCAAAAATGGATACAAAAAGGGATGAAAAATTAGATGTAAAATTCTATGAAAGCCTATATGGAAAGGAGGATGAAAAATATAGACGAAAATTAGAAGCAAAAGTGGGTGCAAAGAGAGGAGCCAAATAAGGCGCAAATTGTGGCACAAGAAAATTGAATGCAATAGTGGGAAAAATAATAGATGTAAAAGAGGATGTAAATATGGATGAGATACAAGATGCAAAAGAGCATGCAAAAAAATTTGATGCAAAAGTAGATATAAACCTCGACGCAAAACTTGGAACAAACGAGATGCAAAAAATGCTGCTAAAAATGATTTAAAAAAGGATGCAAAACATAATGCAAATATAATGCAGAAGTTTATGCAAGTGTAGGCACAAAAATTGGATGCAATATAGGATTTAAAAATAGGTGAAACAAAATTATGTAACCAACCTGATTCAAAACTTGGAAGAAAACCTGGTTCAAAGGATGGCACAAAACTTGGCATAAAACCTGGAGCAAAACATATTGCAATATTAGTTCTAAACTTGGAGTAAGACATGGTGCAACATTCAGTGCAAATTTTTCATCAAATTTTGCACCATATTTGATAAACTGATGCAAATAGAATAAAAAATTGGCTCTAGGTGCAAAAAAGGAAGCAAAAAGGGACATTAATCATAGGGTTTAGTTGTATTGTTGCCCCATGGGAGTAGGTTTTAGTAGGAAGGCGTTGGAGCCTACAGTACTATGTTAAAAATGTGACAACAGATGTAAATTTACCATGTAGTTAGAATAACAGAATTTAGGTAAACAACGAGATATAGTTGAATAATGAAATAACGAAACATGTCTAGTTAAAAGATGTGGCCCGAGAGGCTTGTATGCAACGGAGAATTTATCGATAAAGTTTCAAGTGTTTTTTATCCTTCAGTTCTTTCAGTTTCAAATTCAGTTTCTCTTTTCCCATTTCTTGTTTTTGGCAACAAGTGGTATCAGAGCCTGGAGGATCCAAGGTGGCCTAGAGGATCCGATGTTGATTGTTTAATCGATCCACTGTATTCGACTGCCGTTCAAGAACCATGTGAGGTGTACAAAAATTAGTCGAGAGAATCAAAGGAGCCGTCGAGCCGCTGTCTAGAAGCTGTCGAAGGAAGGAGCCCCGTCCACCATGAGAGTAAAAGCCAGAATTGGTTTCCGAGTGTCTGCCGCCAATTGTCATTTTCTGGGGCCATTGAAGAGGCCAGAAGAAGAATTGCACTGAGAAAGAAACCTTGCCCCTGTTGTAGGTTGATAACAGACCGAGCCGCCGTTTTGCAGAGGTTGTAACAGCCAAGAAAAAACAAAAAATGGCTGTCAAACCCACGGTTACAGTCAAACCCATGGTTGCAGAAGCCGGTTGCATCTTAAGAGGTATGCAGAAATCGATTTTTTGAAGGAAAATCTTATTTGGGCTGTGCAAACATATTGAAGAAATCGAATTTTAAACAGAATTTCTGTGAAAAAATCTGGAGAAATCGCATTTCTTTTTTAAGGAAGAAGTTTATTAAATAAACCTTTTTTTTTGGGACTGTATATATAAGGCAGTGAATTTGAAGGAACAGATTTTTTTTTAAAAGAAATACAGTTCATAAAAATTCACTGGAAAATCTGTTCATTAAAAGTGCAGTAGGGTTTCAGAAAAGAAAATCTGAGCAGGGTTTCAGGAAAAATGTGAGATGGGGTTCTGAGCAGTTTTTTAAAGAAATTGCGAACGAATTTTTTCTTTTTTTCAAAAGGGCTCAGTTTTTCCTGAATAACAAGGGAAGAAAAATATATTTTTTGCAACTCAGAAAAGCTTAAGAGAAAAGGGGAATATTGGGGAAAACATAAATAAACCCTATCTCAAAGGAAAACAACTTGTTTGAAACCCTAGTTGGAAAAAAGAAGGGAAAACTAGGAGGTGAAATGGCGAAAATGACAAACGCAAGATTTGAGGTGGAGAAAATCACCGGGAAAAACAATTTTTCTCTATGGAAACTGAAGGTTAGGGATTTTCTTGTGCAACAAGGGTTGCACAAGGCACTTGACGGGGTAACTAGAAAACCAGCAAGCATGTCAAACTCAGACTGGGAGGACTTGGATGCCCGAGCTCTCAGTACCGTTCGGTTGTGTTTGGCTGACCAAGTACTCTTCAATATTGTTGGAGAGAGTACAACCGCAGGGTTGTGGAAGAAATTGGAAACTCTCTATATGACAAAATCTTTGACTAACAAAATCTATTTAAAGAGACAATTGTACAGCCTTAGGATGAAGGAGGGTATGAAAATTGCAGATCACTTGAATGTTTTTAATACACTTATTTGTCAATTGTCCGATATGGAAGTAAATATGGAGGAAGAAGACAAGGCAATAACCTTGTTGTGTTCCCTGCCTGAGTCATGGGATCATTTCGTGACCTCAGCCAGTTTGAGCACTACCGACTCATTACATTTTGAATCTGTCGTGGGTGCTCTCTTATCTGAAGAGGTACGAAGACAATCTAGCATTGAGACTTCTGCACCTGAAGCCATGGTAGCTAAAGGTCGGTCAAAGTAATGGGGGGAGAAGACAAGAGGTTCTTCCAGATCGAAATCAAAGGGCGACAAGAAGAGTAAAGCAAAATGTTGGTACTGCAACAAACCGGGACATCTCAAAAAGGATTGCTGGAAATGAAAGGAGGCGGAAAAAAACAAGGAAGAAAATTAGGTCGATTCAGGTATGGATGATGAGGTTTTAATTGCTGAAGCACTCCCTGTATGTAATATCTCACAAGATGCTGACTATTGGCTATTAGACTCTGGTGCTTCCCATCATATGAGTCCGCACCAGAATTGGTTTTCATCATATGAAACTGTAGATGGTAATTGTGTTTTCATGGGAAATAATGCATCTTGTCAGACTGTTGGGATTGGAAATGTGCGAATTAAAATGTATGATGGTACAATTAAAACCTTATCTGATGTTAGGCATGTACCTGATCTAAAGAAAAACTTGATTTCCCTGGGAGTTTTGGATTCGAATGGTTATAATTTTATAGGTCAGAATGGAGTGCTGAAAGTCTCGAAAGGAGCCTTGGTTGTTATGAAGGCTGAAAAGGTTGGAAACCTGTACAGACTCAAGGGAAGCACTCAAGTCAGTGAAGCAGCAATCGTGTTAGATAAAGCAGAAGAAGGTTCTCGTCTATGGCATCAGCGGTTGGGTCACATGAGCGAAAAAGGTCTTCGGGTACTGATGAATCGCAAGCTACTTCCTAATTTGAAATCCTTGAAGTTGGATTTTTGTAAATATTGTGTGTTTGGAAAACAATGTAAACAAAGATTCAAGTCTGGCAATCATAATAGCAAGTAGATTTTGGACTATATTCACTCTGATTTGTGGGGACCATCTCCTATTGTGTCCTATGGAGGTGCCTTGTATTTTTTAACTTTTATTGATGATTTCTCCAGAAAAATTTGGGTCTATATGTTGAAAAAGAAAGTTGATGTGTTTAATGTGTTTAAACAATTTAAAACAATGGTGGAAAATAAAACAGGCAAATCAATCAAATGTTTAAGAACTGACAATGGTGGTGAATTTACCTCTTTAGAATTTGAACAATTTTGTAAGGATGAAGGGATAGTTAGACATAAAACTGTTGTTTATACTCCTCAACAGAATGGTGTTGTTGAACGGATGAATCAGACTCTTATGGAAAGAGCCAGAAGCATGATTAGTAATGCTAATCTGCAAAAGGAGTTGTGGGCAGAAGCAGTATCTACTTCTTGTTATTTAGTTAACAGGTCACCTTCGGTTGCAATAGACTGTCAAATTCCTAAAGAAGTTTGGTTGGGTCAGTCTTGTGATTATTCGCATTTGAAGATTTTTGGTTGTGATGCCTATGTTCTTATTCCTAGAAATCAGCGTTCAAAATTGAATCCAAAATCAAAATGTTGTGTCTTTGTTGGATATGATTATTCAGTGAAGGGATATAGGTTGTGGGATCCTACTTCACGGAAAATAGTCATTAGTAGAGATGTAACATTTGATGAATCATCTCTTTTAAAATGATATGTTGAAAGAGTTAAACAGAAGCAGGTATCGCCAGGTCAACAGATTCAATTGGAGACTGTACCTTTTCCAGAAAGTCGAAAGGAAGGAGAGACTTCTGAAAAATGTGGAGAAGCAGAGGAAACTGGAGAAATTCCATAATCCAGTCAGCAACCAGTCACCCTAAGAGGGTCTACGAGGGAAAGAAGAACACCAAAAAGGTATGAAGACTCTGCTTCATCATTTGCATTGATTACTGAAGATGGGGAACCATCTTGTTATAAGGAAGCAGTTGATGATGCAGATAGCGAGGTATGGAAAAAGGCTATGGAAGAAGAAATGGACTCCTTAGCCAAGAACAATACTTGGGATCTTGTAGAACTTCCTGAAGGGAGAAGCGTTGTTGGGTGCAAATGGGTCTTCAAGTTGAAGAGAAAAGTTGATGGAAGTATCGACAGGTATAAGGTGAGATTGGTTGCAAAAGGGTATTCTCAGGTTGAAGGTATTGACTTTCATGAGATATTTTCACCAGTAGTTAAACTTGTTTCTATTCGTACTGTGTTAGCACTAACTGCTTTACTGGACCTTGAGTTAGAACATTTAGATGTTAAAACAACCTTTCTTCATGGTGATTTGGATGAAGAGATTTATACGGATCAGCCAGAAGGTTTTGTACAAGGTCGCAGCAAAATATTAGTTTGCAAGCTCAAGAAATCATTGTATGGCCTGAGGCAGTCGCCCAGGCAATGGTACAAGAAGTTTGATTCCTTCATGATGAGCCAGAATTTTATCAGAAGTGAGTATGATCATTGTGTATACTTCAAAAGTTTCAATGGCATATTCATTATCTTGGTGTTGTATGTTGATGATATGCTTATTGCAAGCAAAATCATGGAAGAAATCAGCAGGTTAAAGGCTCATCTGTCTAGGACGTTTGAAATGAAGGATCTTGGAGCGACAAAACATATCTTGGGCATGGAAATACATAGAGACAGGAATAATGGTAAGCTTTGGTTATCACAATAGAAGTATGTCGAGAAAATACTTGAAAAGTTCAGTATGAACAATGTGAAACCTGTTAATGTTCCATTAGCTTCCCATTTTAAGCTTTCTTCAGATTTGAGTCCTAGAACTAATGAAGAAAAGCAGTATATGTCTCGTGTACCATATGCAAATGCGGTAGGAAACTTAATGTATGCGATGGTATCTACAAGACCTGAAATTTCACATGCAGTTGGAGTTGTCAGCATGTTCATGGAAAATCTAGGGGAAGAACATTGGCGAGCAGTGAAATGGGTGCTTCGGTATTTGAGAGCCACAAGTGACCATTGCATCATCTTTGATGGTCGTGAAGGTACAGTCTGCGGATATGTGGATGCTGATTATGCAGGTGATTTGGACAAAAGGAGGTCTACTACAGGTTATGTTTTTACTCTTGCAGGTGGAGCAATCAGTTGGATGTCAAAGCTCCAAGAGACAGTTGCTTTGTCCACTACTGAAGCAGAGTATATAGCTGCTTCAGATTCCTGCAAAGAGGCAACCTAGTTAAAAGGTCTGCTTGATGAGATTGGAAGGACACAGGAGAAAGTGAATGTGTTTTGTGATAGTCAGAGCGCTATTCATTTGGCTACAAATCCAACCTATCACAGCAAGACCAATCACATCGATGTGAGGTATCACTTTGTGAGACATATAATCGAAGGCAGCAAAGTAGTCCTCAAGAAGGTCCACACACAGGAGAATCATGCAGATATATTCACGAAGCCAGTTACAGTAGAGAAGCTGAGATGGTGTCTTGCTTCTCTCGACTTGCAGAAAACATGATGAATGGGCATTAGGATTTCTGTTGTCAAGGTGGATTTTGTTAAAAATGTGACAACAGATGTAAATTTACCATGTAGTTAGAATAACAAAATTTAGGTAAATAATGAGATATAGTTGAATAACGAAATAACGAAACATGTCTAGTTAAAAGATGTGGCCCGAGAGGCTTGTATGCAACGGAGAATTTATCAATAAAGTTTCAAGTGTTTTTTATCCTTCAGTTCTTTCAGTTTCAAATTCAGTTTCTCTTTTCTCATTTGTTGTTTTCCCCAACATACTACACACAAGGGAAAATTTTTCTTTGGGACAATAGACACTAGTGGATATGTGTATTGTGAAGGTGGTAATTGTTTGGTTCAGTGCTTGTATCCGTCAATGGTCTCCCCCCTCATGTGGTTTTCACAGTGTTGGATAGACAGAGAAAGTAGGGGCCAAAGGGAACCTATTATAGCAGGTACATGCTATGTTAGAGAGGGAAACTTCGGAGAGGGGCAGGCCCAAGGGGACATTGATTTTTGCACCTCGTAGAGCCACATGATAAAGGTGATGTGTTGGAGCAACCAAACAAAGTCTCCCATAGACGTGTGGATTTTTCTACGCGCTTTGATTCCTTGGAGGATCAAATTTGCTAAGTGACAGTAGCTGTTGAGAAATTGGAACGAGACACGCATAGTGACCAAAATGAGGTGATAAGTTTTTTGAGTGACATACAACACAACCAGTGGAAAATTATGGATCGATTGATCTCCATGAGAAGAGGCCAAAAGTAACTTAATGAATGGATGGAAAATTTCAAAGGAAAAATGGCACACATGGAATCACATATGCATCAAGCATTTCGACATCCAACAAAAGATATGATAGATCATCACGATTTAGGAAACCTAGATGGATGATGACGATGGTCGGATGTATTTTTCCTTCTTATCAGTTTTCTTCCATATGGGACATTGATCTTGGGTATACTAGTTTTATCTTGCTATATCTAAGACTTTTGTGATCCATAATGTAGATGAATGTCTTTCGGATTAATCACATCATTAGGATGTGATTAATCCGAAAGACATTCATCTAGTTTTATCTTATTAATTTTAGTGTCTTTTTGCTTATATTTCCTTGCCACCAAATACGGTAGGAGTGAGGCCCTTGCTATTTTGATATTGTGTTTTCCATGATGTATATTTGACATGATGTAATATAAATTATTTATTTACAAAAATAAAATATTTACCAAAATCTTAGCTTGATGGGGGTACAATCCCATCTTTGTATGACGTGCAATCCCACCAAGTGTGAATTATTCTTAATTGAGTGGAAAGTGGTTGATGTAGTTTTTGGGAAGCTTCACAAGTGGTTTTAATGCTTTGAATCATTTTTCAAACTGATCAATTTGTAGAGGTACAAGGTATTTGTTAATGGAGGCAAGGTTTGAACCTCATCCTCCCTTATCAGTCTGGATCTAGTTTTCTTTCTTTTGCATGATTATATTTAGGAGGGGCTTGGAAGCTCATTTTTTCAGCAAATATAACTATGTTTATTTTATTGACTTTGATTACTATGCTCATTTATGCCAAGGTTATCGTTTTGTCTTTTCTGAAGAGAAATTATGTTTTTTCTAAGTTTGGTATTGTATCTCAGTTGGATCGTATCTTGAAGGTTGTTTCTTCTCACTGGTGTTCAAATTTATCCTCCAAAGTGGTAGTTATTTGGGATATGTCTATTTATTACTTTGGAGCTTGTACTTGTGAAGTTGTTAGGTATGGGTCTATTGCCTTGTATTTTTGGTTGTCGTCTTTGTTTTACCTAGAGAAATTCTCTTTGGTTTGGGATTTTCTTGACTATCTTAAGCTCCTTGCATATGACTACAACTCTTTTATCCTAGTTACTTGTGCCTAATAATTTTTCATCCAACGGTGGGCTCATGACGTGCCTTTGAGTTAAAGGGAGCTAGAAATTTTTTTATAATATTATCTTGCGGTATGGTGCTTTGGGGATGATTTGGAAATTTTTAGATCTGGTAGTTAGGGTTTTTTCTCTCATCCTTTTCCTTGCTTTAAATCTAGAGGCCCTTTTTGGTATATACAGTGTTATTTTTTCATTGTCTCTATTGATCCTAGACAAAGGATGGCTAGTGGAAGAGTAGGAGGAGGAAATGTTGGCACCAAAAGGGGCCAACCTTTCACCTTTGACTCTCTAACCACCTTTCTCTATTCTATTCTTTTGGAGGTGAGGAAGGATATTTTATTAATAGAAAGAAAGGAGGCAGAGGGTATTCCTTATCACTTGGATTCAAAATTAGATGATGATGTGAAATGGGTTCCAGACCCTCACATATTTTGGAAGAGGAAGCTTAATTTATTGAATTCACTAGCCTTAGACCAACAAATTTCCACCCTGTTGTGTTTTACATTTAGGGAAAAATAAGTAGAGATCTACAATACTTTTTCCTCTCGGTAATACATAAAAAAAATTCTCCATAACCTTAGGTTTTTTTTGGAAAATATAGATTATTACTTAGCTCATGTTGAAGGATTCCTAGTGAGAAACTCTCCTTTAGGTGACCTTATAGAACCTCCAGTTGATCATGATTAGAGCCCTTCAAATCATGGTCAGACTCTTACTATTACTTTTCCTGATCAGGATTGTTGTTCATGGGCCTCGTGGTTTTTTTTACTACATCATTTTTTATATTTGTAACCTACAAATATGGAGCTTATATGGTTGTTTTTTTATTGTTTTGGGCCTGTAGTAAAATTTGATGTTATTATGATTATTGAATATTTGAATATTACATGCTCTCTTTTGGACTTCTCAAAGTTGAAGATGGTTTCTTTGGATTTCTTGTCAAAAGTGTAGGCCTCTTCTTTTGGTATTAAGTTATGGATTTGGTCATTGTTAGTTTTTATTTTGGGTTGTAGGATTAAACTTACCTTCTTCCTGGTGCAACATTGTGCTTGCTTCAAGTTTCTGTGGAGGAATCTATGCTCTATTCTAGTCTTGCATGGCACATTTTACATTACGGAAGTAAGTTATTATTGTTATCATACAATATGAAAAATGGTGCATGATCACCTTTTTAGAATGCTCATGCAAATTATTTGCATCACAAAAAATTTCAACCAATGATAACCATGAGAATGAATCTTCTTGGTATATTATGCTTCCTTTAGTTATTTGATGGATTCATCATGGCTCTTGATCTGTAGCTTGGTGGTTTGATGGGGTCTTTGTTTACAATGTACCTTATTAAGAGGCCATTTTGGGAGTTAATGTTCTTGAGAATTTTTGTTCTATGGTTGGTTTTTCTTAATGTAAATGGGTTGAAGTAAATTTTTATTGACTGCTGGACATGATTTGTATGAGAAAAAATTCTGGATAACTATGTACTGCTGGGCAAATCTATCTCTAGACTTGATATGTGGATTTGTATATTTCAAGATCCTCTGGATTTCGGTGAAATTGAAGTCAATTTTGTGTAATATATTATTTTTTTCATTAATAAAAATGGCTTCAATTCAAAAAAATATTTACCAAAATATGTCTCAACGAAGTAATATTATTAACCAAACAAAATTGTCATCCAAGTATGTAAAAATTAGCTTACTCCACATTTTTTAGTTCTAAAATCAAATTAAATTACGAATAAAAAAATAATGTAGCTATGAAATAAACACTTTCCCATTAACTGAAAATATTATTTCGTAACATTCTTAAAATACCCACTCGAATCAGTATAATTCAAACATACACATTGGAAAGAGTTTAATCGATGATGCCTTGTAATGTGGCCATATGGCATTAAGAACATGATAGTAATTTTACACACTTAGATCATTAATACAAAGACATCAAATTGACCATGGAGGTATTAAAGAAAGGGGATCATAACATTCTTAAATGAGTTTATCAACATAATATTTAAGAATTGATCAACATAAGAAGTAACATGGCTTCTCTGAATAAAAATTTGATGAAGAGGACCCATACGGGAGGATACCTGGGTTGTATCTTAATTTAAATAAGGGAATCAACCATAAATTTTACTTCTCTACATTTCATTATTTTGGATAAAGATAACATTATTGAAGAAAAAGATCATTTGTTGGAGATTTTTTAAATCATTGGTTATATAAATGGTGATGTTAGATCCCATTTATATTATCATTAAAAATAATAAATTTATAGATTGAAAAAAATTATTTAAATGGGCCTAATTATTTTTTACCATATACACATACAACTGCATAAATTCTAAAAAAGAACTATATAGAAAACTTTTTCAAATATTATTATACTATTATACAAATGAAAAAGTTTAATTGGCGTTTACAACATGCATAAACACCTTAAACTTATATGGAATTTACTATTTATATAAAAACTATAAAGTTTAAGAAGTTTAGCAACTTTACTTAATATGATAAATTGACAAGTAAAACCAAAAGATACTTCATCTAAATAATCTTGTACAACTTGATTTTGTTGTATTTCTATATATCTTTTCTCAAGGTACATGCAAGTTTCTCTAAATTGAATACTCGATAATGTCCCTCTTTCCAATTTAACAATATTTTTTACTTGAAAATAATGGAGAAATAGATATTTGTTTACATGTTTGTTGTAATTAGGGATTAGTTCATATGTTTGAGGAATTAGTTCTAGTTATATTAGTCCTATGAATATTTATAAGGTTGTAATTGATCCTTGATTATTTAATGAATGTATTCAGCATTGTGGGCAACCTCAGGTTCTCATCTCCTGAGGGCTCCTGATGTCATTGATATTTTGTCTTTCATTATTTATAATTGGTATCAGAGTGCTGGGGAAGAGTTGAGATCGGTTTTTTGGGTGAGGCAGCCTGGATTTTTTTATTTATTTTCAAATTGGATGTGTCTTATTGTGGAGATTTATAGTTTTTGTTTTATTTCTCAATCCTTTCTCCATAATAAAAAAGAGGATTGCAGCAAAATGGGTTCATTCTGTAGGAAATTTCCATACCATATTTCCAGAGTCTCGTGCTTCATAAATTATCAAAGAATTACAAAATTTGTCTTGGGATAGTATATGTGGTGAGGGGATTTTTCTGTCCTTGTTCTGAGGATCATTCCAGTCGAGACCAAAAATGGAGGTTGTTTTTTCCTGTGGTGAAGAGTGTTTCGATGGAGACTAGAAATTGAAGTTGTTCATGCTTTTGGTGAGGATCATTCCGCTGGAGACCACAAACTAGATGACGTAGTTTGTGGTTTATGCCATTAGCCTAGATCATAAAATATCCACAGTAGCCCATGATATTTTTGGCCAAAAACTAGCACCCTTATGTTTTTATCAAATACTTTTTATTATTTCATTGAATGGATTAATTTGTTCTTCCAACAAAAAATAGTAGTCAAGTATTTTATGTTGGTGCCATGATGGTGTCTCATGTGTTTCTTGCCTCCCTCGTGTTTTCTTTTCATGGCAAGCTTCTAATCCGTTCTATCATGAGAACAATAGTTAAATTGAAGCATAGGCTCTAACATAATGTGATGAGATGTCAGTTGACTAGATTTCTCACAATGCTTCCATAGAAGAAATCAAGAGAATCTTCATCGGCGAGAGATTCAGACATGGGGAAGCTCTGTCATTGGCGAGAGAGAGTCGGATGGTGAAATATAATATATTGTTGAGGTGATGGAGAGAGTAGGATGGGGAAATATAATTTTTTATTGAGATGATGCAATTATGATTATGTTCAACATTGTCGTTATCAGGGACTCTATGGTGGGAAAATAATTTTTTTTATCGAGGTGATGCAATTATGATGCAATTTCTAGGTATAGCAGTGATGAATGGTGAATTTTTGGTTATTGTTTGACCAACACTCCTTCTTGCATAGGGTGCCCAAATTTGATAGTGGGAAAACTTTCAAAATTAAAATTTCCACTTTTTAACGCTGTCGTTGTATGATGAAATCAGCGTTGCACTTTGATCCTAAAATTGTCCTTTGAAAGTCAAAGGGTAATGTGGAATAGCTCTTTTTTTTAATTAATGTAAAAATAGGGTCTGCGTTATTTTTTGGGGGGAGAAAATGCGAAAAAGGTTGAGCACTCGTTGTGAAAAGGGGCTTTATTTATTTTTCAATCCCTATTAATTATTTTTAGTTTCCATTTAAATTATTTATAGCTGGTGAAATTATTTCTAAATTACATTGGAATAAGATGGTGAATCTTCTTACAAAAACATACCTGAATGAAGCCAATAAGCTAGATGAAAAAAATGGTGTCAACCAAAATTTTAAGTTGCATACACTTGTGGAAGGCTATGGCGCCTGAACTATTACAAAAGGGGATGAAGCAAAAGTTACTGCAGGCATGAATATTGCGACTATTCAAGATTGGGAGAAGTGAGAAAACAAAGAAAAGGTATTGCTTATAATTTCTATCAAATATAACATAATTCTTCATATCTGTGCTTGCAAGAATTCTACTAAAACTTAGAATACAATGAATGAATTATATGAGACTAAAAACACAAGTCAAGTTTTCTTATTCTAATGTAAGCTCCTATACATTAAAATTCAAGAGAACGAATTTGTTAATGCCTTTATTTCCATAATTAAATAATTGAAACATAATTTGGGAGGCGTAGCAGAGTTAGTACCTAGTACTAATATAGTAACGATCACTTTACATGGAATGTCAGAGGATTAGTAGATGTTCATTACAGGTTATGTAATAAGGGAGAAAGTGTCAAACTTTGAGGAATTGATAGTTATCATGTTGTGAGAAGAAGAGAGGTGCAAGAACTTAAAGCCTCAGAATCTAGAGTTGGCACTTATGGTGAAGAATAAATTTTTCAAACGGAAACAAGGAGGAGCAAACAAAGGTGGAAACTCATCTCAGAAAAGGCCATTTCTGAAATCAAATCAAGGTATGTCATTTGTAATAAAATATTTTTTCTGTGTTATAATTGGACATATTTCAGGAGACTGTTAAAAGAAGAGAAATGATGAATCTCAAAATAAACATAGAACATAGTCAAGACATTTTGCGGGAGAAGCCCTCAATTATGATCTCATAAATCTCAAGGTCTGTCTAATGTTGTGTTCTCTACTGAAATTGATGATTCTAATACATGGTTTGTCAACTCTAGAGCATCAAATAATATGACATGCAATAAGGACTTTATGCAGGAGAATCTAACCTAGGGTATCATGTTTACTAAAGGAATTAGTTACCTAAGTTAGGATTTAATTATTTAATGTATTTCTCCTATAATTTCAAGAAAATGAGAATTATTTTAATTAGGCGAAGGTTCGAGATTATTTAGGAATATTTGAGAGATTTGAGGGTTAGTTAGATATTATCTAGATATAAGGTTTTAGGTTAGAATTTTTATGGATGATGAGAGATATTTTAGGATTTTGTTTAAGATCTAGAACCTACTTTGGGTTCTAATCCGCCTGTATAAATGTAGGAGAGCCCATGATGAATTCAAGTGAATGAGAGACACGAATGAGAGGCCAATGATTATGCCAGTAGTTATCTTGTAAATATTCTATTTATTAATGAATTATTTCAAATATTTTATATGCTTATGTATTGTTTGGATTTCAGTTTTATGTTGTGTGTGTGTTGATTTTTAATTTTCAGACCCTATGGTCTATGAAATTATTTTGGGTATCAGATCTCAATGATAATTTTTCTCTAATTATTGTGAAGAATTTGATGTAAGTGAATAATATTATGGTGTCTATTGGTTTATCAACATGACAGTTGATATGTTTGGAGTGTTGGACCTTTGTTTTCTGTGAGCTATTTCAAGAAATTGTTGATTAAAGAAATTGTTGTCAATGAGTCATTCATAACTAACAAGCAACCAACATGTAAGAAGTGGCCAAAGAAGTGTGAGTGGATTTTAAAGCTGACGCCTGGTCAAATATGGATTGGATCATATATAGCACAGTGTGTGTATATGAGGCAGTCAACTAGTTTAGCATGACGATAAATTCCTATGCGTGGAGTAGCATATGGAATGTTGGAGACCACACATGTGAACCAATGTTGATCTATGAAACTTTGGAGTCGTGTTGAACATAGATATCTTTTAGCATTAATTGAAGTTTATTAAAAATGAGGATACATGTCAATGTGTGAAGAGCTATACTACGTTGAAGATTTGTTGTATAGTTGTGTGGAGATCTACTATGGAACAACGTGGAGTTGTGTGGAGTTTGAGTGGTAGTGCCATAATTAATGTACATCTTGTGCAATATGTATATATTTGATGAGGGTGGAGTCATCAGCTTAAACTTATGCCACATGGAAGGTTACCTCAAGATAAGTGGAAGATATTACAGATCAGATCTACAAAAACATCGCCATCTTTTATAAGGTTAACAATTTTTAATGACAAGATGTATATCGAAATCTACTTCCCAACTTGGACTTCATGTTTAATTATGATGATAATCTCATTCTGCATCAGGGAGACTACAACGACGCAAAAAATTTTGTTGTTTCGTTGATTTGGACGTGAAGAAACTTTTGATTTTTTTTCCAATATTGGTGTTTTTGAGATGTATGAATTGCATAGTTGCAAATTGTGGGTGGATATGATCCAAATCTGGAATGCATGACGGCTCTAATCAGGAAACATTTTGAGGCCAAGCCTCATTTGTATAAGGAATAACTATTACACTACTTGTAGTGTCCAATTCAAATATTTTGGCATAACTTCATTGAGAAACAATTGAGGTCCTAGATAACATATTCACTCCAAAATTCGAGATTTAAGGCATAAATATTCCATGTAACCAAGATGTTGAAATTAAATAGGAACTGGATATATCTAGGCCGTGCTTAGGGCGTTTGAAATGAGCTGAGACTTGAAGGAGGACGTGAGATACATGAAGAAGGAAGAATTTAATTCTAAATGAAGTCGTGAAGAAACTGAATATTTATAAATCTGCATTGGAAGGCTGGATAAAATAAAAGAAATGTGTTGCAATTGCGATGTGATAGAAATGTGAAAGAATTCACGTGGAGCGAAAGTGAGCATGGAAACTATGGGAAGTTGTAGACTGCACATATGAATATGTTGATCGTTTTGTGTTATAAAGCTCATCGAGATCGCAGGTAAGAACATTTGATTGTATTACACCATTTCCATCACATCCTTTCCCTCAATGGTCAAGAGATAGAGAAAGAGTTATGACGTAAGTTGTGAATAGAGCCATCCTGTGAGATCGTTGGAAAGGAAGAGACACTATTGAGATATGTTGATTGGAGCCATCCAAGAGATCACATGGATAAGTCACATGGATTAAAATAAATAAGTCTCGTGGAGTAAAAGTGAAGCCAGGAATGGAAATACAAGGTTTGATGATATCTTTGAGCCATCTTAGTAATGAGATGTTGTCCAAAAATAAATTAGTATTTTTTTTTTTTTTTGGAACTGATTGATGTTTGATTATATGTGTGGAAGAGAAAGGTAGCTATGAGATGTTCGTTGTCAAAAGAAAGGAGTCTGATTTTTTTTTTAATGTTTTGAAGTCGAAATTATGATAGTTTTATAATATTTCATCTCTATGCTCTCGAGAAACTTGCAATTAGTTTTATATTATGAGAAATATTGCATACTTGTAGACACGAGATCAAATATTTTCTCGAGTTTGAGGGTTATGTCCTTCATAGATATTTTCCTTCAAGAGTCTCTCCAGCCCAATGAAGAGTGCATTGTCCTACACTAAACACTTGGATTTGAGGTTGGGATTGAGTTGGATGTATTGTTGCATAGAATTGTTTGAAATAATTTTCAATTTTTCTGAAGAGAAATTGTTTCCTAGAATTATGGTGCGCATTTATACTGGACGTGAGTTTTATTTATTAGATCCACTTCATATGAAACCATTAATTTAATTTCATATGGATAAATTTTCATAAGTGAAAATTTTCATGGTTATAAAGAACATTACTTAAACTCATAATCCGATATTAAATGAGGTGAAAGAATCATTGGCATATGATAAATTGAAGTTTGAACGTATGAGAAATGTGAAAGTGATAGTGATGAGATAGGCTTAGTATAAGCGAGAATTTTAAATCTAATTTGATGGTTTGAGAAGTTTTTTTAGGTCAAATTAAAGTCATGCTCAAAATTTCCTGCATTTATGTCAATAAGGAACAAATAAGTTACTTAAAATCTTTAACGAAATACTGTGAAAGTAAATATGAAATCCTAGCTTGCAGATGGAAGAAAGAATGTACATAGTTTCACATGTAGTAATTGTGTAATGATTGAGTAATGAAGTCCAAAATTCCATTCAGAAAAAAGGAGGAGGTAATGTGGCATTTCTTTCCAAAGGTAATGTTGACCATGCATGACATAATATGCATTAATTAGAAATTAAAGAATTAATTTCTAAATGTAACAAGGAATAAAATGTATGAATACTTGAGAGTCATGTATAGTTGATTCATGAAGAATATATTTATATATTTTATGAAAGGGTGAATTTTTGGTTGTAGCTCACACCCAAGGACTATTAATGTAAAGAGTTGATGCCAAATTAGAAGTTTGGCATCAAAGAGTCATCAGTCAGGTCAAACGTGCAATTAAGTTTGAGTCGTTGAATGTAATTGGGTGCATCATTTGTATAAAATGACACCAAGAGTCTAGTCAATGTATTATAAGGACAATGGATAGTATAGTTGTTTAAATAAAACGAAACAAAGTATAAAGGAGTTTATGCAAGGGAATACAGACATGAATATGACTATGGATAGTCATTTGAAGAATTTAGAGAAAAACTATAGCGATGCCATGGTAGATGGCATAAGTGATGAAGAGTTAGACAAAGAGATTATTGAGTTTAAGGCATGAATTGATGTGTTTATGGAGCTACTAAAAAATCAGAAATATGGATGGGTAATGAAGAGAGCATTTAAATGACCAACCAAGTATTTGATTGCAAGAAGAAACAAACACAAGTTGAAACTTTTGTTAAGGGAAGCGTAAACACTCTAGATAACTAAAATGAATGTATGCAGTTGTGAACTAGAACAAGGACTGATCCTTGCTAAGGAAAGGGATTATGATAAAATAAAACACGTTTACATGAACATGGGTTTTATTCCCACATATGGCACCACAAAATCTTTAGGGGATATGCATATGATGAATAAACCGTCGATGGAAGATAACAATTATGTTGATTTTAAATATAAAAATTGGTGTGTAGATGCGGGATGTGATGAAGATGATGGAAAAGGCACTAATTTTTTTTCATGCGGAAATGAAGACCAATATTTTGAAATGATTTCTCAAAGTGACCATAAAATGCTTATGAAATGTGAAGAAGAACTACAATTCCTAGAAAATATGTTGATGGAACCTAAACCCAATCAAGTCACATATAAAGAAGAGAAATGTTCAGGAAGTAAAAATGTGGAACTTGAGATAAAATATAATTTGCAATTTAATGTTGGAGATGCTAAATTGATGTTCCAAACTAGTAATACTAAAACTCAATCAAAAACAAAATTAGATGATGAGATTGAAGAATTAAGGAAACTTGTGAAAAAAGTACACAAACCAAGAATTTGTGAGATGAAGCAAAAGGAAAACAACATGATACATTTGACTCCTTGAGTATACAACAACAAAGAAGGAGGAGAATTGCCACATAAAGTTTGGAAGCCTGGAAGACGGGAAAATATTACCACAGAACATCAACAACATAACATATTAAATGATCAATGACAGACTAAATTTTGGGATCCAAGAGGAATTTTATCAAATTTTGAAGATATATGGTTGGGATACCATGATTTAATTTTACCTAGGGAGTCGGATGCGAGAGAATTTAACCTAGGGAATCATGTTGGCTAAAGGAGTTAGTTGTGTAAGTTAGGATTTAATTACTTAATGTATTTCTCCTATAGTTTAAAGAGAAAATAAGAATTATTGAAATTATAACATGGTTTGAGAGTATTTTGTAATATTTGAGATATTTTAGGGTTAGTTAGATATTATCTAGAGATAAGGGATTAGATGAGAGTTTTTATGGATCAAGAGAGATATTTTGGGACTTTGTTTAGGATCTAGAACCTACATTGGGTTTAGATCCATGAGGCATGTAAGTGAATAAGAGAGAGGAATGAGAGGCCAATGATTAAGCCAATAGCTCTCTTCTAAATATTCTATTGATTAATGAATTATTTCTAAGATTTTATATGCATAAGTATTGTATGGATTTCAAATTTATGTTGTTTGCATGTTCATTTTTAATTTGCAAACCTTATGGTCTACGACATGAGGACTGGAACAAAAACTTCAAGTAAATTAGCAATGGTATAAACATATACTTTCGATATGATCATGCATATAAGATCATGACATATGGCAACATACCCATGACATTACCAAATTGCAGTATGAGATGTATCCATAATGTCATGTACGCGTGTGGGATCAAGAAAAAAATGATATTTGTGTCTACAATTACATATCATAATCTAAAGGTTGAATTCTTTGAATCACATTCTATAGTGAAATATTTTTGGGACCCTTGTAAAATTTTTGCTTCAGGAGTCAAAGTTGGAGGCATGTACAAGCTTGATGTTACCAGCAAAAGTCATCAAGCACTAACTTATACAGCTATGTCAACAGAAAGTGTTTGGCATCAAAGGCATGCTCACATCAATTATCATGATTTATTGTTGCTGAAAAAACAAATTATGGCTAACGATCTCTCTATGTTAAACAATGAATATGATAATTGTAAAGGTTTTGCATTAGGTAAAATTCATAGAGATGAATTCCTTTCTAATTCTGATAGGAGAACAAGGGTTGTGTTAGAACATGTTCATCCTGATGTTTATGGACCCATGCAGACCATATATTTAGGAGGGGCCTTTTTTTTTTATTGATGATTTCACAAGGTACAATTGGGTGTAGTTCCTAAGGAAAAATAATAATTTTTTTTATTATTTTAAAGAATTCAAAAACATGGAAGAAAAGAAGACAATGAAGTTTGTAAATATCCTTCATTCAATTAAAGGGGGAGAATACAAATTCTGGAACTTAGTCAAGTAGTATAAGGATCATGGAATAGTGTAGCAGTTCATGGTACGTACACTCCACAACAAAACAATGTTGCTGAAAGGAAAAATAGAGCATCGATGGAGTGTGCATAGAGTATGATGAAAGGTAAGAATATTTCAAATTCTTTTTGGGAAGAAGCCATTAGTACTATTTTTTATTTAAAGTATATAATTCCAACAATGTATCTTGATTTCAAGACTCCATTCAAATCCTTATATGGTTGTAAAACAGCAGTTCATCATTTGAGGATATTTGGGTGTAAGGACTTTGCAAATATTCTGGAGGAGAATGAAAAGAAACTTGATGCTAAAGATATTAAATTTTTTTTGTAAGATATTGTTTAGAATTTAAAGTATATAATTTTTTTGATCCATCTACTCCCAGAGTATTTGCGAGTAGATATTTAATTTTCCATGAATAGGAAGATGAAGGCAACAAGGATAACATCTATGAAATATGGCACATTCTTCCTAAATTTGATGACAATAAAGTAGAAGCAAAAGTAGGAAATAGTGAGCAAAACAATCATGGGGAATAATTTTGTAATGTGTACATCATCAGCAGGCAGAGCCAAATCAGAAATCGAGAATCACATTCATATAACAAAGGTCAAAAAAATGAAGCACAAAGGATATCCACTCAACAGATTCAACTACTTGAAAGGTACAAGTACTGTGCTCTCATGACTAGTGTTTTGAATGTCACAGAACCCAAGAACGTTAATGAAGCTAATAAATATTAAGAGTGGAGAAACGTTGTGGAGGAAGAATATGATTCTATAATTAAAAATAAAACCTAATAATTGAATGAATTTCCCAAAGGAAAAGATCCCATATGATGCAAATGGTTATAAAAACCGAAGTTTAAAGCATATGGAAACATAGATAAATATAAAGCTAGATTGGTGGAAAAATGGTACTCTCAAAAAGAGGGTGTTAAATATGATGAAAAATTTGCACTTGTATCCAAATTAAACATTATTATATTATTAATTCCATTAGCTACAATGTATGAGTGGAATTTTCACAAAATAAAGTAAATTATTCTTTTTTGAATGGTTACTTAAAGGAGGAGGTGTATTTGACACAACCTTAAGGGTTTGTAAAAAAAAAGGGTAGTAAAATTTAGTTTGAAGATTAAAGAGAGATTTTTATTGGCTAAAGCAGATACCTTGGTCTTGGTATAAAAAGATGTATTCTTTATTTTTTCAACAGGGTTTTATGAGAAGTCAAAGTGACCTGAATTGGTATACCAAATTTGATGCAAAGGGGTATGTGGTTCTGATGTCTTTGTATGTTGATGCCTAATCATTACAGGAAATTGATTCAAGTTAATTAATGAAATTAATATGTAGATCTTACAAGTATTCGATATGAAAGATCTTGGTGAATTGGATTATTTTCTAGTTCTTGAAGTTTGGCAAGATGTTAGTCAAAATTTTGTTTCTCATCGTAAGTATGTCATAGAAGTTCTTAAGAATATCAATATGGATCAGTATAAAGTTGTGTTTGTTCCTATGCAATAGAACGTGAAGCTTAATTTTGATGATGGTTCAAAATAGGTTGATGGTACATTGTACAGACAACTAGTTGTAAGTTTGAATTATCTTACTACAACTAGACCTGACATTGCATATTCAGTGAGTATGCTTAGTCAGTTTATGATGAGACCTCTAGAAAGCCATTGGAGAGCAGTGAAAGAAGTACTCAAGTATCCTAAAGGTACAATTTATTTGGTCTTAAATATAGTGGGCATTTGATGTTGAGCTTACATGATACTCAGATTCAGATTTGGTTGGTTATCCAGATGATAGAAGATCTACTATAGGTTATGCATTCAGTATTGGATCTATAATTATTTCATGGAGAAACAAGTAGAAACATATTGTATCTTTTCCATCTACAGAAGTAGAGAAAAAAGTTTTGTGCGCAGAAAATTGTGAAGTTGTTTGGTTGAAGTGAGTTCTTCAAGATGTTGGAGAAGAAAAAAAAAAGGCTACACTGATGAAGTGTGACAACAAGAGCTCAATCAAGTTGGCAGCTAATCAAATCTTTCATGCAAGGACAAAGCATGTTGATGCGCACTTTCATTTCATTTGAGAAAAAATATAGTCTAAGGAATTTTTTATTGAATATTGTAATACCTGTGAAAATGTTGCTCAGATTTTCATTAAGCCCTTGGGAAGATAAAATTTGAATTGCTTAGAGAGAGGTTTGGAAATTAATAATTTCTCCATTAAGGGTGAAACTTGAAAGTAATGGAGAAAGGGATAGTTGTTTAGATTTTTTTTATAATTAGGGGTTTATTGTAATTGACGTTTACTTCCTAAATTTTAGGAACTAGTTCTAAGTATCTTAGTCCTATGCATATTTATAAGGTTGTAATTGATTGTTGATTATTCAGTGAATATATTCAGTGTTGTGGGCAACCTCATGGACTCCTCTCATGAGGACTGTCGATCTCGTTCATATTTTGTCTTCCATTATTTCTATTTTTATAATATCTGTTTTAGTAATATAAAATAGAATGAATATATTTATAATATTTGATAGAGAAGAATTATAATAGAATCTATCCATCATAGTTTTACATTACGTTCATAAATAATTAAATTATTTTTTATATTAAAATATATAAAAGATATATAATTTTTGAATATATATATATATATATGATGATGATGATGATGATGATGATGATGATGATGGTTACTGTCCATTGAGACCAATGCGGTCCATCAAGCCTTATGAAAGGAGAAAGAATCTAAGTTTGATTCTTCAAAATTTTGTTTCTATGGTCAAAGAGAATGGAAATAAGTGCTCAAATATCGCTATAGGTGGGTTGGCTTAATAGGTCAAGAAGACTAGAAGTGTGGCAGATGGTACGGAATTGAGAGAAAATGTGAGTAAGAGTAGGGAAGTCTAAAAGGTAGTGTTTTTCATCTTCCACCTTCTTATAATTGCAAATCTGATAGATTCTATCATTCCAAGGGCTCTTTGGAATAGACCATCACCCACCATCACTCGGAGCTCATGGGAATTAGTTCTTATCTTAGCGATGTTAATTTTTTTCTTATTGGTGGACAACATAGAGAGATATTTATTATTATCTAGGGTGGGGTTGATCACTTCCTTATAGTATCTAAGATTCCTTTTACCCTCTAGCTCCTGGTCCTCCCACAACTTGTCTTTAAACTTGGAGGTAATAGTATTTTTGATATTATCTTTTCTTTCCATGCTGAGCTCCTCCTTGATTCCCCAATGGTTGAGCCAGGACTAGGCATCCTTATGCTACTCACACTTGAGGTGAAGGTGAGGGTTTTGACTACAGTTAGAAGCAATTTTAGGGAGCCTTTTCTACTCCATGTTTTCAAGCTTCTTCTTATACATTAGATATCTAAACATATATGAACTTTCAATGCGGGACAAAGCAGATTCAATCAAGAGGATATGATAGGGAGTATTTCCCTTGATTGTAAGTTTGTAGGTTATGAATTAATTTTGAATCATCTCAATATTTCTCCATGACTCTCTAGATATAATGGAATCCCAAAATTCCCATCTGTATAAGACAACAGGGGTGACAAGAGTCTCAAAGAGAAACCTCTTTTTACTCCAAATGTGAAGATCGATCGACTTACAATTATTTTCAAGCTCATAATAAGCTTTCTAGCCCCTAATAATCCTTTTCAAAATGCTATAACTGTATTTGACATGACGAGGGAAGTCAATGCGCAAATAATTATAAGAAGAAACATGCTCGAATCACTGTTTATTATACATGAAACTACCAAGGGAAATATTTCTGGATTTCATGATCATGACTTTAGTCTTGTCGGTATTAACTGTAATACCAATCTTGGAGCAGTAGTCATAAAGAGTCTGAAGCTGCTTGTCAAGGTCATCATGCCTTTTTTCTAGAAGAACGATATCATCGTCATAAAGGAGAAGAATAATGAGAACACCATCAAGATCGATGCCCTTTCACCCTGCAGGTTCTAGACACTCCTATAGCTTATCGATGTATATGCCAAAAATGGTAGGTGATAGGGGACACTCTTGCTTAACTCCAGTATTGAATTTAATGTATTTATACCATCCCTCATTGGTGTTAAGCTTGGAAGTGACGGTCTCATAGAGATGGATCACAACAATCCTCAGCTTAGGAGGGACCATGATCTCTTTAAGTCTCCCCCAAAGTTTATCCCAAGGAACAGTGTCGAAAGATTTTATAAAGTCCACAAAACAACAAAAGAGGTTGAATTTACTATTGCAACATTCTTCCGCAATGATTCTAAGAGTGACCATATGGTCAATAGTCGAGTGATGTCTCCTTAAACCAACTTTCCCTTTAGCTCTTTTTCCCTGGCTTTCAAGCCAAAGGCTAAGCGTCTTCTCCAAAATGAGCCCATAAATCTTTGTCAAGATATGGCTAACCATAATGGTCCTGTAGTTAGATGGAACACTCTTGTCCCCATTTTCAAATATAGGTACAATAAGGCTTTGCGTCCAAAGCTGAGGGAAGCCATGTGTTACAACCAAATTGAGAAGCTTGTGGGGATAAGGAATGAGGACAGGTCTTCTCATTTTAAGGATATCATCTTGGTATCCTTGAATATCTTTAGCTTTCCCATTATCGAGCTTATTAATACCAGACTCAATTTCATGTGAGAGAATACATACTCTTTATTGGAGTGATTAAGGTGGTGGGCCTACTATCCGCATAGTCATAAAAATTCTTAAGCTAGTTGTCCCAGTTTTCTAAGGGGATAGAATGGTTATCTTTGGTTTTATGTACAAGAACATTCCTCAAAAACGTTTTGGTCGTGACATTAGAAAGGTGGAGAAGATAATCTTGTCTTTTATCAATATATGATCTTTTCTTATTTTTGATAATATTTTTGTATATATTGATATTATGTGGCTTAATGATTTCATTAGCAGAGTCTCTAATCGCTTTCATGGAAATTTTGAAATATTTTTCATACCATGGATTGGAAGTTCTATTAGACTGCTAAAACACAATCTCATTAGAAAACTTGCTTATGGTGTTGGAAAGGATAATAGTTAAATGGAAATAAATTTGATCAATGTTATTATTATAATTTATGGGGCCTAAATCCATCTCTAAATCTCTTAAGAATAGGTTGATTTTAATTTTCTCGAAGAGAATGTGTATTTTTATTTCATTGGTTTCCTGCATGTGGGTGGTATGAATTACATGATTGAGGGATAGAGACAAAGGTCTGTGGTTAGAGTCAGACTCGAATCCATTAAGAAGCTCAAAGTTTTTAATATGGTTGAGGACGAGGATGTCACAAATTGCATAATCCACGAAACTACTACCTAGGGCATGGAAACATGTCATCTAACCCGAGAGGGGCTACTTTTTAATACCATTGCAAATAATTAGGTCCTGGGAACTGCAAAGTTTGAGGAGATCGGTGCCGAATAAGTTTTCGATAATGTCTTCATATTTTCTTTTGAATTTATTAGCTAAGTTAATATCTTCATCAAGCCACAAGGGGTCGAGGTTAGAGTTGTTGCTTAATGTAATGGCTTGGTTAGTAGCAGTTCCAGCATTAAAGTCTCTGAGTAAAAGGATATTATCATCATTTCTCAGGTTGGAAATGTCTTTTTCTAAAGAATTGAAAGGACAATTCTTATCCAAGTTGTTCCTCTCATGGGATGTAGAGTTCATAGGAGCAAAATGGAATATTGCAAGAAAGATCATGTTGTTGGTCGAATTAGAGATTTCGATCCAAATGTATTGATTGAAGGGGTCGATTTTATGAAGTCACGTGGGAGATGAAAAAGTGTTCCTTATATAGCAAGCTATACCACCAAAACCCCTCCAAAACGATTTCTTATTCCCACCAGACCAAAGAGTAAAACCATCGAAGTAAAGGACCCTAGATTCATCATGTTACCATGTTTCAACTAAGACAATAAGGTCAATATCACCGAAGATCCAACTTAACATAGGACCTTTACACCATGGAAAATTACAGCAGTTCTAGATGAGGATCCAAAGTGATGAAAATCCCTATTTATCACTCGTGCTTGAGAATCTATCTCTAATAATAGCTTTCCAATTCCTAATTATTGCCCATTTCCTGGCCTTTCTTTCATCCTTGACCTTTTGGACTTCTTTCCTATGCTATGCTTGGTCTTCTCGAATGAGATCTTCATTTACAAAGATTCTTGTTCCTTTTAGGCTTGGGGATTTCTTGATTCTATCCCGTTTATGTTCATGACAACTAACCTTGACACGGATGAGTCTGTATTTATGCTCAAGTACCTTTCCGACCCTTATTGCTTCCCTGAGATAGGTTGTTTCAATTTGAGTTTTTTTTTTTTTTTTAAATTGTTCTTTAACCATTTCTAATGTGTTTTCATTGTTTTGTTCTTCAATACCTGCAACTATAATATTTAAGGCTCTTTGTGGTGCTCACGGTCAAGAAAAATTAATTTATTAATTTCCTCTTTGATGGGTTTAATATCTAAGTTATTTTCTATGTTATTTAGACCTGAGTTATTACGTAATTGTTTTTTTAGATTTTTTAGAAATTTAATCTCGCTTTTCAAGGTGTTATTTTTTTTTGACCATTGTTTGTTTACTACGTTCTATTTCCTATATTTTAGCTTTCATTTCTTGGAGTTCAATTTCAAGTGTGGTAATTTCATTTTCTAATAATTTGTGGTTGTTATCAAACATTGTCATTATTTCTAGTTTAAAATGATTTTCTCTTTCTTCTCTTTGTCTTTATAAAGACTGAATGTACCCATAGAGACTATCTAATGTAATTTTACTTGGTCTGTCTTTTCTAGAAGGGGGCTTAGAAATATAAGGGGACGTATTCATAGTGTAATAAAACAAAACATAACACTAGAAGGGTAACTTAGAACATGTGCACATGTAATGCAAAACCAATGTGAGATTGTCACCGCGCCTTGAAGGACCAGTCTTTGCAAGATATAGATCTTGCTCCTCTTGTCCCAAAATTGAAGTTCAAAGGAACTTGCTTACACCAAAAATCAACAAAAAAAAATGGGTACCCCTAGTTATCCTAGAAATTCTTCATTATCTCAGAATTACCACAGTGTCGTAGCTATCTCAGAAGATGGTTACGCTGCCCAAAATTATTCAATGAGTCTATACAAACTACGCTAGCCTTCTGATGAGTCTCTACAAACTGTTGATCAAGTTCTCGTTGTCCAAAAAAATACCAAAGTCACAGTCACTTTGAAACCATGAAACTTGACCCGACTCTAAATCCATGCACAGAACTCGCATTCCACAACCGGAAATGAACATCGAAGCCGACGCGAAATCACATCAAATTATTGTTGACTTGACGAAACTTCGAAGTTTTTGAAATTTGAATTAGATTTAAATCGATGGACTTTCGAAGTATCCAGCGAATTTAACTCCTCATTGGTTTTGCGAGTCTATATATATATATAAAATGATAACAAAAATAACTAAATTTTAATTTATTTAATATAGAATTCATATGTAATATTTTAAAATATTTTCATATTCATAGTAAATAACCTAGGCAAGATCACATTTCATTTTTATACTTACGATAAAATTATTCATGCGGAGGGAATATAATAAAATTAAATCTCTTACAATAAAAAATTATCTTTTATTTAAAACCACTAAAATAAAATGTATCTTTAAAGATTTAATCCCTAAATCTCGAATTAGAATAAGTTTACACTGATATATTTTCATAAATTCAAGCTAATATCCACCAAGTAAATATAGCTATTAAAACTTACATTGACATTAAGGAATCATGATAAACTCCACCCTATTGGTAACAGCTGAACTCACATTCACGCCCATGGTCTGATATTGAGATCTACCATAGATGCCAGTTCCTCCCGTTTTTGTGAGTGAAAACTTTGTAAGGGAGGGGAAATCTTCGTAAAACTAAAAGTGAGCGTGAGTGTGATTTGATGTTGTTCAATTCCAACTGGTTGACGTTAATATTAAACGTCTGGATACCTAGAACGCTCAGATTCACTGTTCCACATAGAGATTCACTGTTCAACAGTTGGTGGGCTTTAGATTCTCCCCGACGGAAAATATTTGATACCTCTCGTACAAGTAGACTTTTTCAGGAAAGGTCACTTTCGGCGATGAAGGACAGCGATAAGATTTCGGTGGTTAATGAGGACAGCTAGGCTGTAACTCGAGGTTTGGACCCGATTACTCGCAATTTACAAAACTACCCGTACCTTAAAAATCACATTTTTAGTATAAACATGGCCGTGCAGTTATCACAACACACGGAAACTAGGCGATTGGAAAGAAAGGGAGAGGATGAAACGCATTCGAAACCCTAGAAGCCGCCATATTACTTTCTCGAAAGACAAGAACAGATTGGTTAAAAAGCCATTAGAGCTTTCTGTTCTCTTTGATGCTGAAATCGCTGTTATCATTTTCTACGGAAGCGACAAGATTCAAGAGTTTGGAAGCCACGAGTAGTAAGTCATCCATCCCTTTTTATCAGTTTCATTCTTCAATCTATTTATTTATCACTATCTGCTTTTGGTAAAATAGTTGTTAGCTTTATAATGACAATTCAACAGTCACAAAACTTACTGAAATGAGGATGTATAGATATCCATTTCCTCTCCAGATTTTAGCATATCCAACAGTAAAAAAGAAACGTACCAGAGAATTTTAAATATATCTCCAATTATTTTCGTGAATACGGTAGATTGCTTACAATTAGTTGGCAGAGTTTAGAAAATGTGAGCAGGTTTGGTAAATGCGTGGCCCTTAATTGAATCCTCTGGTAAGGAAATTAAATAAAATGGGTGATTTCTGCCAACTGATTTCCACATGTGTGCTTCTGTGTCTAGTATTCAGCCTCTTTGATAGAATGCTTTCCCAATACTGAAACGCCATGTGCAAATAAATGGTTGTTTTCTAGAAATTGCTTTCCATACGAGCTGCTTTTTCAAGTATCCAACCTCCGGGATAGAAACAATTCCAAACAGCAAAAGATCATGTCAAATAATGGGTTAGATAATGATAAATATCTACGTTTTATCTTCCATTTCTTTTGAGAACTCAAAAACACACTTCAACGTTAAAATGCTACTTAAACCTTACGCCCTCATCACGAAAAGAAAGGGCGAGGAAGGACACACTTAACTTCTCTGCATTGAAAGTTTGAAAATATAGGCCTTCTTTGAGATCATCAAAAAGCTACTTCGGCATTAATGGATCCTCTTAACCGTCGTTTGGAAATGCATGATATTGAATTATTGATAAAACGTGGTATATTATTTAATATAAGTTTTGGAAAATTTAAAGCAACCAGCCATTAAGTTAGCTGTTCCCCAGGTTTTATAATGTTGATGGAAAGAGTATGTAGCTACTATCACCATGAAGCTGTAGCCTTATAGCTATAAGGTTTATTATGGTAAGATTTCGGCATTCTTTGATAATGTTTTTAGTGTTTCTTTTCCTTTTTAGAGTTTTCCTGTTTAGATTGTAATTTTTTTTAGCCGTTATATATCTCCTTTTAATTTAAAGCATTATCTTTCTTTTCTTGGGATACAATTGTGTTATTATTCTTTATAAAGATTTTAGCTATATTATTCAATTTATAAAACATATTTATAAATGTTTTAGTATATTAATTTTTATAAAAAATTTGAGTATATTTTTTTTTTGGTAATGTGTGCTAATCTATTAATTTGGAAACATAAAAATACATTGTTTACAGTAGGGTTGGTAAGCTGTGGTTAACCAATCTCAACCTTTGTTACACTGTTTTTGGGTTGCCACAGGGAGGGGGCTGGCCCAGACAAAACTTATGAGCAAGAATTACTATGTGCGCGGTAGCACTGATACATTTATGAGCATAAGAGTAGGACATGACAGAGAGGCCCTGGGGGCATAGATGACAAAAACAAAATAGGACTGAACAACAACACAAACATTATACATCCTCATCATCATTGCGGTGGCAAGTTTCCTCGAAGATGGGGCAGGCAGGGGCTTGCGCAACAACCACGTCCTTTGTAGCTTCCACTTCAGCAGTAGTGCGAATGGGGAGATTTGAAGGAGCACAGAGGATGGGGGAGTCTGGATCTACTCCATGAGGAACCTTCATCCAGACGTCGTCGGAATCCATGATCGAAATGTCTGTGTCTTCATCAGCCTGTGCTAGGCTATTCAGGGGTGCTTGAATGCTTTGCAGAGAGGGAGCTCTAGGGGTGGAGGTGGACCTCGTCGCGCCATGACTTCCTCTTTGAGTCGGGCTCCTCGAGGAGTCTGCGTGCTAATCAAGAACAAAAGGATGGCTAGCTGGGGAGTTTTAACGAGGAGCCTTCAAGCCATTTAAGGTAGTTGTCCTTGCCGCGATGGTAGCAGCTTGGTAGAGCTCCTCGCTGACAACCACAAATTGTGCGTTGACGCAGCCTGGGAGGCATTTTGCACATGGGAGGGGTGGCAGGGGGAGTATAGGGGCAAGAGAAGCTACAAAGGCTGGTGGGAAAGTGCGCAGGATGCAATGCACCAAGCAGAAGGGGGTTGCGCAGCTCCACTTCAGGACTTGGACTTCGCAGCTGATTGGTGTCAGCGAGCATCCAAATTAGAAGAGATAAATGAAGCGAAGGGCAGATCAGGAAGGGAAGGGGCCGAGAATGGGAGGATATATAAGATTGCAGATGAGGCATGTCAAAGAGGCCATGAGTGATCTGCGTGTGGAGCTCAAGCTGTTGGGCAGACGCAGAGGGATAAGCATGGCTGCATTGCAGATTATGCAGCATGGTCATTAATGGAGGTAAGGGTGAGGTGATGGTCTAGGTTAGGTGAAACTAGGCATGTCCATTATGCATGATCAATGTTTCTGCGAGGATCGTGCGAGGCGATAACTCTCATTGGATCCGTTGTAGGTGGGAATTGCTTTGGAGATCTCTGTATTCTGCGTGAGTTGGGCTTTGCTGTCCACTTGTGTCAAGCATGTCACCTGCATTTGAGAGAAAATTTTTGAGTATATTATTCTTTATAAAAGTATAATTAAAATTAACAGTTTAATTTGGATCATTCTATAAATATTTTCCATTACATTTGAATGTTTTCTTTTCCCTTTATAATTTAACTTAAAGTTTTATAATTTATGTTTAAAGTTTTTATTTTAATGTAATAGTATATTAACATTTCTTTTTAATTGTTAAATTTTTTTTCATAATAATTTTTATTTGAAATATTAATATATTAGTATATGTCACGTCATGTTATTAGTGTGAGTAATATATTATATTATATTATTATAGTAAAAATATATGTTTTCTTCTAAGAGATTAAAGTTCAAATCCAAATAAGCTAGAGTATATATACTTCTATAAATTTGAGTAATTGATTAGCTATATAAATGCAAGTGCCCATTTCTCTTGCAGAATTAAAATGCATACATCATACTTATAAGTTCTAGCATCTGAATATCTATGTAAAGGAAGCTCCCCAATCCCACAAGTAATAAATCTTCATACCCTAATTTGGTGTCTATCTTGATAATAACATTACCATTAAATTACTATTTTCTTGTTTTTTACATCAAGTGATCATTATTATGCTTTCACTATTAAAATGCACACATCATAATTTATAATTTTAGATCTGTCATTTAGAAAACCAAACCAGAAATATAACCCTAAAGCTTTTATCCATGTAAATAGTTCGAAGTAGATAACAAAAACATAGAGATAAAAAGTCATAAACAAAGTATAAAGTATAATGTTTGCATTTTAATAGTGAAAGCACCCTCATCATGAGAGGTAAAGAACTCGAGATCTTCCAACTTCTTGGTAAGAATTGTAGTTTTTAAAATTATGTTCCTTATTTATTTTTCATTTCATCACTGCACAAAAGGATTTCTTATAGATTTTCCAAACATTCCATTAAGATATTCCCCATTATTATTTTCAAATACCAGTAAATGGTTGCAATCTACATATATCTTGTTTATCTAGTCCTGTTATTTGTAGTATCCACTATCCATACTCCAGCCTATTCCTCTACCTTGGCATCAATGATGAATCCACATTCAATTATGACCTCCTTTGTGGATTAGCAATTTTCCTTCAAATACAAGGTGGGGTCGATCTAACATATACTAATATTGACCTCCTCATTGAGTGTTGGGCCCTTGATTTGAAGAGAATTTGTCAGCTTCGTTAGCCTCTTTGATTGCTAGAACAAGTTTAATAAACCATGTTTGACAGAGAGTTATCGAAGAGTATTGAGAGGTTAGGAGTGAAACTCATAAGCACGATGAACTTGCCAGAAGATTGCTAGAGTAACTAGGGAAAAAAGAGAGGAGAAAATGACCCATATGAAGTAGAGAGAGTGAAAATATTTCACCATGAAAACATTAGAAGATGTTCCCAAGATACTCCATAGAACAAAAGAGAAGAAAAGCAAATTGAAAAGTAGAAAATGAAGAAAACTATAGAATTAAAAATCAAGGGTGACTTAAAGATAAAGATAGGTTTGTAGAGTGAGAGAAAAAATCCCAAGAAAGTTAAAGACAAGAAAAACGCTTTGGATAACTAAATAAAAACAACTAAACATGGGAGAAACTACCATGAAAGACAACCAAACAAGGGAATGACTTGAGACCATCCTCTAAAACTCTACAGCTTATGTAAGCAAACACCTATTATGACCTTAATTTCTATAACATTCACAATCGAAATGAAAGTAGTTGTATCAATTACCTTCTTTTTGTTCCCTTTCCAATTTTGTTGGTGAAGTCAATTATGGGTAACCTAGTTTTATGAATGCCTCCATCCCATGAATTAATGTTGAATAAGAATACGATGAAGTATCAAAGTGCAAAGGAACCTTTTGTCTTAATCTAGTAGCCAAAATGTATACACATAATTACAATTTCCTAAAAGATGTGTGGTTTCCTTACTAAACTACTCAAGAAATGATTTGAATTACTCATTATAAATCCTCTCATTAATATTAAATTGGTATATATTTGGGATATAATGAGTTGAGGTTAAACTCATCACCATTTTAAATCACAAATAAACTAGCCAATCTATATTTTGATTTTATTATTATTATTATAATAATAATATCACATTAATTTCATTAATAGTATTTTATATGTACTCATATTTAACAATATTATTATGATAAAGTGTGAATGAAAAACAAAAAATTAATATTTCAATTAAATTATATTGTTATTATAATAGATTTTTATGTTTTAAGGTAAGCTAAATATAAATTATTTTTTTCTAAATAAAATTTAATTATAATAAAAAGGATTATTTTTTCTATTTTATCTTAAGATAATATATGAATTAGAGTATAAACACGGCCGTGCAGTTATCACAAAACAAGAAAACTAGGATAACATCTCGGTGAAAAAAGTACTGGAAATGGGAAAGAAAATCAGAGGATGAAATGCATTGAAAACCCTAGAAGCCGCCATGCTAGTTTCTCGACACGCAAGAACGGATTGCTTATAAAAACATTAGAGCTTTCTGTTCTCTGTGATGTTGAAATCGTGGCTATCATTTTCTCCGGAAGCGACAAGATTCAAGAGATTGGAAGCCACGAGGAGTGAGTCATCTATCCCTTTCGATCACATTCATTCTTCAATGTATTTATTTGTCACTAGTTGTTACCTTTATAATGACAATTCAGCCGTCAAAAAACTTATTGAAATGAGCATGTCTAGAAATCCATTTCCGCTCCACATTTTAGCATATCCAACAGTGTAAAAAAAACGTACCAGAGATTTTTATATAAATCTGTAATTATTTTAGTGAGCAGGGTAGATTCCTTAAAATTAGTTGGCAGAGTTTAGAAAATGTGAGCAGGTTTGGTAAATGGGTGGGCCTTAAATCTGTAATTATTTTCGTGAGTAGGGTAGATTCCTTAAAATTAGCGGGCAGAGTTTAGAAAATGTGAGCAGGTTTGGTAAATGCGTCGGCCTTAATTGAATCCTCCAGAAATGAAATTAAACAAAATGGATGATTTCTGTCAACTGATTTCCACGTGTTTGCTGCGGTCTCCAATATTGTAATCAGCCTCTTTGATAGAATACTTTCCCAATAACGAGACATGATGTACAAATAAAATGGTTGATTTCTGGAAACTGATTTCCATACAAGTATTCTTCCAACAATTCCAAACAGCGAAAGATCATCTACAAATAACATGTTAGATAATGATAAATCTTTACATTTTATCTTCCATTCCTCTTGAGAAGTCAAAAAAACACACTTCAACCTCAAAATGCTACTTAAACGTTCCGCTATTGTGACGAAAAGCAAGAGCGACAAAGGATACACTTCACTTCCCTGCTTTGAAGGTTTAAAATTATAGGTCTTCCGCTGAAATCATCAAAAAGCTAATCCGACCTTAACCTATCATGAGGAAAAGCAAGGGCCAAAATTTATATTCTTAAGCGTCATTCGTGTGCAGGTTTGAAAACACATGATATTGAATTATTGATGGCACATTATATATAAGTTTTGTAAAATTTAAAGCTGTAGCCATATTTCTATAAGGTTTATTATTGTAAGTTTTCAGTATTCTTTTATAATACTTTACTCTTTCTTTTCCTCTTTTTAGATTGTAATTTTTTAAGCCTTTATTTATCTCTTCTCAATTTAAAGCATTATGATTTTTTTAAGGATACAAATCTGTTATTATTACTCTTTCTCAATTTAAAGCATTATCATTTATTATTTTTTTAAGTAACAAATCTGTTATTATTACTCTTTATAAATCATTTAACTATATTATTTTTTTTATAAAGGTTTTAGTACATTATACTTTATAGATGTATAACTAGATTTTATTTAAAGAAATGAAGAGTTTCATCGTAAATCACTCTGATAAATATTTACCCTTATTTTGAATGTTTTGTTTTTATTTTAGTTTATTAATAATTTATTTCATTTTTCTAATTAAAAAAAAAAAATTGTAATAAAATTATTTTTGAAATATTAATATATTAGATAATTTAACCTAATTATATTAAGTTATTTAGTTAGTATGGAGAGTAATACAACATATTTTATTATTATAGTCAAGAAAATGTGTTTCTTTTTGAGAGATTGAAACTTCAAATCCAAAGAAGTTAGGTATATATACTTCTATAAATTTGAGTAATTTAATATTGATGTAAATGAAGGCCCTCAATCTCACAAGAAATAAAGCCTTCTAAAGTAATCTAGTAGTCATTATTTTTCTTTCATCATTAAAATGCATCCATCATACTTTATACTTTGAGATATTTCATTGGGAAAATAAAACTAGAAGCATAACACTAAAGCTTTTGTTCATGTAAATAGTTTAAAATAGATAACAAAAAGAGATAAAAAGTCGTAACCAAAATATTGGTCCATTGACTATTTTATATATAACCTCGTCTATGACCAAAATTATGATTCAACTCATAGATATAGAGAGAACGAGAATAAAAAGCATCTGTACTGAAAAAAGATCAACCTAGATGTTGTTAGGTTCATCACTCTCATCATGAGATGTAGAGAACTTGAGATATGGCAACTTCTTCATAAGGATTAAAGTTCTGTAAAATAGCTTCCTCTTACGATCTTGAATTTCATGAAAGAATAACAAGATTTCTTATTTGGTTTACAAACATTCAACTAACACTTTCCCCATAATTATTTTCTACTACCATTAAATTTTTACATTCTACATATATCCTTTTTATCTAGTCGTATTATTCTTAGTGTCTAGTATCCATACTCGAACCTCTTCATCTACCTTTGCATCAATGGTGAATCCATATTCAATTCTACTGTCCTTTCTTATTAATAAATTTTCCTTTTAATACAAGGTGTAGTAGATCTGACATATACTAATGTTGACCACTTCATTTAGTGTTGCGCCCTCAATATGAAGGGAATTTGTTGGCTTGGTTATCCTCTTCGATTATGAAAACATGTTCGACAAATCATGTTTGAAATAGAGCTATATAATAGTATTGATAGGTTAGGAGTGAAAACATTGAGGCATGGTGAACTTGAGAGAAGCTTGCTAGAGGCACTATGGAAAAAAATGAGGAGAAAATGGCCCATGTAAGGTAGAGAGAGAGGGAATATTTCACCATGAAGACATTAGAAATGGTTCCCAAGAGACTCCTACAACACAAGGCAAGAAAAGCATTAAATAAATATAAATCCAAGGAAACTATAGAATTAAAAATTAGGGCTAACTAAAAGATAAGGGTGGCTATATAATGGAATAGACAAAGCCCCAAGAAATCCTAAAGACAACATTGTTTTGGATAACTAAAGGCAAAACAACCAAACAAGGCAAAAACTACCATGAAAAAAAACAAGAAAGAGAGTGTGAGGTCAACGCTAACTTGAGACCAAGGTCTAAAATTTGAGAACTTATATTAGAAGTAAACAACTACGATGACCTTCTTTCTGATAGCTTTCGTGCTCCAGAAAATGGTAGTTTGCTCAATTACTTTCTTTTTGTACCCTTTCTAATTTGTTCATGAAGCCACACATGAGTAACCTAGTTCCAGCAATTCCTTCATCCCATGAATTAATGTTGAATGAGAATAATATGAAGTATCTGATGGAAATTAAACCCTTTTTCTTTAACTAATAGCAAAATGTATGAAATGAATCACAATTTCCTAAAGGTGTGGGGTTTATATAATGAAATCCTCAATAAATTGTTTGGATTACTCGCTATATCTCATTATTATGAAATTAAAATACATAGGAGCAATATTTGTGATATGATAATTTTAAGTTGAACAGATCACCATAATCAATCAAAATTAAATGAGCGAAATTTAATGTTAATAAATATAAAACTATTGATTATAAATACATTCACCATTATATAATGAAAAAAATATTATTACTGTAATAATCAATAACTTATTTTATAATTATATAATCACATTAATTTTATATTTAATAATTATTCATATTTAAAAATATTGGTAATATATATTGTGAATGAAAAAAAATGATTATAAATACATTTTAATTATAATAAAAACTATGGATATTTCTATTTTTTATTTTAATATAATCCTCAATTTTATTGACAAACTATCCTATAGAGGTTTGGTGTTTGGTGAGAATTTTCTTTCTAAAAAAAATAATAAAAACTATTTACAGGTTAATATTCCCTAAATTAACATAACTCAGTGATAACAGTTGAATTCATCATTTAAACAATGGACAAACTATCATGATATAGAGAAAGGAAAAATAAAAAATTTGGATGAAAAATGTTATTCATGAATTGACATCTTTATAGTACTTTTATTATTCTTCCTCATATGATTCTTACAATCGGTAAATTCCAAATAAGATGATATATGATACCCACCCATCATATCATTGGTTTTCCTGCACAAAGAAAGATTATTGTGAGTGACGTATGTATGAAAATATCAATTAAACCCACCATGTATGACTTCTTTATTTTTTGATTTTCATATGGAGTTGTTCAAACTTTAATCATTCTTTACCGGATATAATAATAAATAAAAAAACTTGGATAAAAAATGTTATTCATAAATTGACATCTTTATAGTACTTTTATTATTGCTCCTCATATGATTCTTACAATCTGTAAATTCCAAATAAGATGATATATGAGAGCCCCCCATCATATCATTGGTTTTCCAAATGTACAAAGAAAGATTACTGTGAATGACATATGCATGAAAATATCAATTAAACCCACCATGGAAAAGAATAGTTAGGAAAATATACCTTTCTATGATTTGATTTTCATATGGAGTTGTTGAAAATTTAATGATTGTTTACGAGGTGTAATAATAAATCGAATGGATTTGAAATTTATAAAATTTTACGGTTATTTAATTTAAAGATAAGTTAATGTTTTTTTCACTTAGAAGATATGTGGAATGAGACAAAAATTTCTTATAAGAAAATGTAATAATAAATTATATATATATATATATATATATATATATATATATATATATATATATATATATATATATATATATATATATATATATATATATCAAAAAATGTAGATAGTAAAAGTTTATAGACTACAAGTTTTTTAGAACAAAAATTAGATCAGTAACATAAATTTACAAAATTTTAACACGACATATTGCATATACTATTTGTTTGTCATTTAAATTCAAAGTAAAATTAAAAAAAAAATTATAACAAAAATATACATGGTTGCTTATAAAAATGTCAAAATAAGAGAGCTAAATAGTAAATATGACTCACTTGATGATGATTTACCTGTAGGAGAGACCATATGTGGTGGTTATTGTAATCATTGAAGGAGATGAATCCAAGGTTTGTTAATTTCTTGGCTAGGACAAAGAACTTTTTATCTAGGTTACCCATTTTGTCGACCATTTTCGTTATACACACAACAATTTGTTGTTAATTATTTGAATAGTCTATGAGGATTGTACCAATGAGAGTCTTAATCTACCAATACAACCTGATAGTTTGCGTGTAGGAAGATGGATTATACCAAGTGGAATTTCCTATTTTAGGGATCTAATTCCTTGTGTATTGATCAATTTGGTGATATGAAATATATATGTATGCCTGACAGAATTTTTTTTCAACCAGAGAGATGGTTCCATGAACCTACACAAGAGTGAATTCCATATATTTGGTGATGGAATGCCTTTCTACAACTTGTGAATGGGTTTGAGTAGAGGGTAGAGGAGACCTAAGATAAGGAGGAGAAGTGGCTCTTCCTCTTTTTCCACCTCTATGACTAGTGGAATTTTCTAGTGAGCCATGGAGATGGGATAACATAAGAGGAGGATAAAAGAGTAAAAATTATAGAGAGAAAACCTAATGATAGAGCCTAGAACAAATCTCCCAATGGAGATTGAGGAGGTTCTAGGAAGAATAACAACCTAGCACAGTAGGAAGAATGCGAGGAAGGAGAACATGTTAATATATGTAAACTAAAATCCATAATCCCAAAATGAGGAAGAATGAGAGAGACATATAAGAGCACCTTGAGTATGCTAAATAATAAAAAATACTAGAAGAGAGGTCAGAAATTGAAAATCATATACATAGAAGGAAAAATCACCAAAAATTGATGAAATTCAGATGCATCGAAAGTGTAGAAATAAGGAAAATTGTCATAAAAAAGTTTAAAAATGCTAAAAATCCTAGTACAGTACACCTGAAACTCAATCAAAAAATGGTTTATGGGTTAGTGATCGCATGCCTAAAAATTATTATCTTCCAAATGAGAGCCACCACTATGCCTGAGAGCAAAGGTGTAGTTATAGATAATCTTGTATTTACCTAGAAATCCATCTATGTTATACTGCTAAATCTATGAGATGAGGATATGTCCACAAAGGATAAAGAAAAGATATATTGGATTCATCGAATAGATAGAGGACTAAAGGAAACGAGCATATTAAACCAACATGTTATTTCATTTGATAAGTGAGAGAAAAAAATATATCCTTGTAATGCCACCTTGTATCATGATAATACACCTTCACTCGAATAAATTTCATAAATAAGATTGAATGTAGCTTGAAGGTGGAAAAATAGATTGAGTGTCCTTCAGAAGATTCCCACACAAAAATATTCATTATTTTAACAACCTCCCATGTTCAACCACACCAAACCCCGATCGCCTATGTACCTTCATGCAGGAAAACTACCAAATGGGGGTGGCACTATCTTTTGGATTTATTTCCTTGGTACTTAGTTTGGGTCAACGATGTAGATCCCATAGGTGAGAATCCTCCATGAGAGTTGTTAGTTTGGGTCAACGATGTAGATCCCATAGGTGAGAATCCTCCATGAGAGTTGTTGAAAAATATATATTAGAATAATAAAGTGATGATAGCTACATATGAATGATAATAAAAATAAAATAATTGAAATATTATAATAGAGATTATTATACCGATAAGATTGGAAAATTTAGAAAACGCTCTCCCAATTAATTAATCATATAATGTTACATAAACAATTATATATGTGCCTTTTCAAGATAATGAAACTATCTTGATCACACAATTTAGTTGAGTAAATCTCTAAAGCAAACCCTAATCTAGGGAGTATCTAGCTAGATAATATATTTCAACCTAACTAGATCTAAGAACCTCCTACAAACTAGGAACAATATCCTAAAATAACAAGTTATTCCTAAGTCATGTAGGAGTTATAAATTCTAACACTCTCCCTTACTGACTACTTGCATCTTGATCATTTAATTTTTTCAGCATTATTTTTTATAAAATGCACATAATTATCTATGAACTAAAGTACTTCTTGATTAGAAAATTATACCTTTCATCCAACCTAGAATTTGAAAATTTAACCAAAATGTTGAAAATGCATGGGTATCCAACCACTACAACCATCGATTTACTAGGATGCTCTTCGTGTACATTATCCATCCAGCCATCATATATTCATCCTTATACATATACCTTTACACCCATGCCCATTATCATCATCATCATTATCATCTTGGGTTTTCTCAACTTACCTACAAAAATACTTTGGGTTTTTCTGCTTGCCTGCAACTGTACTCTGGGTTTTCCATGGGGTCTTCACTCAATCAACCTCAGAAATATAACGTGTGTTCATGGCATACTAAACAATACCATTTATTTGATTGTACATATTGGAAAATACCTCTAAAAATCACATTATTTAACCCCCTACCAATACAAACCCAATACACCTTCCCAATTTAAAAAGCCCATATTTTCACTAGATATTGTAGGTGTCCATTTTTCATTAACATATTTTATACTCTTTTATATGTTTTCATTAAATTTGAGCTTCATTTTTCATACCTGCTAATATAAATATCTTTTACCCTATGTTATATAATCAGTATATTATGTCATTTTTTCTTTAATATATATCCTGAATATGAACAGACATGGTATAGTATTGCTTCCCTGTGTGAATCTCCTTGGGGTTTTCTAATCTTACCCTAAAACATTCTTACAAGGCAATTATGTTTCTACGGAATAAAAAAACTTTGTGGCAATCCTTCTCCATATTTTCCCTCTCTATAACAAACTAAAATCCTTGTGTGTTTTTTTATCGCAAGCAATGCATCAAATGGCTTTTGATGAGCACAAACCATCACATAAAGTGGTTTCTAGCTCACCACAAACTTCACATACAAATGGTTTCCACTTCCCATGAACATGCACTACAAATTTGGTTTTTAGATTACCATGATTTACATAGGATTACACATTGCTCATAAAAATTACATCATGGTTGAATCAGGAACATACTATTACAAACTCCACTCATGGATACACTATGTACATACATTATTTAGGGCCACTAAATTACTCAAAACATGATACCATAGACTTGATTACCAACATATTGCATGAATCAAATTACAATATGATCTTGAGTCTATTCCACAACACTCAGAAATTTATAAATTTGATGACCACTACCATTTGACTTCCAGTGTTGTCATCTTTATCACTACCATAACTACAATCACCGAGTACATTTTACTCCTACATTGAGGATCGCATCTCTGTCTTGACTTTTTCTTTATTAATTATAATATTTCTTCTTCTTCCTTTTGTAAATGCATACATTTCCTTTCATTACTCAAAATTGACCATTAATTTCAATATAAAATGAAACCAATATATTGAGATACATGGGTGCCATTCACTATACTTGGGATATGTCTAGCACTTTTTTTCGCGTACATGGTTCATCAACTTGTTAAAATCTCCTTAACTTGGATATTAACATTCTGAGATTTTTTTGTCTTGAATTTTCATGTAATGGAAAATTCAATTGCTTCCATCCACATTATGTCTATATATATGTCTGCATGCCACCCTTTTACTTATGTGAGTGGTTAATTACATAACTTGATGTCACACCTGCTTTGTACATAAGATGAATGTACACTACATGATGAAATGCGCTATGACACTAATTTATGTAGACTTTACTCAATAGGCTGTACAAATATCTAGGGAAAAAAATTGCATATGACTAGATACTTACAGCCAATCATGCACCCCTTACAACACATCATTTAAATTCAAGTACAAGAGGCATTCTAATTTTTTTAGTAAATGCACACTTAAAAACCAGTTTACATTTCATCACTATGCAGAAATTCTAGTATCATTTTGAAAAAATCGAGCATAAATATTTGGAAATCATAGTTATAGTTGCAAAGCTTCAATATTTTGGGTTCCCCTGGGGTTATTTATTGTTTCAAATATATTTACACCATCAAAAAAATAATCCGAACTCTCCCTAGATTGAATTTCTTGAATTGTTTTCACCGGATTCGAGTGATAATTTTACCGTCTAGGCAAAATTGTTTACTCAGTAAATAAATAAAAATAAAAAAATAATTATATTCTGCATATATATGTCTGTAAAAAAAGTAGCATTGAATTTTTTTATTTTTTTTTCAGAGACTTAATGTTGAAATATATATATATATATATATATATATATATATATATATATATATATATAACATTCAATTATTGTGAATATGAACAACCTTAAGGTGTCGAAAGATATATCAATACATGGTTTTGTCGTCGCCATCTTGGTTTAACCTATACCTATTGAACCCATTGTTAAGCCAGTCTATGATAATGATTCTTCCATTACTTCTGAGGCCACCCCTCACTCTCTTGTTGTGACCCTTTAGCCATACTATGATGTTGGTGCAATTTTCATTGTTGTGGCAGAAGGCCCTCTCTCAGATGATCTGGTGCAAGCATGTTCTACATTCAATTTTTGTGAGTAGAATATAGTTTTTCATAGTTGTCTTCAACTAAATCCTCCTTCACCTAATATAATTCCAAAGACTCATATTTTTTGACCTTCTTGATATTTCTGAGGAACCTCTCAGGTGAAACTTCATGTTTTTCCATACAAGCCATCGATCTGGTTTCTTCCCTCGCAACAAATATTCAAGAACATATTGAAGTCCCCTTTATCTATATGCACCTCCTTTATGAGGGGTGATAGATTTATGACATGAATGTGATCAATGATTATGGCATAATAAATCACACATCAATCTTCCCAGCTTCAAAATTTGAGAGGTGGAGCGAAAGGAGGGGGTTCGCCCTATTCCTCTTAGGCCAAGTATTTTGAAGAATCCCTAAATCTAGGGAGCCTGAATCAGTTTCACATAAAGCTCTCCAGGTTAGCCTTCTTATGTATCAGGTATAAAATATCCCATCTATTGAAGTGGAAAATGATCAACCCAACTTTCTCAGTGTTGTCTATTTGCAACATTGATCTGAATGTAAAGTGGCATACAGCCTTGGTATTCATCCATGCATGCTATTTATCTTCCCATGGTATTGTAACTGAGATCTATACATAGTATCCAGTCACCCATGTTATGTATCCACCCATGGTATTTATCCACACATGGAATTTACCCATGGTATTGTAAATGGCATCCACCAATGGTATTCATCACCCATGGTATTTATCAACCCATGGTATTGTAAGTGACATTTTCCCATCGTATTTACCCACCCATGGAATTTACCTGTGGTGTTGTAACTAAAAAATGTTATAAGTAAAAAGTCACACCTTGTAAAAGGACATGTTTTCCACCACGATATACCTTCCACAGTTATTCTTTGTTTTAATAATAAAAGTCTTTGTGGTTTTATTTACTATGTGTTCTCTCATTTTGTACTTGATCAAATGAAAATGTTGCAAATATGATGACCACTTCTGATGGTGATCATTCTGAAATGCCCCTTGTGTTTATATGAACTACAGGGTGGTTGTTCATAACAACTCCTCTCCTGAAGGGGAGTTGTTCAATGGGATTTGGGCTTCAACATACATGCCTTCAGATTGGGTGCATCAGACCTCATCCTTGAATATGGATTTGTTTTTCTGCTCAAATTGTTTATTTATAATATATTTTAAAAATATGGAGGACTAACAAAGGGTCATTTAGCTTCCACCATGGTACCACTCTGGACTTTCCCATCAAGCATGGTTTCTAGAATTTAACCTGTTATATATGTCAACTTTGGCCACCCCTGTTTAGGTTTGAGAGCCAAGTTTTCCTCTTTATTTATTCAACCTAGATTTCCTAGCTTATATTAGTAATGGCTTGGGTTGAGTTATTAACATTGGCATAGGCAGGCTTACTGAGGTTGTTGTAACCTTTGTGTGTATATGCGTTGAAACCATTCTTAGAAACAGAATACTTGATAGAATCCTCCTGAAATAGAGGGGAGTTCTTCATTCACAGCCACCAGACTAGGAGAATAATGCTTACTCTTACTTTCAAGGGATCTCGCCCCCTTCAGTTCACATGAAAAATACTCAAGGGTGGCAAGATCCAAAAGCTATAAAGTGTATAGAAATGCACAGCAATAAACTTCAATAGACAATCAAACACACAGCAGAAACACACATAAAAAACAGCAGATTTTTAACATGGTTCACCCAACCAATCTGGGCTACGTCCACCTAACAGGGCATCGGCTATCTCATTAATCAACTGCAGAAATACAACAGCAGAGTTTCTCGTCTGCTCAGTGCTTCCTCACAACACATTCCTCATCATGCTCACTTGCCTCTACGGGCTTACATTTTATAGCTATGAATGGAAAAAAACTCATAAATTCTCTCACAACAAATATAGGATGCATTAACTCCTCATCAAAAACTGACGGAGCCAATGTAGCAACAAATCCTATTGTTGTCACTTACATGAGATTTTTCTCCAAATTTAATTAAAAAATGAGAATAAAATCTAAACAATCTCCACCTTGACAACAATTAGCCTGATACCCTGTTTCATTATTATTTTTATCTTTTCTGCAAGCCAAGAGAAGACAGACACCATCGTAGCTTCTCTAACAAAACTGGTTTCGTGAACATGTCTGCACAATTTTCCTTTGTATGCACCTTTTCAAGAGAGACTCCCCTTTCAGTGATAACCTGTCTTACAAAATGGTATTTGATAGGTATGTGTTTTGATTTACTATGATAGGTGGGATTTTTAGCCAAGTGAATTGCACTTTGACTATCACAAAATAACTTGATGCTGTCTTGCAACCTACCAAACTCACCAAACAAACCTTTCAACCAAAACGCTTCTTTGCAAGCATGCGAAGCAGCTATGTATTCTGCTTCTGTAGTGGATAAAGCAACAATGTTCTATAGCTTTGACATCCAGCTAATAGCTCCACCTGCAAGAGTAAATACATACCCTGAAGTTGACCTTCTCTTATCCAAATCACCTGCAAAATCAGAATCAACATATCCACAAACATATTCACTGCTTCTGTTATAAGTGATACAATAATCACTTGTGCCTCTCAGATACCGAAGCACCCATTTCACTGCTGACTAGTGTTCTTTTCCTGGATTTTCCATATACCTGCTGGCAACCCCAACTGCATGTGAAATATTTGGTCGAGTACAAACCATTGCATACATCAAACAACCTACTACATTGGCATATGGAATTCAAGACATATATTCCTTTTCTTCATTAGTGTTAGGACATAAACTTGAAGAAAGCTCAAAATGGGAAGCAAAAGGGACTGAAACAGGCTTCACATTGTTCATACCAAACCTCAAGAGTATCTTCTCAATATACTTCTGTTGTGATAGCCACAACTTACCATTGCTCCTGTCTCTGAAGATCTCCATGCCCAAAATCTGTCTTGCTGCTCCTAGATCTTTCATATGAAATGTCCTAGCCATCTCAGCCTTTAACCTGTTGATCTCTGTTATGCTTTTGCTTGCTAAAATCATATCGTCAACATACAACACTAAGATAATGAACATGCCATTACATAATTTCTTAAAGTAAACACAATGATCATATTCACTTCTTATATAATTTTGACTCATCATGAAAGAATCAAATTTCTTGTACCACTGTTGAGGCGACTGCTTCAGACCATACAATGATTTCTTGAGCCTGTAGAAAAATTTCCTGTTGCGATTTTGAACAAACCCTTTCGGTTGTTCCATGTAAATTTCCTCATCTAAATCTCCATGTAAAAATGCAGTTTTAACATCTAGTTGTTGTAATTCTAAATCAAGTAAAACAACTAATGCTAACACAATCTGAATTGAAACAATTTTTACAACTGGTGAAAATATCTCATGAAAGTCAATGTCGGCTTTCTGAGAAAAACCTTTCGCGACCAGCCTCACTTTGTACCTATCTTTTGTATCATCAACACCCTTCTTCAATTTGTAAACCCACTTACATCCCACAATTTTCCTGTCTTTAGGAAGTTCAACCAGATCCCATGTGGCATTCTTGTATAATGCCTTCATCTCTTCCTTCATAGCCTCTTTCCACTTACCACTGTTTGAACCTTCTATAGCTTCTTGATAGCACAAAGGTTCATCATCGTTAGCGGTTAAAGCAACTGAAGTAACATAATCATCATACCTTTTAGGAAGACGTCTGATTCTCGTAGACCTCCTTAAATATGTTTCTGGTACTTCCACAATTTGCTGATTATTTTCTGTAGGAACTTCTTCATGATCAGCATCTGAAACACGTTCATGATCTGCATCTGAAACTTGTTCATCTGGACTATCATCAGTATTTGAACTGGTTTCAAACTGAATGTGTTGAAGCTTAGGTTCATTATCATGTTTCAATTCATCATCTACATCTGGATTTTCAATTGAAGATTCATTAAATTTAACATCTCTGTTAATGATGATCTTGCGAGTAGTAGGATCCCACAACCTGTATCCCTTAGTCCCATCACCATATCCAACAAAGATATATCTTTTTGATTTAGGATCTAATTTAGAACGTTGATGTTTCGGAACTAGAGCATATGCATCACAACAAAAAACTTTCAGTTTAGAATAATCACATGGATAACCTTTCCATACCTCTTGAGGAATTTTGCATCCTATTGCAGTTGATGGTGATCGATTTACCAAGTAACAAGCTGTAGAAACCGCTTCTGTCCACAATTCCTTCTGTAATTTGGTGTTACTAAGCATACTTCTTGCTCTCTCTAAGAGAGTCCTGTTCATGCGTTCAGCAACTCCGTTTTGCTGAGGAGTATATACAGTGGTTTTATGTCTTTCGATCCCAGCATCCTTGCAATAATTATAAAATTCCTTTGAAGTAAACTCACCACCATTGTCAGTTCTTAAACATTTAATGGTTCTTCCAGTGATGTTTTCAACTAATGATCTAAACTGTTTGAAAATTGTAAATACATCAGACTTCTTCTTTAAAATGTAGACCCACACTTTTCTATAGAAATCATCAATAAAAGATACAAAATATGACGATCCTCCATATGAGGTTGTAGGAGATGGACCCCAAACATCAGAATGGATATAATCAAGGATTCCCTTACTAGTATGTTTTCCAGTTTTAAACTTCTGCTTGCTTTGTTTCCCAAACAGACAATGTTTGCAGAAATCTAACTTAGAAGATTTTAAACTAGGAAGTAACTTACGATCAGATAAAAATTTTAATCCTCTTTCGCTCATATGGCCCAACCTTTGATGCCATAAACGAATATAATTACTGTCATTTTCAGATACTGTAGAAGCATGATATGATTGTGTTCTTCCTTCTAACTGATAAAGATTTCCAACCTTCTTTGCTTTCATTACTAGTAAAATTCCTTTATAAACTTTCATTACTCCACCTTGAATAAAGGTTTTATATCCATTAGTGTCTAGTACTCCTAGTGAAATGAGGTTTTTTCTTAGTTCAGGTACGTGTCTTACATCAGTTAGAATTTTATTTGTCCCATCAAACATTTTAATCTGGACGCTTCCAATTCCCACAATTTTACATGAGGCATCATTTCCCATATAAACCACTCCATCATTGATTGATTTATAAGTTTTAAACCACTCTCTATGAATGCACATGTGATTTGACGCACCAGAATCTAACAGCCAATGTTGATCATGATTAGACAAACTAACTGATAACACTTCATCACTCATACCTGAAATCGATGCCGAACCTGTATCTGTCATGTTTACTTCTTTCTTCTCTGTCGAAGAGTCTCCTTTGGATGTTTGCTGTCTCTTCCAACAGTCCTTCTTCAAATGTCCTGATTTGCCACAAAACCAGCACTTTACCTTACTCTTCTTCCCTTTCGATTTTGAACGCGAGTTGTTGTGCTTACTGAAGCATCTTTCTTTAGAAAAACCTCTGACCATAATTGCTTCTGATGTAGAGGTTTCTGAATTTAACCTCTTCCTTGTTTCTTCGGACAACAAAGCTCCAACAACATCATCAAATTCAAGGGTTTCTGATGAACTAAGACTTATAGAAGTAACAAAATGATCCCATGACTCGGGCAACGAGCATAATAAAGTGACATCTTTATCTTCGGATTCAAGTTTTACTTCTATACTTTCTAACTGCACCAGGAGAGTATTAAAGGTATTCAAATGATCAGTTATCATCGTACCTTCCTTCATGCGCAAGCTATACAACTGTCACTTCAGAAGAATCCTATTGGTTAAGGATTTTGTCATGTACAGCTTTTCAAGCTTTGTCCACAAACGAGCAACAGTTTTCTCTGACACGATGTTAAACAAAACATCATCCACCAAACACAGTCGAATGCTGCTCAGTGCTCTTTCATCCAAGTCACTCCATTCATCATCTGTCATGGTGTAAGGCTGTTTGGATTTTCCCAACAACGCCTTCGCCACGCCTTGTTGCACAAGTAGATCATACATCTTTACTTTCCAGATCTCGAAGTTGTTTTTTCCATTGGATTTCTCCATCTCAAACCGAGCACTTTGAGTTTTTGTCATGTTGTGTCACAAAAACAATCTTTAATTGCAACTTTTAATAAATGAAGTTTTATTTAAAAAATAATAATAATAATACCCTTCACCTTATAGAATGCCTTTCCTCTTAATACCATATGCAAATGGCATTACTATTACAAGTCGATTTAAAAATAAAATTCCCTTGCCTTAAATCAGATCACAACCCTTTGATTTAAATACATATGCCAAATAAATACAATGGCATTTCAATAAATCGATTTATTTAAAAAACCCTTCAAATCGATTCTATGCCATATAATACACCTCTTAAATAAAATGCCATCTTATGAACTCCATTTAAAAACTATTCATAAAATATGGAGTTACCATATTTTAAAATAAAAGCACTATGGAGTTATAAATCGATTTTAAAATTCATGAGCAACAAATCGATTTTTAAATTGAAAATCGATTTTAAAACGTTCCCACCCAAATCGATTTATGTATATATTGTTTTTTTTTTTTAAAAAAACATTGCTTTAATAATTGAATGCAAAACGATTTTAATAGAACGACATACGACTCACTTTTTTTTAAGTCTTTCGTCTTTGGTCCAATCATTTCCCTTGCAGTATGACTGCGTACGCACATCAACAAAAGACAGTTCTCTCACACATTACTGCAGAAAAAATCACAGCAAACTGGGCACTGTTCTCAGCTCACGACAAAGCACGGCTGCAACTAATCAACACAGCTCCTCTGCGACCTCTTGCTGGTTCACCTAATCCACGGGTTTTTGGTAGATACCAGGCGCCTTCAACCAGCCGTCACAGACAAACGAACTCGGCTCTCATCATATGACTTCGCTGCTCATAGTCTCATGCACTCTCGTCACTGGAATTTACCAGCCTATGGCTTCGCTGCTCACAGTCTCATGCTGCTGCGATCTTTCAGATAGATAGAATTTCATGTTGGTGGACACAACCAGCGTCTGCAACCTTATTCAGCCCTTACCAACGCAAAATCGAGCACAGCATTTCACCTGCGTTTTGTGCCGCTGTCTCTCACTTCACTTGCCGGCCGATGCTTGCTCTCACATGCTCCGATACCAATTGTAGAGCAATGCACAGCAATAAACTTCAATAGACAATCAAACACACAGTAGAAACACACATAAAAAATAGCATATTTTTAACGTGGTTCACCCAACCAATCTAGGCTACGTCCACCTAACAGGGCATCGGCTGTCTCATTAATCAACTGCTGAAATACAACAGCAGAGTTTCTCATCTGCTTAGCGCTTCCTCACAACACATTCCTCATCATGCTCACTTGCCCCTACGGGCTTACATTTTATAGATGTGAATGGCAACAAACTCATAAATTCTCTCACAAAAAATATAGGATGCATTAACTCCTCATCAGAAACTGATGGAGCCAATGTAGCAACAAATCCTATTGTTGTCACTTACATGAGATTTTTCTCCAAATTTAATTAAAAAATAAGAATAAAATCTCAACATAAAGGGCTCTAAGAAACCTTCATTTCCTAAGAAAGCTTACAAGCAACAATAAAAAAAATTCACGGACAACGCAAGGCCTCCACCCTTAGTACAATCGCACTTCCTCTAATGTTTGAGTATAGCATATGAATAGGTAATAACAAAACAAAACAATAATCATGGCCTCACCAATGAATGGGCATAAGCGCTTCCATGAACTAAATCACTTACATAATGATAAGGAAGGAGCCAACATTTGAGACCCTCTAGAAATGGAAAAAACACAACAATAATCATGGCCTCACCAATGAATGGGCATAAGCGCTTCCATGAGCTATATCACTTACATAATGTTAAGGGAGGAGCTAACATTGGAGACCCTCTGGAAATCGGCATGTCTCAAGGGAATGTAAATATTGTCCCCTCTACAACTATTCCAAACAACTCCTTGGAATGTATTGATGTACAAAAAAAACGAAATAATTCTTCATAACACCTACTATCAATAATGAGTTCCTGGACAAAAGTTGTCATAAAAATATTAGTTTTGTAATTTTAGACTAGCTTTAAATATCAGATGAGTCAATCTAAATATATTTAATTACCATACAACTAATTAATCCAAAAGTAATAAAATGTTTCACTTCACAATACATAAAATCTAAATTCTCTTTATAAATATAAATATACATATATCTACATACTAAGAATCATAGATACATAGATATACATACACAAGAAATCATTTTTAATGAAGAAAAAACATAGATGATAATAGTAATAATATTAATAGATGATAATAGTAATAATATTGAGTTAATTTTTTTAAGCTGGATTATTATAAATACAATTTTTTTCTAACTTATATGTTGAAAATGAAAATAACTACGTTTATTTACAATTATTTTTTTATCTATATTGTTATATTCTATAGCCATATATATAATAATCTAAATAAATAGAATAATTAAGTAAGAATTAGTGGTCATGTTCAAATTAGATGATAATAATATAATTGAATTTATTTTAATTCTAAATTAGTTAAAACTAGTTTAGGTATATTAAAATTTCAAATATATTTCAAATATTACTTTTATTTTCAAGTAATAATATTAGGTTAATTTACTTAAGCTAGATTATTAGAAATACATTTTTTTTCTGATTTACTTTAAAAATATTTTATATATATTTAAAATATAATTTTAAAAATAATTAATGAATTGAAAATTAAAATGGCTTTGTTAGTCGGAAAAATGAGAAATTATAGAACTTGGAACATGCCATGGAAGATAAATCAGTCGTGGTCATCAATGTAAAAGTAATATACGAGAAATGTTCCATTCAAACCTATTAAAGATACTATTAAAAGCTTGAGATCCTCAAGATGCATTGGGATGTCCCACGCCCCTCTTGACAAAACAGAAGACAAATATATTTACTTTTAGATATATTAAAATGAGCATACGTAAATAACGGATAGCGTTAGACGACATATATATTTACTTTTAGATATATACATAAAACACTGATAGGGTTAGCGTTCAGAGTTCACCGCTCGACTGTTCGGAACGAAAATTGTATACTTGTACTAGCTGGCTTTTCTGTGGCAGGTCGCTATAGGCTATGAAGGACAGCGATCCGAACAAACAGTGTGTACCTTTTGGTTGCCAGATGAGCCGCTGACATGAAAGGAACCGAGCAACTGAAACATTTAGATTAAACTATAAACCTAGCCGTGCGGCCATGACGAATACTCAAACTCGACAGAGCTACCTCTGGTATGGTGTGGAAAGTACCAAAAAATGGGAAAGAAGAAGCTGGAGATGAAGCGCATTCGAAACCCTACCAGTCGGCACTCAACTTTCTACAACCGCAAGGGCGGCTTGCTTAAAAAAGCATTTGAACTTTCTGTTCTCTGTGAGGCTGAAGTTGCTCTTATAATCTTCTCAACAGACAGGAGTTACAAGTTTGCAAGCCACGACGAGTAAGTTGCATTCTTCGGTCCATTTCAATACCATATTTTTATCTACGCATTTACTAATCAGTAAACTGATGTTTGAAATTTATCATTACAATTCCACGCTCAAGGAGCTTATTAAAATGGGTATGTCATGAAATACCAGAACAGAATAAATATAGCCCGCCCCATCTAAAACTACCGGCAGGGTTTAAAAATGATGTGTACTTTGCTCCACATTGAAGAAACATTAACCATCTGGAAAGGGGTTAAATTCATTCTGATAGATTGGTAGAATTAGGTAGTCTTGGGTTTTCTCAGGTGTATAATGAAGAAGAAAATTTGTATCTATGTATTTACTTATCAGTAAATTGATGTTTGAATTTATCGTTACAATTTCACGGTCAAGAAGCTTATTGAAATGAGTATGTCAGGAGGTCTGTCTTTCATCAAAATAGCCCGCCAGTTCTAAAACTAGCAGCAGCGTTTAAAAATGATTTGTACTTTGCTCCACATTGAAGAGAAATTAGACATCTGGAAAGGTGTTAAATTCATTTTGATAGATTGGTAGGATTAGGTTGTCTTGGGTTTTCTCAGCTTGCTTACCTAAGATGCGGAAATCTTGGCTGACAGCATTCTGGCAGCTCTGTTAGAGATCCTGAGACCCTTTTTATACAAATCGTTTCATGATGTGAGTCAATGGTTTTGGAACCCCCGAATCTTTGTTCTATGCTTCTCGAGTGGCCATATATATCCCTTATTTTTAAGGTGAGACATGGATCGACCTCTCTTTCATCGTTTAGAAAGGAAAACGATTATCTAAGATTATCACAAGATTGGTTGAAATACTCCCTACCACCCCTTTGAATAAAAGTGGTAGCATCCCACACCTCAATTGATTTTTTGTGTAGGGAAGCACAAAGCCCAGGTTTCAAATGCGAACGCGTTCTATGCAAAATCAGCAAGAGAGTACCCAAGCCCACACTCTGTGTTTATTTCTTATCCTCCATATTCACCTACCTTATTTGCCCGCATACAACATCCCACAACTTTTAAAGTTTAACTCTTAAGCCTTTCGCTGAATGCTAAGTTTTTGCCGATGCGATAACAGCGGGACCCACCAACCATTACCGCTTTATCAATCCACCAAAAACCTTTGCATTTCTGTTTATTCCTTGCCTGCACGCACTTCGCAACTTCTAAGTTTTATCTTTGAGAGCCTGCACCAAAAGTTGCAATGTTGTGATGCGACATCATCATCACACATTGCAAGTCATAAATATTGCACTTTACAAGTTTTTATGTTTACCTTTTTTATCCGCCCGCACTGCACAAGATTTAAGTTTTACCTTTTAGCACACCCGCACATTGCACTTTTTATCATTTACCTTTTCTGCCACCCGCAAATTCACACTTCAGATATTTTAAGACTTACCTTTTAGCCGTCCGCAAGTTATGTTACTTGAGTTGCAATGCGATCACAATCGCATGTGGCAAGCTCAGGAGGATAACAGACATAAACGCCCGCAAGCTCAGGAGGATAGCGCCTGCAAAGTAAACAATTTAAGTTGTGATGGGATAAGTGTCATCGCACATCGCAATCACAAGGATTTTACGTTTCCCCATAAGCGCCACTTAAAATTTGTAATCGCTAAAATGTGATTTGCGATGGAGGCATGGACGCGATGTGGTTTCGCAGGTGTAACCCATAATATTTCAAGTCCGAGAGTTTATGTTTTTGTACGTTGTTTCACATAGAAAACTACAGAAAAGGCAGAAGGACATTTGGGTTGTTTTACGTCTGATCCAGCATTCAATAGCATTGAAACTTCAGACATTAATTTCATATGTTAACAAAGATGAATAGAAGAAGTTTTCCTCTCCTATTTTCGCTTTGTCTATCTGTGTGATTTTATTTTCCGCATATTGTTTCCCTGTTTTGTGTATGTTCTCGACATAGCTCAGAGCATACCTGAATTTTCCAGCATGGTATCGGAGCTTGCCATTAGAAATCTAAACATGTTATTAGAGTAGGTATAGGCTCTCATTGAAATAATGAGATATTTACTAAAGAAGTTGAAAGGTTGTTTTGAGAATCGGATTCTCCAGAAGTGAGAAGGTTTTTTTTACAAAGTGAAGATCGTAGTAGCAGGCGCAAGCCTTACTAATCCCCAACTACCAGAGTTCAATGGAAATAATTATGATTATTGGGCAATTACAATGAAGGCTCTGTTTTCTTCACAAGGTATTTGGGAGTTAGTGGAAAATGGTTTCCAAGAACCATCAGATGCAGCAGCATATAATTATTTGACACAAGAAGAAAGAGATTTGTTCAGAGACAATAAGAAGAAGGACTCCAAATCTCTCTTCTATATTCTCCAAGCAGTACATGAGATTATTTTCCCAAGGTTTGCAGTAACAACGAAGTCTAAGGAGGCATGGGATACCCTTCAGACAACCTACCAAGGCATGGAAAAAGTGAAGACACCAAAAATTCAAATGCTGAGAAGAGATTTTCAAACTCTTTGTATGAAAGAGTCTGATAATGTAGACTCATTCTTCATAAATGTGATTAGGTTGGTTACCCAAATTAGGTCTCATGGAGAGACACTTAAAGAAAGGAGAATGGTTGGGAAAGCCTTAAGAAGTCTACAATTAAGGTTTGATGCCATAGTTTTGACCATAGAAGAGACAAAGTATCTCTCATAGTTTTCAGTGGATGAGCTTTATGAATCACTGATGTCTCATGAGCACAGACTAAACAGAGCAACAAAATCCTCATTAGAGCATGCATTTATGATAGAAATGTCTTTTGGTAAAGGTAGAGGTCGAGTAAGATAAAACTACCGAGGAAGAGGAAGAAGGCCACACAGAGGTGGAAGAAGCAGCCTTGCAAGCACAAGTGGAAGGGACAACAATACAAATCCAAGCCAATGCTCAAGCTAGAATCAAGCATAAGGATAGAGGTATGATAAATCTCATGTCCAATGTCATTATTGCAAAAATTATGTTCATCGTGCAAATGAATGTACAAAGAAGTAAAATGACATGGGTACTAAAGCTAGTGTAAATTGCACAAAATAAAATAGGAACCATGGTAACATGCTCTTAGCTTGTAATGTAGCACAAGAAAAACAAGAAGATGTATGGCTCCTAGATTCAGGTTGTAGCAACCAGATGACTGGAAACATAGCAATGTTTTCCAATCCAGATGAAAGTGTAAGATCTGAAGTGGCAATAGGGACTCATAGCAAGGTCTCTGTCATGGGGAAAGGAAGAGTAAACATACTGACAAAGAAGGGAGAGAATACGTTCGTGTTAGATGAATATTATGTCCCTGGCCTAAAATGTAACCTTCTAAGCATTGGATAGCTCATGCAAAAGGGCTAAAATGTGTTTTTTAAATATTATGTGTGCATAATCATAGATATACCTCCAAGTATATGGCTCATTGTTAAAGTGCATATCACAAGCAATAGAATGTTTCCTCTCAAGATCAAATCATACTTGAAGGAAGGAGGTGTTGTAGCAATTTTCACAAAATAAATATTTCAAGAAGAAGTGAAAGATGAGAAATGGTTATGGCATTTGAGATTTGGACATCTCAATTTTTGAGGTTTGAACTTGTCACAAAGAAAATGCATGATAAAGGGATTACCACTCATAGGGAAACCAGAAAACCTATGTGAAGGCTGCATCTTGGGAAAACAACACAAAGAATCATTTCCAACATGAAAGAGTATAAAGGAAAAGGCACGTTTGTAGATTGTTCACTCAGATTTATGTGGACCAATGTAAATTCCATCATTAGCTGGCAGTCATTATGTTTTGACATTTATAGATGATTACACAAGGAAGACATAGTAGCAATATAAAAGAATGATGCATGGGATTTAGTGGACCTCCCATAAGGAAAATAGTTTATTGGAGTGAAATGGGTCTATAATACCATAAGCAACATTGAAGTCAAGATAGAAAGACACAAAGCAAGGCTAGTTGTTAAAGGCTACAAGAAACAACAAGGAAGAGACTATGAAGAAACCTTTGCACCAGTTACAAGGATGGAGACGGTGCAGACAATGTTGTCTATAGCAGTAAAAAAAAACATGGAAAGTTTATTGAATAGATGTGAAGTCAACATTCTTGAATGAAGTGCTGAAAGAGGAGGTGTGTGTTCAAAAACCTCCTGGCTATGAGATAGAAGGCCAAGAACACAAAGTGTGTAATTTGAGAAAAGATATTTATGGGCTGAAGCAAGCACCACTAGCATGGTACAACATAACTGATGCTTACTTGATGAACAATGGGTTCGACAGGTGTGATGGTAAACCCACATTCTACATCAAAGAAAATGATGGTAAAATTCTTATCGTTTTTTTGTATGTATATGATTCTATTTTTATAGGCAATGATGTTTCTCTCATTGTTGATTTCGAAGCAGTCATGAAAAGTGAGTTTCAAATGAATGACTTGGGTTTGCTATTATTTTTTTTGGGCATAGAAGTAAAGCAAACAGAAAAGGAACTTCTATTTCCCAAGAAAAGTGTGTTGGAGAAATTTTAAAAATGTTCAATATGTTGAACAACAAGCCATCTTCAACTCCAACTATCATGGGGTTGAAGTTGAGCAAGGAAGATTGCAGCAAGAATGTCAATCTGACATTGTACAAAAGCATGGTGGGTAGTCTAATGTATTTGACTGCAACTAGGCCTAATATAATGTATGTAGTAAGTTTGATATCTGATTTCATGGAGACACCCAAGGAGACACATTGGCAAGCAGTCAAGAAAATATTGAGGTATGTAAATGGAACAAAGGAGTATGGTGTTCTATACTCCGAAACTGATGATTTTAAGCTAATTGGTTACACTGACAGTGATTGGGATGGAAGTGTTGATGACAAAAAAGGCACATGAGGGTATGTTTTTCATTGGGATCACCAGCCATTTCATCAGAAGTTGAATATGTAGCAGCAACACTAGCAGCATGCTAAGCAGGTTTGATGAGAAGGATGCTGAGGGATTTATGTCATGAACAAGACAAAGGAACCACAATTTTCTGTGATAAAAACTCAACAATTTCATTGTCAAAGAATTTGGTTTTCCACAAGAGAAAAAAGCATATTGGTGGGAAATAGTTTTGTTTTCCACAAGAGAACAAAGCATATTGATGCCAAATACCATTTCATAAGGGAATTAGTTAACAATGGTGAAATTGTGTTGCAGCATTGCAGGTTGAAGGCATAATTTGTAGATATCCTTACAAAGCCATTGCGACAAAATAATTTTGTTTACATAAGAAAATGTCTGGTAATGGTTGATGGCGGTAGTTTTGATTAAGGGGGGAGTGTTGTAAATACTCCCAACCACCGCCATGAATAAAATTTGCAGCAGCCCACACCTCAATTGAATTTTGTTTCAGGGAATGACAAAGCCTAGGTTTCAAATCTGAAGGCGTTCCATGTAAAATCAACAATAGAGTACCTGAGCCCACACTCTGCATTTATTTCTTATCCATTGTATTCACCTACCTCATTTTCCCACATACCGTAGCCCACATCTTTTAAAGTTTAACTCTTAAGCCTTTCGCCGAACGTTAAGTTTCCACTGATGCGATATTGGTGAGACCCACCAACCATTTCCCCATTACCAATCCACCACAAACCTTTGCATTTCTGTTTATTCCTTACCTTTCACATTTTGCACTTCTCACCAATTAACAACACGCAGCCCGCACTTCGCAACTTTTAAGTTTTACATTTAAGCGCCCACACCAAAAATTTTGAGGTTGTGATGCAACCTCGTCATCGTACAGCACAAGTCATAAATACCACACTTCGTAAGTTTTTCGATTTACTTTTTTTATCCACCCGCACTTTGCAAGATTTATGTTTTACCTTTTAGCATGCTCACACTTTTTATCATTTACTTTTTCTTCCACTTGCAAGTTCACACTTCGCATATTTTAAGACTGACATTATAGACACCCGCAAGTTATGTTATTTGAGTTATGATGCAATCACAAATGCACATGGCAATCTTAGGAGGATTGCGCTCGCAAAGTAAAAAATTTAAGTTGCGATGCGATAAGTGCCATCGCACATTGAAATCATAAGGATTTAGGGTTTTCCCATAAGTTCCAGTTAAAATTTGTAATCGCCAAAATGCAATTTGCGATGGAGGCATGGACACGATGTGCTTTCGCAGGCAGAACCCATAATATTTCAAGTCTGGAAGTTTATGTTTTTTGTACGTTGTTTCGTGTAGAAAACGGTAAAACAGGCAGAAGGATGTTTGGGTTATTTTATGTCAGATCCAACATTGAATAGCATTGAAACTTCAGGCTTTGGCATTTTTTATTAATCAATTGTAATTTCATATGTTAACAAAGATGAATAGATGAAGTTTTCCTCTCATGTTTTTGCTCTGTCTGTCTGTGTGATTTTATTTTCCGCATATTGCACCTTTGTTTTGTGTATGTTCTCGACATAGATCAGAGCATACCTGAATTTTCCAACATGGTATCAGAGCTTTCCATTGGAAATTTCAACATGGTATCAGAGCTGGTCTAGGCTCTCAGTGAAAGAAGGAAATGTTTACTGAAGAAGCTGAAAGGTTGTTTTGCGAAGCGAATTCTCTAGGAGTGAGAAGGTTTTGTTTAAATATTCAATATGGCAGCAAAAAGCATAAGCCTAACTAATCCCCAACTACCACAGTTCAGTGGGAAGAATTATGATGATTGGGCCATTACAATGAAGGCATTGTTTGCTTCACAAGATATTTGGGACCTGGTGGAAAATGGTCTCCAAGAACCAACAGATGCAACAACATATAATTCTTTGACACAAGCATAAAGAGATTTGGCGTGGGACAGTGAGAAGAAGGACCCCAAATCCATCTTCTATATTTTCAAAGTAGTACATGATAATATATTCCCAAGGGTTGCAGCAACAACAAAGTCTAAGGACGCATGGAATACCCTCTAGACGGCCTACCAAAGCATGGCAAAGGTGAAGACAAAAAAATTTCAAATGTTCAGAAGAGATTTTAAAACTATTTGTATGAAAGAGTCTGATAATATAGACTCATTCTTCACACATGTGATTGGTTTTTTTACCCAAATAAGGTCTCATGGAGAGACACTTGAAGAAAGGAGAATATTTGAGAAAGTCTTAAGAAGTCCACCTTTAAGGTTTGATGCCATAGTTGTGTCTATTGAAGAGACAAAGGATCTCTCACAGTTTCAAGTGGATAAGCCTCATGCATCACCGATATCTCATGAGGAGAGACTGAGCAGAGAAAAAAAACTTGCCATTAGAGCATGCATTTAAGACACAAATGTCTTTTGGTTAAGTTATAGATCAAGGAAGATCAAACTATTGAGAAAGAGGAAGAAGCCCACACAGAGGTGGGAGAGGTAGCCCTGCAAGCACAAGCGGAAGGGACAGCAATCAGAATCCAAGCCAAGGCTCAAGCCAGAATAAATCACAAGGACTGAGGTATGATAAATCTAATGTCCAATTTCATTATTGCAAAAAGTATGGTCATTACGAAAATGAATGTAGAAAGAAGTAAAATGACATGGCTAGTAAACCTAGTGTAAATTTCATAAAAGAAAACTAGAACCATGGTAACGTGCTCTTAGCTTGTAATGTAGCACAAGAAAACAAGAAGATGTATGGTTCTTAGATTCAAGGTGTAGAAACCACATGACTAGAAACATAGCTGTTACACAGTAATTTGTCACCGTCCCTACCATTCCCCGTCCCGCACAATGGAGGACCCATTTTGTGACCTGTGAACATTGTCATGCCTTGAAAACATCATCAATGCATTCCTCTAAGCATGAGCTTCATTTGCCCTAAAGACATCTCCTTGCAAAAATCATGAAAAACATCCCTTTTTGCATTGGCGTGGGCAGACAGTTCAGCACTCGCGCCAATGGGGAAAATCCTGCAAAGAGGCCGCGCCAACTGGCGCTCTGTCCCAGAGCAGTAGTCGCGCCAGCCAATTTAAGGAGTGTTTTTTAAATAAAGATGGCGAAAGTTGAGTTTCAACAAACTCAGAAACCATTGCCTATCTTGAGTTGGGAGGTTTGGCTGCGGGAGTTCTATGGAAGGGAAGTGGTTTTGCCACCTCCCATGGAACCTTCCTTGTTGATAGGGCCAATCCCATAATAATAGGGATCCCAACTCCCTCCTTCCCCATCTATAAAAGCCTGCTCAAATCAATGGCAAGCTAGTCTTGAAGTACCTAAGCTTTGAATCTCCATATTCCCAAGAGCCTTTGTGCTGTAAAGAATCCTCTATTTCCCTTAAGGCCAACTCAAGTAAGGAGACCATTGTCGAGAGACTCCGGAGAGGTTTTCCCTTTCCTTGGCGAGCTTTGCGAGACGTGGACGACTGGAGACCCATTCGAAAGAGACTGCGATGTCAGAACTCGGTTGTAATCTCTCTTCGTTTGTTATTTAAAAGATGATTATGATTATAGTTCCACTCTGTTTTCCATCATGTTAATATGAGTAACATCCTTTCTGACTGATGTTTAGTAACGCATGCCGGATTTTATGCTTGTATCTGTTCGTTTCTTCCATGTGCAGGTGTTCATCCGCAGAGATCGTGGAGGGATTGTGATCTACCGAGGCTGAAGAACGCGGACGCTTCTTCTTCAGATCATAGCGTTGGAATCCAGGTAGGCTTCTATACCTATTCTTTTCATTCGTAACTAGGAACTTGCGTCATAACATTGTTTGATTGTTGTTAGACCCCTACTGGGCTAGTAGGGATCGCCTCTATCCATAGAGGGGATTTACCTCCTCAACAATTTGGCGACTCCGCTGGGGATATCGTCTAGATTTCACTGTGTCGTTTGTGTTGTCTCGCTTTGATTATTTTATGTTTTCCTTGCTTGATGAACCTTCTGGGTTGGGTTCTTTCACTGTTTTTACTTCTTGGTTTGCTTAGCTTGCATTGGTCTGCTTCTGGAGTAGCTTGTTTTTAGTTTTGCCTGAGAAACTCGACTGGCACGGGTTTTAACCCGACAGTCGCACCAATTGGCGCATGTTGCTTTTGTCTAGCCCGCGCCAATTGCTTTCTACCGCCAGTTTCATCCTTACAGTCGCGCCACCCCTGTAAGGTTTTTTGAGTTTCCTCATTTTTGAGCTCTCTGGATTTGGTCAGTGTTTTTCTTCTTGATTTTCCGACTGCCTGAGTGTGTTGGAGTCTTGTTTGACTGAGAATTCACCTCTGTCCTTTGGTTGTTTGCGTTTATCTACCGATTTCATGTTTTAAGCCCTAGGGCATCTAGTGGCTTAGTGTATCGAGCCCTCCTTGGGAGTTTTGGTGTTTTGATTGTCTTGTCAACTATCTGATTGATTCTCCGCATCCTCTAAGTAGTTGTTCATTGTTTTGTTGCGATTTTTGGGAGATTTTTCATTCCTTCATTCGAAATTCGTTTGGTCTTGCCTTGGACCTAGATCACACGGTCCATTGGAAGCTTTTGAGTCTTTTCTTTGTTTTTAGAGACTTTGGTCAATTTGGGGATCTGATTGCTTGTGTTGTTGAGTGAAATTTGTTTGTTTCACTCTCTTGAATATCTTTTCTCAAGTTGTTCCATTTGTTTTCAAGTTTGTTTAGTGCATATTAGCTATCGGACATTGAAAATCAAAAAAAAAAAAATCTCTTTTGCTTGTGTTGATTAGTGCAAATTGTGATCTTTTCCATCTTGCTAGTGATTAGTGTTTTGAACGAAAAGTTTTCAATTTCATTAGTTGCATTAGAGATCTCATTGTTTGTCTTCCGTTCATTTCGTTTGTGTAAAAGCTCTCAACTCTTCTCTAACTAGTTTTCATCGAACGAAATGTTGGACTGTGGCATATAGCTTTGCATTTAGGAGTATTTCGAGACACTACATACGATAGGGCCTGAAAATTGAAACTTAATTGAAGATCAACTGTAAAATTTATTCAATTAACCTAAGGCAGCATTGGAACTTAACGAAACATATTCAGAAGGTCTAGGCTAGAGACGTGTTCCGGCGTCGTTAAACCTAGCAGTTGTCGTTCGCCTGTTAGCTTTAGACAGCGCTAGTACGGACTTGTGCTCCCCGTACCGTCGCGTATATAAAGGGAGACCCCTCTAGGTTTTCAATCCTTTATCCACAGGAAGCCGAGTCTACCGCCCTATACCCATGATACACCGAACACATCATTTGGGGAGACTACCTGCACGTACGGAAAATCCTTGGTCGATTTCTGTTTCATTATTGAAACCAAGGTGTATATTGCAGTTCACGGATATTTGGTACACCCTTTGTGCCTAGTATTTCCTGAGCAGTCATTTGGTCTTTTCTGACTCCCTAAACTTGAAAAGACCGTCAAGCGCTTGTCCTTTCATGCTTGTGTCAACTCTGAAAGAGATAGAGTCATCTTTTTATCGTTTCTCGACTCTTAAAATATGAAACGGTAGAATTTCTTACTTTCCAATGTGGTAAAATTAATCGCCCACAATTACACACCCATTTAGACATTGCTTGTTGGCCGTTTGATCATGTGTCTTAACTCGTTTTCAGCCCGTGTGTGTCTTTGCTCTTTTTCTCTAGTCTTTTGCCATAGTGGCGGAACCTTCGGTTTCATCTACTGGTAGTCCTTACACGGACGATTCTTCAGAAGCTTCTTAGTCTTCTGTTGAACCACAGCAGCCTGTTGTTTTCGAATTTCCTGACGGGGGAACAGTTCTCGCCGAGCAACCCTTTGGAGGACCAGTTGAGTTCAATTGGCCCTTTTCGGACCCTGTGTCTGAATTGAGATTAGGAGTTGATTTCCTTTCTCTTACATCGGGTTCACCGTTTGTTGCTGCTGTTTTTCCTCCTAGTCCTCGCCGTATTTTGCGTGATTTAACGGCAGGATCAACCATGAGTGATTTTGGTGAGGAAATTCCTGGTGACGACTATCAGCGCATCCCGCGTAGATTGTTTGAGGGAGACGACTCTGAGCTGGCTACCATGTCGACAACCAGTCCTTCTTTACCACAGGGATACAGATCTCTGGGTCAGATCATTTCAGCTGCAGCCTCTATGGGAATATCATCTCCTGCTTCGAGGCCAGCTGTCACTACACCCGGGGTGTCCCCTTCGACGCCCGTCACTTCTGTTCCCGTTCGGCCCACTGTTTGTGTGGCTGCCTCTTCTTCTGTTGTCTCAACATCTGCTACCAGGGCTGGGCCAACTCCTGAAGATGTTTATCTAGCTACTGCTATACCAGAGAATATCTCTCCGGAGGAGTATCGGTTGTCTTTACAACAGTCGAACGCCGAAGCTGGACCGTTTCCCCAAGATCCTTACCGATCTTTCTTTTCGCACTATGCACAGGATGGTACTCCCGTGTATGCTTTCCCAGGTTAGTATGATGAGCACGGGGAGGTTTTGCGCCTTCCCTCTCCTGAGGCTTATTTATATGCTCAAGGCTTACCGTACAACCAGGCTTATAACCTGCAGGGACAGCCCTTCCAAGGCCAACCTGCGGGCCAACCTGGCTATTTGTATGACCCACAGGGACAACCCATCCAAGGCTACCCTGCGGGCCAGCAAGGGCCATTGTACAATCCGCAAGGACCATATTATAGCCCTGCTGGTCAACCTGCTCAGCCTCAGCCGGGGTATCAACCGGGACCGGCCTATGGTCCTGGGGGGCAAATCCAGCCTTCTTTACCAATGCAACCGCAGTATCCTGTTGTTTCTAACGTTGCATATCAGCCAGGACCATCCTATGGTTCTGCTTCAGGTCAAACCGGTTTCCAGCAAGCACCTGGTCCTGTTCCACCACCGGGCCAACCGGTTCATCCGGTACAACCCGGTGTCCCACCTCCAGGCCAACCGGCCCATCCGGTACAACCTGGGGCTCACTTACAACCAGGTCAACCTGCGCAACCGGCGCCTCCTGTCTATCCGGGTCAACCTGGTCATTCAGGTCAGCCCTTGCATCCGGGTCAACCTGTTCACTCAGGTCAGCCCTCTCAGTCGGGTCAACCTGTTCATTCAGGGCAGCCCGCTCATTCCATTAACCCTGCACATCAGCCGGTTCATTCAATGTCGCAGCCAAATCAACAGCTGCGCCCTACTTATCAGGCTCCGCAGGGTTCCACTTTTCAGCAGCCTAATCATCCTCGGGGTGGTTATTATCCTCATGGTCAGTCTCAACCGAACTATAACCACCCTAGAGGCTCTCAGTATTATCCTCCTCCACTCGGTTTTACCTACACTCAGCAGCCAAATCCAAACGCTGCTTATACTGGGCCGACACATAATCAGGGTGTCCGTACCCTGGTTATCAAGCCCCACACTATGGTTACCAGCATCCAAATCAGTCTGGTTATACGACCTACGCCCCCTACGGTCAGAATCCTGCGGGACAGAACCCGTGGGGGCAAGGATATTCACAACCATCGTGGAGTATGGGTACCGGACCTCATCCTGGGCCTGGCATGGCAGTTAACCCTCCATTGTCGTTCCTGGCTACCTTGGAACTGCCGGATGTTTCAAAGTTGACCAATGATCCGATTTTACATAATCCATATTGGCCTCCGGTTCCCACCAAGATACCATGTGATTGTCCCAAGTTTGAAGGAAAAGCTGGCGAAGACCCCCAGGCGCATGTGATGACGTACCACCTTTGGTGTTCATCTAACTCTTGGGTCGACGATTCGATCCGTTTGCGTCTTTTCCAGTGTACTTTAACAGGAGCTGCTGCTAAGTGGTACATAGAGCTATCCCGTGGTATTTTTCAGGATTTCAACTCTTTAGCCATGGCTTTCCTCACGCACTTCCAGTTACCAGTCCGGTATGAGGCCGGGACGCACCTCCTGACTTCTCTGAAGCAGGACAAGGCCACTCACATCTCAGATCACATTCATGAGTGGCGGCGCCGTCGTCGACTGATCAAGTTTCACATACCTGATCAGATTTTGACTCACTGGTTCACCACCTCCTTTGTGAATAAAATCGCTCAGGATATCGCGATGGGAGTGTGTGTGACGGAGGAACAAGCTATTGCGCGTGCCCAGTACTTGGATCTTGTCTATTCGCAGTCTGGCATGCTTTATGACATCTTGACTGATGCTCCACGGCCCGGAACCACTAAGGCTCCACCTACCCCTGCGGTGGATGGTGTCATTAGTTCCGTCTCTCAAAATTCGAAGAAGTCTTCGAATGGGAAGCAGAAGGCTAATTCTTCCAACAATACCTCTGCTAATCCCGCCTCATCTGATTCTGGTAAAACCGCGGAGGTGAATGCCGTCCAGGCCAATCCTGCGGAAAAATCCTCCAAGGGGAAGAAGAAGGGCAAAGGCAAATCAAAATCTGATGCCCCGAAACCGGAATCTAAATCTCGAACTGAGGATGGCTCTCAACGTAAGCCGAAATTCCCTTGCCTCATCTGTGAAGGTGACCATTACACTAAGGATTGTCCATGACGGTCTGAGGTTAGTCAACTTCTTAAAGGCTCTAAAGGGACTCCAGCTGTTTTAAAAGAGCCATTTCCATCTCAGTAGACCCAGATGGTCGAACATGCGTCACCATCTGCACCATTTGGGTCTCAGGTTTTCATGATGAAGACTAATGCACCTATCACTATCGCTACGCGTTCAAAGGATTACAATGAATCGCGGCAGGCACCCGGGAAGGCAGTTGCGGATGGGCCACCTCCCCCACCTGCCTCCGGTCCATTGGAAATCGAGAAACCGACTCCTAAACCCGTTGTGAAACCACCTCCCAAGGGTGTTCTTCAAAGATCCTCTTATAATCCAAATGCTCGTGCCGCCCAACATTACAGTATTGTTGAGGATCTGGCACAGGCGCCATGTGCTATGTCTGCACTTGAGGTTCTTCAAAGTTGTCCTTCACAACGGAAGGCTTTACTGTCTGCAATCGGTGGTATTGATCCCGCCGACTCGAGCCTTCTCACCTTCGATCTGGATAATTTTACTCCCCAGCTTCCACATCAAATCGCTTTGGTCATTAAAGTAGGGATTAACGGTCTGAACATTCACAGGGCCATCATAGATGAGGGTGCATCTACCTGCGTTATGTCCTCCGCTTGCTGGAAGGCCATTGGCTCTCCAGCCTTGTCATCATCTCCCAATGCCCTTGAGGCATTTGATGGTCGGGAATCTAAACCCCTGGGCGTTCTCGAGAGTCTTGCGATCACATTACAGGGAAAAACTGTCAACGTAGAAGTAGAGGTGGTTGACGCTAAACTCAACTACAATATACTTCTTGGCCGCAGCTGGACCCATGCCATGCTCTGCGTGCCGTCTACCGTCTTTTGATTCATTAAGTTCCCTCACGAGGGCAAGATTGTCACGGTAGATCAGTTGTCATTTTTCACCTCTAGCTCTGAGAACAACGTGCCATACGTGGATCAAATTCCGAATCCCCCAGACAGTGTAGGACCTGGTCTTTTCAAAGACCCAGTCCTCATGGGTATATTCCCCGCACCGTCACCGAATACCGCTCAAGTCAACATGTTGTCCAGGACTGATGACCCCTGGCTTATTCCTACACCTGAGTAGGTATATGAGTTTGGAGAATCCATGCCTTTAACGCCAGTAGAGATCAGCTATTGTGAGATTGTTGCCGCATCGGATCCTCAACCTCCTCAGCATGCTCCGATGAGCATGGCTCTCGACGTCTACTCGCAATCCCCCTGGCTTGGTCAGGCTGATTCACCTGATCCTCTTAGAGAGACTTTTCCTTCAGATGAGGCTATCATTTAAACTATGTCTCTTGAGGAGCTGCCCTGGGGCGATGGACATCATCGCTCCTCGTTTATGCCCAGTTTGGGGGAAATGACTAATTTTCTAGAGCGTTATGCTACTCAGGTTCCTTCCCGTCCTCTTCAAACACCGATCTTAATACACGAGGTCTTTTCGGAGGGTAATCTGAGTAAAATTACTCAAACTGTTCCAATCAACATCTCCGTTAAATCGGGGATTGTTGAGAACATTCATGTGGGTGTGACTTGTTCTCCCGAGGAGATTCAAGTCTATACTGAGCTTTTCAAAGAATTCAGAGATGTTTTAACATGGTCTTACGAGGAAATGCCGGGAATCGATCCTAGTATTGTCGTGCATGAGATTCCAACCTATCCAGGTGCGAAACCCGTGCGCCAACGCTTACGTCCCATGCATCCTCGGAAAGCCGCCGCTATCAAGGCAGAAGTTGAAAAACTTCTGAACGCGGGTTTTATTTATCCCATCCCCCTTACAGAATGGGTGTCCAACATTGTCCCTGTCGATAAAAAGCAGGGTACAATTCGAGTCTGTGTGGATTATCACGACATCAATCGCGCCTGTCCAAAGGATAATTATCCCACTCCGTTTATCGATCAGATCATCGACGAATGTGCCGGGAGTGAGATCTATTCCTTAATGGACGGTTTCTCAGGTTATAACCAAATCAATATTGCACCTGAGGATCAACATAAGACCACATTCATCTGTCCGTGGGGCACTTTCGCGTACAAAAAACTCCCGTTCGGCTTAAAAAACGCTGGCGCCACGTTCCAGCGCGCGATGTCCTATGCTTTTCATGATATTCGCCATATCGTCCAGCCTTACCTGGACGACTTTCCAGCCCATTCGAGTAAGCGAGAGGACCATCCTGAGCATCTCCGCCAGATATTCCTTCGTTGTAGACGCTACAATATCAGGCTCAATCCTCATAAGTGCGTCTTCTGCGTTGATTCTGGCCGTCTTTTAGGCTTTATAGTCTCGAAAGACGGGATTCGCCTTGACCCTCTAAAGGTTGAGGCCATCGTAAATCTCCCATCACCCTCCTCCCTGTATCAGTTACAGAGTCTGCAAGGGAAAGCGAATTTTCTTAGGCGCTTTATCCCAAATTATGCCGAGGTGGCCAAAGGATTCACTCGTTTGTTAAAGCAGAACGTTCCCTTTCACTGGGACGAAATTGCTCAGGAATCCTTTGAGAAGCTGAAGACATTGCTAGTTAATGCTCCGTTGCTTCGTCCTCCGGACTACCACCGCGACTTCACTTTGTATCTAGCCGCCGCATTTAGCACCATCGCCATGGTCTTGGTGCAGGATGACGATAACGGTGATGAACATGTTGTTTATTACCTGTCTCGAAACCTTCTTGACCCGGAAACACGTTATGCACATGTCGAGAAGTTGGCCTTAGCAGCAGTACACGCCGTACAACGCTTTCGCCATTACATCGTTTTGCGCACGATAACAGTGGTTTCAGACTGCAACCCTATGATGTATATTATTTCTAGACAATTACTAGGGGGCAAGTACTCCAAATGGATCGTGATCCTGCAGGAGTTTTACTTGGAGTTCACCACTGCCAAGTCAACTAAATCACTGGTCTTTGTGGATTTGATATGTTCTCTCCCTACAGACTCTGTTCCCTCACACTCTGAAGACCATATACCGGACGAAACACTTTTTCTCATCAGTACTCGTGATCCTTGGTACGGTGACATAATAGTGTATCTTCAGACCGCGACATTTCAGTCTGAGTTGGATAAAACTGCCCGCCGTCGGATTCGGCACCAGTCCCAACCCTACCGTATAGTAGGAGATACCTTATATCGCATTGGAGTAGATTCGGTTCTCCGACGATGCCTTACCTTGGAAGAGGCTGAGAAAGTCATAAATGACTATCACAGTGGCACCTATGGCGGACATATGTCCGGGTATGCTACTGCCCAGAAGATTCTGCAGGCAGGTTATTTCTGGCCCTCCATATTCAAGGATTGTATCACTGCGGTCCGTAAATGTCATCCATGCCAGATTTTTCAGCGCAAGATGCACGCGTCGTCGTTGCCATTGCATCTCGTTATTACCATCGGCCCTTTTGCGAAATGGGGCGTGGATTTTATGACATGTAACCCTCACTTGGCCGGGGGGCATGCGTATATCATTATCGCCGTCGACTACTTCACTAAGTGGGCCGAGGTGATGCCTACACTAGCTGCTGACAGGAAAACGGCTGCTCAATTTATATTCAACCACGTTATTGCACGGTTCGGGGTTCCTCAAGCCATCGTCACTGATCACGGTACTCATTTCCGCGATTACATGATGGCGGAGCTGACTTCAACGTTGGGCTTGCGTCACGACAGCTCAACACCATACTACCCTCAAGCGAATGGTCAGGTTGAAGCGGTGAACAAGGTTTTGGTCACCATGCTTCAACGAACAGTTGGGATTCATAAATCCAGTTGGCATCTCCAACTGTTCTTAGCTCTCTGGGCATACCGAACATCTGCTAAGAGTGCAACCGGATTCACACCATTCCAATTGGTGTACGGTCTGGAAGCTACTCTGCCGGTTGAATGTGAAATTCCTTCGCTTAAATTAGTTGTGGAGCTCTTACCGGATACTTCTCCTGAGGAAGAACGTCTTCTGTATCTCGAACGGTTGGATGAAACCTGTCGTCTAGCTGCTTTGATCATCGAAGCACAAAAGAAGAGGGTCAAAACTCATTTTGATCAATCTGTTTCTCCTCGTTCTTTCATTGAAGGAGACCTCGTCCTCTTGTACGATCAGGCACATGATAAGCTTGGAGCCGGTAAGCTCCAGCCTATGTGGCACGGGCCCTATATAGTAAAACGCGTTTTGAAAAATGGGGCCTACGAGCTTATAGATTACGAAGGAGTTCCACTGGCACAGCCCAGAAATGGGCTGTACCTTAAAAGGTACTATGCCTGAAGAGATTTCTTGGTGTGGTGTGTGTACATAGGTGTGTGATTGTCATTTGCGTGCATAGTGTGGTGTGCTTTGTAAACATCTTTCTGCTGATCGGGTCTTCCTGGTTGTGCAGATGTCTATTCATCCATTTGTTGGTTTCGCGGATGGTGCCTCCCGCAGTACCAGGAATCTGTCTTCTGCAGCCTGGGTAATCTACGATCCTGCTGGTGAGTTGATTGACCCGCAAGGTGTGTGTCTAGGACGTACCACGAACAAAATCGCGGAATATAGTGCCGTGTTGGAATTATTAACCGAGGCAGTAAACCTTGGTATCCGTGAATTGCTTGTGTACCTAGATTCACAACTTGTAGTGTTACAACTGAACGGACACTATTCGGTAAGGAACCCGTCCATCTTACGTCTGTATTTGCGTATTCGATTAATGGAAAGGAATTTTGACTACATTACATATCATCATATACCCAGGCATTTGAATACATTAACAGATGCATTAGAAAATTTGGTATTAGAGAGACATTTGCGCAATTTATAAATCATCATCTCATGTAAAGAAAGACTCATCCAGAAATAGATATGTATATATATGGATATCGAAATGTTTACCTAGAGTGTATCACATAAAACTCAAAAAATATACATAATCGTCTTAGTACATCCGGAGACGCTATGTCTCTCAAAAAATAGGTGTGGTATAAATCCTAAGGACTAATCCGCATGGTGTTCATGATAGCACGTGACTGCATGCACTAAGTGCCTCAGGATTCGGTCGATCTGACTCGGAACTCCCACCGTGTGGCGCTGGTATGCCATCGGTACGTCTGCTAGCCGGGCATAGTCTGGAATCCCGTGGGCAATCCCCTCGAGGTTCTGGATCAACTCATCTCCTCCGGTGCCTTCTCCCTGAATCTCAGGGGCGATTTGTGTCCTCCAGGAGATTGGAGACATCCCAGCTGGTCTCTCAGGTCCCACATCTGCATGCATATATGATTGTGTTAGGACGAATGTGTATTAACAAAAAAACATATAAACATAAAATCAAAATATGAGGTCTTACCCAACTCCTCGTCCCAGTCGTCTCCTTCTGGCAGTGGGAGATCTGGGTCCCCAGTAAAGTCAGTTCCTGCATAGGGCCAATCTTCCACGACAATCAGCTGGCGCCGTAACCACCTAAAGAACTTTGGCCTCCAGGACATCTGTTGGCCACCTCCAGAACTTGGCATCAATGCTGCCCAGCGAGCCATTCTTGGCTCTCGTGGTATCGGACTCGCCACTGCGGCCCCTTGGCCCTGGAAGATTGGTAAGCGTTCCAGAATGAACGATACCAATATGGAACCATAACCGAACTGTTTCAGTTTCCCCTGTTTGCACTTTGTGAGCTGCCTTTTCATGTTGATTGTTACTGCTTCTACCCAGTTAAACAGTAAGGGACCCATGCATTCTGAGGCCAGCAGGAGTTGGGTCTTCGTGGCCTCGTGCAGAGCCTGCGACCCAGCAGCCCGCGTGATGGTATGGAGAACTACTCTCAATGCTAGATCAGGGATGGTGTGGATATCCACCTTCTTGCTTCCTGATCCTGTTTGTGCCCCTCGGCACACCCATGCCATCACTTCTTGCATATTTTCCCCAGATGGTCTGCTTCCAGTCAATACAGGGATTGGACCTCTGCGGGACAATCCAGTGATGAAATAAACATCGATGACCTCCATTTCTAATACCTGGTCTCGTAACCTGAACACCTGTTCATGTTCATCCCAGATACCGATTAAATACTGGAGGAGCTCAGGTTGAGCTCGTAAACATGGTGTGAGGAAGAACTTCTTCAATCCACAGTTTCTAAGTGTATTCATGCAAGCTTGACTTTGCATGGCTTGTTCATCCTCTTCTCCGTGTTCTCGTTCTTTCCATTCGATTGCCATTTTGAGTGATTACCTGCATTCATATGGTCAAAAACCCTTAGTTAGATCTTTGATGAGCTTCAAATTCCATGCAATTTGGTCTAAATGTCAAAATTTTGGGCAGATTTTTAGGTTCGGCCGCTGGAGCGGCTGTTTTGTGAACAGTCGCGCCACGTGGCGCGAGCCCTTTGTAAAAAGGAGCTCATTGGCGCGGGTTCGTGCCCGATACCCGCGCCAATGGGCGCAGCCCTAAAATTTTAAAAGTGGCCACAGAGAACTGATGTTTAAGGGAAAATTATTAAAAAATGAATGAGAATGAAGAGCAAAAGAGCGCCTCTTACCTGTGACAGACGAGAAGCTGAATGGTCGACTGGATTTGTCGCAATCACCGTCAGAAGTTTCTGCTCCAAAAGGATCACTGTTGCTTTCCACCAAGGTAAATAGTAAAAGTAATTTTATTTTTACCAATTTGACATATTTATAAATTTTTCAACGTTAAATGAGTTTTAAAAGTTATTTTTATCAAATATTTGCATATGTTATGTCGAAAATGGATTTTACGCTTGCTTGGTATGTGCAGCAGCAGGTTTTTGCGACTTAAACGATGGAAACGAGTTGTATTTTATACTTTTTCGGACTCGGTAAATACACGAAAAAGTCACTCTGGAGTCATCTTTCAGCTCTTTTCTGACTCTCTAAACATGAAAAGATTGCCGAGGCCCTTGTCGTTTCGATCTCGTTAAAATGGACGCGAATCGACATCCACCCGGTATAAGTTTAACCCTTTTTCGGGCTGGGATGGATTGATTACGAAAAAGGAATACCCTAGCCTATCGCGACTAGGAGGTTTTCCCGGATATTGTTTTCTACCTTTTCGGATCTGGAGAACTATTTACGAAAAGGGACCTGTGGAGTTTTCTTTTCCGCTGTCTTTTCAAACTCTCTAAACATGAAAAGACGCCGAGTTCTTCCTTTGTCAGACTCGTTAAACCCTGATGACATCGGATCTAGTCGAAATGACGTTCTCCAAGTTCCTCCTTCCTAGGACTCGTTAAATGCACTAGGATGGATTCGCCCGAAGGGCAGACTTATATTGCAAGCATATGCTATCCCCTTCAAGCTTGTTATTAAAAATAATTGGGGTACTCGCCAGAAATGGTGGGGGAAAAATAGAACCATCGTCGTTGTCATCGGCAGTATGTCGCTCTTGAACATGGCACTTGTCTGCATTCGTGTCGGGTTGGGGACATCTCATCTCGTTTCTTCACTTTGCCTCTGTGGGTTTGCATAATTCCTTTTGACCTCTCATCTGCTCATTGCCTCGTCACCGTGACCTCTGATCCGTTGATGTCGAATACTGCCAAGTCCACTGTCGTGCCATTTATATGTTCAAGAGAAGTTGGCCTCTGCAAATATCAACCTTCCTCTGTTTCTCATACGATCTTGATTCACAACAAAAACATCATGTTCCTCTGTCTCGTGTCGATGATGTGGGAAACATTATGGCCCACCTTCGATGAAGGTCACTTCCTGTCGACTTCAACTCATTATCCAGGAAGTTGGTCTAGAGACTCCTTATGGTACCTTGGAGCCTGCATGCCTCAATGGCAGGTTCGTCGCATTCGACGTGAGGTTTACATCATTGACCTCCGATCGAGTGATTCTGCGGGTGTTCGACGTCAACTCATTTATTCGCATGCCGTAGATTGTACCTTAGTACCTTGAGGACCATTGTCATTATTGGTGGTTTCTCTCGCGTCTGTTAACAACTTTCATCATTGGCTGGTAATCAGACGATGTTCTTGCATGTTCGACTTCGGCTCACATATTCACATGCTTGAACTTGTACTCCGTTGGGTCGAGATGGAGCGCAAGACCCTGGATTGTGTCTGTTGTAATCCAGGCTGCGATTGTGGATTATTATCATTATGTACATGACTCATTGATTGGATGGCTGCGACCATACCTGAGTCTATTTGTTTGATCTTAGTTGGATGGCTACGCCCATACCCTGGATCCGGATTATAGCATACTCTGTTTCGGATGGCTGCGTCCATACCACATATACATCATGTACTTGAGATATCAGTTGTATCTTTCTGCGCAGGTTTTCCGATGGCGGGCCTTCAGTTGAACATGTTCTCGTAAAGCATTTCACCCCTCTCTCTCTCGAGCCTCATACTTTAGGGGGCATCTGTTACACAGTAATTTGTCACCGTCCCTACCATTCCCCGTCCCGCATAATGGAGGACCCATTTTGTGACCTGTGAACATTGTCATGCCTTGAAAACATCATCAATGCATTCCTCTAAGCATGAGCTTCATTTGCCCTTGAGACATCTCCTTGCAAAAATCATGAAAGACATCCCTTTTTGCATTGGCGCGGGCAGGCAGTTCAGTACTCGCACCAATGGGGAAAATCCTGCAAATAGGTCGCGCCAACTGGCGCTCTGTCATAGAGCAGTAGTCGCGCCACCCAATTTAGGGACTGTTTTTTAAATAAAGATGGCGGAAGTTGAGTTCCAACAAACTCAGAAACCATTGCCTATCTTGAGTTGGGAGGTTTGGCCGCGAGAGTTCTATGGAAAGGAAGTGGTTTTGCCACCTCCCATGGAACCTTCCTTGTTGATAGGGCCAATCCCATAATAATAGGGATCCCAACTCCCTCCTTCCCCATCTATAAAAGCCTGCTCAAATCCATGGCAAGCTAGTCTTGAAGTACCTAAGCTTTGAATCTCCATATTCCCAAGAGCCTTTGTGCTGTAAAGAATCCTCTCTTTCCCTTAAGGCCAACTCAAGTAAGGAGACCATTGTCGAGAGACTCCGGAGAGGTTTTCCCTTTCCTTGGCGAGCTTTGCGAGACGTGGATGACTGGAGACCCATCCGAAAGAGACCGCGACGTCAGAACTCGGTTGTAATCTCTCTTCATTTGTTATTTAATAGATGATTATGATTATCGTTCCACTCTATTTTCCATCATGTTAATATGAGTAACATCCTTTCTGACTGATGTTTAGTTACGCATGCCAGATTTTATGCTTGTATCTGTTCGTTTCTTCCATGTGCAGGTGTTCATCAGCGGAGATCGTGGAGGGATTGTGATCTGCCGAGGCTGAAGAACGGGGATGCTTCTTCTTTAGATCATAGCGTTGGAATCTAGGTAGGCTTCTATCCCTATTCTTTTCATTCGTAACTAGGAACTTGCGTCATAACATTGTTTGATTGTTGCTAGACCCCTGCTGGGCTAGTAGGGATCGCCTCTGTCCGCAGAGGGGATTTACCTCCTCAACAATAGCAATGTTTTCCAATCTGGATGAACGTGTAAGATCTAAAGTGACAACGGGGACCGATAGAAATGTCTCTATCATGTGGAAAGCAAGAGTAAACATACTAACAAAGAAGGGAGAGAAGAAGTTTATGCCAGATCTCTGTTATGTACCTGGCCATAAATGAAACCTTATAAGCATTGAAAAACTCAAGAAAAAGGGCTACAATGTGTTTTTTAAAGATGATGTGTTCACAATCATGGATATACCTCAAAGTAGACAATTCATTGCTAAAGTGCATATGATAAGCAATAGAATGTTTCCTCTCAAGATCATATCAGACTTGAAGAAAGGAGGTGTTGTAGCAGTTGTCACACAAGAAATATTTCAAGAAGAAGCGAAAGATGAGAACTAGTTATGGCATTTGATATTTGGACATCTCAATTTCGGAGGTTAGAACTTGTTGCATAGAAAAGGAATGGTAAAGGGATCACCACTCATAGAGAAACCAGACAACCTATGTGAAGGTTGCATCTTGGGAAAATAACAAAGAGAATTATTTCCAGCAGGAAAGAGTATAAGGGCAAAGACAACTTTGGAGATTGTCCACTCAGATTTATGTGGACCAATGCAAATGCCATCATTAGCTGGTAGTCATTAAGTTTTTACATTTATATATGATTACACGAGGAAGACATGGGTCTATTTTCTAAAACAGAAAAGTGAAGTGTTTGAACAGTTGTACCACTACAAAGCTCTTGTTGAGAATAAAAGTGGACACTACATAAAAGTGTTGAGAAGTGACAGAGGTGGAGACTATATCTCTGAAGACTTCCTACGTTTCTGTAGGGAGCATGGAATACACAAGAAGCTTACCACAAGGTATACACCTCAGCAAAATGGTGTAGCAGAAAGAAATAATAGGACCATCATGGACATGGTAAGAAGTATGTTGAAGGCAAATAATTTACCAAATGAGTATTGGGTAGAAGGTATCTCTTGTGCAGTTTATATAACTAATATATGTCTAATGAAAAGTGTGATGAAAAAGTTCGAGAAAAATCATGGAGTGGAACAAAGAAATTTGTCACTCACATGAGAGTGTTTGGATGTGTGGCATATGCACATGTCCCGAACTAGTTAAGGAAGAATTTGGACAGCAAGGGGGAGAAATGCATATTTCTTGGATATAGTGATGAATCAAAGGCCTACAAAATCTATAATCCATCAACCAAGAAAGTAATCATCGGCAGATATGTTGAGTTCATAGAAGAAGAATCTTGGGATGGAAGTTTAGAGAAGACAGTAAATGTGAAGACATGTATGTCTCATGAAAAGAAAGAGGAATGGAGTGTAGCAAGAAAATCCTCAACAGTGACTCCTCCTCCACCTATAGAAGCTCAACCGATAAAACCACAAGAAATTAATAGAGAATCATTGAGAAATAAAGGAAGTGATTCTCCAATCACACCATAGGGATCAACAACTCCCTCGAGTTCAAGTAAAACTCCAAGAACATATTCCGAAAATACAAGAGGACCAAGATTCAGAAGTTTAAGTGAAATTTATTAGCAAGAAGAAGTTGATAATAATGTTTGTATGAATTCTTTATTTGTATTATTTTAACATGTTGATGACCCAATCCATTTTGAAGAGGCAGTCAAAGAAGAGAAGTGGATTGAATCAATGAATGAAGAGATAGGAGCTATAGAAAAGAATGTCGCATGGGAGTTAGTGGACCTCCCACAAGGAAAATAAGTTATTGGAGTGAAATGGGTCTGTAAGACCAAGAGCAACATTGAAGAAAATATAGAAAGACACAAAGCAAGGTTAGTTGTCAAAGGCTACATGCAGAATTAAGGAAGAGACTATGAAGAAACTTTTGCACCAGTAGAAGGGATGGAGAGAGTGCGGATAATGTTGTCCATAGTAGCACAACAAAATTGGAAACTTTATCAAATGGATGTGAAGTCAACATTCTTGAATGGAGTGTTGAAAGATGAGGTATATGTTGAAAAACCTCCTGGCTATGAGATAGAAGGCCAAGAACACAAAGTGTGTAAGTTGTAGAAATCTCTTTATGGGTTGAAGCAAGAACCATGAGCATGGTACAACAGGATTGATGCTTACCTAATGGAAAATGGGTTCGACAAGTGTGATGGTGAACCCACACTCTACATCAAAGAAAATGACAGTAAAATTCTTATTATTGTTTTGTATGTAGATGATTTGATTTTTACAGGAAATGATGTTTCTCTCATTGTTGATTTCAAATCAGTCATGAAAAGTGAGTTTGAAATGACTGACTTCAGCTTGCTAAGATATTTTTGGGCATAGAAGAAAAGAATACATATAAGGAAATTTTTGTTTCCCAAGAAAATTATGTTACAAATTTTTTAAAAAGGTTCAATATGGAGAACAACAAGCCATATTCAACTCCAAATATCATGGGGTTAAAGTTGCACAAGGAATATTGCAGCAAGAATGTTAATCTGACATTGTACAAAAGCATGGTTAGAAGTCTAATGTACTTGACTGCAACTAGGCATGATATAATGTATGCAGTAAGTTTGATATCCAGATTGATGGAGACACCCAAGAAGACACATTGGCAAGTAACCAAAAGAATATCAAGGTATGTAAATGGAACAAAGGAGTATGGTGTTCTATACTCTGAAACTGATGATTTTAAGCTGATTGGTTACACTGATAGTGATTACGTTGGAAGCATTGATGATAAAAAAAGCACATTAGAGTATGTTTTTCATTTGGGATCGGGAGCCATTTCATGGGCTTCCAAGAAGCATCCAAAAGTTTCATTATTAACAACATAAGTTGAATATGTAGCAGCAACAACAACAACATGCCAAGCCATTTGGATGAGAAGGATGTTGAGGGATTTATGTCATGAACAAGACAAGGGAACCACAATTTTATGTGATAACAACTCAACAATTGCATTGTCAAAGAATTTTGTTTTCCACAAGAGAAAAAAGCATGTTGATCCAAAATACCATTTCATAAGAGAATTAGTTAACAACAGTGAAATTGTGTTACAGTATTGCAGGTTAGAGGAACAATTTTTTGATATCCTCACAAAACCATGGGACAAATTTTTTTTTTTTCCCTCAGAAAATGTCTAGGAATGTTTGATGGTGACAATTGTGTTTAAGGGGGAGTGTTGGAAATACTCTGAACCATCGCCATGAATAAAAGTGGTAGCAACCCACACCTCAATTGAATTTTTCTTCAGCGAAGGATAAAGCCCGGGTTTCAAATCCAAAGGCGTTCCATGCAAAATCAGAAACAGAGTACCAGAGGCCACACTCTACGTTTATTTCTTATCCTCCATATTCACCTACCTCATTTGTCAGCTTACAGCAGCTCGAAACTTTTAAAGTTTAACTCTTAAGCCTTTCACCAAATGTTATGTTTCCACCAATGCGATATTGCCGGGACCCACAAACCACTGTTGCATTACCAATCCACCACAACCCTTTTCATTTCCATTTATTCCTTGCCTTTCACATTTTGCACATCCCGTCGTTTAACTTCCCGCAGCCCATACTTCACAACTTTTAAGTTTTACCTTTAAGTGCCCGCACCAAAACTTGCAATGTTGCACTATGACATCGTCATCACACATCACAAGTCATAAATACCGCACTTCGCAATTTTTTCCATTTACCTTTTTTATCCGCCGACACTTTGCAAGATTTATGTTTTATATTTTAGCACGCCCACACTTCACACTTTTTATCATTTACCTTTTCTTCCACACGCAAGTTTGCACTTCTCATATTTTAAGACTTACCTTTTAGCCATCGGCAAGTTATGTTATTGAGTTACGATGACATCGCAATTGGATGTGGCAAGCTTAGGGGGATAGCACACATAAGCGCCAACAAGATTAGGAGGATAGTGTCTTCAAAGTAAAGGATTTAAGTTGCGATGCGAGAAGTGCCATCGCACATCGCAATCGCAATGATTTAAGGCTTCCCTGTAAGCGCCAGTTAAAATTTGTAATCACCAAAATAAGATTTGCGATGGAGGCATGGATGTGATATGGTTTCACAGGCAGAACCCATAATATTTCAAGTGATGCAGGAGAACCCTACAAAAACCAAGAATCTCTCCAATACTATGCATATAAAAATGCATCTCAATAACTGCCCAAATAAAACTTCAAATTAGGGCAATTTCACACACTATCATTTGTGGAAGCTTGTAACATATGTTCACAACTTTTTATGGTTTATGAAAACCATACTTCAACACCATCCCAAAACTCAATCCTTTCATGCGAAAGATCTCTCTTTTTACTTCAAATCTATGGTTAAAACCCACTTCATATAGCATCTAGAACCCAAATCATACTCTCATAAAAACCTCTTCCAAAAGTCTTAGAAAAAGACTTTCATTAAATCCCAATGGTTTTATTTTAAACCCAAAATTCACATATGCCTTTTATTACTGGATTTTAAAATCAAAATTCAATAAAAAACGTGCCCATGCTTACCATTCCATATTTTTTCATGGTTTGTCCCTTTACATAATATATATTAACATATATTATGCCATCAATTCAAATTTTAAGAAATGTTATAACAACCCTTGAATTTCGACCTTGATACAAACCAGAATTCCATCGCTCCTCTTTGGCACGGTTCCTCTACATCGTAGCTTTTCACTAACGTCCATGTATCAACTTAATCAACACTATGATATCTGTTACACCATCAAACTCACCTTTCCTCCATGCCAATGCTGTGCTCGACCTCGCCTCACAAGGATTCAACTACACAATTGCAATGCAATTTCTCCCGCATCACAACTGCTAAAGATCGACCTCAAAATGTTTATGGCACCTCTACGATGGCATCAATTCATCCATCGCTTCTCCAATTGAAGACTCATTTCTGTTTATGACAGATTCCCTCTGTGCCTTTGACACCAGCATTGTTTACTGGTTCATCTCATTTCTGTTTGGTGTTTGACCCCGGATCAACATCAATTCATGCAATTCGATGTCCTTTATTCTCTGCGTGCAACTCTAAATTCTCACTTTGGCTTCTTTCGCTCCCTTTTGTGCTCGCTTCTCCATCTTGATACTTTGGATTGCTCACTGGTGTGATTCAACAAACAAGATTAATTCCAATCGATTTCAAAATAAATAAATAGATTTTTGTTATTACAGAAACTATGTGCCTTCTTGCCGTTGACTTATAAGTCAAATCCATTCTTATGCCTCATTTCAGAATTTTCTTTATTGCAAACCGATCCTTTCTCCTGCGGCTTCCTTGTAATTCATACAGAAGTTAGAGTAAATATCTGCATCTTCAGTTCATGATGGCATCGATTTCTTTGGCAAAAGGACAATCGACTCACTCGATTTCTCATGACCTTAATTCAGCCTTCAACAAATTCCCTCAAACCTTTGCGCCACAATTTCACTGTGTCGTCATTCAACTCCGCTCCCCATGAATAATTTAACTCTATTTTAGCTTGCTGTGGAATTTCAAATTCCGCTTTCATTTAACGTTCATTAAATTCAATCAGATGTTGTTCCATCGATCCTTCAATTTATATCTGCAGTTTGATAATTCAAAGGGCAATGTCCTCTTAAATCCTACGATGTCACCAATGCCTTGTGTCAATGCTCCACTTGCGGATTTTATAGTGATACACAAAAGTGCTTCACACTAGATAGGTCACAGTGCATATTTCTAAATTGAACCTCAGTCCTGGTTCTCTACCTTATTCAACCCAAAAATTCAATAGGCCTTCAATTCATGATTGATGGATTTTGAATTGCCAATTAAATTCTCAGCAATCGCTATGTGGCATTTCATTTCAAACAGTGTGCTTTTTATAATATCTGCAAACCTTCAAAACATAAAGTCTACATTGAACAACATCGATCCTTACTTTATATGTAGAGCTTCATCTATCACAAAGTGTATCATATGAATAAATTAAGAACTCAAACATCTTCCTACCAAATTCGACCAAGAATATATATAATTCACATAGAAATTCCAAAAAAAATTCCTCATCAATATAATCAAACGCAATCAATTACAAAAACCCTCTTGGTTGATGGCCAGATTTTCAAATCAATGGCCCTTTTACAAAAGCCCGTAGGCTTACAAACTTGTTGTCCAAACCTCACCTCTAAATCAATCTATTTTTCCTCTCTATCTGGCCTTTGAGGCTCATTAATTTATACAAATTGAATTGAACCAATTTAGGTTCAAATCCCTTTAATCACTCAAAAAAGTCCTCAAATATCTCAACACCCCTACAATCTAGATTTATCCCTAAAATATTGAAACTAAATCTAATTTAGGCTCATAATTAATTTTAAAATATCTCAAGTCTAATTTCTCTCATGTTTTCCAATTATTTGGAAACATTAACAAATCCTCACAATAATTAACTAAAAATATAATTTAATCACTCACAAATCTCATTAATATTTACATAAAATTAATATTTCTCACAAACATGAGACCCTTAGGTTTAATAAAAATACAAAGTATTTTTCCGAGTCTAATGCTCCTGCATCAGACTCCCAAGGTCGAAAATGATCATGATCTCCTGATCATGTGTTTAAGTCTTTGTCCGACTAGATCCCACATTTTTTTCTGCAAGTTGTCATCAACATCCGCTGATTTTTGCTGCTTTTCTCCGGGTCTCCATATCATATGATATCTTGTTCCACTGGCTGCACTTTCACAATCTGTCCTTGTCTTTGTTTTGCTGTTGTTGTTGCTTCTCTTCCTTGTTGATGTTTTCCTCTGAGACACGTTCAACATGATTCTTCTGATTAATTCAAATTCTCTGTCCAATAAATCTTTAGATTGTTGATTTCTTGTCGCCTGCTGAGCTCTGGCTTGCTCAATTCTTGCTTCTATACTTGCTTTTGTTCTTACTCGCTCAGTTCTTACTGCCACCCAATCATCCATACCCTCTTTTTTTCTGTAATAGAAAACTTCTTCTCTGCCTTCTCCTATCAGCAACTTACTAGACTGGTACATTGTGTACTCTCTTATTCTATCTTCATCTCCCTGCGTCTGCAATTCCCAATTTTGAAATTGAGATTTTTCCTGCACTGAATATTAACTATTTAGCATCATTTCCAGTAACATAACGTCCTCATCCCATGGATTTGAAATTTCCACAGAATTTTCTTCTTCCTTCATTTGACTGCTCAACTGATTCAAATGTTCTTCAGCATCTGCAACAACACCTGCATTCACAAAACACTTGTTAAAACAAAAATCATAAGGCACCAGTGTCTTTTCCTCCTTTTCCAGCATTTCAGTATGCTGCCCTGAATTTTCCATCTCAATCAGCACATCAGTATGCTGATTCTCCCTGCCCAAAGAATTTTCTGAAGAACTCTCAAGACTGTCAACCAGTCCTTCCTTCACACCATATGTTTCCATGATGTTTTTCCTCTCTTGTTCACTGTGATGAATTCTAGCTTCTGCTGCAATCTCCCTATCATACTCTGAATTCTCCAACAAATATTCCAACAATGCAATTTCTTTGTGGCATTGCTGAAGCATTTCACCATCACTTACAGTCCCTGCATTCATACACAAACTTTCAGTTTGAAAACTACAATTTTCAATAGTCTCAATTGTTTCTTCACTTATCAGTGCTTCAGACGGATCCACTTCTTTTGTACCCACAAGAACTTCTTCCTGTGCTGTAACAGCTTCAAGTACAAAGGCATCACTGCTTTCTTCTTCAGAGTATTTATCTCCTGAAAGATACTTTTCCATACTTGTGACAGCTTCACAAGATTGTGCATCCTCATCAGTAAAACCTGTAATCACATCAAAATTGTCAGCTACAAAAATACAAGGTTTTACATTATCCAACTGATCTGGATTTACCCAATATTTCATGAAATCATCAATGATCTCCTCTTCTGTTTAACCAATGGAAACCTCCACTTTCAACTCAGCTGCTCTGAGTTCTTCATGTCTCAACTATATACTCATCATCTGCTCGAGCTTCCTCAGCTCTTCTGTTAACTGTATGCTTATCTGTTGATCCCTCTTTACTTGTAGTCTCTGCCATTTCACTTTCTTCTTCATGGTCCAACCATGTCTCTAGTCTCTCATATTTTCCTGTAACAATTTCACCAATAAGTCAAGATGAACTTCTATCTAAACTTTCTCTTTCTCATACTCTTCATCAGTCAACTGCTTCCATATGCCATTTTCCTTAGCATCTTTCTCCCTCTTTCTACTGTGGCCTCTCTCTAAACCTCTGCTCTCTCCTTTGTGACTTTCATTATTCATCACCTTCGCCATGATTTTCTCACCCATGAGTTGCACCAAGCCTGTGCAACAGCAAAATCTCCTGCTGCCACTTACCTCACCAATATTTTCCTCTGGATCTGGTCTTTTGGTAATCATTGGTCCTCTGCTGGAACCTTTTGATCATTTCTTCAGTGCTCCTTCAGGCTTCACTCATCTGCAACTTTATTCAACCTCTGTTGAATCTTCAGGTTCTGCCACATTCACTTAGAATCCTTTGTTGGACTCCTCCATCACTGCTCTCCAACTGTGATTTGCTTCTTTCTGCTGAGACTTTCTTCAACCTGCTTGCAACCTAAATTTGTCAAGCATAACCTTCAAACCAAATTTTAATAATAATGATCATTAACTCACCTCCAAGATCCTGTTGATCTTGACTTATATTTCACCCGTACTGCATCTCTGTGTTGCAACCTTCATTAGTTTCAAAATCTGATATTCATTCATCACATGCAATTAACTCAATTTAAAAAACTTGAATCTTCACACAGAGCTATTCCAGCTCTCATACCACTTGATGCAGGAGAACCTTGCAAAAACCCTCTTGGTTCATGGCCAGATTTTCAAATCAATGGCCCTTTTACAAAAGCTCGTAGGCTTACAAACTTGCTGTCCAAACCTCACCTCTAAATCACTCTATTTTTCCTCTCTATTTGGCCTTCGAGGCTCATTAATTTATACAAATTGAATTGAACCAATTTAGGTTCAAATCCCTTTAATCACTCAACAAGTCGTCAAATATCTCAACACCCCTACAATCTAGATTTATCCCTAAAATCTTGAAACTAAATCTAACTTAGGCTCATAATTAATTCTAAAATATCTCAAGTCTAATTTCTCTCATGTTTTCCAATTATTTGGAAACATTAACAAATCCTCACAATAATTAACTAAAAATATAATTTAATCACTCAAAAATCTCATTAATATTTACATAAAATTAATATTTCTCACAAACATGAGACACTTAGGTTTAATAAAAATACAACAGAACAGGCAGAAGGATGTTTGGATTGTTTTACGTCCGATCCATCATTGAATAAAATTGAAACTTCAGGCTTTCACTATTTTGTATTAAAATAATGTAATTTCATATGTTAATAGATATGAATAGAAGAAGTTTTCCTCTTCTATTTTCACTCTGTATGTCTGTGTGATTTTAGTTTCCACATATTGCCTCTCTGTTTTGTGTATGTTCTCGACATAGCTCAGAGCATACCTGAATTTTCCAACATGGTATCAGAGCTTTCCATTGGAAATTTCAACAAAGTTGAATGTATTTCATGGTGCCAATCCCCAGTGTCTCTGAAATTGCTATATTTGGAAGATGCAACTGATAATTACTAGGAAATTTCAAAATTAGTATTTGTGAAAATGATTGTAGTAAGACAATAAGTAACAATGTGGTCTACTGAGCGGTTAAAATTATGAAGTTTATTGTGTTCTGCTAGTTTTATTTGGTTCATGATGTAGAACGTAATCGACGTTCTAAGAACTATTCTTATGGAAATTATTCGTGGACAATTTTTTCGTGCAAAAGGATCATGGAAGACATTAAATTGAACAAAGGGTTATCATATATCTCTCAATCGAGTGAAGGTGATGGGTTTCTCAAGATCTAAATTACATCTTCATCCTATCTAATATAGGGTTTGGTGGTTTATAGTTTGGGAATTGAATTTATGATTTTATATCTTCTATCCAAAACAAAACCTAGATAGAAATGCTCTCATAAATCTAGATAAATATTGAAAAATATATTTATGACTAAGATTCATGGTTGATCTTCAAATAAGACTTTAGGATTATTTTTTAACCAGTATTCTTATGTAATGAGGCAAAGTATATCACCCAATCAGGGTCTATCCAAGACCTTACGTAGAAATACACTCATAAATCGAGATAAGCTTACTTGAAAAATATCAGTATGACTAAGATTCATGGTTGATCTTCAAATAGGTCTGCAGGCCTATATGTATGATTAAGATTCATGGTTGATCATCAGTTTTGACCTTATGTGGTTATTAATTGAAGAAAAATGACTCTGATTATCCATAGTGTTACCAAAAAATTATCCTCCTTTAGAATCCACTAGATCCACCTCCACGACATAAATTTTTGAAATCGAGCCTCGTTAGGATTCGAAACTTAGACAATTTTTTAGTAATATTTTGGATAATCCGACTCATTCTTCTTCATAATTTATTCTAAAATAAGCCTCTACCCTCTCCTTTAACAAATCTTCTCGAGTGATGAGGCAAGGTGTAAGCAGTTTGTTGGTTTCTATGACGTTCAGTTTCCATAAGGTTTTATGTTCAAATTTACACACAAAATTTTGTGTAAAGATTAATGGTGAAATTAATATTAAAGATTACACTGTTACAAATAACGTATAGATTATAAGAACCCTCCAACGATCGCATAGTGAGGCAAGGTGTAAGCAGTTCGTTGGTTTCTGTGACGTTCAGTTTCCATTAGGTTTTATGTTCAAATTTACACACAAAATTTTGTGTAAAGATTAATGGTGAAATTAATATTAAAGATTACACACTTACAAATAACGTATAAATTATAAAAACCCTCCAACAATCGCATAGTAGTATAAAAACAATATCGACTGGCACAAGAATATAAAAGCAACAATATCATATTATGAAAAAAATCGTTTTCGTATTCAATTTTAAATGGATTTGGACCTAATAAAACATCATCATCAATTATAGGTGTATAAATATAACATAATGTTATAGTTTACGAGTATAACCGAATAGGGTTAAGTTACTTTTAGCTGGATATGAGGCTCTAAAGTTAACTATGTACCAATAAAAGTAATTTTCATAAATTCAAAGAAAAAATCAGAAAACAAAGTATTTTTTATTGTTTTTAAATAGAAGATTATATTTCAATATTTAAGGTCAGATTTGGTTGGTTGATGGGAAGGTCACATTATATGTAGAACTTCAGTCTCTTCAAAGGAGCATTAAACAAAAATTCTAGTGGATATTCTGGAATCAAAAGACTAAAACAAGTGGTTGGGTCTATTGTAGACTGATAATTAAAAAACTATTATATAAAAGTAAAATTAGGAAAATTGAAAGACAACCCAGGAGAGTTATTTGAATAGGCTATATATGTTACTTGATTTAGGAAAGATGCTTCCTGTGATGAGAATAACCACTGCGAACTGTTTTTCCACTCCGAGGAACTTTAAGGAAGCTTACATATCTAGGAATGCCAATGACTTCTGTAGAGTAGGAAGGCCCTCTCCGAGAAGTGATTCCATTGCCTTCACCGGTCTAGACACAAAAAACCACACGAAAAGGGAAATAAATACAAGTAAAATTTAAGAAGGTGTGTGACTAGACCTAATCACTTTCCACGAGTAGATTGAAATGGCTCGACTCTTTACTTGGACTCAATCTACACACTGAAAGTTCACAGGAGTCTGGAAAATAGCCAGAAACCATCGACGTACATGCCAGCACAAGTGCAAGCCCAAAGGGAGAGAACCATAAACCACTACTGCAGTAGATGCATACTGCATAATATACGTAAGGAAATAAGGTTACAGATTAAGAAAATGATTGTTCTATTTAAAAAACGTAAGGAAATGGTAAAGTTGTTACCGTGTTTACTATTTGTTAGTATTTTAAAATAATTTTTTAAGGTTTATTATTTATACATATTTATATTTTTACAAAAATGAAAATATATTATATTTAACAGTTTCTACAAATTTAATAATAGAAAGTATGTATTTTTTAATAACAATTTGTATCTCTACAAGAAATAGGCCAAAAGTATCTGAATCAAAGTATGGAGATGGTGTTTTTGGGCATTTCAATTGGTATTTTTAGATATATTATATAGTTGAAACTAAAGATTCAGATTCAAATCCCCTTATTTCTATCTAGGTTTATAGAGAGGAGGACAGGTTGTAGATCACTAGAAGTTTAATGGTAGTTATGTGTCACTGGCTACTAGGTTCCTCCATCATAAAAAAAAATATATGGTGGTGGTGTATTTGCACATAAACAAAATGATATTTGCAATACATTAACGAAGACATAAAACCTACTTCATATATATTTTTATTAGTTTGTTTGAAAAAAAAATCAAATAATCAACCTTTATTTTGTTATTGTGTTTCTTTTGATAAGTTATGATGTCTATATTTTTAAAAATAGCTTCATGCTTTTCCTATCATGTGTGAAGAATCCACCACTAGGGTCATCTTTTAGTACAAGCCTTTCAAACTTTCTACTTTAGGTTGAATTTTTGGTAGCACTTCCATGTAAAGTTGAATTATTTGTGGTGCCAAGATAGAGAAATTTATTCCTTGGAGGAGGGGGATGAGAACCCCTCCTTTAAGAATGATATGTCAGGGAATTTGAAGAAAAGTGTTGAAAATTCCGACAAATAGGGAGCCAATGGGAGTTATAAAGAAATTACAATTTTGGGTACATAGTGGCAAGCAGGTCTTCGAGGAAAATTGTTACTGAAGGTGACTAGAAACCCTAAATTTGTCATCACTCATCGCAAGGAAATGAGATACCATGATTTAATCTACAAATGTGTGGGAGGATGGCTGGCAAAAAGAGAATTAGAAATGCGAATAAAACAAACATGGAAGGCCAAAAGGAGGGGTGGATTTGAAGTTGTGGCCTAAAGGTTATTTTACAATAATTTTCTCTAGCATGGAGGATGAGAATATGGTTTTTGAGGGAGGACCCTATGTTTTAATAATGCAAGGTTGCATATGTGACATTGGGAAGAATTATTTAATTCAGATAAGGAATATTTTTTGGTAGCACCAGTTTGGGTTTGAATCTATTCACTTCCTACAGTTTTTTGGATTCCAAAAAATTTGTAGGCAATTGTGAATGTTATTGGAAATTTTGTGAAGGTTTCAGAGGTCACTAAAATGGGGAAAAATATGTATTATGTCACGCTCTGTTTTTATATGAATCTTTCACAACCTTTATAGGATTCAATTGTCTTAGAGTATGAAGGGGAGGTTTGGTCCCAATGTTTGGACTATGAACATGTACCGTTCGGGTTTCTTCATTGTCATGAGCAAGAACAATTCTCTATACATTTATCAATTAGGAAGAAGGAAAAACAATATTTAGGGTTGGAAACCACGAATAAGGGCTTCACCAAAGTCAGATTAAGGTGTTGCAATGCTGGAGAGAAATGGTTCGGTCAGCCTCAAAAGCAAGGAGAGGACAAGAATACATTTGTAGTTCTCGAAGGAATGGAGGAGAGTTTATCTGTTCCTAATGATACTATGATGATTGACATAGTTTCAAAGATATATGGGGATAAACACACTTATAAGAGGAAATTTTCTAATGAAAAGATGAATATAGAAGATTTCTTAGGTCTTTCGGGGATAGGTGAAGTTTTATCATTGATGATGGAGAACTTGGATAATATGGAAGAGGAGGAATTAGATTTCATTAACCTCATTAATGTATAGGTGATGCAATGTTTATCAGAATTCTTGAAGTTTCAAAGGTAAATTTATGCATAGGCTTCTCTTTGCTGGAAGAATAAAAGGAATCCACATATGCCGAGGGATAGTGATGTTAAATCTTTGTCAATTTCAAAAGGTAAGGGTCCAAAAGCCTTTTAGTGGGAAGGAGTGATCAGAAACTGAATTGGGGCAAAATGTTTTCTACAAAATGAAAGTTCTCAGGATTGCTCAAAACTATAATGACCACGAACTGCTTGTCACCCTGAATCTGGCACACTTTGTTTCATCAAGAATTGACTCCTTATGAGAAATTTATAGCCTATTATCTTCTTTGCCATACATGAAAATTTAAAAAAAAAAAAAAAAAATTCAAACATGGTCAAAGGGGTAAATTTGGTCGAAATGGGTTTTTCTCTGACCACTCACGTGCTAACATTTGTTAGCTTATGGTTGGCCTAAATTTATAGCTACACAGACAAGTTTTGTTGGTTTTTGAACGAACCAATGGAATGAGGGCACGTGGTACAACCATGGGCCACCATGTTCCCCCCTCCTAAAGGTCGAAATATATTGTAAATTTGTTGGTTAAAATTTTATGGAGGCAGCGAGGTTCAACCCTGCAACTTCCCCACTGCCAACACAATGCCTTACTTCTTCCGCTCCATGTTAAGTCTTAAAAATCATAACACTTCATATATATTTAAATTGTATGTTGTTGCATGGCACAGGTAAGTTTGGGTCTAGCCCCAAAGAGCTAGCCCATGGCCCATAGAACCTTAGCACATGAAAAATACAAGAGCTTGAGCACTAAGCGGAGTTTAAAAGACCTTATCCCCAATTAATAAACCATAATCATGTTTAACTAGCGTTAATCCAAAATTTATTTGTTGGATTTGTTGAAGCACATAATTAGGGTTTTAACCACTCTTAATTAACACGCTAAATCCACTTAGCACCAATTGCAATTAGTTTGGTGGACCTCAGGAAATCGTGGAGCTACCAGTTTTAACTGCAGTTAGCTAGTTTAGCGGAGCAAATAGTGGAAAATTTTGAAAGAGGCATAAATTTTGCCCAGAGATTCAAAATTGGACTCAGTTAGAACCAAAACAAGGGCATTGTGGGTGTCACAGAGCTATTGGAGTAGGTTTGAGAGCCATCAGAGCTCAAGAAAAGATTTTATTCAATTTTTTTATTAGTTAATCAAAGAGGGCCAAGCCGTTGAAGCTGGTCCAAGGAGACGTAGCCTAGGAGGGTTGAAATATTTCATCATTACTATGTAATGTGCTTTCTTTGTATGATATTATCTAAAATTTAGTTGTTGTTTATGCATTTTTAAATCTATTTTACTTCATGAATTGCTCATAAAAGAAACACGAATTCGACACATAAACCCTCTCATAAACTTGCCATTTGACACAATCCTTAAGCATTTTTCTTTCATACTTATGAGGAATACAGCAAAGAAAAAATAGTTTGTCCATATTCAGGTTAATGAGCTTGAGTAACAATGATATCATCTTCTAACTTTGTATATCATAGGGGGGAATTAATTATTAGCTACTAGTTTCAAGAGCCTAACCCACAACCTTAGCATCAGTGAAAACCAGAGCCTAAAGGCTGATAGGATAAAATTTGCAGCTAGTGTCAAAGTTATGAGCACATTCTAGTTTATGGTCATCTTCAAAACATAATTGAGGGTAATTCCGATAGAAGAAGACTTCGTCTTTTAGCCATATTTGGAACTGTTCTAGGAACCTTACTTAGCGTTCGAGCGTTGGTGGTAATCTAGATTTTGTGGTCAACCTTAAACCATTGTTGGCTGAGACCTCAATGGTATTCACTTATAGAAAAATAGGAAGTACTTATTCTAGTAGAAGACTTAAAATTCTAGCCATATTTGGAATATTTCTAGGAACCCAATCAAGCGTTCTAGGTTGAGACCTCATCGGTATCCATTTCCAAAGAATTAGGGAACACTTCCTCTAGAAAAAAAATTCATCTTCTAGAAATATTTGGAATATTTCTAGGAACAACACTAAGCGTTTTTAGTGTTGCTGGTCATCCTTAGCCCGCTAACGGTTGAGACCTCAAGTTCTCCCACCTTTTGGGTTTGTGGTCTTTCTGAAAAACCACCTTTTCAAAGAGCACACTCAACCGTTGGCTACCACTTTTGTATTAAAACTCTTTGGTTGGACTCATATATACCCCTTCACATTAAGGGCGAATATTGGACAACTAATACATTAAGGGTTTTCGCTCTAGAATGTGAACAATATATATACCCCTTTGAATTAAGGGGGAATATTGGATAACTAATCTGCTAAGGGTTTGGGGTCTAGAATGTGAAAAATCAATGGAAGATGAATCCAATGGTGACATAATGTATTTATATATAATATATTTTGTGTCTAGAATGTGAAAAATCAATGGAGGCAAAGGGACCCTGGAAGATGAATCCAATGGTCACATATTGTATTTATATGTAATATCTTTGTGAATAATAAAGAAACTTCACTCTTATCTTTTACTCTTACCACACATTCCAAGATATTGAAATTCAATAATCCTTCCATTTTACTTGTCAGAAAAATGAAGAACTCATTTCTATGGACTCAAACCCTCCCAACATGTATTATTTGTTGAGATTGTCCTAAAATTTTAGTGTGTGACAAATCTCACATACAGGGTATTTTATTGTCTTATACCATTGTGGAGGAATCATGATTAAGGTTTGATTAGGGTTCTTCTTTCAATCGAGTGAAAATACACGTCAAACATGGGAATGGTATGTATTCATGAGAGTTATTGTACCAAAGACAACAATTTATTCAAACCATAGAAGGGAGTTTTAGAATGCGGTGAAATGTAGGGTCTCATCTTTTTAAAATATTTTAACTAGTTTTTAAATTAAAAATAACCATTTATGTCAAATTTTAAGCACCAAAGTTAGTCATATGTCGTCTCATCTTTTTAAAATATTTTAACTAGTTTTTAAATTAAAAATAACCATTTATGTCAAATTTTAAGCACCAAAGTTAGTCATATGTGATGAAATTAATCGATTAAGAATGTAACAAATAAATCAACATAAATATATTTTATATATTGGTCTAAAATTATTTTTCATTGTTTAAATTGTATTCTTGAATGATATATATTTTTAAGTATAATTGGTTCATATTAAAATATTTTATTCATATCTTACATTGGATATTTTATTACATACAACATTAAAATAATTTATTTTACAATTTCTTATATATATAAATGTAAATGAAGTTGATATTTATATAAATGTATTTATTTAGAAAATATTTAATTTTTATTTTATTTAAATAAAGATATGGAAGGATAGATATATTTACCTATATCCTTCACACTCAGTTGTAGAAAGAGCCTTTACACTCAATAAATCTTAAATATATGTTAAAAATAAAAATTTAAGATACTTCTCATGTGCTAGAAATAGAGCTGCATATTTAGTATAGATTGTTTATTTTAAAGTAGAGAATTTTAAATTTTTATTTAAAATATTGGAAAATCTATGAATATATTTATTTAAAAAGTTATCATTATTTTTTTAATTATTGAAAATTTAAATAAATTATAATATTAATATATAGTAACATAATAATATTTAAAAACTTATTTTATTATGATTATTAGATTTATTGTGAACTGTGAAAATTATAAAATTTAGTTGTATAGTTTTTTATATAACATGTAGTTATTATTACTAGATTTTTGGCTTCTGTGATCCATCAGAAGAAATCTTTCGGTAAAAATCATATTATCAAATTCGTTGTTTTTAACGGTTTTCTTTGCCTCTCCTACATCTATTTAAAATTAATGACTGATCTGATCTCTCACCTAGTCCTGATGATGAACCACACTGGTTGGTTCTAAACGCGTCGACTTTGTTCATCATAATGTGATTTTTACCGAAAGATTTCTTCTTAATGTAGCTATTAGTAAATCTCTAGGATTCTAGTGCTTGTTCTCCTTTCCATAAGTCTAGTTACAATGGGGGATTCAAATCATATATTTCTAAGTTTTTTCAAGATTTACATTACTTCAATCACCAGTTGAATTGCCAATAAAATTAGATATATAATTTTTTAATTAAAAAATTATACAAAAACATTTAATGTTTTTTCATAATTTTTATATCATAACCACATTTCAACATGAAAATGTTTTCATTATTAAAAAAAATTTAATATTGAATTACGATCTATCATTTTATAAATGTGTAGTGTTTATTTTACTTGAATTTTTTTAACATTGATTTTTTTCTTTATTTTATTTTTATATTAAAAGTATTAAATGTTTTAAGATTGTTATATTTATAGATTTCATATTTCTGTGGTGTGAGTTTTGAGTTGCTGAATTCAGAATCTCCATAGTGAGCATTTTTGGTCTACATTTAGGATCTAGAACAAAACCCATCATCGGGACAAATCCTGCTGAAAAGAAAGGAGGTTGGATATCATAAATATACCAAAGGAGTGATGAGATAGGCCGACCAACCATAAATAATTTTTACAATTAATACTGAAATAAGCCATATAAATTATGTAAAAATATTTCAATTAAAGTTAATATTCAAATAAATGATTTATTGACATTAAAATATATATATTTTTTAATATTTAAATTATTGAAAATATTAAAATATTTTTTCAATATTAAAATAATTTTTATTAATATTTATTTTGTAAATATTATTTATCAATTTTATATAGTGTGTAAAAATAGCTTTATATAGTAGTAATTAAATATAAATTAAAATCAAAATTATAATTAAGTTAAAAATAATAAATACCAATTTGAAGTAAAAGTAAAAATGAATTTAAGATAATAAAACTATGATTTTCAAAATATTAATTATGATAATACATCATTGTTATTTTTAAGTATTGTTCTACATTTATCTTTATCATATTATAGATATACTAGAAAAAAAACCACTATATATAGAATTTTCAAACCATTGATAATATATTCTCCACATTCATGGGATTGGAATTACTAAACATGAGTTATACCTTTAAATTTTTAATTTAATTAGATTGCGTAGACTTATCTTTTTAAAATGCATACTGCAAGCTTTTGAACCGAAAATAACAAATAAGGGTTAACTATTATCTATATATATTTTATTTTTAATTCATTAAATTAAATTATTTTCTATGTGGTAGATTTTTTAGTTAAACAGGAGGATATCCTATGTTAAAACGAATGGAAATTAATTTCTATTATCCATTTTATTTCCAACATCGAGGTAAAAAAGCACCATGGGTCATCCCATTTATCACTCCGTCCCTCCTCTTTTGGCCCCCGACACCACTTCTGCATCTCCAGTCTTTACAAATACACACGGCTTAGAACTCTCAGAAATAAACACGAAATCTGTAACCCAACAGGACTGTAACTTGTAAGGAGGCAGTGTTGTCTTTTGTCTGCAATCCCTCGACAAGTACTCAGCTTTCTTGTGGTTTGTCTTTCAACAATGCTGTCTTTTGTCTGCCGTCTCCAATTTCTGTATTGGAAATACATTTTATGCTTGTGCCATCATAGACGGTAATATGTGTGTTAAGTGTGTTTCATTCAGAAGCAAGAAAAGCTTGTTTATATAATGTGTGTTTTTACAGAAGAAAGAAAAAGCTTGTTTATATAATGTACATGGTTTATATGTTGCAATATGGTTTATATTTTTACATCAGATTTCTCAATTAAAAACCAGTAACGAAAATTTGCATGATAACAAATAGTCTTTATAGTCACCATTAAAAATACATGCATACAATAATATGCCACCAGAATTAACAGGTCAACCCAAAGAGACAATAAAGAAAAACAAAAAACTAAGGGAAAAGAAAGGTTTGCTGTTCAAGAAAGGCCTCTTCAAAGATTCTGGTATTATGCACTACATATATAGCTAACGAAAAGAGATAGTGCCCTCAGCTCGCATTATATCATTCTCCAGATAGATGTAGTGCATAATACCAGAATCTTTGAAGAGGCCTTTCTTGAAGAGAAAAGCTTTCTTTGACAAGAAATCTGCAACCGAATTAGACTCCTGTAGAAGTGCTGAAATGTGATCTGTGAGAAAGGCCACTAGCTGAGGCTATAAAGAAATATTGAATTTACACGTCTTTTGTCTGCCATCCCAAATGTTTTCTTCATTGGAAATACCATTTGGGCTTGTAATGTGTGTTTTTGCATTAATACAGACTAACTAAATAAAAAATTTACATCCGGACGCTTCTCCTCTTTGAAGCAATGAATTGCAATGAATTTCTGAGCTGTCTTTTTATTCTTTTGTGAAGTGTGGCCGCAATATTGGCAAAATACCGAATACAAAGGGAAACGACCACAAACGCAAGGCCTTCGTTACTTCAAAACACACAGGTAAATGCTCATTCTTACTTTATTTTCAGCGGAATATACAAGTCATTCTCTATTGTGTGCTCAAGAAAACATGACTTCAGTTGACGAGAATATGTTTGTGGACATTTACATAGTTTCATTCTTATGTGAAGCCTGGGTTCCTCATTCCAGTCCGTGTTTTTAGATATTTCAGTAAAATAACAATATGAATCATTATCCCTCATTTCAATAAATTACCAATATGACCTATTAGATAAGATATTCATTTTTCTCCAAACCTATACCAAATATGACGTAATATGACCTATTATATAAGATACTATTTTTTCTCAAACCTATACCAAAAAAATTTGCAAGTTTTTTATTGTTTAATACTGTAGATTTATATTTATTATTTTGTAACAATAGTTATATTTTATTTTAAAATGTTTCCATACTTCTGAGTGGTTATATAATTAGTTTAATTTTATGAAAAATATGATATAATAATATTAAGTAATATATATATCATCTTGTATTTTTTCTTCATTTACTTAACATTCTAAAAAAATAAATTTCTAAATCTACATCAAATATTTTTTATAATAAAAAAAATAATAAATTAAAATCCTTATATAAATAATCTGTTTTCTCTTTATAATTAAGTTTAAGCTTTATCATAGAATATAAGTTTTAAAATAGTAACACAACTCTTTTATTTAGAATGCAAATATTATATATTCAAGTTATCACTTTTTATATTTTATGATTTCAATATAACCAAATTTCAACTTAAATAATGAATATATAAATTTGTACACTATATTACATAAAAAGATATTTGGGAAAATAAATATGAATAGTAACATATCTATTTAAAAAAGCAATCAATTTAAATAATATATATGTAAATTTGTATTTTATATGATAAACTATTTATTAATAAAAGATAAGTTTAAGTAATGCATTTCCCAACCATATCTATGCAAATTAGTTTTTTTTCTCTTTGTTTTTACATACAATTTTTTTTACGTCATATGCTTCTTTATATGTCCTATTACATATTAACTTTGTTTCTAAATGTTTTATATTTTTTTTTTTAAATCTAGATTCTTTTCACGCAACATCTAAAAATTAGAAATATATATAAATTTGTTTTCTATTTTTTATTAAATGCTAAAAATCTGTAGCTTTATGTTTCTTTCAGAAATTATCAAATAAAACTTACATTACAAGGCTTTTTTTTTAAATTTTATATTAAATGTATTACATATTTTTAAACTAGGAGATAAGAAGTAGCTACTATGTAGCACATGTTAGATGTTAAACTTTAGCCAATAAAAAAAATCCAAATTTAAATACAAAACAATTTAATTGAAAATAAATAACAATATATAAAATAAGTTACTTGTGTTAAATAACGAAAAATTAATAAATAATAACATTACGAATATAATTAGAGTGTAAATATTGAAAGACAGTAAAATTCTCATAGACATTAATAAAGCTAATCATTTAGCTGCTCGTATATCCACCATATTTCCAAAAGAATTTATAATAATTGACCAAAAATAGTCCCATCTCCAACGATGTTGTATTCTTTTTGCCATTCGAAAAGCAATTCAGTAAAAGATAAACCTATTTCTTTTCCTACCCCAAACAAACCATTTTTATTAGTTATTCTACATGTGAAAGAAATCGAATAAGCGGAAGAATCTCAGTTTTAATAAAAATGATGTTAAATGCGTTAGAAATATTAGAAAATTTGTTTATTGATACATAATTTAGTGTAAAGATAAAGTTAAGGGATGTGAAATTTTGTTTGTTTATACTACCTTAATGTAAATATAAAGTTGAGGGATGTTGAGTAATATAGAGACAAATGTATACTATTTTTACAAGTGAATTGCAGTTATTTATGAAATAATGGGATAAAAACAACGATAATAGAAAATATGCAATAATGAGGGTGAACTTTTTTCATCGCTTTTATAAATATGATATAATTGATTAAAGAGAAAACAATATTACTAGAATTAGGTAATTAAGTTTTTCGCTCGAAGAAGAATATAGATTTAGATATGATTGTTCTAGAAGATTGTACATTTTTTTTTTTGAGTAATCACAATATTTCAACATTTGTTCTTAATTAAATTTGTTGACTCCTTTAACATGTATAAAATATAAGTTTTTTCTATGAAATTTTTTTATCAGTAATAGATTTATGAATATACCATTTAATTGATTTTTTTGATTTACATAATTTCAAATATCTAATTATATTGTTTACAAGCTCTTTTATAAAACGACATCTTGTATTTTTTTGAAAAATAATATTTTCAGATAGAGTTTTGGCTAAATTGTTTATATGATAAATTGGTGTTGGACCTTCATATCTTTGTCAAATATCATTAAATGTGAACAAAGTACTTCATCAAGCCCAAATATATCATTATAAGTTATTGTTTCATTATTGGTTTAAAGAGATCTACTAAAAGGTTTTCGATATAAAACATTATATTAATGTATAAACAAGAAATTTTAATTTCTTCTCGCTAATTTAACTTTATATATAGGGTGGGCTAATTGGTGCTTCTATTAAATCCACAGCTCATTATGTAAGAGTATAGCATGTTGTACGAAGCTCTTCAAGCTTGCTTATGCTCACAAAGAGATTTCTTCAAGTCGTATACCTTATCCTATTTCGCATTTATCCCACCTTTATTAGATGTTGTGCATAAATTATTTTTCTAAAATGTCAGTTAATAATGTATATTTGACATTTATTTGGTATCCCTTTGATTTTTTGAATGTCTATTGGTAAGGTTTCCCTCACTATATCAAAATATAGATACAATTGCAAAAATTTCTCCAGAATCAATTTTAGATTGTGTAAACATCTTGTGGAATTTTGTTTTTAACATCTTTTATGAGACATGTATTTATAATATGTATAGAACAAGAAATTTCCTAACAAAAAAACATCTTGGATATATGTTTTTTTGTTAGCAAACTTTGAGCTATATTCATAATTGTTTTATTCTTTCATTCCACAATGTTTGTCTTTCGTGGTGCGTATCTAGCTACAAATTTTATTGGGATTTCATGGTGTTTAAAATATGTCATAAATTATTCGGATTCAAATTCTCCTTCTGAATCAGATCTTAATATTTTAGTATATTAAGCATTTTTCTTTTCAACTAAGTCCTTAAATTCCTTGAACTTATCAAAAATTTCATATTTGAATCTCACAAAATGCACCAATTTTTTTAAGATTAAATTATAAATTAATGTTAAGAAATAAGTGTGTCCTCCATGATATTGGCCTTGCATACATTCACAAAAATCGATGTGTACCAACTCCCAATTATTCCCTTTCCTTGTAATATGCACTAGTTAAAAAGTTGTCCCTATGATAGTTTCCTATTATACAACACTTAGAGGAAATAGTTGGTTCATGTGCGATAGATAGGACTTTAAATAACTACTTGTACTACAAAAAATTTACTTCAAAATAAAAGTGACTGAATATCATTATCAAAATCCACGATACAACTGTATATCCTTAAGAAAAGCAGATAGAGAATCAATAAATGGGCAATATATTCTAACAATTGATACTAAATTTCATCACTTGCAGTTCCTTACAAATCAAATATACGTATATAGATATAATTTATTCTAGAGAAATAATGTTAAAATGATTTAGAGATGATGTATCTAGACACTCTAGACTCTCCGAGATATTTTTGTAATAGAACAATTTATATTTATGATAAATTTAACTAAGACAAGTCTGGAACTTTCTTCAATAAATATTGAGTGATCGTTGTCTTTATCAACAAAATGTTATGTCATAATGGGATATATTCTTGTCATAATATTCATGTAGTAAATAAGTATCATTGCCCCCATATTCCATAGAGTATACTTTCTAAAAATATAGCATTATGGAAATTTCATGGAAACACAAGTAGAAAATATTATGTACATGGATTCTAATACGTTAAATAAAATAACACTAAAAACCAATGTTTCTACTAAGAAATGTAAATTTTTAATTTTGGAGCATCGAGTTAAATTGTATAAACTCCAGAAGGATAATTTATCTAAAATAAAATGTCCACTCAAGTTCTTGTATTTGTACTCATCCACTTAACCAATATACATAATTTGACCTAAATTGGATCCCATGGTGAGAAACTAGTTTTTTTTTTCATGTTGAGTTTGGAATTTGAGTGTAGGAGTTCAATTGTGCTCGACGACATGAACAAAAATACATCCAAATGCACTATTTTAAAATATGTGTGATTTTCCTTGTGGTTTTCTACACAAAAAAGATCAAATGTTGCACCAAATATTTGATGCAATTCAATTTAGGAAAAACTATTTACTTTTAGTTTGGGAGCTTGTCTCCGTAAGAGTTAAATGAGATGCATATACCTCTAGAAGGTAATAGACCAACAACTTCAAAATAAGGCTATGTTGACAACAACACTTATCGTGAAAATGTTCTTCTTCAACATTCAATGTTTTAATGACTATGCCTTGTTATCAAATGTATCGATGATAAAAGATAAAACACTTCAAGCTAAATGAAAATGAAGATAAGGTTGATAATTATCATAAAAAAGAGGGAAATTGACTTACCAAGCTAGAAAAATAGAACCACAAAGTCACTTAACATTACTAATGTAATTAGGAATATAGTTTAATATATGTGTGAAATTTATACATGACATTTCCTAATAGCATGTACTAATAAGTTAATGGTTGAAAATGTTCAAATTAGATCACTACCAAGAGGGGTACAGTGAATATATAGTGATATATATTATAAATATATAAATATTTCTCCCAATTTATTAAATAAAAAATTCACAACATATAATCAAAATATATAACCATGTAACAACATCAAGGAGTCAACACATCAGAACCATGACACATGAGGACAATCATGCACAATGGATACAAGTGTTTCTAGTGGAAACACTGAAGGGGAATTTTTTTTTTTGTTATTTTTTTGCAACTTCTCTTTCTTCTATTAATAATCATCAATTTCCTTACATAGTTTAGCTGGCCACTACCAACTAGAAGCTTCAACTCCACTATAATTTCTTGGTCACCACTAGCTAGGAAACCCAGACTTAGTATGAATAGTTTTTTGGCCAATACTCCTATATTGGAAATCCACCAATTATTGGAGGCCATAACCTCCTCAAACTATATCGAACACACTTTCATACATTTTTGTACTAGATCCAAATACAAAGAAATAATGTATACACCACATCAATAAACTTGCTCTCTCTATAAAACAATCTCTACTCAACTAGTCAACAACAACACACTCTCAACCTCAATGAAATTATCTCATATAAATAACACATCAAAACAAACTCATTGGTCATTACAACAACAATATCAAGGTAATGACTCAATATTGATTGCTCAAGGCAATACATTGAAATCTTAATTTATACTTAGTTTTAAAGTGCTTGAACATGAAATATAAGACATTCATTGAACTCATCCCATGAAGAATTATACATAAATATAATATATGCATCTAATCTCTATCCATTTCACAATTCACTATTACTCATACACAACACAACAACATCATACTCAATGGAAAAACCCTAGTATTTTGCTAGTAAGCAACATTGCACAACTGAACAATCATGATATAACATTTTAATTTTCTACACATTCACACCAAAAATCTATTTCCTCTATCAATAAATATAGGATTCCTTATAACCTCCTCCTCTAAACTATCAATTTATCTCATGCACTATCTCTATGTCTATCTCATGCACTATCCCTATCTCTATGCCACTAAGATGTTATTGGTGTCAAATGAATCATAACAACGGTATTATTTAATGTATAATACCTAAGGTTGTGGATTTATAAGATGGAACCTTTCTATCATAACGGTAAATTATCTCCTTTGATGTGTAAATCAATGGATCTCATGTAAAATGTTGATGACAGGGAGGTCCAATGTGTAATTATTGGCGGTTACTGTATACAAAAAAAATTAACAGGTTGGTACCTCAAGAAAGTTGGTGCCTACACATTAGTAGGACATTTCCTCCTTTAGGTTGGTTCTTATAAAATCTTAAGGAGTTGGTACTTCCTTTAGGTTGGACCTTCTAAATATCAGTGAGTTGGTGCTTCCCTTAAGTAGGTGCATCTAAATTAAAGGAATATATGTCTCCTTGTAGTTGGAGATAAAAAATTTAATGTAATATTATTTTCCAACCTACAACAATATTCAAACATAAGTTTTATGTTTCTCTTCATCCATGAGTTTCCATGTACATCTCGTCTTTCTATGTGTTTTTTATAGGATTTATTGTTGAATGAACTAAAATATTGGATTTTTTTATTAATTGCTAAAAATTTCCATAATACATATTCACTTACCCTCCCCCCTGTTAGTAGTATTTTAGTTTCTAACACTATTACCATGAATATATTTGTTTGTTAACTAGAGAAAATAGAGGAAATGTTGTAATTTTTGAAAAATCATCCCTTGCAAGTTTCTTACCTATTTCTATGTTGGAAATGCTAGTATATCCCTTGATAGTTGTGGGGGCTCAAGGTAGATATCACATAGGAAATTTGTGTTGGAATTTTTATGGTATATTTCTGCTAGAAAGAAATCCTCAAATGTTTCCTATCATCCTTCCTAAATATATGACCAATAGAAAAAATGTGAAATAGTGGAAAATGAAAATGAATAGTAATTGAGAGTTAGAAAACATAAATAATGGATTTACCCATAGGATAAAACTGGGGAATTAAATTTGTAAATATTCCTATTGGTGTTGTGAATGTGTAGGATGAGGTTTTGCGTAAGGGTTAGAAATAATTTTCTAGTGGCTTTTCATATTCAAACATAAAAAGGAAGATTCAATTAAAACTAAATTGATTTCATAATTAGATTCATTATTCATATAACTTAAATCAGTAACAGTAAAAAAAAATTAAGAAATGAGAGAAATACCATGAAATGAACTCCAATAATATTATCCAATCAATGCTTTGTTGTGTTATACATTTGGGGACATCCCTAGGTTAGATGTTGTTCCTTTGACTCCCTCCTTGGGAGAGTTATTTATTGATCCTATGGTGCAAGAAAATAAAATTCTCTCTGATGGATTCCTAGAAAAGAGACAGGGTGTGCGAGTATTTAAGAGTGACAACTTTCAAAAGAAATGAGAAGATTATACTGAAATGGTTACTGTGAAATTTGGGAGCAACCACTTTAATTTATAGAAAATGGTTATTAGCTTTCATATGGTCCAAATAATAAAAATGAGTATTCTACCAAATAAATATATAACCACTAATGGTATTTTATTAATTGTGAGAGAAAAAGGTGAAAAATGTGATTATCGACCCTTGTTATGGAAATATTAGAGATATGTATCATATTTAAAATGATCAAAAAAATAAGATATTCAACAAATTTTCCATGTTTTCAAATGAATAAAACTACCCTAGATTATTCTTAACCTCATATCTATCAAGCGTCAAGAGTAATCTAATATCTTGAGGGGAAATTCTCTTTTTCGATTGAAAAACATGTGGAAAGGTTTCCAACTCAAGAGATTTAATCCCTCTCAATTCTTGATAGATGGATCTAGGTTGGTTTTAGTCATGTGCGGCCATAGAAGAATTTTTTAACATCTATTTTTTTTTATAATTTTAAATATCCTAAATATCTCTAATATTATTGTAGTCATTTGAGTTTTAATTTTCTCAGTTGACTCAATTTGTTGATATGATAGAGATTGTTATAACTTGAATGACGAAAAATTTTGAAATACAAATTTGAATTTAAAGTGACAATGTAATAGTGTTGAAGGATAGGAAATGTGAATAATAAGAAAGTAATCAAATAAAATTTTTCCTCATTGTGATCGATCTCAAGTTATTTCCTTCTACTATTCTTATTGTGACACATATCAATTTTTCCATCATTTCTTATGGATCATATTAAAAGGGAAATTGAAATCATATATCATTCAAATCTTTAGCTCGAGCTATTCTATTAAACATCCCACCTTTTCTATCTTGATATCCAATATAAAGAGTAGCTTTCTCCAAAGTCCATCATTGTGAATTATGGAGTGTTAAACCCCAAGCTTTAAATGGTATTTATTTTATATTACCTGATTTGAATGCAAAGTTACTAATTATCTTGAATGATATAAGATCATAATAATAATAATGTGTTGAATTAGAAATAATTTATAGTTTCAAGAGGCAAACATCTTAGGTAAGTGAACATTTTATTTAAGATGAAATTTCAAGTATTTTATTTATCCTTTAATTACTGTAACACCGAAATCAATGCATGTCATCAATATATTTTTGTGCTTACAGTTCAATTAATGGACACTATTCATCTACTTACATTGAAATTAATGTATGTCATAAATTTAGTTATATGAAATTAGAAATCAACATCGACACATAAAGCAACGCATCGAGTGTAGCCATCAAAATAGAATTGAAGATATACATCTACATTGATATTGATGCATGTAGTGGAAGAATAAAATAGGATTAGAAATAAACATCTAAACTAAAATCAATGCATATAGTGCAAGTAATCAAATAGGATTAGAAATCAAAATCTAAAGTGAAATCAATGGATATAATGCAAGAAATTCCAATCATTAAAGGAAATTTCATTTTTTGAAGCTAAAATTGAATTTCTATGTCATAATGTGTAAGCCAATCAAAATCCTTTAAAATTCAAAAGAGATACAAGTGTGACTATGTACTAGAATTTTTTTTAATAATATAATTAACGTACCTTAAACGTGAATGGTTCCTGAGTGACCCAAAATCACATTAAATATTAAAAATAAATTTAATATCTTATTTTATACAATTTTTAATACTGAGAATATTTTTAATGAAAGGTGAAATATGGGTTGAGTATGTTTTTAATGATGTGTAACTATTTAAAATTTAAAATTTACTTCTTTTTCTAAATTTAAATTTTATTAAACCTTGTGTGTGTTTATATATATATATATATATATATATATATATATATATATATACACACACACACACAAACACACTCACACATGAGTATTTTGATAAAACTGTATTTATTTTGGTAATCTAGATTTAGATTAAAATTTAATTTTATTAAATATTGCATTAATATATATATATATATACACGCATGGTTATTTTGATAAAAATGACGTCTATTTGGGTAATCTAAATAGATTTAGATTTAGATTTAATTCAAATTTTAAATTTACTTTTATAATTTAAATTTGGGTAATTTAAAGTTAAATTTATATTAAACCTTGTGCTAATAAATTATTATATATATATATATATATATATATATATATATATATATATATATATATATATATATATATATATATATATATATATATATATATAAAGTTATTTTGATAAACAAGACATTTATTTGGGTAATTTTGATAAAAGTAAAATAATAGAAATGATATATTAAAAAATTGTCTACATGACATTCTTTTAATAATTTCATAAGTTTTTCTTAGGTGGCTATTTTTTAGTTTAAATTTCCTATAATGAAGTTTAGGAATCGACAACTACATTGAAATTAATGCATCAAGTGCAATCAATCAAATATTATTAGGAATAAACCTCTACACTAAAATCAATGCATCTATTTTAGTTAATAGCATTGTCCCTCCCCCTCCCTTTCTGCCGCATCTCTCTCTCTCTCTCCACCTCTCCCGTCCTCTCTTTATATCCCTCTTCTTCCCTCTCTGTCACCCCACCAACTATATCTATACATCCCTCCACCTCTCCTTCTTTGTTTCTCTATCCCACCCACCAAACACATAGACTCTTTATCTACATATTTATATATTCCTCCCTCCCTCCCTCTCTTTGTCTATATAATGATCTTCCCTATGTCACCCCTCATCAATATCTCTATATCCATATATTTCTCTCTCCTTGTCTCTCTATTTGACCGCCTGAATATACACACACTCTATCCACATATATATATCACTCTCTCCTTCCCTGTTTCTCTCCCTCACTCTATCTTCCCCTTATCTCTCTTTAAATATCCATATCTCTCTTTTAACTCCCACTCTCCTCTCTCCCTCACTCCATCTCTCCCTATTCCTTTAAAAAATGTTGACCTACTTACTTTGATTACGCCTATACATCTCCCCTATAGTGAAATGTATAACACCTATCTATGCATTAAATAACTCAATAATAATGTTTCGTTAAGTTAATTTATGAAAATAATTTGTAAATAAATGATTTATTGGATTATTTCCATGTCAGCGAGTGATATTTTTAATGAAAATGATTAAATTACATTCACATAAATGAGTAACATAATAAGAATAATATAAAATTAATGAATTTATGGGTAATTTTGATATAAATTAATAAAATATCTTAGGAAATGTGGTTCCTTAGTGTATTTTCATGATCAAAAACTAGTTTTTAATGTGGTGTAATCATACTAATGTGATATATCTTGGTAATCCTAGGAATATTCGTTAGGTGATTATTTTTTATGTAATAAGAGATAGAAGCTTCACCTTACAATTAGGTTTTGTCCCATAGGGTTTTATGAGATAAAAAAAATTATTTCCATTCTGGATGATGTGTGATTATATTCTGTGTTATATTATTTTTGTATTTTAACTCGTTCATGCATAAGAAAACAAAATTACAATTTAAGGGAATTTTAACTTCATAGTAAAGAATTTAGTTCATATTATAAGATCTATTGTGAAGAATTATTTTGTGGAACATCCATAGTGGTTTACGTATTATTAGCCTACTCTAAGAGATATCCAAAAGTGAATTTTGTAAGAAAATGACCCTTTTCTCTAAATAATTTGTCTTTTCAGGATTTCTCATGGTAAATATACCGAAAAAATCCATACAACCATAACTTTGTCTTTCACCCAACATTTTTTTATAAGACTAAGACTCCTTTCCAATCAATAGTGACATGATGTATTTCACTTCTTCGATATAATTCCTTCATATAGAAAAAATTCAAGAGATTTTTAACATTTTCACTTTTGTGCTTACGGATCGTGGAATTAAACTATGTCACTAATAGAAGGATCATTGAGTCCCAAAAAAAATTATAATTTACATATGAGGTATATAATACTCAAAATTCATCATCTCACAAATGTGCTCAATTTTATCCTATGTGAATCCCAAAAATGTAAACTAGTTTTTCTAATTCTATTGCTTCAAATAGGATATTACCATGGGGTTTAATTAATCCAGTAAAAATACAACAAGAAATTCCTTTGTGAATGAAATATTTCAATCACATGTATACTTTTTCCTAAATTGTCATCACAAAAATAATGAAAAAAATTAACTTATGATGAGATTTTTGTTGGGAAGCCTTTTAGTTCTGAACATTACCCGTAAATGATATTAAGAGTGAAACTAACATATTTAAGTTTAATATATGCTATTAGTTCTCATGAACAATTAATAGGGTCCAAAACAACCACACATACTTTTATAAGGGGAAATTTCACCTACAAGTCTCATATGGACAACATTATAAGGTTTTTCATGTTGGCTATAAGTATGAGTATTTCCATAAATCTTAAATGCAAAAAATAGGGTCTTATGAGTTAAAATATGATTTAGGGCTTTTACAACATGCATGGAATTAAAATCCTTAATCGAATATTTTTATAAAACATATTTTTCATATAGGTGACTTTACAAGCTATTTCCTAATAGATATAGTTTTTTGTGTTGTGAACATAGTTTGAGGAGGAATATGAATATAAGAAGATCAAAGATACTCTTATAGGGTTCAATAATGGTGTATAATGTTAAAAAATACTAGATAGGCTTTGTAAATGTAATGTGTGATTTACAATGTTGTATGGGTCTTATTTCTAGTTTTTTCAATTAAAGTGTGGCTATGGGTGTTGTTACAATCCTTTTAAATTTCATTATGGATTTTGGGGCCCTATATATAGTCTTAGAGTAACAACAATTTTGTAGGGTATAAAATATAATTTTATAACTCATGGATGATCCATATGGTTGAAACTACTATAGAGGCCACATAAAGGGAATATTTCACCTACAATTCTCATATGCGTTCTATTATGAGGCATGGCTCTAGAGGCTTGAGATATTTTTTAAGGATATAAGCTAGCACATTTTCTCCTTAAAATCATTTTTCGTACTCATTAACCAATTACTTGATAATTAACTTCCGAGTAAAGCTTCTAAAGGAAAGTTTTCCATAAAATTGCTATATTATCCCCATTACAAGTTTTTCGAAATGAAAAATGGTTTTGATGGCCATGGAGATGGTATAAGGAGAAAAGCTAGTAATGTAGGGCATAAAAGGTATTTTATGACCTATATATCTTAGATGATATCCAAAACAAGCACCCTAAGTAATAAAGGGAATATTTTTGTGTATGTGTCATATTGGGAACATTATAGCCTTTCTTTCATTAAGAATGGTTCTTAGGATTTCTTTCATAGTCAAAGGAGGAAGGTGATTGTCATATGACCTAAAATACATTTAGGCGTTGTATTTTGTGCATAGGTCCAAAACCAATATATATTCCCTATAAAGAGATACGTTTTTCTAGATGTGCCATATGGGTACATATCTCTTGGTTGGGGGACGAATGCATGGACCATGATTCCGAAGGGAAAAATGTATGGCTTGACACGTCATATATGGGCCCTATATTGTTAAATGGTGAACATTATTTCTGTTTTCACTATGGAATCTAGGGTCTCCATTACAACCATATTCACGTTCCACACCTACCCATTGAGGATTAGGTGTCCAACATTCCCCCCCTTAATTTGAAGGGGTATGTGTGAGTCCAATAAGAGAGTTGTAATACAAATTTGCAAAGTATGCATGGCAACACTTAGGCTGAATCAACTCTCTGAAATGTTGGCATAAAGAGGTGGTTTAACATAGATGGTTTAACAACCTCACATGTATGTTAAACACATACATGGTGAAACACACACAAAGGGAAATATGCACACATAAACAGAAAGATAAACATTATAAGCGTGTGATACCTTACTATTCACCATAGATTTACATTTATAGTACATTAGGTGTGACTCTTGGATTCATCTTCCAAGGTCACTTGGACTCATTTGTGACTATTCGCCTTCCACACCTACCCATTAAGGATTAGGTGTCCAACATTCCCCCCTTAATCCGAAGGGGTATGTGTGAATCTAAGAAGAGAGTTATAATACAAATCTGCAAAGTATGCATGGAATCACTTAGGTTGAATCAACTCTCTGAAATGTTGGAATAAAGAGGTGGTTTAACGATGACCACCAACACTGGAACGCAACACTTACGGAAGTTCTTGGAACTCTTCCAAAATTGGCAAGAAGCTAAGGGCTTCTGCTAGAGGAAGTGTCCCTCATATTTGAAGAGGGATACCTTAAACCTAAAAGAAGGGAATTCTACAACCTATGATTGTTTAAGAATGTCAACCAACACTCGAATGCTTAATTCATTTCCTGGAACTCAACCAAAAATAACAAGAAGTTGAAGTCATATGCTAGAGGAAGTGTTCTAAAAGAGGAAGAATATCAACCTCACATAGATGGTTTAAGGCTGAACACCAACCATAGGCATGCTCATGGGCATCTGTGTCTCTCGCTACAAATTTGAATCCAAAATGACGAATTGTGGCTCAAGCTCGCTTCAACTATTGTGTCTCTAGCTACAAATCTGAATCTGGGATGGGAAATTGTGGCTCAGGCTCGCTTGATGTGGTGTGGAAGCTTTTAGATGACCACCAATTTCCCCCTTGTCAGGTACAAGGTCAGATGATGGCGAAAAATCAGATGCAAGATTGTTCAATATTCTAGAACAAGTTCTGACATGCGACTTAAACATCTTCTTGGCTGTTGATGCCCATTACCAAGATGAATCTTTTTTCTTGCAGGAGGCTTTTTTCTGAAGCATCTGTGTGAATAATGGGTGTGCCGACCACAGTGCTTACATGTATGAAGATTGAAACATTGATATTTCATATGGCCAACTAGATCACAGTGTTGGAATTTTTCAATTTGTTGTCATTGTTGTGGAAGAGGAGTAGGATCTGGAACAACTCAAGGTGAATTGTCATGAAGAAATCCGGAACTCTAAAATTTTATGGGCTTGGAGTAGCCCGGAATATGAAAGGAAAAATCCTTGTCATATGAAAGACTTGTTCTGTGCTTGTTGTGGACAAGTTATTCCCAAGGTCTGATGATGAGCTTGGGAGGTGCTGGTTGCATTTCTGCATCTTTGTGCACATCTGCTCCTGAAATGGGTACTGAATGTGGACCAAAATCAACTTTATATTATTACTGGTGATGGGAATCCCTCTTAATTTTCTGAACAGAAACAAGTTCAAAATGATGACTCCACTGTTGTAATTCTTCTTGCTGGAATTGTGATTCTAGCTACAAAATCTCAATCTTGTCTTATGCATGATGCAGACAAGTCTAAATGTCAAAGAGAGTGTCTCTAATGATTCAGATTATGTCATCAAGAGTATATTGTAACAAAGCTTCCAAGGAATATAGTACTTCATAAAATTTGGCCATTTTCCAAACAGCTCAAGCTCAAGAAATAAAGGGTGTCGGCTTCAACCAATAATGCACCCATTTACAATGCCTTTCGAAAGAAAACAAGTGACTTCAGACACCTTTTAATCTTTCTTGAACTTCTAACTATGGAATTCCCAAAGGAAAAACTCTGCTACTCAAATTATGGAGGAGCCAACTCAGAAAATAGAACTAATGTAGACTTTTAGCAAAGGGATTATAAACAAATGGTTTCAAATTTTCTCTCTTTTAATGGAGAATTATTGTGGAAATCACATACAGAAAGAATATCAAAAACTGAGATATTCAACGACTTAAATGAATTGTGTAAGAAAGACACTTGACTTGCAGTGGCTTATAATGATTTTCATAACTTGGTTGAAACAACAATTGCGAAGACTGGAGATATGAAATATCAACCTTTACAAGCTATAATATACCAAATAACTACGATCACAAAAAACACTATGGAAATTACCACCTCTATGATGAAATGGAACAAAGCACCGTTGTTAAATCCTTAGCTGGTAACTATGACTTGCTTGTTCATAGCAACCATACTTCTTTTCCTTCCAACCCTTTCCCCACGGTTCCAATTGTTCCTTAGTCTAGTACACTTATATCGAGATTCCATGACTCGACTGCACCATGGAGTACATTCCACATGGAGTGAGGGACTATCCTTCCTTCCTTTCATCCATAAACACATTTTTTTGGGCTTTTAAAACGTCGCTTATCACAAAAGGATAAACTCACTGGAGCGGAGATAACTTAGAGATAACGCTCTCAAACTACAGAGATAACATTCTCAAACTAGCTTCAACGCAAAGAGGCATAACCGGCGCAGGGATGGAGTCCACGTTGTAAAGGGAGATGGATGAACACGACACGGAGGAACGAGGTGGTAGCACCGAGAGAGAAGTTGAATGGTATGGTCTGAGGATGTATTACATGGTGGGTTCCATGATACAATCACTGTTGATTGAAGATAAGTCATATGAGTGGTATGGTGGAAGCCACAAGAGGTGGTATTAACACAAAGTATTAGAGTCTTTTGAACCAGATAGCAGAGAAGGAAAGCTTTCTTTTCACATCCATCTTACAATTTTGTGAGCACGACTATGCAATAAAATTAGGTTGGATGCAAGATATTGATTACATGGATCAAATTTTAATATGGGTTTCCTTCAGAGGCTGGTTGCTCAGGCTCTTGCTACTATTGAGGTGAAATGTACTCTAAAATCCATGGAATGGATACCCAACCTACAATCCGAGAGCTAGAAAGTGAAACCCGTGACATCTACAAATTCATCCTGCATACAGTGCCAGGAAAGAATGTGAACCGATCCTCTTTGGTTGAAAACATTCCCAATGAAGCACAATACTTCATTTTTTATATTTTTTTATATTTGATTCCTTGCGACCATTCCTCTTCAACCAGGAGTTTTGAAACCTCATTGAGTGTGGTAGACCCATTTTTATGTGACACAGTTGGTGCATATAAATGTATGTCTAGGCATAATTATCTCTATGAGAGCTTACACCAAACATAGTTATTATATCTTAGAGAAAACTGTTGCAGACATGGCCATGGAATAATTTTATAATAATAATTTTCTGACAGCTGTAACAGACAAGGCACAAGATCGATATGTCTAGAGAGATGCATAGGTGTTACTACCACAGTAGGTAGGTGACAGTAATAAGAGCCACAAAAACAATCTGTTCATTCACATTAGCATGCAATAGATCTTTGGCTCTAAAGGAGGAGCGTTAGAGACCAACACGTTGTCTTGTACAATGACGAGTGTTATTCAAGGTAGGGCAGAAGACCTACATTAACATATAAAATCACAATGCGGAAGAAGTCCACTCATCATGGCTATGATACCATGTTAAACACATACATGGTGAAACACACACAAATGGAAAGATGCACAGATAAACAGAAATATAAACAAGATAAGCGTGTGATACCTTACTATTCACCATAGATTTACATTTATAGCACATTAGGTGTGACTCTTGGATTCATCTTCCAAGGTCACTTGGACTCATTTGTGACTGTTTTCCTTCCACACCTACCCATTGAGGATTAGGTGTTCAACATACCAAATTCATCCATAAACCTTTGTAACCACATCATTTCTTTAATAGCCTTTGTATTAGCAACATACTCTTCTTCTATTGTTGAAAGTGCAACAACATTTTAAATTTTTGAAACCCAACTGACAGTTGTTCCAGCTATAGTAAATAAATACCCTATAGTGCTTCTTGTATTATCTCTATCACCTACCATATATGCATCAACATATCCATGTAGAGAAATGTTTGAAACACCAAAGCATAATTCTTAATTTGTGGTATCTCTCAAATATTTGAGAATCCATTTCATTGCCATCCAATGTTATTTTCCTGGATTCTTCATGTACCTGCTTACAAGTCCCACTTCATGTGCAATATCAGGCCTTCTGCAGACCATTGCATACATTAAGCTTCCAACTACTGATGCATATGGAACTTTAGACATATAATCCATTTCTTCTTGGGTCTTCTTGCACATCTCCTAAGTAAGTTTGAGATGGCTAGAAAAAGGTGTACTAACTGGTTTTGCATTGTGCATATTAAACCTTTTCAACACCTTTTTTATGTGCTCATTCTGAGACAGTGTTAAATTTTTATTTTTCCTATCTCTAGTTATTCTCATACCAAGGATTTGTTTTTTAGCTCCCAAATCCTTCATTGAAAATGAATTGGCCAATTTTATTTTGAGCACGTTTATTTCCTACATGTTAGACCCTACAACAAGCATGTCATCTACATACAATAACAATATAATATAGATTCCATCATTTTTCTTTTCCAGATAAACACAATGATGAGAGTGACATCTAGTATAACCTTGTTCAGAGATAAACTTGTAAAATTTTAGATACCAATGCCTTGGAGCCTATTTTAAGCCATTCAAGATCTTCTTTAACCTGCACACTAATTTTTCTTTCCCTTTGACCTCATATCCTTCTTCTTGGTGCATATAGATATCTTCCTCCAAATCTCCATGGAGAAATGTTGTCTTTACATGTAACTGTTCAAGATGCAAATATTACGCTACTACAAGACTTAAAATAGTTTTGATTGAAGTCATGTTAACAAAGAGATAAATAATTTCATCAAAATCAATACCTTTCTTCTGTGCAAACCCCTTCCCCACAAGTCTAGCTTTCTACCTCTCTTTTCCTCCATATTTTTCCATTAGCTTGTAAACCCATTTATTTTGCAATGTGGTTTTACCTAGAGGAAACTTGACTAAGTCCCAAGTTTAATTATGTATTAAGGATTACATCTCTTCTTCCATGGCTAGCTCCCACTTCTTCCTCGTTTCAACCTGCAATGCTTCTTCATAACATTCGGGTTCACCAAAATCAACAAAAAATAATAATATAATGAAGGAGAGTATCGTTCAGGGGGTCTACTTATCCTGATAGATATTCCAACACCACTTTCAGGTGTTTGATGTGACTGTTTTTGTTGTGGTGGTTGTTAATTATTATTATTTTCAGGCACCTTTACTTTTTCGTGATCTCATCAAGAACTTTGTATTCTTTTTTTCCTTTTCCTGCAACTGATTCTTATACAAGACCTTTTCATTGAATATTACATCTCTACTCATAATTATTGTGTTATTTTCATAATCATATAAGCGATAACCAAAACCATTAACACCATATCCAATAAAGGTACATTTCTTTGATTTCGCCTCAACCTTTGTTCTATTTTCTTTATTAATATGGACAAAGGCCTCACAGCCAAAAAAATTTAAAAAATAGTAGTTTACCCTTTTACCTGTCCATGCTTCCCCTAGAATACCACCATATAAGGAAATTAAAGGCCCTATGTTTCTAAGATAAACAATAGTATCTACAACATCTACCCAAAATTGTAAAATCAATCATGCATGCAATCTCATGCACCTTGCACGCTCCATGATTGTTCTGTTCATCCTTTCTGACACACCATTTTCTTGTGTTGTTCTTGGAACTGTCTTCTCTCTACAAATTCCATGCTCTGAACAATACCTATCAAACTCTTTGCTGCAATATTAACTTCCATTATCTAGAACACTTTAACTTCTTTTGTGTCTCAATCTCAACCAAAGATTTCAATTTCTTGAAAGTATCAAATACATCAGATTTATTCTGAATACAGTAAATCCAAGTTTCTCTAGTTGCATCATCAATAAAAGTAACATAATAACGAGAGCCATCGAGAGATGATATCTGAGTAGTTCCCCATACATCTGTATGCACAAGATATAATTTTTCGCTCTTATTTTCTTTCCCAACTCTAAGAAATATGACTCTCTTTTGATTTCCATAAATGAAATTCTCACATAAATCCAAATTAATATTCTTCAAACTCGGCAAAAAATTTCTTGAGTGAATAATGCTCACCCCATTCTCACTCATGTGTTCGAGCCTATGATGCCATAATGTTGCATCTGCTCCTTTGGAATTTAAAGCATTAACAGAGTTAGAAATACCATTGCATAAATACAATATACCAACCTTTTCTCTTTTTTCTATTACCAGAGCTCCTTTCGTGACCTTCCAAGTTTTATCTATGAAATTTGTCACACAACCTTCACCGCCTAACTGCCTTGTTGAAATCATATTTTTCTTCAGATTTGGAACATGCCTTCCTCCTTTAATATCCATTGATTTTCATTATGTTGTTTTAAAAGAACCTTTCTGATTCCAAATATTTTATAGGGTTTATCATCACCCAAAAGGACTTGTCCAAAACCTCCTTCAACATACTCATGAAAATATTTCTTATTAACTGTGGCATGGAATGAGGCCCCTAAATCTACCACACAGGAATCAGTAAAATTTTCAAAATATGAATCAAAGCATCTTGCAAATCATCACCTATCACATTTTCTTCATGATTTTTTTCTTGTTGTGCGTCTCCTTCTTTTCCCTTCCGAGATCTGCAGTCTTTCTTCAGGTTTCCTTTATTTCTGCATTTTGAGAACACTATCCCTGATCTAGACTTGGAATTTCCTTTCTTTGTTTTACTGGGATATCCTGAGCTCTTTCCTGACTTTGCGCTCAAAGAATTACTCGGTGTCTCACCGGAGATTTTCTGTCGCATTTCCCCACTAAGGATAGCACCGAAAACATCATCAAAGTTTAAAGTAATAGATCCCGAGAGAAAGTTACTAATGGTCATAACTAAACCATTCCAACTTTCTAGAAATGAGCACAGAAATAACAGAGCCCTAACTTCATCATCAAATTTTATCCCTACAGAACTTAACTGAATGGTAACTGTATTAAAATCATTGAAAACATCATCAAACTTTAAAGTACTAGATCCAAAGACAAAGTTACTAATGGCCATAACTAAACCATTCCAAATTTCTAGCAATGGGCATAGAAATAATAGAGCCCTAACTTCATCATCAAAGTTTACCCTTACAGAACTTAACTGACTAGTAACTCTATTAAAATCATTTAAATTGTCTGCAAGAGATCCACCTTCTAACATATTCATACTAAATAAATGTTTCATAAGAAATACCTTGTTTGAAGCTGAACTATTGAAGGATACCAACGCCGTGAGGCATAGTTGTATTGTTCCAAGTGCCTTTCTATCAAGAATATCACATTATGTGTCTTTCATAGTCCTCAGCTTCTTTGTTTTTCCGCTCAATGGTAGGTACAGATATTTCTGATACAGATAATTTTCCATCTGCATCTTCCACATCGAGAAGTTTTGGTCACTAAATTTCTCGATCATAAACTTACCATCTTCCCCCATTGCTCCCACTTGAACACAAAACCCTTATTTCCTGCGATATTATGAGCCAAAAAAACCTTCGGCTCTGATACCATTTTATAAACAATTATATATTAAGGAGCAATGCAACACATAAAATATGTGAAAAACACAAACACACAAAACACATAAACCAAAGAGACATAGATATACGTGGTTCACCCATTTTGTGCTACGTCCACCGCAAACACCCAATCCTTCCTTTATATTATCCAGCAAAAGGAAGAGACACAACCTCCAACAGATCCACTATAATATCCTATGTTCTCTCTCACAGTCTCCCTATCTGTTTATCACTCTGATAATACACATACAATCCACGTCCGCAATACAATACCCTCATATAAAACGAGGGGTTTCCTTCTAGGAAAAAAAACCCTAAATTAAACATAACTTCTACCATCATATCATCTTAATGAACAAGTTAGATTTACTAGAAATTGCAATACTTTATAGGGAAATTTGACATCTGTGTTTAGCTTCTCAGGCGCTACCCACAAAACCCCCACTATGGGGGGGGCCATAAAGTCACAGCCACTCAACCTAGACCCCCCAGGTAGCATTTAATTATGGGCCACATTGCCGCCGCATTATGAATAGGGGTCGAATGCTGTGATACAAAATAAAGAAGATAATCAGGCTCCACACCCAACATAATTAACACCAACTTGAAATTTTTTTTATATGGTATGCATATACGATGATTTCTTGATGGTATTGGTCTCTATGCATGTTTCTATGGAAAATTTTTATGTTGGAGGTGCTTTGTTTGCTTTGTTGGTTGGTTGGTCAATTCAGTATCCATTGTCGATGATGCTTGGGCTAAGATGACCTTTATTGTTGGATGATGTTTCTGGTCTTTCTCTTGAGATGACATTGGCCTTGATTCTCATGATTATTTTTAAAGGTTTTGTAGATGTTGTTATGACACATCAAGTTTCTTTCTCTAGTTGAGATTCATGTTATGTTATATTTTTTCTCTTACTACCTTTTGGAGACAAAGAGCTCATGATTATGCTACTATTTTGGTTCATGTAGCGTGGTGCTACAAATTTATTTTGTTTCTAATCCCGATGATGTTGATTGAGAGAGTATTCTTTCTTATAATGTGTTCTTGTTAATCACTCTATGTTATGATAGATGAATATAACTTGTTACAACTATTGGAGTTGCTCGAAAATGGTGTTCATACATGAGGAGCCATTATTTGAGTTTGCTACTAGTATACATTTTTCTTGCTCCTACTTCTATGTTATAGAGATCGTGTTATTATTGTTGCACCTATAGGAGTGAGAGTAGTTGTTTCTTGGATAAACTGTATTTTCCTTGATCCTTTAGTGAGTATTTATGGATTAATTTTTTCCCTCTAATATTGATGTCAAAGGGGGAGAAACTGAGGAGTTCAATTCTTCTTAAGGTTGCTTTTCTTGACCTAGCTAGAGTTGGAATCAATTTCAAAGGGGGAGATTCTTGGAATTAATGTTGTGATGAGGAGATATTTTATTTGCTCTACAGTGAGTGATGGTTGGAATTGACACTAACTTGAAATTGGTTTGAATATGGTATTCATATACGATGATTTCTTGATGGTATTGGTCTCTATGCATGTTTAAATGGAAAATTGTTGTTATAGGTGATTTGTTGGATTTGTTGGTTGGTTGGTCAATTAGGTATCCATTGTAGATGATATTTTTGTTGAGATGACCTTTACTATGGGATGATTTTTGTGGAATTTCTCTTGAGATGACCTTGACCTTGATGCTCATGATTATTTTTAAAGGTTTTGTAGATGTTGTTATGATGTATCAAGTTTCATTCTCTAGTAGAGATTCATGTTCGATGCCACTTGATACAATTTTTTCCCTCATGTGTTTGCCCTTGCACTTATGTTGACTACTTCATGTATAATATCATCAATAAGTTATAAATATGGGTGTAATACTTGTCATGGCTTGGAAAAGCTTTATAGATTCCAGAGATATTGAGCAAAAAATTGGGGGCAGTTTTGAATTGAAAATATTGTTATTTTCATTCATCCTCTTCCCAGTCGCATCGATGATGGGCCATTGAAGTGACTAAGGAGCTCCAACCACTCCCTTTAAGGCCTTTGCAAGTGAATATGGTTATATTCACACATAAAAAAAATGTGTGCAAGAGACTATTTATGTAGGTGAAGTTTCTATGGATTTCTCGCACTCCTTGGATGATTTAATTGGTTTTTATGATATATCTTACTCAGGAATTTTCATGGAAGATACTAATTGACTAAATAAACATGTCTTAATGAGTTTTGAAGTATTAATTCTTTAATGGAATAAGTAGTGGAGTAGTGAAAAAATGTGTTTAAAAGGAGCATATTGGCCACTGTTAGGCAGGGGAATTGAGAAAAGCTTTGCGAAGAGTGAAAAGGGTGACCTCATCCAAAAAATGATTATGGAGTGGTCAAATTTCTTAGTAGGATAAATGACATATACAATTTCCTAAGATCGGAGAGTGAGGAGAATAATGATTAGCCATGATTTCAGAGAAGAAGAAATTTTTTACGAGTGTGATGGAGTTTGTAGAAGCTTTCAATAGAGGATACTCAGAGGGGAATTCCTCATTTGATTGTATTCAGACAACAAAATTTACAGTCTATATTTAGAAGTGATATCCTCTTTTATCAAGTAGCTAACATGGTTATAAATGTAGTGATCAAAGGTGCATTATTAAGATTCATATGTGAGGGTTAATTTTAATTTCAGAGGCAAATGTTCATGTGCATGATTGTAGAATTTCATCTATGCACTACATTTTTGAGTTTTGATGTCATATTTGCTATGGTACTGTTGGAGTTGTATTGAGAGTGGATGTTTATGATGTTCTAGGAGGATTTGTATGTGCTTCTAGTTAAATTATGAGAAAATTTGTATGAGTGAGGTCTTGTGTGTTGATTTGAGAGATGCATATATTATTATTTGATTAATATGTATTAAGGTTCTTTGATTGAAATGGTGTATTGAGATTATCAAATAGATAAATTTGTTGTTGTCTTGTGCAGGGCTCTAGTTTGAAACATTGGCCCTAGTGATTAGTAGATCAAGATAGCTTGGTGAATAAGGGATGGGTGTTCCTTGTCAATGGTTGTTGGTAGATTCGGTAGAGGAAGTAGAATTATCATATTCCAATGGGAGTGGGGGATTATTTTAGGGTATATGGGTCTCTAGTGGATGGGTGTTCACATAGTCAATGTCATAAAAGAAACTTCCTTGTTGGACATAACTAGATATGATGATGTACATTGATTTTCTTTATCAATAAAATTAGAATCAAAGAAACAACAACAAAAGAGGGCGGTTATTTCCCCGTAGGGGGTTTCCAACAGAGATCCTTGTGTCTTTTGTGTGTGTGATTATTTGATTTTATTATGGATTTCTTATGATGATCATGGTATTTTCTTTACTGGTTAATGAATCATATTATATAATCTACTAATGGTGTAATGTGTGATTGTGAATCCGTAATTAGAAAAATAATTTGAAAATATACATTGTCTCTATCAATTTACCACCCCTCTCTCAATAGTGAGCACATTTCAAACAACTACTTCTTTCATGTGGAGAGTAGAACTTTCAGTCCCCATAATATCTGACATGTTGTACTTCACTCGAGATGATTCATTTATGCATGAAAAATATGTGCTTCTATAAAAATTATTTTTTGAATACGTTTTATGTCCAGTAGACTTTTTTCTAGTGCTAATAGGTGTTTTTCCTTCTATATAGAGCATCCATTGTTGATTCAAGAGAAATATAATTTGATTTCAAAATAGACCCACAAACTATAGGAAACATATTCTCCCTAATATTTTTGTTTGTGTCGTACTTTTGGATTTAAACCTTTCCTTTTTCCATAAACATCAACTTTAAGGACTAATGATAGAAACTCAATTTCTCAGCCACCTTTATCACATGAAGGAATTGTGTAGCATCTTAAATGTGAAGCATCTCTAAGAAACACATCCATGAATTGGGAATTCACAACTTGAATTAAAACAACATCCTCTCTAAGACATGATGCAAACTTAGCTACATTTTAAAATATTTAGATGTGTTCTAAAAGAGAAATCATTATCTACACATTGAGGTTGAAATTGTTAGAAATGTAAAAGGTTTTCTGATAAAAAAATAATTTCTCCAATTGTAAAGTTTCTAATTTTCCACTCGGTTGATATAATCCATTAAACTTGAATTTTCCGCATTTATGATTGTGTGAATTAGAAGGTATTGCAAATTTGGGTTTCCACCAAATGTATATTTTTTTAGTGTAATATTTTCTAGAATATTAATCAAATTATGTGGGAAAAAAACAATCATGAATGCTTTCACTATTGCAAATACATGATCTAAATTCTCACTTACTAGACAAGTAATAGATACAATTGGTCAATTCATTTCCTATGGAGTGGGTTTTTAAGAGCATGAAATCCTTTTTAGAGCTCCAATTTTGTCCTCTTAAAAGCATACTTGGATCAATTATTTGAATAGATGATTTTTATTCGTAACATCTATATGTTCATCATCATATTGACACCACCTATATGCAATAACTACTAAAGTTAATTTCATTTTCTCACAATATTGAAGAAGTCATTCAACAAGAAACGAATCACCAAATAAAACCTTCTAAAGAACCATTGTATCACAATAGAAGTTATAGTAGTAGCTCCCTTCATTAGATTTTCCATTTCTAATATTAACTACAATGAAATCATCTAATGATATTGAGAACGTCAATGTGACGACGATTTTTCTAGGGCGTATTTAGATTCTAGAATAATCACTCAACTCTTACCTCAATCACTTAAATTTTCCAGTTTTGTCACATCTTTTGGCGAGTAAACTACATCTTTATAAAAAATAAGGAATGGAATGTGTTGAAATATCTACCCATGATAACCAAAATGTTTATATGTGTAGTGAAGTTCATCTATTTGTAAATTTGAATGATCTTTACTTACATGTATAAATTTCTTCCTAGTAACTTACTTTTCTAGGGAGCCCAAACAATTTCAATAGCTTCCTCGCTCTACCCATTTCCCATATTTCCAATGAATGTGGAAACTTGTGCATTACTGTGTCATTTCAAATTCCATGTTTCCCATTTCAAATTTCTTGTTCTATATTGATCTTGTGCATTAAGGATTGCACGTTGGTCATCATTTTTCTTAAGTATAGTGAAATATATCTTGATATCTTGCAACTGAGCACTAATATGCTTAGCCACTTAGTGATTAATCACTATCTACCTTACTAGCTTACGAATGATCATTTTTTGCATCCTTAGTATGAGATTAATCATTTATTTTCTTTCTTCGTATGATTTTTAGTCACATTCTATCTTCTTTCTTTACAATTGTGTTGGATCGATCAATTCTTTGCAATAATTCTATGGAGAAATTATATTTCTCATATCTTCTATTTACCCTATTCTATACTCATCCCTTTTACCATTAGTCATAGTTACATGTTGCAAGCCTCTATTGTAGATGAATACTTGAGTATAGCCCATCTAGCCAAATCTATACATGTTTTTATTGTAACAATATCCAGCTTGAGGTTGATAATTTAAAAATGGAGGCCTGTGGAAAGGAGTAGGGTTTCCCATATTTAGGGGCTTTTTACTGCTCAAAGGTCTTGCTAAATATATAGAAATATTATAATTTTAAAGATATTTTAAGAAACTCAAATAGTTAGCATAGTATGGAAATCCAAAATCATGCTTTGGTTTCCAAGGATATTATTCCACTAGGAAAAAATTAGTAGCATCATGAAACCAAAAATATTAAAATAAAAAATAAAATAAATAAATACATAAAATAAAATAATTAATTAATTAAAAAATCTCTTTTGTCACATTCGCGGGTAAATTATGCTCATAAAAAAACTTGACCTCTTCTGAGGAATAACTCTAACCTATTTTCCATTTAACAATTATGACCTTGTCATCTAACTTGAATTTTGATTGTGTCATGTTTTTTATTTCCTTTTCAACATAATCTTTATTATAATATTCAAAAAAGGAAAAAAATGATTCCTTACTGAATATTTTGGATCATTTATTAACTCTAGATATTGAAATCCAGGACCTTGCTCAAAGACTATTTTTGTAAGCTCCTCTTCTTTCAAATTTGATGGAATATTACCTAGGAAAAACCAAATTTTTGGTGGGATTACGATACTCTTAGTTTTGTATCCTTGCACTAAAAACCATTTAATATCTCAATGGAATTATTGCATCTCCCCTTGGTTGTTAATATAACAAATGAAAATTCTAACATTCTTATCTCCTCCTTTATTTTAACATAAAAGCTATCTTCATGTTATTCACAAAGAATTGTTAAATACTCCTTTTTAATATTTCAGGGTAGAATACCTAAAAAGAATTATGTACCATTTAGAGGGTCAAGCATGCAACACTAAGGGTATTTTGGTGTCTTTCATGCCACGTCGATGAATAATGACAAATTTTGTGCCAAGAACTATAAACATTTATCCATATCATTTATTTACTACTCCCACTAGTTCCAATACTTCTCTAGATGACCTTAAAGGAAATAAATCTAGATATGAAGCTTGTATGTCTAAAATTATCTCATATGTGGAAATAAGTGAGGCCTTAAATATTTGTGTTGATTAAATCATCTTCCAAGAAAACCTTGTTTTCTGGATAAATTCCTTCTACGGATAGAAGAAATATCCATAGACATAGTGGCTTAGTCTATAAACAGCCAAGTTGAAACTGCAATGTATTTCCTTAGATATGTTCAGAATATGGAAAGAAAACCTACTTGGAGTCCAATTCAAGATTCCACCTTATCCTTACTTATTGACTCCAACCCCAACACCAATTTATAAAAGTGGGAGTTGAAAATCATCCAAAACAGGCAAGAGAACCAAAATATAGAAAATAAAATATACAAACAAATATAGACAAGAAGTCAAGGATTCATGTTGTACATATGCATAAACAAGACATAATGTAGGATAAAAATTTACTTTTGTATTAATAATGACATGAACATATTACAACCCTTGTAGGCCTTGACTTTATGAATCTCTCCGAGCTATCTTGTCCTTCCTTGGCCATAATTGTAGGCCTTTAATGAAAACTAAATAACATGGATGGACTATTTGTGTTTAGACACAAATGAAAAACATAAAGAAATAATCAAAGACTCCAAAATCCAACCCAGACTCTATGAAAAGTGTTGGATTTATAGGGAAAATGAGGTGGTTTTTAATTTACCATTCTAGGACTTAGATCCACATAAGAGGGAGGTAAGTTCTAGGAGATAAGAGATAAAAACTCAATAGTAAGAGTTTGAGTTCTAATCCAACAATAAATAGTTCGAACCACTCCCAAAGCTTCTATAGAGTGAAACTTCGTTTTTTTTCCCTCATTTCTAGGTGTTCATCGAACGTTTTGTGAAAATAATCTACATTTACCAACAAAGGTTGCATGCGTAGAAACTACGCCACTTCAAGTTTTCTTAAAGAAAAGAGTGTTGATCCATAAAATTAGGGTTTTTATCCAATGTAACTAAGGATTCTTGTAACTTTTGGAAAGGGAATGTTGTTGGATTTGTATGGGATTGATGCAAAGTGTTAATGGATGATGATAGGTCCAAGGTTATATCCAATTTTTTGGATGAAAAAAAATTACATGTAGAAAACATGTTGTAGGGCCACTGCAAGAAAGCAATTTACTATGTTAGAGTAATTTTCAAGCCTAGTAACCAGGGCTTCCAAAGTATAAGTTGCAATAGAACGGAATATAACATTATTATTCAAAGCAATATCTGGAGAAGCATGCTTCAATGGATATGATTTCAATATTCAATATAGTCTCTATATGAAAATTCAATTGTGATGATTGATTTTTTGCTTCGAAAAGTTATGATAAATATTTATTCTAGGATTTCACTTGGTGATGGTTAAAATTTTATCCAAGTAGTGCAATAGAAAGGTGCATGAAAACTTGTAAAAGCAAGGGGGGGCAAACTTTTGATTGCAGAAGGTGAAAAAATTTCATGGATATGGTAGCTACTATAATAGGTCCTGTGCATTGCTAACACTTCAATGGTTCTCTTTATTTTGCATTAGTTCATTTATCATTCAAATCCATTGGCGTAGATCCATTTTGAGATTGTGTCTTTTATTTATTACTAAGTTTTAGTTTTTGATATTTCTTAAAAAAATTCTTAGCTGAAATTTTATAGCCTTTATTCTCTTGGATAAATTTGTATTTTTTCTTATTTTTCTAAAGTTGGGAGTTCTCTCTTCTTTGTTTGGATTGTTGAAAACATATATCCTATGACTTTGTTTTACTTCATCCATTGGCTTATGGTTTTCACACTCAATCTTATCTTTAAAGGAAAAGGGGTAGATATATGGTAAATCATTGTATTTTAGCTTTCTCCTTGTGAATGTATGACACATATTGTAGGAAATGTGGGAATTTAGTGACTAGTTGATCCATGATCATCTCACCAAGCTTTAATTCATGAAATTATTTAGCTTTATCATCAAAATATCTTTTTGTCAAATATTTTATTTCAAATTCTTTTTAAACTATTTCCAAATAACAATATTATCCTTCATATTATGCACAATTATAATTGTATCCTTCACATTATGAAAAATCCTAATATCCTCCCACCATATGGATGCTTTACCTTGTATACCGTGTGCGTCTAATATGGATTTTAGATTATTATGATATTCATAAAATTGAAAATATGTATTCATGTTTAACATCCATGCTTCAAATGCCTCCTCTAATTCAACATAAAATAACATAGGCCTAATATTTTTTAATTCTCCTTGCAATTCCACCTTTTCATTCTCCACTTGATAAAGAATAATTACCCACATATTAGCTTAATTGTGCTCATTTATTTCTTCATCTTAAAGTTTAATAACCTCACTCCCATCCATAATGTCTTGAGATTTCCCTTTGTGGGACTCCTCCTTATCCTCCTCATATGAAATTGGTTCTACTCTTTTTGGATTTGACTTTTGAGTTATACTTTTTTATGGGTCTTTCTTGATCAACAATAGCTTGCAATAATTTTTCATTTTTTGCTATAATACTTGCTAATTCCAATTTCATACATTTTACAATATCTAACATTTCTATTATATGTGATGATGCGTCACCACCTAGCTACACGAAATTTCTTCATCAAGAAATCTTGAATATGACACTTCCAAGGTTGTTCTTTATTTTTCTCCTTACACTTTTTTTGTTTGAATAAGAAAACATTTACTACTATAACACCACATCTAATGTACCTCCAATTCTCACAAAAAAATTATTTTTACTTTATTACTTTTTATCTATCTAATGTAACCAATTGAGCAATGGTATAGTTATAACAAATATATTCTATCTACAAGTTCACATATCACCACACCGATTTATCTATCATATCTTTAGAAAAAAAAATATCCTACTTTAACTAATTATTGTTATAAGAAATTACATATACCTATATGCCCAATTCCAATAAAGTATCATATGTATATATGTTCCATAAGGAGGGTGGAATCAAACCCTAAACCATATTTCTTTCCCTGCCTAAACCAATCCTTATCTCTCTATGATACGAACGGTAGTCCTGATTAACATTGATCTAGGTGGTTTTATTTAACATTACTAGGTAATCCCTCCGCCCCTCACCACAATTGTAAAACTGAGAGTCACGTTATGTGCGAACTTGGCAAACCTATCATGAAACCAGCACCATTTACTTTATCCATGCATCAACGTTATATGTGGATGGATTATATATGCTGATGGAAATTGGTTGTTGGAATGGTTATTCATTTGGTTAGGTCATTTGGAAATTTATCTTACCAAGCACGCCGAAGTTTTCGCAACGCTAGCTAAGGTTTTACCCTACAATACATTTCCCAGGTAATAGAAGTAATTTAGATTTCAAATATTCACACTAGCGATTCCCTTCAAATAATATAGAGAATGCAACCATCATCTATTCCTATGAATGCTAGTCTAATGTTGGTAATGTCTGTAGTATTAAGGTTTTTGATAGAATCAACTTAGTTTACATTCTAAGTTTAGAATAATAATTCTCTTATTATAGGTTACCCATCACAAATTATCGTAAGGGCCCATGAGGATTACTCTCTCAGTAGCCATGGTCTCGGGTCAATTTTATTGACTGAGGGTTTATGGGTTCATTTCATTTGTTGTCATCATTGCATTTTCCCTTCCCAATAAACAATTTTTTTCATTAATTGTTTTCTCAAATTTTCCTTCGGGTTTTATTTATTTTAGAGTAGTTACTCAATTTCATAGGGTTAATTTTTCTTTTATTTCTGCATGTACCCTTTTCTTTACTAATTTCATACTAACAATCATTATTTTCTTAATGTTTCAGGTTCTACCTTGGTTCCCTAGGACATACCCACTAAGCATCATTTGTTGGTCGAAAATGTGAGTTCGAGTGACTTGTCTAGCATGGTTTTTACTTAGATATGTCCTTTGCCATTAATTTTGGCATGCTTGGCTCAAATCCTTTTGAAGTTTTTGGAGCTTTAGGAGAATATGGCTACAAAACCCTAGGGGTTCGAACCCTTTTCAGATGTTATTCACGACTCCATTTTATGACGTGGGTATATATTTCAAGTTTTGTAAAATTTTCGTTTTTTCAAGGGTTTCCTCTCAAGATACGCTCTCAATTATTTTCACTAGTAGTTATTTCTTTTAGTTTTCCTCACACGATTCCTTTTCACTATTTCTCACTAATAGGTAGCCTCAGGAATTCAATAGTTTTCCCAAGTACCTAGAGCAGGGAAATCCTAGTTGACAATGTAATTAATCGACTCAATGTTACTCCATTTCGAGGACCAAAATATTCTACTAGGTATTAGCAGTGATACCATTATGATTCCTCCATCGCTACTCTTGTTCGCTTAATGAATTTGTTTGTACAATTATCCTTCCTAATTTTAATCTTAAAATACTTTTAATGGATTTTTCTTCGACTATCCATAATGTTTTCGACTATCCATAATTTTTTATAGGTTATTTGTAGTCCGTGATTCCTACAAACACTTCACATAATTCAGTAATGTAAGCATTTCAGTCCAAATGTATATGGTAGTGTTATTTTTTTTTCCTGTTCATTTGTGTTTTTTTTTTTTTTTGATTTGGTAGTATTTCTCTACTTATTTATCAAATAAAAATAGAAAACTACATTATCAAACTATAGCCTCAATCTTCTTGTAAGGAAGCAGATTTATTTAATTCTAATAAGAACTTATTCTTTATATTAAGTTTGTTCTAAGAACCCAATTCAAAGATTCACGTTGGTACACTTATTCTGATTCTTTAGGTAAGAACCCCCCTTTCCATCCATCCCTTTCTTTTAGGTCTAGGTAAATATTGTCATTGAAGGATAACCACGGCCATTTCATACAACTCTTTTCCATATGATATTTATTGGAATATACAATATGGACATACATTTTTTTAGCTTTTTAAGGGTTATGTGTTCTCAATTGGTTACTCTTTCCCCTAAAGAAATTATACAATTTAACTCGAGAGTACACTAGGTGACTCATTTTGGAGTATTAATGCATACTAAATAACATTGTATGTATTGAACGTTTTTAAACATCTTTGTATATATGGTGCGAATGTTCCTTTAAATGGAATTAATCAAATTATAGGTATATTTCCTTTATTCATCAATATGAAACCTTGTAAATCATTTTATTTCCACGGTGGATCTGAAGCATATTTCATCTAATAAATGCACACTTGAGTTCTAGTATTTTCTATATTATCTATGTTTATGACTAGAAGCTCTCTTTGCTTCATTACATCATTGTAAGTTTTTTACCTTTGTATATTACTTTCATTTTACACTCGATTAATAAATGTATAAGATTGCTCTTTAACTGTACTTAGTAACTCTATTTTTACAATAAATAATATCCGGTCCGGTTTTTCTATGTATTTCCTTAGTTATTTCTTCCCTCTAAACCATTCAGTCAAAGTCCCATTCTTGGAGACTTTTCTAAGAAGGATTTGCATAAGGTGGGTAGTTGAAGACTACTGGCACCCGAAAGCTCCTCCGGCTACATTCCAAGAATGCTTAATGTAGCAATAATTGTTGCTTAAATTAAAATTTCAATACTATGGTTATGTCATTATAGTATTACAAGATTATTTGAACTAATAGCTATATCTACTTAATTCTTGGATCTACTAGTTTTGTGTTATCGTTTATTTAAATAAATGAATCAATACATTTAGTTTTACATTATCCATAGATATCTACTGATATCTATATTAGTATATAGAGTAATTTTATTTCTAAATTTATAACCTATTTATGTGACTATCAATTCAGATAAATTTTATCATTTTCTATGAATTTTATAGCACATACACTTAGTATTGATATGGGCTCTCCGTAATAACCATCTAGGTTTATATAACAACCATCACGGTTGATATAATGTATAAAATAAAAATCCCTTACGACACTTGTACTTTTCCATTATTCATAACATTAGATCAACAACAACGTTTTATGAATTTTTTTGATATTTATATGTTTGACCTATTTTTCATGCTTGGTTAATTTATTTTAATTTCCTGTTCCCTATTATTATGTTCCATGGTTAGTTTGTATGCAACAACATACGGGTGAATCCATGAAGATAGTTTACATTTTTGGGTCAAATGTGGTATTGAAATTTAAATTTTTTACTCTTTCATTGAATTGAAGCTCTCAAAATTCATATAAGTTTTGTGAATTTTAATTTACTGTAAAAAGACAATTTGTGTACAAATATGTTGTTGTTCTAATTATATTATTTCCAAAAAATATTAGTTTCATTTAATTTGTAAATTTTTCATTAAACTAAATATTTGTACTTGATATTTTTTGCGCATCTTAAGAGGTGTGTGTGTGTTTTACTTAGTCCAAAGTGTGTGTGTGTGTGTCTATATATATATATATATATATATATATATGAGCATGATGTAGATAGAGATAAGTAAACTATGCATATTGAAAATTTATTTATTTATGAAAAAATATATTTGTTAATATTTTTTCAAGTTAGCTAATTAATATTTAAAATCATTTTCTAGACACAATTTTTTTCTATTATTTAAATAAATTTAAAAACCAATAGTACCCTTTTCAGGGGAGCTCATAAATGAAGATGGTGGTATGTTTTGAAATATTTTCATTTTGTATATTTTATTTTATTGATTTTTCATCCAGCCGCTTTGAAAGTATCCAAAACAAATTCAACCATAACATTTAAGAGAAATTAGATAAAAAATATCGTATGAATTTGAAAATTTCAAATTCATATGCTATTGGATAGAGTATTCCTTCACGAATATAGCCTGATCAACTTTGCCACCTAAGGAAAAATATTACCTTAATTTCACCATGCTACAAGATGGTGTTGCAGAGAAATTTGTAGGAGGGGAGATAAAACTTTGTTTTTAGGCCCTCAATAGCTCAATTGCGTACTTAGGTAAAATTTGAAATAGATTGAACAATGGTTTAAAAAACTCTTGATCGATATTTTGACATAGTTAAATAAGGGATTGGTCAAGCTATAGCTTGATCAGTCCCTTCCAACCATAAATTCCCCATGGTTTTTCAAGTGGGAATTTGAAAAAATAGCTCAATCAAGATTTTAGATCGTTCTAGCATGTATCTATGGGTTACATGGGAACTCAATTGATGGTTAAATTTTGAGCTCGATCAAGCACTAATTAATCCCTTAAATAACTCAATCGAGGGCTAAAATATTGTTTGATTGAGCTACTTTTTCCCCCCTCTTAGCCCATGTTCTTTTCATGAAATTTAAATGAACTTCATGGACTCACCCATATGTTAGAATTCACGATATAATTTCTACTACACCCTAGTTCAATGTAATAATTTCCATAACCAAAAACTACAGTGACTTAACCTCTTTGTCCTCTTGTAACTATTAGAGGACTCACTAGTTAATGCATGCATCCATTGATGAAAAATGAAATATTTTCGGTTGTCAGTTACTATATGTGAATACTAAAAGAAATAATAACAATACCACTATATCATAATCATTTACTTATGCGAATATGATAAACTCTCTTCGGACTACTATTGGAAAAATCATGTTCCTCCAAAGTGAAGAGTTGCATATGAAGCAACTCCCTCTAAGCCTTAGGATTTTTTGATGTCCAATATCTCAAATTTTTTCACTTAGTGGTATTTATTTTCTTCTTTCCCTAGCATATTTCTTGTAGTGTCTTTCTTCTAAAGCCTTGTCTCCTTTTTCCTTAACTATTTATTTTTTTAAATAGGAAAAATATTTCCTTTTTCCTTCCTTATTACGTGTTCCTCTCCATCTATGCTTATACTTATCTTTTAAACTAGTGTAAGATGTCTCTCTAGTTACATTGTCTCTTGGTGGAAGTTATTTCCCTTGGAATGTTAGGTAGTTCTTGAAGGTCCAATTGTGACGATTTTCACTTTCTTCTTTTTTTCCACTACTAGTGACTTAACCGCTTTAATATATTTTTGGATAGAATAGAAGCCCAAAATAATCATGTGTTGTTTCCAATTATATTTCCATGAGAGAAAAAAAATATTTATTATTGTAAAAAAAAATTGCATAAGTCAATCAAATTTAGTATTGGTCCCATATCCAATGTCTTTGAGTTCAATATTTACAATAAAACATAGAGTAATAAATTTTGAAAAAGAAAGTTGTAATAGGGATATTAAAATGAGGGAGATATGTAATTCCTTTCATGATGAACCTTCCATTAATACATTTCCTTTCTAAAATGAAGAGAAAATATTATTTAAATAAAAAACAATGTCAAATAATACAATTAAAGCATTTGAAGGGTAACTTACCTTTGTAATTTTGAGATTACCTCTTCAACCTTCAAATAAAATTTCCCTCTTATTCATAAGATCCATGAATTCAGTATTCAAAATATTATTTACTCGTCCTATCATATTTGATAGTATCATCCGTTGATGTAAATTTTCCTTTTGAAGTTCACATTTCATATGTTTTTAGTGTTCCATGCAATTGATCCAATGTCAATTATTTGAGATCTTTTATCTCCTCAATGGCTAACACTTTGACATTAAATCTGGCTATAAGATATTTTGACACTTTTGGAGCTATAAAGGATGCATCCATGGGTTCATAAATTCCTCTTATGGTGTTCACAATTGTATCCACTTGAAGATAGAATTTGGCTATGTAATCCTCTTCCTTCATATTCAATGATTCAAATTGAATTTTTTAGCTTCGAATTTTGAATTTCATTACTTTAATATTTCTTTCATAAAATCCCATTAGCTTATTGAATATATCTTTGTTTTTTTGGCAGTGTCACGATTTAACTAACTCATATTTAGGAAAGTGACTTAGGATTGCATTTAGTGATTTATCATTGTAAATGAATTCAAGATTATCATCATTACTAGGCAATACATCTATATTTTTATAGCCATTTTATATTTTATCCCACACATATGCACCAAGAGATATTATATAGGCTCTCATGCATACCTTCCAAAATGGATAATTCGTTACAATGAACATCGAGGCTTTGTTAATGAAATTTCCATCCTGGTTAGCAATTGTCTCGTATCTACGTTCCAATTGTTGGAATATTATTGAATAAACCTCATTTGATGTGAAATGTGATAAAGTTGAATAATACTGAGCTGTGGGGGGTGAATTAATATCATGCAAATTTTAACAATCTCGAAGATTATGTACAATATCAAAAATAAATAACACTATAACACCATAAATGAAATAACATAAATATATGAGACAAAGGTATTAACGTTAAAACCAATAAAACGATAAAACCACAAATTTTAATTTTGTTCTTACTATTGATGCAAGCTCGAACCTGTTATGACATAAAATTTACTGGAACCAACAAGAAGGATACAACCATCCGATAATTTGCAAGAAACCACTTCTTGGAGTAAAAGACCCCATGATATTCATAGGCACCAACTTTAATGAAACATCCACTTCTTGATATGTAGGAACCAACTTGAAGGAAGCACCCACTCCGTGATATGTAGACACAAACCTCATTTTCCTTGAAGATACTTATTTAATTCATTTTCAAACATAAACCCCGATGCACATTATTTTCTATTTAATGTTCATACTTTCTCTACTTCAACTCTGAGTCCACTAGAGATTCTAAAACAATACAAACATGCAAAAAAAACCAATTCAAAATTGCTCTCTTCTCTATAATTCTTCCACTCAACCTCTCACAACTTATCATGAACTTGATCCCACATATGAATAAGTCATCTTCACTATATTCATGTACTTGGAATGTATAAATTTTTCATCCTACACAACAACTTCAAATTTGTTATCCTTCTACATGAGATATAAACTTATACATTTATAGCACTCTCTCTTGCTAAAAATAAATTTCTCATTGGAGTAACCAATGTTTTTTCTTTTGTATCTTCTTCTTTTATTGGTTTCACCCTCCAATTATGTTGGGTATAAATCCATGGTATTTAGCTAGGGAAATCATGTTTAACTGTATAAACAACTTAAGCTATTTAACTACATCAATAACCCAAGGTGTTTGAATATGTCAAGGACCACGAGGATTCAAAAAATTTAACATTTGATTCTCAATCAAGAGTATGGATTATTTCCTCAACCAAATGCACAATCTTAGTGCCTTATCGTAACTCCTCACAAGAGTCATAATTTTAACAAGGTTCACATCCTATGTGTGAACATCAAATTTTATAGCCCCTAAATTGGGTGGGTTAACATAATCCAGTTGTATGTGACCACTGGCTTAGAACCAAGTGTCAAGGCCCAGGCCTTTTTTATAAAATTTAACTTTCATGTGTTTATTTTACATTTAAATATGACTAACGTTGGTGACAAGATTCATGAGATCTCATATCTTAGATCTCAATTTTATCCTTGGTGTTACCACAACCTTCTTACCCAATAATTTATAATTCCCTAAATGCTTACTCCTTTGCCAAAACTGGAAAAGAGTCATGAAAAAGAGACACTTCTCTATCCACCCACTACGCCACCACTCGTCGGAATGCGTTTAAATAATTTTAGATATTATCATTGATGCTTGATAGGTCAATAGGCATTTGGAATATTTCCCATGCAACACCTACAATCAGGCGTTATGACCATTGCCCCACTGGTCACCATTCACCACTCACCACTTTGCTCAGCCAACCTGAATATTTGGGGTCCCAATGGCCCAAGAGGCCAAGGGTCATGTCACCTACCAACCATCATCCATCCTTAATAATATCTATCTTCCATGTCACACTTTTTCCACCTCGTTACACCATCATCACCCTAGATATCATATTCATAATTTTACAAATAAAGCTACAATTTAATTTTATGGTACCCTGGTATCAAGATATGGCACCCACCATGTCTACATCGCATACCATTGTGCTTGGAAAATCATTTATTTTAGCCAATTGGGACTGTCCACTTGTCCCGTCAGTTCACCTACAACTTGTAGAATGTCAAGTGTTCGCTTGACCAACCAAAAATGTGAATTTCACATGCATGTGACACTCATGATACCATGCCATTTTTGTTTCATGCTACCATCATGGTAACCTCATCACACCACATTTAATCCTCTGATTTGTGCCATGTCTCACCTTAGAATAACCCTCTTTTCCACCCAATAACACCAAATATGAGTGAAAGGTTTCACCCTTCCATATGGCCACGTGTTTACTGCCACTCCATCTTACTAAGTGACTTTCCTTTCAGAGTTGATTGGATTTCCATCGATCATGCCAACTACATCCACATCACTAAGCATATCTAATTAGGTTATTTTCATATATTAATGGTCACTCATATTGTTCAGTTGATGTTTATTTGGATCGTTGGATTCAGTAATCCCAACTATTGGATCCATTATGCACAATAGAGATATTTATTCTCTAATAATGTTATGCACCAAAATTTGATATGGTACATCAGATCTAAGTAATAGTTTTCATCATATAAATCATTTTCTTTTCACTGCTATGTTTACTTTGTTGAGCATGGTGTTTCGATAACCATTGTGGTGTTGCTTGTTAGGCCCATGTGTCTAGGGGTTTTGAATTTATGCTTGTGGCATTAGCACCTCCCACTCTGCATTGAATTGTAGACACTTTCTAAATACATGTAAATTGTTCCAAGTTTGATGAATAATCGAAATTCATCCTGAGGTCCCTTTGCATACATTAAAATTAACAAAGGGGGGAGTGGGAGGGGCATCCAATATTTGTCACATATGGGCGCAACTATCCACCACATATAGCCCTGAATGAAAAATCATCATCTTGTGAGATTTAATGACCATCGTTGTACCATGGGGCCCCAATTTTTTTTTGAATTTCAACAAATAAGTGGGGGTTGGGGGGGGACGGGGGGTGGGGGTGTTCGACATTTTTCATATTTTCAATGTTGGAACCATAATATGGTGGAAGATTTCTTGAATTAAAAAATTTAAAACATTGTTTTCTCTTCATCCCGTTAAAGTTAGATCAAGTTCCATATATCATTGGAAAGGTATTAGATATGGTGTTCTAACTAAAAACCTAGTTTTGTTATCTTAGCTTAGGAAGTAAAAAATAAATGTTTTCAAATATATGACCTTTATCCATGATCTTAATCTAGCGTCAATACACATAAGTGACAGCATAGATCCATGATAACACACTTGAAAAAATCCCCCTGAACTTGACATGGCTAATTCTTTGAAATCATTGACTCAAACTTGACATCAAAGAAAAAAGTTGCCAACGTGATAAATGAAATTTTCTATATATTGAATATTAACTAACTTGGTTAAAATTTATTTTTTTGTTTAAGAAGCCTTTTGTTCAAGTTGCTATTTTTCAAGTTTCTTTTTGAAAAATTCACACATTCCTCAATTATTTCATAATATTCTTGTAAAACACATTATTCTTAAGGTGTAAAAATACATCACTATAAAGTAAATCTATAATGTTTTTCTATTTAGTGATACCTTTTCCATGCAACTTTAATTTATTAAATAATTTCATTGTAAAAATTATTCTCCTTTTATTATTTACAATTGGTCATTTTATAAGTAACTTATTTGCAAAAGTAAACTTATTAGAAAAGATAAAAAAGGAAGATAATATTTTTTTAAATCAATAACTTGTGAATCTACCACTATGTGAAACTTGTGCTTGTGACATGGTGTTTTTGTCACTTCTTTATGTTTTTTTTTTCTTCTGAAAATGGCATAACTTTCACATCCAAAGTCCAATTTTATTGCCATTTATTTTCAAAAATAGTATCTTTTGTGAGTTTTCCTTACATATAGTCATTTTTAGATTTTGAATCAGTCTTTCATACATATTTTAATCTGAATACCCGATCTGATGTTTTTCTTAACAAAATGAAGTACTTTTCATTATAATTGCATATGGAGGTTATCCTAAAAATTAAAGGATTTTACTATATTACCTTGGGAAAAGAAAAATCCTCCATTGACACAAACAAGAAATCCTTGAAATGGATAATAAGAATGATTAAGAATGTGGATTTGTTAGAATATGAATTTCCTTCTAATTAAGTTTTTTTAGTTAAGGAAATGATGACTCAAATGAAGCTCGGGTAAATTTGAATAATGTATTTTTCCAAAAAAAAATTAGATCCCATTAGTTTGAAAATCAGACAGTGTCTTTAATTTCTTACGACTTTCGTTATACTAAGTATTATTTATCTAACTTCGAAAAAATTAGACACTAAATAAAAATTTTAAATCAATTTGAGGGATAATGTATGTAGATATGTTACTCTTCCTAAGCATGGTACTAAACATTTTATTTTTGTATCTAAAATTTCTGACACCAGAGGATATTTAGGGACTACATATCAGGATCCCATTCTTAGATGTTTTTGTCTGCCTAGCTAGAGAGGAAAAAAAACTCTATAGCTTGGAGTGATTAGCATTCAAAGTACATGTGGGAAAATATTACTAGCCCAACTATTACACCAATTTTTGGTCATCTAACCTATAACTACTAGATGGACTAAAGTACACCATGTAAAACCAATTTTACCATAGTAAAATTGATTTCACTATGAGAAATAATTTAATAACCCATAGTTTATTAAGTTATTTATGGTCTAAACAGCAAACCCCATGAGGAATAATTAGATAAATCCTGATTGTTTGATTTTCCTCTAGGGATAATTAACTAAACCACTATTTAAATAATATTAATGGTCATATTTAACCCAAAACATGAGAATTAATTAGATAAATCATTATTTATCTTATTATTCTCTAGGAATAATTATTTAAATCATTATTTAATAATATTCCTTGTTAAATATGACTAAATCATTTATAAATAATTGAATAAATCATTATTTATTTAATTACTCCTTAACCTTATCCTTGAAATAATAAATATATCATTTATTTATTTATTATTTCTAAATAAAGGGATTTAACCAATTCAAAATTCCTTATTATTTCTAAATAAAGGGATTTAACCAATTCAAAATACCTTTTCCCTCCACTAAAATAATAAAATATTCCAAGTAATTTGGATCTAGATTTGGTTAATAATATTCAAATTATGCTATATTGTTATAAATAGAAGGGTTTTCCATTCATTCAATACCTTTTGATACCTTGAGATCACCTTTTGATATATATTTTTGGTCTGACTTTTTCTTGTGAGCTCTCTTTGAGTTCCATTTTGTCTGGCTTTTCTGCATTATCAATAGAGAGAGATCTTAGATCTGAGGCGTTGAGGACATACAAGAACCCATCCCATTGAGGGGCACTAGTAACATCTTTCTATGTTCCCTTCCTAGGTGTCATAATACAAAAAATTCTTTATAAATTGTTTTATTCTATATTGGATGTATTGGGCATCTGTTGTTTATTTTTGTAGTTTAATGTCTTTAAATACAGAGATATGGATTTTTGTAAAATTTATTTTGATCACCTACTACATATCTAAGGAAATTTATTGCCACATTTGATTTTAGGGTTGTTTTTTATGAAAATCTAAAGTGATATTTTTTCATATTCTTGTGATTAGAATTCACTCTAACAACTGGCAACTCCACAAAGGTTTATAATTACGACTGTTGTCATTTTTTCATATCCCTGTATGACCAACTGCTTCAGCCCTATGGATTTTCTTCAAATTCTTATTTTTCATTCCTTAATGTTGTTTTTACCCTTTTTAACACTACAACAGTAAAAATTATAACTTTTGTGTGTTTCTAGGCCTTTTTCCCAAGTAATAGATATCAGCCACAACAAAGACGACACTTTTTTCTGAAACCTCCTCCAAATACAGGCGGAAGTGCAAGTCACACTTTTACGCCCAAAACCTATGACCTCAACTCTCAGGTACTGGATAGCTGCCCAAAAACTACGACCTCAATGGAAAACACGTCAGAACCTGTGACCTATACGTTTTTGCAGGATTTTTATTTGATTTTCAGGGTTTGTCTGGGGCACTATTCAAGGTTGTCCGACCTTCATATTTACCCATCTTGGACCTGCAGTTACTTATTTTTACTCTTTAAAGTAGGAAGCAAGGCCCTTAGAGCTTCATTATGCTTCCACCTTTTTAGGAGAAGTTTAGCTGAAGCAGATCTTCTAAGATTTCAGTGCTTTTCAACCATTTTTTCAAATCTGAACCTGCATTTTTAGATCCATTTCAAAGCCATTTTAAATCATTTATTTTTCCATACAAAACACCTCTTTTCAGTTTTTTTTTCATCCTACTTTATGGTCCCCTCTGTTTCACTTTAGGTTGTAGCCTTTCACCACCTACTTTTAAGAATTTTTCCCTCTGGTTTCTTGCTGATTTATGCACCTCTTTTCTGCAGATCTAACCTTTAGATACATGTCCCTCTTGAGCTTAGATCTATTTTCCATATTGTGTGTTTTGAATAGATTTCTCCCACCCATAGACTAGCTGTTGGGAATCTATCCTCGTTGGATTTAAATTTATGCATCATTAGTTGTTTATTTTAGTGTCATTTTCAGTTTTATTTACAGCTATAAATCATATTTTTTATTTTTTCTCAACACACGTCTGGGATTAATTAAAATTAGCACACTTATCACATACATCCACACCTAAAGCGAAGAGCACCTGGTTTACACTGCAAGGCCAAGACTTAAACATTGTAATGAATTGATCTGAACCTCCTTGCCCTTGTTTACCTCACTTCCTTATTGGGTTCCATGTATCCTTTCTATCATTCCACCCCCAAGGCATTTATCCCAGAGACTCCAAGGCCTTCATCCTCAGTTTTCGTTAGGAATACTTACTCCGCTGCGTAGGGTCTAAGTTTGTCCTCCACCGAGTCCCCATTCTGACTTTGATTCTGGTTCATCGGGTTCCCCTTCTATTTATATCCCTGAATATCCTCTAACTTTCACCTTCATCATGTCTTGTTCAGGACCTAACGATGGTGGTGGCCCCTACTCTAATGTTGGAACTGCTACTAGTGGTTTTGCAACAAGAACTATTATGGTTTCTCCCTTGCTTCCTTATATGGCAGGCCTAAGCCTTCCCGATTTCAACTAGTTGATTAATCACCCCATACACCATGATCTAGGTTGGTCTGCTATGCCGACTAGGCTTCCTTAATACATCCCTAAGTTTGAAGGAAATGTTGGAGAGGATCCTACGAACCATGTTCATTCTTTCCACATGTGGTGTTCATCCAAATCTATCACTAATGACTCTCTTTGTCTTTGATTATTCCAGTATACTCTTACTGGAGAAGCTTCCAAGTGGTATGCCGACCAGGCCTTTCCTTTCATACTATTTTTTTGACTCCTGCAAAGGTGCTTCTATCCTACCTCCAGCTTCCCCTTCGTTATCAAACTGATACCGAACTTTTGACCTCTTTCCGTCAAACTTATGCCCCGCCTATCTGACCATATTCAAGAATGGTGCAGAAAAAAGAGACTATGTCAAGCCCCTATTTTCGAAGACCGTGTCTACATGGACTGGTTTCTCACATCCTTTTTACCCATTATTGGTAAATATGTCACATCTCACTTTCCTCAAACTAAAGAAGCATCCCTCTAAATTGCGTTGAAATATGACTTGATTTATGCACAATATGGTTATGTTTTTACTGTCTTACCTAATCTCCCTAAACTTGGTGGTGCCAACACACCGAGGGAATCTCATGCCACCCACGATATTGTTGGATCCCTTTCACATCTATACACTCATCCTCCTATGGGTTAAGATTTCCCTCAGAGTAAGGCCAGCTCCTCTCAGAATTTTCCCCCTCTCGGCAACATGTATCTAGGACATGGCATCTCTCACACCTTTGCCTAACCACATCTTTCGATCCTAGGATCTTCTTTTTCCCAACATTTTTACCCCAATGCTGCTCAACCTCCTTACTATCTATATCACCAACCAGGTGCTCCAGCTCCACCAGCACAAGCATCTCAGCCTCCCATGCCTTCTCAAGCTACACAACAGCAGCCACCCCCCCTAAGGGTTAGGTGTATGTGCAACAGAGTCTGACTAATCCTCCAAATTCCAAAAATAAGAGGAAAGGAAACTAGAACCAACCCGCTCTAGGTAACCGAGGAGACAATCCCCAAGGGAATATATCTAACACTACAACCCAACAATAGGGTGATCAGCACAAGAAGAAAAAACTTATTCACATGAAGAAGCCTTGTTCTTGTTGCGGTGTCCATGGTCATTATACCCATGATTGTCCCCTTTTACCTCATATACGTCAAATGTGGGAGCCTTAAGTAGCATATCGAGGATAGCGAGCCTCTTCTTCAGTTCCTCCTAATGCTTCACCTACTCAGCTGGTTGTGTTTACCAATCCTTTCCCCAAGTAAGGATATGTGGCTACCCAGCCCCCCGAAGGTTAGGCGATTGCTCAACCTCCTCCATCTGGTACCTATGATTACCAAATCCTCATGATTCACTTCGACTAGGCCAATACCACTAATCTAAACCTTTATACTTGGTCTTGCCAGTACACCAAGCCTCCTACTATGTCTGCAACCGAGCCCCCATCTTCAGGTCCTACAGAGCCAACTTTGACACACAATGGTCCTTCAAAGATCCTCAGCCTAAGGTAGAGGTACATACCAAGATCCCCAAGGGACCATTACACTGAAACAGTACTTCCAAGAAATCCGACCACACCTACAGTATAGTAGATGACTTGGAACAATCCCCTACTGCTATGTCAATGCTATAAGTACTCCAGTCGTGCCCTTCCCAACGTAAAACTCTACTAAATTCTATGGTTTTTGTGGATCCTTCAGATGATATTTTGATTTTCTTCGATGTTGACATGTCAGAGCATCCCCCTCTTCCTACATTCATCACCTTCCAAATATCTGTCAAGATCTGGAATGCCAACATCTCCGGCTATATCATTCACCTTGGGGTGTCCTCCCACATGATGTTCGCTTAAGTGTGGAAGAATCTTAGATTGCCCAAGTTAGCCCCTTCCACTATCACCCTCTGTGCATGGGATGGCCACTCTTGCTAGCCCCTTGGCATGTTCTGCAATTTTCCTATTACTCTTGCGGGAAACATTATTTGTATTGACATTGAAGTCAATGATACCCCCTTATACTACAACATTCTATTAGGTCATAGCTACACTTATGTGATGTATATTGTCCAATATACGGTCCATCATAACATGTGCTTTCCTCACAACAGAAATATCTTCACTATAGATCGGCTGACATATTACGAACAGAAGTATCAGACCTTAGAGTCCATTATCTCTTCGATGGCCAACAAACAAATAATAGGACCTCCGACGAGTGTCTCTCCCAGAGTGTATAAAGATTCCTCTTTGCTTGGTTCATTCCCTTGTCTCACCCCTCTTATCTCTGACCCTATATAGTCAAATGTTTGCATGATGCAATCATCTCGGTCTGACCGCAAACGGTTTGGTTCGACCAGTTAGTAGCCTCGCCCTTTGCAACTGACTCCTGGTACTTCGACTCAGCCTTCAAGACCTCCTCCTCAATGCCCTTCATCTGCAGTTGGTGTCCCTAATCCTATATTTACTCCTGGAACGATTCCCCCTAGAATTAACCATCTGGGAGCTATTCTGCCTGGCCACTACCTCTTTCGTGAGATATCATTTCTTGCTCCCCCTTCTCGAGTATTTTTGGCACTTTTTATAAATACATTGACCCTTTACAACATGAATCTGGTGATCCCATTCTAGTACATTGATCCCCCAGCCAATACCTCACCTGGTAATCTCAAAATCTACATTGTTTTTACCTCGGTTTAACTGGTCGCTACGACCCCTCCCTTTGCTTTTGTGCCTCACCCACCTCAGTAAGAATCTATTCCTATTGTGAAAGCCACAATTGAGGGGGGTAAATCTCGCAAAAAGGCACCTAAGGAAAAGGATTCCCAAACAACACCTACTCCTCCTAAGCCTGCAAATCATACACCTCCATGCATTTTGTGTGATGTTGACGGTTATGCCACCCATCATTGTCTTGAATTGCCTTGTATCAAACCCATGGTCAATTTCATGTTTCCTAAGTTTGATGTACCAGAATTCCATGTTACTTTACCGATTTTAGCAAGGAAGCTAAAGAATATACACACAAATCACCCTTGTGCTTTATGTGATCTCCATGGCCACTATACTCACCTTTTTCTCTGCCTCGTAGATTACTACACCTCCTTGGAAGTGGTTTGTCGATAAGAGGTCGAGTACAATGAGCCCACCTCTCCCTTACTTGTGTGTTATGATTCAACAAAACCAGAGGACACATCCACTCCCATTGACATCTCCCCTCTCGATGTTGAGATGAAGAAACCTTAGGCCACTATCCTCTACATATCATCATCTATGAGATCCATGGTGGAATACCCCTCTAGGGCATCCCCTTCTGTTTCGCTTGACCTACCTTCAGTGATCACCTTGGACTCAACACCAGTCGATTCTTCATCTACTTGTTATTTTCTCACCCTCCATGATGAGGTGCATGTGACCCACACTTCTCATGATGATGAGTCAGGTAGCTTCGTCGCGTCATGTGGTCATCCTTCCACCAATCACCCCATATTCTACTGTGATGACGAAATTATGGAAGCATTTACCACCCCTGACTTTATCTATCCAACCAATAAGAAACATTGCACCATCTCTATCTATGGTGACTTTCGCAACCTAAGCACAAGTTGCCCCAAAGGCAGTTCCCCCACACCTTCCATTATTCGGTGTGCGGGGGGTAGAAATTCTACCCATATCATTCCCTCTAGCAGTTCTTTTTTTAATTTTTGCCTTGTGTTCAAGTTGCAAAAAATTATTATAATCCTCTCATATATTGTCTTGTGGCACCTTTCATACGGATCCCTTATCCACACAATATATCGGTTATGAAGATGGTGCAAGTTGCTACTCCTGTAATCTAGCCTCAACAGCGTGGGCCATTTTCAACCCGTTGCATTTGCTTGTCCTCTCCAATGGCGTCTACATTGGTGATGCCACCAATAACTAGGCCAAATATGAGGTAGTGATAGGTTTTTTAGTCGATTCCCTTAACCGTTGCATCCTTCACCTTGATTTTCATTTATATTCTTTGCTACTTGTCATGAAATTGAATGGTGCTTATCATGTGCATAATCCTATCCTTTTTAGAATTAATTTATGAGTGAAGCTCTTAATGCATGAATTTGTAACCATTACATTCAATCATGTTCCTAGAGCACAGAATCACCATGTAGATAACATTGCAAACAATAACCATAAATCATAAAACGATGCATATCCATAATATGTGTCATCCAAATATACAATGATTTGGACTCCATTAACTTTGATACATATGACATGCCCATAGAATGTTACAAAAAACCAAAACTGGGGGCACTTCATGCCCCTACATCTAATCACTATCTAGTGGGTCTTGGTCCAATGGCTCGGCTCTTGTAGCTTGTAGATCATGCATCCCCTGTCCGACCATTGCCATGCGCCACATGACTCCTCGCCACTCTGAGGGTAGACCAATACATGGCTCTATGTAATGGTCATCAAGGTCCTCCCAACCACACTCATAAAATTTGGTCAACACCTTCTCGCATCTACGATGGATATCCTCCAGGAGGGCCATCTCATCCTCATTTTTTGTTCCCCTCGATACACTAGGTTCTGCAGCTCCTGACACTGCGGGTCATCCCATACACCTAATTAGTTTCTGTGGTTCTATATATGCATAAAAAATTTAGCACAATCAATACCATATAAAATATTCTAAAACTTTAACATGCACCATAAGATATAAGAAAATTTTTAGTTACCATTGACCCCCCATGCTAGACCTAGTGGAAGTGGCATGTCTAGGTCCCCATGATAATTCATCCAACTATAGGGATAGTCGTCTATGTATAATGGCATCTAATCCCAATGCACAAAAAACTCAGGTCGGAACACACGTCTGACTACCCCACATCCTCCTTTACAGAGCAGCTGCCCCTATCAACATATCCTGGGCTCTCGCGGGCCCCCATCCTAGATCTGTATATGAGGAAGAAGTGTCAGGATCTTCTCAAAGAAGAGCGAGAAAAGAACTGTCTCATATTCACAGTCATGGTTCACCTACCGCTTGCATAACTAGAGTCATTGTTTCAATGATGACAACATCATTTGGGCCTACTCAATACTCCATCATCCAGCATCATCTTCCCTCTAGGGATGTGGTGGAGTGCCTAGTTACCCAAGATCTGTAACATCATTGTTGCCACAACACGAGTCTCTAGCCTCTCTACATCTTCAATTGGTATTTGTGTGCCTTTCACATGGACATTCGGTTGACAATGGCGCTCTACAAATTCCATAACATTCCGCCCTCGCAGTAACATTCGTTATGTGTTTACCACCATCCCAGTGGTAGGAGACCAGTCAGGAAATATATATCCTGAACTGTCAGTTCGATCCGATGCCCATACATTATAAAGATCTCATGGTACAGGTCCCAATAGCTGACTATCCGAGACAACAGGGGTTCGCCTGCCCTCATCAATGGGTTCTCCAAAAATTTAAGGACCCCAAACCTGGCCAATGTGGCATAGATTGCATGATCCCCTCAGATCTTAGAACATAAGGTATCTAGGTCTCTCTCTCTCCAGTTGATCCTCAACTCTGCCATACCTGCACAAAACCATCATGTTTTTCAAAATACATAAAGGAAATACTACCTCATAACCATAAATCCCAGCTCTCAGCCAAAAAAAAACTCTGAAACCGCTTTCTCTAACAGGTCACACTTTTCAGGCCATTTCCTGGGACAAGTCATATTTTTCTGCCCATTACCTGCTACCAAGGTCACAGAAAAGACCCCAAAAAGTTTGACCCAATCGTGAGGAGGAGGGGTCTTTTCCTCAGCTCTGGGTGCCTACTATGAAACTTTAATCCACTAAATTGAAATACTATCATTAGGCCTATTACCTACATCTAACAGATCTTGATGCCAACAGTCAGTTTGTCTGCTATGATCGCTACAATATTTAGGGCCTTTTATCCTCTCTACATTCACCACAACTACACTTGCAAATGAATAAAATTGGAGGGAAATTTTCCTTATTAAAAGAAAATCTAATATTTTTCTTTTTCCAATTGTGACCAAACTATAGCTCGGTTTGAAAAAATCTCAACACCATTGGAAGTATCTCATTGAGCACTCAAATGGGTATCCTTTAATTGGGAAGCATTTTTTCCGAGGGTCACTTCACCGCTTCTCAAAATCTAATTTGTTCACTTGTGACATTTGTACACGGGGCCCCACCTTTCCTTCATACTTTTCGATGCTCCTACTACTTTTCTTCATGAGTAACCATATTGTACTCATGTTTTTATGGTCCCCAATGGGCTTATTGTGTGTCGCAGCATCATCGAGTCACCCTTATTTAGAGCATTCGAGTTGAGTCATCATCACATCCGTGGAGTCTGTACCAAGTCCACTTTGTCTCACACCATAGTCCTCCATCCTTCATTGCTTTGTACCTCTCACGTGTCACACATTTTGGCCCCCAATCATACTGTCCTCTATCCCCTCTAGAGCTAAGTCAGTAGCTACCAAGTCATTCATGCCCTTTATTCTCTAACAAGGGAAGTTGTCATCCCACTACTCAGTGCCCCTCATTCCACCATCATCCCTGGGGTTAGTCTATCAGTCTCTCTACTATTATCCCTTGTGCCTTAGTTTAGGATTCCTTGTTTCCTCACCTATGGTGGACCTCCTTTTGTCGACATCAGCTTATTAATTCTAGAAGACATGTGTAGAGGGCCATGTACCTTGATTCTAGCTTCCACTCTTGTTTGGTGCCTTGGATCAGGCAAAGGGACCCTTTATGGCCCTTTAACCTGATTTTTTCTTAGTTCCAACTCCTTATGGCATGATCGAGATCCGTATACTCGATGTTTTAGTGGTGCAACAGATTGTACCCGTGTTTCCCAAGCGTGTCTGAGATTTTTCAGACCTGATGAGGGGGTGGCCCTTTAAGTAGCCCCCCACATACCTGAATGAACTTTTTACTATAGCCTTCGATGTAGCTCCATGGATTTTATGGTTCTGGCCTCAACTACTTGCAATGCCTTTTAGTTTGTATGTATAATTCATATTTTAACAACCCTTTTCTATTTTACAGGGCCTCTATGGTTGTACTTATATCTCATGTACTAAGATATTATTGTATAAGTCTTGGTTTTTGTACCAGGCACATTATGTATGTTGGATCCATTATCATTTTTGTTTATCTGGCCAATTTTTATGCCAACATGTACTATATATTTCAGTCCCATGTTTATTGGATGCACCATTAGTTTTTGTACTTTGTCATCTCGGTGGGCATAGGTATGCCTCCCCCGCCTCATTTGAGAATAGGTACTCACTCATAAAAGATACTTGTCACACCTATAAGTCTCGCCTCCTCACACTATTGTCCTCTCTTGCTTCAGTCCGCCTTATATTTCTCTCTCTGTGACTCTGCTTCGGTGTCTAGTGATTGTGTTCTTACAATGTACTTCGATCATACGATTAGCTCCTAATCCTCACACGTTGGGAGGCAATCTGTTGCACCAATTTCTGGTCATCTAACCTTTTACTATTAGATGGACTAAAGTACACCATGTAAGACCAATTTCACCATAGTAAAATTGCTTTCACTATGCGAAATAATTTAATAAGTCATAGTTTATTAAGTTATTTCTCGTCTAAACAAGAAACCCCATGAGGAATAATTAAATAAATTATTATTTTTTTGATTTTCCTCTAGGGATAATTAACTAAACCACTTTTTATTTAATATTTATCGTCATATTTAACCCAAAACATGAGAATTAATTAGATAATTCATTATTTATCTTATTATTCTCTAGGAATAATTATTTAAATCATTATTTAATAATATTCCTTGTTAAATTTTGCTAAATAATTTATAAATAATTGAATAAATCATTATTTATTTAATTATTCCTTAACATAATCCTTGAAATAATAAATAAATCATTTATTTATTTTTTTATTTCTAATAAAGGGATTTAACCAATTCAAAATTCCTTTTCCCTCCACCAAAAATAATAAATTATTCCAATTAAGTTGGATAAAGATTTGGATAATAATATTTTAATTATGCACCAATATCTAGAATAACTCAATATTTTGTTATAAATAGAAGATTTTTCCATTCATTCACTACCTTTTCTTATCTTGAGATCACTTTTTCATCTATACTTTTGGTCTGACTTTGATCCTCCATCATTGTCATATTTTTTCTACTTTTTTTGTGAGCTCCCTTTGAGTTCCATTTTGTGTGGGTTTTATGCACCATCAAGAGAGAAAGTGATCTTAGATATGAAGCATTGAAGACATATAATAACCCATCCCATGGAGGGGAATTGATAACATATTTCTATGTTCCCTTTTGAGGTGTCATAATACAAAACATTCTTTATAAATTCTTGTCTTGTCTATTGGATGTATTTAGCAACTCTTGTTTATTTTTTCTATTTAATGTCTTTAACTACATAGATCTAAATTATTTTAGCATTTATTCTTATCACCTACTACAAATCTAAGGAAATTGACAACCACATTTGATGTTAGGGTTGTTTTTTATGCAAAGCTAAACTGAGTTTTTTTCCATACGCTTATGATTAGAGTTCACTCTAACACCAACATAATTGGAAAATAAGCATACAAATATATAATAGTAAGAACAAGGGTCCCAAACCCTATTATCCAACTTATGCTCCCAAGGCCTACACAAGACAAAACACATAGACGAATAATACTAACATGTATTCCAAATATTGTTTGTGAGATCATCGTATAGAGTCTAAAATTTTGAAAAACATGGAGGCCTCAAAAGCACTAATGAATATGCACAAACGTGAACCTTAATTATCCATATTCTAACACTTCCTCTCATGCTGATGTACTTTTAACTTTGGTTTTTTCTTCAATTTAATATCTAATTTTTCTTCTAATTAGTTGTTTAATTATGAATCACAATACCTTATAGTTAAGTATAAAGCCATTTTTTTCATATTAATTATTACAACATAAAAAAATACGTGGTGGTGATGATATATCTGTCACTATTGTAATGTCTATAAAAATTGAAGGAGATAATGGTCACTTTATTGAATTGTTATGTGTTTAAAAGATTTCATACAACCTTACATTGGAATATTAGATCAATCATTAAGGTAAAGTATAAACAATACATTTCTCATCTAACTAAGTTATAATCAAGAATTTTAAGAACCTAATCATATCATGAGTAATGGAATTATTGATGATATTACCAAGTATTACAAATGTGATAACTTTGGGACATTTTCCCTCCCATTAGGTTTTATTCCTCATAGCGATGACATGAGTAAAATTTTGAATGATTATTTTGGTCATCTAAATTATCACTCCTCATATCAAATATAGATTCAAAATATAATTATTGGCTTTCCTCTCATTTCATGCAAAGGTGGTGTTTGTGTTGGTTGTATTGTCAACAAACATAACTATGATAGTTTTGAAAACCATGCACTGACCCCTTTGGATTTTCTTGATAATGATTTTTGTGGACCACTTTATTCTTCTTATTTCTATGCCTAAAAGCACTTATTAAATTTCATTGATGAAATATGTAGATTAACTTGGGATTTGTCCTTAATATTTAAGACTTAACCTTTTGGCTTGTTCTTGGCATAAAAATCCATTGTATAAAAGAAATATAAAGATAATATACCAATTTCTACAACATGATGAGGTTTAATATGGGAACAACAAAATTAAAACATATTACACTACATAGGGCATTCAAATGCAACATAAAATTTTGTGCAAAACTTCGAAAAAATGGTTCATTGAGATACATAATTTAACCTTAAAGGAAATTACTAGTCGTATCATCCAATTTAAGAGATTAATTATTGATTATTAGGTGCAAGTAATCAATTATTCAAATTACATAGTAAATCACAATCCCACAAAGCTTTAATAATTATAGCACCTAAATATACATCTATAAAATTTAAGCCAAATATAATCCAATTCTATGTATTTGGAAATGAAAGATAGTCTCACATTGCTAATGAGAAAGAGAAAGCATTAAAACCTAAATGTAAAAGTGAAACTTTGTTGGATATTTTGAAGATGTAAATGATTATAGACTTCATTAGCCACAATTTACTTAAATAATAATTATAATAATTGTTAATTTTTTTAAGTTTGTCGACAATTTGTTGTTGTCATTGGTGTCAAGTCCAATCATTAGTGTTAAGTGATATCAATTTTAAGGGATATTCTTGAGAATTAATTATTTAATTGAAGGTTTAAATCCATAAATGATATCAGTTTCATAGCCTGGATTTGTAGCCACTTTTCCTTTAATTATCCTAATAAAATGATAATGAGAAGTGTTTGGATAGATAGCCCTCCCAAGGATATTTTCAATCATATATTTCACTTAGTCAAATTTCGAAGGAAATATGACAAAAGATTATTTGACGTGAAGATATTTGAATAAGGTATGAGGGCATTTTAATATCCAAGCCTACAATATATGCACCATCTGAAATGCATCGGATAACATCTCAAGGAAATTTATCATCCAGTAATTTGTATATGCACCAAGAAAATCACCTAATAATTGTTGGATAATGGATTTCCTAGAATAAATTTTTAGGTAGACCCTGGACATGTGCTGGCATGAAGTGGAAGTATGGGTGGAACCAGGTAGAAGTGTGATTATATGGAAACTAAAAAAAGTTATACATTGTAGTTATTTTCATCCCTTTTGGGTGTCCAAAATGATAGGTAGTATATGAGATGTGGTAGGGAAACAATAGGAAACACCATGTGGATGGCATGGATAATTTGGTAGATGACATGGAAAAGCGCGTAGCAAATCCAATACTTGTTCCAGAAAAGTGGTTTATTGAAGGATTTTTGAGCACCCGTTTCCTTAAAAAACATCATTTAGTTCCTCAAAATTGCATTGGAATTTTAGAACACAAACTGTGGAACAACTACCAAAATAGGAAGTCATGTTCTGATCCAGTTGAGTAGATGGGAGACCATCGATTTCCACCTAAATAATTGATATGTACTTATTATTAATAATTATTTTAAAAACCCCATGGAATAAAACTCTATTTTATTCAACATGACTATGGTATTGAACTAATTCTAAGTATTCAAGCACCCAATGTGCGTCCTCCTAAGCACCTCCTTTATAGAAGAATTAAACTTTTGTAACAACCATCTTGAAAATTCCATGTAATAAAAGTTAATAAAGGAAAAATAATAACCAAGCTCATGGGACACATATTCCAAGATGAATGTTGGGAAAAACATCCTAGTGTGGGTGTTCATATGGATTTTTATGGCTATGGAAATTGGAAAATGAAATGCTTAAGTCTTTGGAAAGGAAAATTGGCATTAACTGGCATTTATTTATGAAAATAATTGAAATTAGGAGAAAAGGAAGGTGAAAGGTCACATGTTGCATGTGAGGATGAAAATGAAGAAAAATAATGGAAAATGAAAAAAATAGAGACCCCATTAATAAAAAGGCTTCTAAGGATGAGTTCACAGAATTTTTTCAATTTAGTTTTGGAGCTATCGTTCTATTCTTTCTCTTGGCATAGTCTTAGATAATTACATTTTTCTTGGATTACTCTTGGAGGAGTGTGATGAACTTTGGATTTGAAGCAGGAATTAAAAGGAAGAGCAGGAAGCACAAGAGGACATCGAGTTAAACATCTACACCTATTTTTTCTTGCAAGTACCAAGTTGCATGTATGTTTTCGTCACTAGTTCTAAAATGAATGATATATGAATGTGGTTTCCTGGTCAAAACTATCACTGGCATGCAAGATTTCCTAGATTGACAATGGATTTTCCTAACCTTCCCATTTCCTAGATAGGCATGGTGTTATGGGTTTATTTCCTTCTTCTTCTTTTTCGGATTGGTTCTCTTGCTCGTTTAGTTGTGGGCTAAGTTGCTCTATCATGGAGACCTATTTTGATAAATTATCTGGTTCCCTATAAAAATTTTGGTTCAGTCACTAGTCCTCGAGGCATGGTTGGAAAAATTCCCTAGAGCCCTTGGTGGGTTGAGTTACTAGTCCTGAAGCCTTGGTTGGACAAATAACCTAGATCCCCGCAGCAAATATGGGTTGATTTACTAGTCATAGAGGCTTTTTTGGAACAAACACTTAAGATCCCTAGAAAACTTGGATGAAGACCAATCTAGTGATATTTTGTGATGTGTGACCACGAGGTGGAATCATTGGGTGAGGATTGAGCTGGTTTGGCCTGTGGAAGACTTGGTTTGGTTTTAATGGATTTGTTTTATGAGATCCCAAATTCATGCTTATAATATGGAATGGGGATGACTAGATGAGATATATTTGGCTCAGCCATGTATATATTTTCCTCACTAGTTTTGGCATGCATGGTATATGCATGTGGTTTCTTGGTTATGATATTTCACTAGCATGGAGAATTTCCTCGATTGACACTGGACTTTCATAGCCTTTCCAATTACTGGATAGTCAGGGTGTTGTGGGATCATTTCATTTTTTTTAATGTTTTGTTCTCATGTTCCCTTACTTTTGGTTTGAATTATTAGTTCCTGGAGCCCTGGTTGGAGAATTTCCATATAGCCCTATAACAACTTGGGTTGAGTTAATAGTCCATGAGACTTGGTCAAAAAAATGATCTGGAGCCTGACAATAGCTATGGGTTGAGCTACTAGTCCTGGAGCTTTGGTTGGAACAAATTATCTATATCCTTGGACAACTTCAATGGAGATCAATCCAATGATTGTTTGTGATCTCTAGTTGTGAGCTGGAATAATTGGGTGGGGGGGATGGGGGTGGGTTGAGGTGGTTTTGCCTCTGGAAGCCCTAGCTTGGTTTCGATGGATATTTTTTATGAGATTCCACATTCATGCTTGGAATATGGCACGGGGGTGACTGGATGAAGAGAGATTTGGCTCAACCATGTCTATGGCTGGGTGGAACTTGGATGTCCCAGACTATGTTGCATTTTCCTTATAGAAATAAGATCTCTTTTCCTCTTGTATTAATGGGTAAATATGCTTTTTATTATGTGGATTATATGGTTATTATATGATTCTCATTTATGTTGTTTATATGTTGGTTATGAATGTGTTATATGTCACTAATGATCTATGGCTCTCATCATGCCTTTATTTTTAAATGAATGAACAATTTATCTATGGCCAGATAGAAGATAATGAAGTTAATGTGGTGAGGTATTAATGCTTCTTATAAATTCTCAGATAAGTATGAGACCCCTATGCTCATATTTGTTATCTAAACTTGTATATTACATATTTGCGACATGTTTGACAAAATTCCTGTCATGGCTAGTATGAGTCTAGTCAAGTCCTGTTTTAAGTGTTTTAATTTACATCGTTATTCCGTTGTAATCTTTCATTTAAGAAAGTGTCATGGAGTTCTAGGTAGTGATCCAAGCCCTGGGCATGAAAAGGTGGCACAGAAATTGGGGTCACAAGCTGTAAAAGTTCTGAGTCGCATCCATACCCATGTCGTACTAGTGACTCAAGGTTTCCAGTTATACTCTTGCCCATATCAAGCGACCGACTAGGGGATAAATGCATTAAAAGGTCATTTTGATCTAGGGACTAGTGTTCTAGAAGGTTAGGATGGATCTTGGGTGTCCTGTAGTAGGTGCATAAGGTATGTGTTGTTTTTTTCCCCCAATTCCACTTCCTTAATTGGCACATACAGAGTTGAATCATTTCATAGTAACTCTTCATCATATGTTTACCCCAGTTGGTCAATTACTTTGGTAGGTGTTGGAGGAGTGTGTTACAATTTTAATTACTATTTAAGTATTATTGAAGGCTATTGTAATTTATCCTAGTCCTATCACTTAGTGTATCCCATGGTTGTCACATAAAATAAAAAGATTTTTTTTGCATTCATCATGAATTCAATGTTCTTAATAAGTTGATACTCAAAGATAAAATTTCCATTCCCATTATTGATTATCTATTAGAATATCTTTGTACTTGCAAGTCCTTCACTAAATTTTACGTTAATTTTAGGTACTATAAAATCTAAATGAAGGAAATGAATGTTCCAAAGATGATTTTTTCGTGTTTGTGTTTTAAATTACCCATCAATGTCTTAGAGCCTTAGGAATAAACTCTTTTATCCTTTCCTATAGAATTTTATGTTGGTGTTCTTAGACGGTATCATGATGTATGGAAAAGCATGCGAATAACATGTCAATCATGTTGATAGATCCATCCAACTATTTCGAGATGACAAATTTTTCATTAAAGAATCGAAATATAAGGTCATTTATTTTAAATTTAGTATGTGTGTCACATAGTTAGTTAAATTGTGTTGTCAATCAATCCCTATGAAATTTAATCTACAAAATATTTTCCAAGCTCTCGGAAATTGAAAATCTTATGAGGTTTCTTATAAATCTCATGTTAGTATAGGAATATTATGAAGTATTAGTAGAGAACTACATCCCCATTAGTTTCCATGTTAATAAGGAATCATTTGTATGTAATGATTTTGTAGACTTATACTTTACATATTTAATAAAAAACCATGTGTATTATAGTTTCCTTAGTAATATATTATTTTAATAGTACATATGTGATGGAATAAGACACATTCGGTAGGGCTCTTGGCACTATGATAATGCAATATAAGTTCCCATTGGAATTCACTACTGAACAATTAGGTGATGGAAATTTCTGAAAGTGAAACTATGAGAAAGATTTGATGTGATTCGTTCATGCAATTGAAAATTTTCATTCATATATCATGGGACATACTTCCATATCAATAAAAACCATCATCATTTGTATTACTTTATAGAAAAGAGGTTTCAATTCCTAGAGTGTCATATGTGGGACATTAAGATTCCCGGGTAATGTAGTGACATAATGACATGGTTGATTCTGTATATCATAAACATAAGGAAGGATATATATTTCCCTTATACCTGCGCATACTAGATTTATTTAGAGAAGCATGGTAATACTAATTGAAAAATAACATAGTGGTTCAACTCCGACAATGATTTCATGGGAGTCCCAATCCCCCTAAAGGATAAGCTTGATAGAAACATAGCTTGTAGCATCAAGGGAATAATTTTTCTATCATATAAATTTCCTTTAAAATTACAAGTGTTACAGAAATTTCATTTCTTTCTTATACCATTCATTTTCACTTTTAGGAAACCTATGAATGATCGAAGTGAAATTTTGTAGGAAAGCATGCAAAATGACACATTTACCATTTTGCAACTAAACGTGACACTTTTGAAAGGATTGAAGATGAAATAATAGATCCTCTTTGAACCTTACAATCATGGTTGAACCAAGCCATTATTTTAACTAACATTTTAATATATTTTTGTGGGCCTCTCATAAGCCAAAATAAATCATCGGTTATGGTGGTAGTTGACTCACTTTCGAATTATACAAAATTTTATGTTGTATGAGTTCCATTTGTGGCCTGGATAGCGACTCAAGTCTTCATGGATCATATTTATAGGTTAAATGTTATTCCTAGATCCATTTTGTTGGACCATTATCCCTATTGCCCACAAAAATGATTAGAGTAGATTAAACTATGAAGAAAAAACTTGAATATGAGTAGAAATTATTATCCCCAAATCAATGGTTGAGCTAAAGTTATTAAGAAATTATTATAAACATATATATGATGGTTTGTAATGAGTGGATAGGACTATTAGTTTCAACATGAACCACTTATTGAATGGTGGTACAGCATCAATTATCATAGAAACAAAAAACAAATCATTTTATGAAGCTATCTATGGTAAAAGAGTTCCACCAGTCACTTCATATATACAAGACACACTCAAGGGCCAGCAAGTAGATCACACACTCAGCACCACCACTATAACTCTTCATGTGCATAAGGAGAATATGGTGTTTCTTTGTGTGAAAAACCCAATTGGTTACACTCATATATTGCACGCAAATATTTTATAAATGGGTTGAATAATTGACAACAGATTCTAGAGACTAGGAGGTTTCTCTCCTAGGATGGTGTAATTTCCTTAAGGCAGGGAAAGCTGAATTACTGGGATAAAAATTAAAGGTTGGTTGTTAATTTACTACAAAAACAGGGTATTGAAATTAATGGAAGTCCAGGAAGGTATTTTTAACCATACTCTCTTGGAGAATAATGCAAGTAATGGAGGACCGAATAACAAATGAAGTTGACTGTGTTGTTAAGGAAATACACGCAAATCACATAAGAGAGAGAGTAGGTCATTGCACTGGATTAGAAAACTCATGATAGAGGAAAAATTTGGCTCACTTTTCATTGGTTGGAAAGATGCACTAGTAGTGTTATTGTTAGGGGTTATGCAAATGATAATATGACTCAAATTTCAAAGAAAAAACACAGAGAAAGAAAACAAGGGAAGAGCAAAAAAGAAACAAGGGAACTAGAAGAGAACAAAAGATAAAGAAACATAGATAGAGAGAGATAAATGAGAGAATAATGTGAAAGTAAGAATTCAGAGGAGAATGATATGCTCTCAATTAGAAAGAAGTGAAAAGAATCACTTATAGGGGGGAAGAAATTTCCTCTCTAGTCCCAAGTCTCTATAGGGTGGAGATGTTGATTCTCAAAAAATCTCGAAGGGCTTGGGTGGAGGAGTTATTCCTAGGAAAAATCCTGGAAGGGTTGTAGATCGATTTCTTGCTATTTGTTTGATTTTTTGTGGCTCTCGAGTCTCCTAGCTAGTTCGCACCATGATGTTTATATAAAGGCTAGAGACGGTGAGTCTCTTGATTCCCTGTGCATTTATTACTTGCAACGGAGTTGAATAGTGGAGATGGTGAGTGTCTTAATTGTTTGTGCATTTGATTTTTGTAACTCTATGGAAGGGTGGAGACAGAGAGTCTCTTGATTCCTTGTACACTTTTTATTTGGAACTTAGTTGAGGATGGAGGTGGAGAGACTTTTGTATTCCCTAGAGAAACTATAGGTTGTGGTTATCTCTTGAGAAAAACACCACTCAACCTTTGGAATATGACTGAGGGGTGATGGATGCAGGTGAGAATTCGATGCAACTATATATTGTTGGGTGGAGCGCCATAGTCCCAGAGTCATTTTCCCATGAATTTATAAGATACGTATTCATATCTAATTTTCATGAGAATGAATGTATGTTACATTTGGTGTCATCAATGCTTAAGACATGGTTGTGTAAATGATATTTTACAAGATTAGATAACATATAATGTGATTTCTTTAGGCGCTAAGATAACATATTACAATTTTGATGTATAAAAAAACCTTTTCTATGTACTATGGTAAATATTCTATTATAAAATTGTTTTATTTTTTTGTGCTTACATTGTGGAATGTGAATTTCCCTCCTTGTTTATCTTTGTTGACCCGTTATATCATATGAAAGTATTCTACCAGTATTCGAGATGTATGCCCTGGTGTTTCGTATACATTATTATTACACTAAGCTCCTGAACCAACAAATCAATATTTTGTGGGGTTTGGATCATGGCCATGTGGGTCAGTTGATGTGGGTTTTTCACCATGCCCCTAGTGATGTTCCACTTATGTTATAAATTAATTTTTGATTTAATTCTTTAAGGCTAGGAGTTCAAGTCTACATATTGTCTTAATTTTGTTACATATTATTCATTTTTGTTTGAATGGATGGTTATAGGAGGAATGATTAACTTGGTCGATGTCTTTCTTGTAGGAGATCAGTTATGTGTCCCTGCCAATAGCGAAGTTTCCTAGAAACATTTCACAAGTTCTACAACCTTGTTCCTTATACTGACACTACTAGTATATGATTCTGTGACCAATTGTAAGGTTTTCACAAGCCTTGGTTTGTACCTTGGCATGTGGCATGAGCATTGAAGTCCCTTCATAAGTCACCAGGTCAGTGAGGAGGGTATAAGACTTCCATCGTTGTAGCTCATGCTTGGAATTTGCTTCCATGAAAAGGGGATAGTTGTAGGATTTTGGTATTATCATCCATGTGCCTACATATAGATTTGAGGTTCATCCTTGTGATTGAGAGGATATCATCATCACTTTTTGTATAATTCCAATCTTCCTACTACCCTTCTTGACACCACATGCTCCTGGTTTCTCCTACCAACTTATGTTGTTTTTTAGTCTTTCGAGAAATGTCTTTGGACATTTCAATAGGATTGAAATGGTTGTGGGATCTTATTTTTGTCATGTATGTCTTTATATCCATGGTCGGTCCTTGTGATTAACCTTCGAAGGAGGGGCTCCTAATTATTTAGTATGTACCATTATTATTGTGGCCTTTTAGCACCATATGTTGTCTACAAAACAAGAAGGGGAAGCTTGGTGTAAATCACAGGAGGGTTAGCACATGTATGTCCTTCACTAAACTGAAGGGTTAGGATTCAATGTTTGTCACAAGTCCAAGTGCTTATAGAACCACCAAGGCTGAGTCATGGTCGAGACCTTCATGCGTTCCCCTTTGTGATTTATAAGACCCATTTTAGAAAGAAAGTGATGCGATCACAATGATAATATTTTGATATATATGAAGTAGGATTTCTTTATATTGTTCGCGGACCAAATGAATAATATCATAATGGGAAATAAAGCACGTGATGTGCATTTATAGAAGGTTTTAAATTCTTAGCTCCTTTTACCTTTAACCCCCACAACTAGAGGGGTGACGAAGTCCTTGTGGACAAGGTCAGGGTCAGGATAAATCTTATGACTATGTTAAGTAAGTGGGGTTAAGCATGACCTCGCGACTTGATAATTAAGCAACAGTCAGAGTCAGTATCAACACAATGAAAGAAAAATTGGTGTCAAAGGTAGAGTGGACCTTTTACTTGGGATAACACACGTGTATGAAGTCAAGGTTATGCCCCAACATGATCGAAGTGGTATTGCAACTAGAGTAATGAGCTAGCTTCTGACCATAATTATATATAGAGATATTTACCCATGAGTTGTCTTGGAAGGGGTTATGAGTATAATGCAATGGGAATGGTCAAGTCCCAACCCGTGAATGTGTCAGAAACAAACATGTATTAACTATGCTGTGTTTAATGAGTGGTTGGGTTGGCCATGTGAGCGACACTTGGGGAGCTAATGATGTGGCATCATCAGATTCACCAAAAATTCAACTATGCATATTTTGTGGTCCCGAGGTCAGATTAGGGTGAAAATTTATATCAATGGAAACATCTCACAGAGGTAAACACCATGGTGATATCCAATGAAATTTTTAAGGATGAGAAAAAAAATATCCCACTAACTAATGGAAAGCTCTCATCCCGAAGGGACTGCAGTGGCAAGTTGTGCTCAAAGGTGGTATCAAAACATCCAAGTTAAAAATTTAGACTATATGGGCACTATCATGGGAGATTAACAACATATTTTATACAAGGGTCTTCCATAGTTATATTTATAGACTAACTAAACAATTTTTTAGGTGTTAAAAGCTAGTTTATGATTATTTGACTATATACATGACTGACACAACTACCTTTAAATTTAATGAAAATAATGTGGTGACATGAATTGTTGTTTGTAGCAGGTTTACCGTAACAAATATATAAGAGAAATACAATAGGCATCATTTCTTATTTATTACTCATGTTTTCATGGGTCTAACAGTTTTGCGTGATTGAAATCACATCAGAAAAAAAAAAAATTTGTTAGTGAAATACTTAGAAATGAGGATCGGGATGGTGCAGTATAGTTTTGATTAGTCACAGTATGGAAACGAAAAGGTCAAGACAAATGAGGAACAAATATACGTTGGCCAAGGGGGGAGGGGAAAACTCTCCTAACTAGATAGACATCTTAAAGAGACTAAGGGCTAAATTTAAAAGCTTCAAGGAAAAAAATGAAACGATGGTAAAGGCTCATTAGAAGAAATATGAAATAATGTATTTATTTTTTAAAGCATATCATATTTGTAGAGAGGGAGGAAATCTGAGTTGAGAAGTAGTTATAGAGACTAGGTGATCCCTCAATGGTTGGAAGAGAGAATGGATTTGATATATGGTAGTCGGTCTAGGAAGAGGCATAGGCAATAAAGTGAAGATACTGTGAGAGGAAATGCACAACTCATTACCCCATAAGGAAGAACCAATAGTTATGTGTATTTTTCTAGTACACCTTCCATATCTACTACCAATAGGCGCCATCATCACTCTCATCATCATCATTATCATCATCATAAAATAAAGGAAAAGGACTATATGTCCAAGGAATTTAAGAAGTCCAAGCAACCCACATTTGATGGGGATATGAGAAAATATGAAGATGAGGAAGCTTGGTTGTTTGGTATAGAGAAACATTTTATAATATATGATTATTCTAAAAACATGAAAGCCAATATTTCCACATATAGACTAAAAGGAAGAGTAGACATATGGTGGGAAGATTTGAAGAATGATAGAATCATTTCTAAAGAAGAGTTAACTTGGAATGAATTTGAGAATGTTTTTAGAAATCAATATTTGTCTTAGTTACGTTATGAGAAAAAGGAAAAATAGATCACGGTAAAAATGCGATGGTGGGTTACACTTTCATGAGAAACATGGTGGGAAATTTAATTTTCCCAACAGTTTGGCTGAAGGTTTGAAATCAATTCGACTGAACTAATTCTGTCATTTACATTGATGGCATACTGACGATGCAGGTAAACATATTTTTGGTCAGAGATGGGAAAACCAACAACAAAATTTTGGCCGAACTAGTAGTTCGACCAAACTATTACTTCGGATGAAATTTTTAAAATATATCAGCTGAAATATTTCTTATAAATATACCCACCCCTAGACCACAACAAATTTTTGGTTAGTTACAATGTCTCTGTTGTTTTCTATCTCACTCTGTTTGTGTTGCATTGTTGCCTCGATCTATTTGTGTTGCCTTGTTGTAGGTGTGTTGTCTCGCTACGTTTGTGTTGCATTGTTGCAGGGGTGTTGTCTCACTCTGTTTGTGTTTCATTATTGCATGGGTTTTGTCGTGCTCTATTTGTGTTGTGTTGTTACAGGAGTGAGGAGGGGAGCAAGCGAAGGTGAGAAGGTAAGGTTTATGGTTTATCCTTTGTTATATTTTTTATTTATGGTTTTTTTTTTAACTTTTATTTTCTTTGTTTGCAGATTTCTTTAATCTACGTCCTCGGCAAAGTGCTCGGCGATCTGCAGCCTTGTCGTCTCGTTGTATGCTCATTTTGCACACTCTCACTGTCTTCTCATCATGCACACTCTCACTGCCTCATTATCTCCAAATTTCCAGATAGAAGAATAAACCTACTATGCATCCTCCTATTTGAATTGTTTGATTTAGTTGTGTTTACAAAATTTTCCTTTTATTCTTCCGAAATACAGTTGCACATGGAAATGAAACCATTTTCATAATTTTACTTCTTCTCCTGGTTTTGAATAATATGACTGAATTTTTGGATGGAGATACTACAATCATACTGGAAAAGTATAAATTTATTAGATTCACTCAAATTGGAATTTCATATGATATGATTTGTAAGAAAATAAATGTATTTTTTTTTAAGAGGGAGAAAAAACATCTGGTTTATATAGTGTACCAATACAGCTTCAAAATGTTTCTAATTTTTACAGAAAAATTGTTCACAGTGGTTCCATAGTGTTGTTGCTTAGGTATATGACAAATACATTGGTTCTCTACCTCATCACTTCGTATCTTATGCATCAAATATTTGAATAACTCTTTGTTACCCGAGTCCATGACCCCACCCCAATGATAGGAATTAGGTTATATCCCCCACTCTATAGGAAGTGCCCAAGTTCCTCTACAAGATTAGCCTAAATGGTGTTTGCCTCTGCAGATTCTATTGTTATGGGAGTCTTGGTTTTGGAATCACCTTCTACCTAAGTATCCTTCACATAAAAGCAAGCATCTCAGACAAATTGAGTGACAGTTTAGATAAGGATTGATATCGATTTTTATACCTAGATCCAAATCTCAATCCAGTGTGACATGCATGACCTTGAGTTTTATGGAATATCTAAATTCTAGTGCTTCAGGTGGGATCTTATTAAGGACCCGACTAATGATTTCTACCATTTCATCCCCGTGACCTTGGGGGCATCATCCTGAAGATTAATGAGATCATCCTGTAGGGGAACTGAATCTTATAGGATCATAAAATTTGTAGCCTAGCCTTGAGTTCTTGTCTCAGGCATTTTTATTTTTAGCAAACTTGGATATGTGTTGAGATTAATACTGATATTATATTTATTGAGATATATATTTATATTGAATACCTGATCTTAACTTGAACTTCAATTTCTCCCCGAAAAAAAAAATGCAGGTAACAAAGAGTCCATGTGAGCGACATCCAGACCATCACGAAACATATGAGATTTTATGTACACCTAACCTATGATCTTCCTGTGTTTTCGATGTGTACTGCTGTGTATTTTTTTTTATCATATTTGCAGCCTGGACTTGATTTCTTGTCTTAGAAATTTTTCTTTTTAGAAGACTTGGATATGCATTGAGATTAATATTGATCTGATATTTATTGAGATATAGATTTATATTGATTACCTGATCTTGAATTTAACTTCACTCGCTCCCCGAAAAAAAATGTCCTGGTAATAAAGAGTCTATATGAGCAGCATCGAGACCATCCCAAAACATATCAACTTGTATGTCCACCTAACCTGTGATCTTATTGTGTTGTTGATGTGTACTGATGTGTGTTTTTGTTGATCATATTTGTAGCCTGGCCTTGAGTCCTTATCTTTGGCCATTTTATGTTTAGAGGACATGGATATGCATTGAGATTAATATTGATCTGATATTTATTGATATATAAATTTATATTTATTACTTGATCTTGACTTGAAATTCACTCACTCCCTGAAAAAAAAATGTTTGGGTAACAAGGAGTCCATGTCAGCAACATGCAGACCAACCTAGAACATATCAGCTCGTATTTCTGCCTAACCTGTGATATGCATGTGTTGTTTTTGTGTACTATGTGTCAGAAAAATCACACATTCTCAACATTCAAATTTCCATGCATATAGTCTAATATTGTTGTGAGGGTAAAGATCAATCATAGGATGATCCGATGATGTTGACTATTACTATGTCCCGATGTGAAGTTAAAAATTTCAATGTTAGATCTAAACTTATGAGATGGTGATAATTAATTTATTATTTATAATGAAAAAAGAATTAAATTTTAGCTACACATTAATTTCATGCAAAAATTACTAATTGAATTTGAGCGACACATTAATTTCTTCTCCAAAGAATTTAATATTTTCACTTGTGGTAACGTACTTATACCCACACACTCATTTGGACTGAGCTACTATGCTATGAAAATGAAACCCAAATTTTTTAAACTATCATCCATTTCTTTTGTAATTCTTGTTCCATTCCTTATCATGTTACTCTTCTCAAATATTCACTTCTAGGTCACAAAGAATTGTTTCATAACATAGGAATAATTATCTTCACATGACTTTCACATGCACAAAGCAGCTCCACGAGACATACATGCATATATTAAACATTAGTCTACATCCATCTTGTAGAACCTATCAATATATTTTCATTTCTAGGAGAATATTTATCTGAATTAAGTTCATAAATAAACATACCAATTTAAAATTACGCACATACATGGTTTTCTTGGCTAGTGTTGATCCTCAAATGACATCACTCCATGGTTGAATCAGATTCACTGTTTCTTTTTTATTCTCAGAGTTGAATAATACTAGTGTGTAGGATAATTTTCTTCACACAACTTTCACATGCACACAACATCTCCACCAGACATACATGCATACATGCATATATTAAACATTATTCTACAACCATATTGTTGAACCTATCATTATATTTGCATTTCTAGTAGCATATTTATTTCAATTAAGTTCATAAATAAACATACCAATTTAAACTTATGCACATACCTGGTTTCTTAGGTAATGTTGATCCTCAAATTAAATCACTCCATGGTTGAATCTGAGTCATTGTTTCATTTTTATTCTCAGAGCTGAATAATAATAGTGTACAGGATAATCGTCCTCACACAACTTTCACATTCACACAGCAACTCCACCAGAAATACATGCATACATGCATATATTAAACATTAGTCTACATCCATCTTTTAGAACCTATCATTATGTTTTCATTTCTAGAAGCATATTTATTTCAATTAAGTTCATAAATAAACATGCCAATTTAAACTTATGCACATACCTAGTTTTTTTGGCTAATGTTGATCCTCGCATGACATCACTCCATGGTTGAACCTGAGTGATTTTTTCACTTTTATTCTCAGAGCTAAATAATACTAGTGTGCATGATAATTGTGTTCACATAGCTTTCACATGCAGACAACAGCTCCACCAGACATACATGCATAAATTTAAACATAAGTATACATCCATCTTGTAGAACCTATCACTATATTTTCATTTTTGTGTGCAGGGTAATTATCTTCACACAACTTTCATATGCACAAAACAGCTCCACCAGAAATACATGCTGACATTCATATATGGAACATTATTCTACATCCATGTTGTAGAACCTATCATTATATTTTCATTTCTAGTGGCATATTTATCTCAATTAAGTTCATAAATAAACATATCAATTCAAACTTATGCACTTACATGATTTTTCTGGCTAATGTTCATTCTTGGATGACATCACTCCATGCTTGTAACTTAAGGCAAACATTAAGGAAAACCAGGCACATCTTCTTTCTCCCATAAAATGTAAGGCAAACCATGTAAATGTAATTTCTCCCATAAACTTTAAGGTATTTTCTAGTGTTTTGGGAACCATGTACATGTTATTTCTATGTCATTTCTCCCATAAAATTTAAGGATAACTCTAAGGATAACAATGTACATGTCATTTCTCGCATAAACTCAAGGAAAATTTTAAGGATAACCATGTACAAGTCATTTCTCCCATAAATTTGAAGGCATTTGCTAGTGTTTTGGGAACCATGTGCATTTCATGTATATGTCATTTCTCTCATAAACTTTAAGAGAAAGAATGTACATCTGTCATTTCCCCCATAAACCCAAGTCAAACTTTAAGACGTGTCATTTCTATGTCATTTCCCCCATAAACTCTAGGTAAGGAAAACTTTAAGGCATGTCATTTTTCCCATAAACTTTAAGGAAAACTTTAAGGAAAACCATGTTCATGTAATTTCTCCCATAAAATCTACAAAAAAGTTAAGGAAAATCATGTACATGTCGTTTCTCCCATAATATTTAAGGAATTTGCTAGTGTTTTGGAAACCATGTAAATGTCATTTCTATGTAATTTCTCCATAAACTTTAAAGTATTTTCTAGAATTTTGGGAACTATGTACATGTCATTTCTATGCAATTTCTTCAATAAAATTTAAAGCAAACTTTAAGGCAAACCATGTACATGTGATTTCTCCCATAAACTTAAGGCAAACCATGTACATGTCATTTCTCACATAAACATGAAGGAAAACCATGTACGTGTCATTCTCCCATAAACTTTAATTTAATATATTTTTTAACTAAGGAAAACCATGTACATTTCATTTCTCCCATAAACTTTAAGGCAAACCATGTACATGTCATTCTCCCATAAATTTTAATTTAATATATTTTTAATGAAAATGCTAGATTTTTAAGGCAAACAATGTACATGCCATTTCTCCCATGCATTTCCAAAAAAAATTAAGTCATATGCAATAAATGTTAATTTCATATATTTTTAAGGAAAATGTTAGTGTTTTCGGAAACCATGTGTTGAGCCCTAGAATTTCCTTCTCTTTTACAAACCTTCACTTCATTTCATCATTATTTTATCACTTCATAAGCCTAAAATCAATGAAGAATGATTAGGATTGCTTAAAGGTTACATACAATTGATTAACATATTGTATTTTCATGGTTTTTGTTGTTTTAATAATTTTCTGCAAAATAGCTATAGAATACAGACATTCCGTAGCCGATCACGCGTTCCGCAGCTATTTTAGTGTTTAAATGGGTTACAGATGTCATCTCAAATAAAAGTGCATATGGGTGAATTCTAGACCTCATCCACATCATTCGTTTCTCTCCACGAAGTCTGAGTAAAAATCTCCAAGTGGTTATGCACGTGGGAAACCAAAACCAAGAGGTAGACTTATACCAGGACACGGACTCTACAGATGTATGCAGAAAAGTACGAGACCTTCAATAAGAGTTTTAATTTGATTAGAAGTGGGAAAGACACTTATCCCTGTTTTTCTCAAAAGTAGTTATGTAATTTCATTATAAGTGTGACTTGGGAGACTGAGAAACAGAGTTAGATTTTATCTTCTTGTTGCTAGATCTTAGAACTTTGTTTGTGAAGAATTACTCATTTAATGAAGAGAAGCATCATTTTATTGCACGAGCTGAGTTAATCTTGAGTAGATCCACATGCTCATCCGGTGGTAAGGGCCCCTACTGCCCATGAAGCGTTATGCATTTGGTTTAGATAAGTAGTCGTAGCTTTATTTCATTCTCAATTTAAATATTTTTCTCAACTTTGCTTACATTGGATACTACAGTTTAGCTTTGTTCTCATGAAGTATTCCAAAATATCATTAATCCGAAATGAGGCATAATTGTAGCAATTTAGAACTTTACGTTTTTTTGTTCAATTACAATTAGTTGTTATAGCTAGTCCTATTCTCATTAATCTCTTCCAAAATATCACTAACTCTAGATAAGACTTAGCTGTAGTGTTTTAGTTTACCTGTGTATTGTTATGTTTTTATGCCCATTTTCACTGAATGATACAGCTAGAATTGTTTGTACAAACTATTCCAAAATATCACTCATCTTGAACAAGACAGGGCTATAGTATTTCATAGAATTAGTTGCATTTTGGTTCAGTTGAAATACTTCAGATGTATATGTCATTCTAGTTTCATTCTGTCACTATATTTCAAGCTTGATAATGGTACTCTAGTATAACTCTGTTCACTGCATTAGTATCATTCTAGTTCAGTTCCAATTCATTTCAAGTTAGATAATAGCACTCTAGTTTAGTCTTAGTTCACTGTATTAGCATTCTAGTTTAGTTGTTATCCATTGCATTTTAAATTGTATTAGTTGTTAAATTTAGATACCACGGTCTTCATTATTTAGAAAATATTCTTTTTCATAATTCCTATTAATGCATCATCATATGGACAGGAACTATCAATAACAGTTTAAGGCCTTGAGTATTTTGCAACCTTTTTACAATTTCACAAACAAGCCTTTTCTCAAAGACTATTCTAAAAAGAAATCTATAACTTTTGAATGAGGCCTAGTGGTGCTAAATTGAGTTGAAAAATAGAATTAGAAGTTAGTTTAGAGTAGAAATCTTATTCTGCTACAAATGTTCTTTTTCAATTATGTTCCAATAAATCTTCAACCATGGATGAGATGTTGTAACATTGTAAGTTGATTGTTGACTTAGGAAAACCTCAATTGCACTAAAAACTTATCCTTTTCTCAAGATATTCCAACATATCTCTAGATGAATGAATTGGATGAGTTCATGATATGGGTTACTAAGTTCATGTTGTGATTTGTTTCTTTGCTATCAGTCCTTATCAAGCTTTGCATTTTTTGTCCTTTAGTGTACACCTAGTTTAGAATAGTTTCACTCTATTTTAGTGTAAAATTCTTAGCTCTTTTTCAACATAAAAACCATAAAACCAAAAACATCATAAAACACTAAACACAATGTACTGAGAGACAGTTACCTAGGCATATATAGTGCACCACACATCAGCAGTTTACTAGCCCTGGTTGACAATTTATGTTAGCAATTTAGGACACTAAATTGAGCACTACATTTTGGCGCCGTTGCCGGCGAAGTGTAACTAGGTAACCTTATTTCTTACATCCAAAAAAAAAAACAACAAAAACAAAAACTTCAATCACCTACCACACCCACTATATCATGTGGTGCAGTAAGAGCCAGACATCCACATCATGAATTCATATTTTTGCAGGTAGAAGAAGAGGTGACAAAGGAGGTTGAAGAAATGGATGGAGATGATGACAATGAGGAAGATCCTTATGGATTTCCCATTCAAGAAATTGATATCAACGTTCAAATGAAAAACATCCATCCATCTGTACTTCCTAACTTCAAAGGTATGAGATCAGAAGACCCGGAAACCTTTCTTTTTGAATTTGAAATAATTTGTAGATCTTATGGCTACTCATTGCACTTGCAAAAATTGAATTTGTTTCCAGCAACATTGAAGGATAGAGCTCTTAGATGGTTCATGACTTTAGGAACAAATTCTATAAGGACATGGGATGATATGAAAAGAGTATTTTTGGAAAAATATAAAGGTTATTGCATGCACCGTGACCTTAGAAATGAATTCTTTAAGATGAACCAAAAAGAGGATGAAAGCCTAGAAGATTTAGTGGAGAGATTTACTTATAATATCAAAAGATCTAAATTGCATAATTTAGGATCAGATGCATTAAAAACTCTCCTACTAAATGCTATAAAGGATGAATGGATTGATCTTCTTAATCTTGTGGGAAAAGGAGATGTTTATCGATTGTCATTTCAAGAGATTTGTGAACTATGCAAGAACATATCAAGAGGAAAAGAAAAGTGTGTAAGGTCCCCTCAAGATCCATTTATGGAAAAATTAAGTAAGTCAGCATCAGGATTGGTAAGTCAAACTAAACCTAACAATTTGCTAAACATTCTTGGTAATTTAAATGAACAAACTGACATGCTAAGAATGCAAAACAAGAAAAAAGTTGCTTCATTCATATTTTGCCCTAAATGTAGAAAGAAACATGCTTTTCATGAATGTCCACTTGATAACATTAAAATGTGTAAAATTTGTGCAGGATCACATACTACTGAAGATTGCCCATCATTACCAGGGTTGAAGGCAATTTACCAGAAAAATAATGGAGCAAATCAAGCACAAGAGAAACTTTCTTATGTAGCTCCAAGAGGAATATGGCATCCTCATCAACCCAATATGATGCAATATCCCTATGCACAGTTTCAAGGTTATGTACAACAATCTCAAGGTAATTTGAAAACACCCTTGCCTTGGCAACCTTGGGCATCTCAATCCCAACCTCAAAACCAACCTTGGAAAACTTGGCCATCTCAATCCAAACCTCAAAACCAATCTTGGCAACAAAGTTGGCAAAGGCCCTATAAAGGAAATCCACCATATCCTCAATATTTCCCTCTCTATCCTCAATACCATCATCAATGTTATTCATACCAATCGCCTCCACCACAACATCAATATCACCCTCATTTGACCTCAATCCAACCTTTCCCATTATCATCCACACAAGCACCCCAAAGATTCCCCACTCCCCTACCTGCACAACCATTTCATATCCCCAACAATAAAACACCTCAATCAACTTACAATTTTGAGGTATTGCAAAATGATTCACCAGCTGTTATTGAAGAACAACAACCAGAAGAAGAATACTCAGATAAGGTCCAAGAATCGTGGATGTTTGTTGATAAAGAAAAAATATTGGAACCAGAGATTGAAAAGTCTCATGCATGCCTATCACCAGATCCTATAAATGAAGATCACATCTCTGAAGACTTGCATTTCATGATAGAGGAAAGACGAGGAAGACAAGATTACATTGAATCTTGGTTCAAGTCAGTCATCATATCCCAATGCTCAATTATTCAATATCTTCTGACATCATCTATATAAAGACAGTTGGCATCTCATATACAGGTACATGTCAAAGAATATCTTTCAAACCTGCATATGAGTTTCTCTATCATCTTGTTACAGACATGGTTCCACTGGAAGTATTCATATACTTGAATAAGATTTTCTTTTTCAAGTAGAGTAGGACATAAAAAAAAAGAGTAGAAAAAAAAATAAGTCCTATTGTGAAAACCAGCTTGCTGGCGCAATTGGACATGAGCTTTGCTTGGAAACCAGGCAACTGGAGAGAAAAGTTCATAATAAGTTCTGCAATTTCATGATGGTTTCAATCTTTCATGGTTCTTCAAATCATTCTTGGTTCTATGCTCGAGTTGGATGATGTGGAATTCCTTAAGGTCCACCTTCCAACAGATCTTGTCCCATCGACCTCAACACTTTATCCGGGATCAAGATTAGAGATTATTTGAAGTGCCTTGGAGCTTGCATTCATCAATGGCAAGCCTCCTCGTTGATAACAATGGGAATACAACAATGTCTCTTGATTGTCAAATCTTGCAGGCGACTCGACTTCGACACATTCATTCGTCCTTGTCAAGATGCACTGAGGTACCTTGACACTCATTTACATTATCGGTGATTTGTCTCGCATTGGTTAACGATTTTCATTATTGATCGGTAATCCAATGATTTCTTCCCATGCTCGACTTCGACACATTTATTCGCATGGTAAGAATTGTACCATGAATGTTGGCTTTGATGAAGACTAATGGTTTTATGGAATCAACAACAACTTGCAGCAGTACATTTTATTAGTTTCTTGTAGCAGCATGTTCATATTTTTTTCAACTCAATAACAACTGCAGAAAGTGGTAGTTTCTGCAGCTATTGCTGTAGCAACCTGTTTTTGTTTTTTGCAACATTTTTCAGAAGGCAGTTTTCGCGCAGATATTGCAAGAGATTGGAGCATAAATAAAAAAATTTGAGCTTCTGGGTTTTCTTAGAATATGATAATTTGAGTACAACATAGACAAAATTTGGAAAAAAAACAATTTTTAAGGGTATTTCAGATGGGTTTTTATGGCAGATTTTCATTTTTCAACATTATGGACAGATTAGGACAGATTTAAGTATTTTTGCACAACAGTGTTTTTTCTTCATCAAAATCAAATTCTGAAAGCATGTGGAAGTAGAGAAGGTAAAAATACAGAGTTTTCCTTTTGAATCACTCAATTCGGCCTTAAAATGAGTTCGTGGCGTACTTTTTTGTTGCAACATTGGGCAAAATGAAGGGTGAAACAGGGCAGAAATTGATTTTATCATAACTCTCAAACCGTGCAACCGTTGGTCCTAAAATTTTGATGGTAAATGCATTGAGGTAGGGTGAATAAACACAAAAAATTTCAGAAAATTGTATTGTGTATTTTTCAAGAGTTTGGCCACTTTCACCTACATCCATTTCTCATTTTTTGGGAGATCCGTGCAACCAATGGCAAAGATTTTTCGTCGGAAGATGCATAATAATATGGGTAACAACCTCAGAAAATTTTAGGGAAGTCTGATGTATAATTTGAGAGAAATTGCAAAATTCATTTCATTTTACAATTCCACTCCATCTCACTCCACTTTCACTCCATCTCACGCCATTTTCATTTCATTTCACAAGTCCTATTCCACTTTCACTCCATTACATTTCACATCCATATTACATAGTCATACTTTATTTCTTTTTACAAATTGCATGTTGCAGCCACATCTTATTCAGCAGTTCTGACACAATTGTACAGCCTACAAAGAGATGATGATTACAGGAAATTGAAGGATTTTGTTTTGAAGACCAATATGCTAAAAGAGGACCAAAGGAACAACATCAAGCACAACAATTAACAAGGTCAAAATTCAGAGGTAAATTGTGAAAATTATTTTAATAGCAAAAAGTTAAAACATGAAATAGATACAATGTGTATAATCATATGTGTCCTAAAACAACCTATCATTCGAATTGATTAACATATCTTGGCCATATCCCTTATCCAACATTCCAACCTACTATTACACATCTCCTTAAGATTTATCATTCACTTATTTCACCACAAGTTCATCATAAATTCTCCATTAGATACATAGCCACTTCATTTTCCCTTATAGCTTAATTACCTCCATCCATTCACGTCCATTACACTTTGCAGCCAATCCATCTCTAAGTGAAAAAAGGTAATTCTGAGGGTGAAGCATCATTCTTCAACTAATCCATCTTCAGACACAAAGATACAGTTTCAAAATAAAGCATTAGACTCTGTAGTCAATCTAGCTTCAAGCATAGAAAAGTAATTCTGAAAGGAAGATAATCTGCACTAAGGAGGAATGTGGCTAATTTTCAGGACAAAACCAACTGGAGTCAAGTATTTGGAAGGGTATCCACAAGTCAAGGAGCTACTACAACAAGCAGGGAGGTTAAATTTTATAGAGAAATTTGATGGCTTCCATAAGGAGATTACAAAATCTTTTGCCAAATATTTTGATGGAGCAGAAGAAGAAAAACTGACATGGTTATTGAAAATAAACTTGACACTCCACCAGGAGGAAGATGAAGAACCAATTTCTAAAAAGTTAACATATATTAGAAAATAGATTAGGGCCAAAAGAAGCAGAAAGATAAGGTTGGATGTTCTAACAGATGTTTCAGAGCACATGGAATAAGTTTTGATGAAATTGCATGAGGACATGCAATAGTTTTGTAGTGGGGGTATGTTGAGCCCTAGAATTGCCTTCTCTTTTACAAACCTTCACTTAATTTCATCATTATTTTATCACTTAATAAGCCTAAAATCAATGAATAATGATTAGGATTGCTTAAAGGTTACATACAATTGATTAACATATTGTATTTTCATGGTTTTTGCTGTTTTAATAATTCTCTGCAAAATAGCTACAGAATACAGATGTTCCATAGTCGATCACGCGTTCTACAAATATTTTAGTGTTTAAATGGATTACAGATGTCGTCTCAAAGAAAAGCGCATATGGGTGAATTCCAGACCTCATCCACATCATTCATTGCTCTCCACGAAGTCTGAGTAAAAATATCCAAGTGGTTATGCACGTGGGAAACCAAAACCAAGAGGTAGACTTCTACCAGGACACAGACTCTACAGATGTATGCAGCAAAGTACGAGACCTTCAATAAGAGTTTTAATTTGATTAGAAGTGGGAAATACACTTATCGCTGTTTTTCTCAAAAGTAGTTATGTAATTTCATTATAAGTGTGACTTGGGAGACCGAGAAACAGAGTTATATTTTATCTTCTTGTTGCTAGATCTCAGAACTTTTTTTGTGAAGAATTACTCCTTTAATGAAGAGAAGCGTCATTTTATTGCATGAGCTGAGTTAATATTGAGTAGATCCGCATGTTGATCCGGTGGTAGAGGGCCCTTACTGCCCGTGAAGCGTTATGCATTTGGTTTAGATAAGTAGCCGTAGCTTTGTTTCATTCTCAATTTAAATAGTTTTCTAAACTTTGCTTACATTGGATACTACAGTTTAGCTTTGTTCTCATGAAGTATTCCAAAATATCACTAATCCAAAATGAGGCATAATTGTAGAAATTTAGAACTTTACGTTTTTGTGTTCAATTACAATTAGTTGTTACAACTAGTCCTATTCTCATTAATATCTTCCAAAATATCACTAACTATGGATAAGAATTGTTTGTAGTGTTTTAGTTTACCTGCGTATTGTTATGTTTTTATGCCCATTTGCATTGAATGATACAACCAGACTTGTTTGTACAAACTATTCCAAAATATCACTCATCTTGAACAAGACAGGGCTGTAGTATTTCATAGAATTAGTTGCATTTTGGTTCAGTTGAAATACTTCGAAGGTAGATGTCATTCTAGTTTTATTCTGTCACTATATTTCAAGCTTGATAACGGTACTCTAGTTTAACTCTGTTCACTGTATTAGTATCATTCTAGTTCAGTTCCAATTCATTTCAAGTTAGATAATAGCACTCTAGTTTAGTCTTAGTTCACTGTATTAGCATTCTAGTTTAGTTGTTATCCATTGCATTTTAAATTGTATTAGTTGTTAAATTTAGATACCGCGGTCTTCATTATTTACAAAATATTCTTGTTCTGAATTCCTATTAATACATCATCGTATGGACAGGAACTATCAATAACAGTTTAAGGCCTTGAGTATTTTGCAACCTTTTTACAATTTCACAAACAAGCCTTTTCTCAAAGACTACTCTAAAAATAAATCTATAACTATTGAATGAGGCCTAGTGGTGCTAAATTGAGTTTCAGAATAGAATTAGAAGTTAGTTTAGAGTAGAAATATTATTGTGCTACAAATGTTCTTTTCCAATTATGTTCCAATAAACCGTCAACCATGGATGAGATGTTGTAACATTGTAAGTTGATTGTTGACTTAGGAAAACCTCAATTGCACTAAAAACTTATCCTTTTCTCAAGCTATTCCAACATATCTCTAAATGAATGAATTGGATGAGTTCATGATATGGGTTACTGAGTTCATGTTGTGATTTGTTTCATTGTTATGAGTCCTTATCAAGCTTTTCATTTTCTGTCCTTTAGTGCACACCTAGTTTAGAATAGTTTCACTCTATTTTAGTGTAAACTTCTTAGCTCCTTTTCAACATAAAAACCATAAAACCAAAAACATCATAAAAACACTAAACACAATGTAGTGAGAGATAGATACCTAGGCATATATAGTGCACCACACTTCAGCAGTTTACTAGCCCTGGTTGACAATTTATGTTAGCAATTTAGGACACTAAATTGAGCACTACATTTTGGTGCCATTGCCGGGGAAGTGTAACTAGCTAACCTTATTTCTTACATCCAAATAAAAAAAAAAACAACAACGAATACAAAAACTTCAATCACCTACCACACCCACTATATCATGTGGTGCAGTAAGAGCCACACATCCACATCATGAATTCATATTTTTGCAGGTAGAAGAAGAGGTGACAAAGGAGGTTGAAGAAATGGATGGAGATGATGACAATGAGGAAGATCCTTTTGGATTTCCCATTCAAGAAACTGATATCAACGTTCAAATGAAAAACATCCATCAATCTGTACTTCCTAACTTCAAAGGTATGAGATCAAAAGACCCGGAAACCTTTCTTTTTGAATTTGAAATAATTTGTAGATCTTATGGCTACTCATTGCACATGCAAAAATTGAATTTGTTTCCAGCAACATTGCTGGATAGAGCTCTTAGATGGTTCATGACTTTAGGAACAAAGTCTATAAGGACATGGGATGATATGAAAAGAGTATTTTTGGAAAAATATAAAGGTTATTGAATGCACCATGACCTTGGAAATGAAGTCTTTAAGATGAACCAAAAAGAGGATGAGAGCCTAGACGATTTAGTGGAGAGATTTACTTATAATATCAAAAGATCTAAATTGCATAATGTAGGATCAGATGCATTAAAAACTCTCCTACTAAATTCTATAAAGGATGAATGGATTGATCTTCTTAATCTTGTGGGAAAAGGAGATGTCTATCGATTGTCATTTCAAGAAATTTGTGAATTATGAAAGAACATATCAAGAGGAAAAGAAAAGTGTGTAAGGTCCCCTCAAGATCCATTTATGGAAAAATTAAGTAAGTCAGCATCAGGATTGGTAAGTCAAACTAAACCTAACAATTTGCTAAAAATTCTTGGTAATTTAAATGAACAAACTGACATACTAAGAATGCAAAACAAGCAAAAATTTGCTTCATTCATATTTTTCCCTAAATGTAGAAAGAAACATGCTTTGCATGAATGTCCACTTGATAACATTAAAATGTGTAAAATTTGTCCAGGATCACATACTACTGAAGATTGCCCATCATTACCAGGGTTGAAGGCAATTTACCAGAAGGATAATGGAGCAAATCAAGCACAAGAGCAACTTTCTTATGTAGCTCCAAGAGGACTATGGCATCCTCATCAACCCAGTATGATGCAATATCCTTATGCACAGTTTAAAGGTTATGTACAACAATCTCAAGGTAATTTGAAAACACCCTTGCCTTGGCAACCTTGGGCATATCAATCCCAACCTCAAAACCAACCTTGGAAACCTTGGCCGTCTCAATCCCAACCTCAAAACCAATCTTGGCAACAAATTTGGAAAAGGCCCTATAAAGGAAATGCACCATATCCTCAATTTTTCCCTCTCTATCCTCAATACCATCATCAATGTTATTGATACCATTCGCCTCCACCACAACATCAATATCACCCTCATTTGACCTCAATTCAACCTTTCCCATTATCATCCACACAAGCACCCCAAAGATTCCCCACTCCACCATCTGTAAAACCATTTCATATCCCCAACAATAAAACACCTTAATCAACTTACAATTTTGAGGTATTGCAAAATGATTCACCAGCTGTCATTGAAGAACAACAACCAGAAGAAGAAGACTCAGATAAGGTCCAAGAATCATGGATGTTTGTTGATAAAGAAAAAATATTGGAACCAGAGATTGAAAAGTCTCATGCATGCCTATCACCAGATCCTATGAATGAAGATCACATCTCTGAAGACTTGCATTTCATGATAGAGGAAAGACAAGGAAGACAAGATTACATTGAATCTTGGTTCAAGTCAATCGTCGGATCCCAATGCTCAAATATTCAATATCTTCTGACATCATCTAAATCAAGACAACTGGCATCTCATATACAAGTACATGTCAAAGAATATCTTTCAAACCTGCATATGAGTTTATCTATCATCTTGTTACAGACATGGTTCCACTAGAAGTATTCATATACTTGAACAAGATTTTCTTTTTCAAGTAGAGTAGGACAATAAAAAAAAAAAAAAAAAGTAGAAAAAAAAATAAGTCCTATTGTGAAAACCAGCTTGCTGGCGCAATTGGACATGAGCTTTGCTTGAAAACCATGCAACTGGTGAGAAAATTTCACAGTAAGTTATGCAATTTCATGATGGTTTCAATCTTTCATGGTTCTTCAAATCATTCTTGGTTCTATGCTCGAGTTGGATGATGTGGAATTCCTTAATGTCCATCTTCCAATAGATCTTGTCCCATCGACCTCAACACTTTATCTGGGATCAAGATTAGAGATTATTTGAAGTGCCTTGGAGCTTGCATTCATCAATGGCAAGGCTCCTCATTGATAACAATGGGAATACAACAATGTCTCTTGATTTTCAAATCTTGTTGGCGACTTGACTTCGACACATTCATTCGTCCCTGTCAAGATGCACTAAGGTACCTTCACACTCATTTACATTATCGGTGAGTTGTCTTGCATTGGTTAACGATTTTCATTATTGATTGGTAATCCAATGATTTCTTCCCATGCTCGACTTCGACACATTTATTCGCATGGTAAGAATTGTACCATGAATGTTGGCTTTGATGAAGACTAATGGTTTTATGGAATCAAGAAATTGCAGCAGTACATTTTATTAGTTTCTTGTAGCAGCATGTTTTTATTTTTTTCAACTCAATAACAGCTGCAGAAAGTGGCAGTTTCTGCAGCTATTGCTGTAGCAGCCTGTTTTGGGTTTTTGCAACTTTTTTCAGAAGGCAGTTTTGGCACAAATATTGCAAGAGATTGGAGCAGAAATAAAAAATTCTGAGCTTCAGGGTTTTCTCAGAATATGATAAATTAAGTAATACGTGAACAAAATTTGGAAAAAAAAGTAATTTTTAAGGGCATTTTAGATGGGTTTTTATGGCAGATTTTCATTTTTCAGCATTATGGACAGATTAGGACAGATTTAAGTATTTTTGCACAACATCACTTTTTCTTCATCAAAATGAAATTCTGAAAGAATGTGGCAGTAGAGAAGTTAAAAATACACAGTTTCCCTTTTGAATCACTCAATTCGGCCTTAAAATGAGTTCATGGTGTACTTTTTTGTTGCAACATTGGGCAAAATGAAGGGTGAAACAGGGCAGAAATTGATTTTATCATAACTCTCAAACCGTGTATCCATTGTTCCTAAAATTATTATGGTAAATGCATTGAGGTAGGGTGAATAAACAAAAAAAAATTTAGAAAATTTCAGTGTGTATTTTTCAAGAATTTGGCCACTTTCACCTACAGCCATTTCTCATTTTTCGGGAGATCCGTGCAACCAATGGAAGAGATTTTTCGTCGGAAGATGCATAATAATATTGGTAACAACCTCAAAAAATTTCAGGGAAGTCTGATGTACCATTTGAGATAAATTTCAAAATTCATTTCATTTTACAATTCCACTCTATCCCACTCCACTTTCACTCCATCTTACTCCACTTTCACTCCATCTCACGCCATTTTCATTTCATTTCGCAAGTCCTATTCCAATTTCAATCCATTACATTTCCCATCCATCTTCCATAGTCGTACTTTATTTATTTTTACAGATTCCATGTTGCAGCCACATCTTATTCAACAGTTCTGACAGAATTGTACAGCCTACAAAGAGATGATGATTATAGGAAATTGAAGGATTATTTTTTGAAGACCAATATGCTAAAAGAGGACCAAAGGAACAACATCAAGCACAACAATTAACAAGGTCAAAAATTCAGAGGTAAATTGTGAAAATTATTTTAATAGCAAAAATTTAAAACATGAAATAGATACAATGTGTATAATCATATGTTTCCTAAAACAACCTATCATTCGAATTGATTAACATATCTTGGCCATATCCCTTATCCAACATTCCAACCTACTATTCCACATCTCCTTAAGATTGTATCATTCACTTATTTCACCACAAGTTCATCATAAATTCTCCATCAGATCCATAGCCACTTCATTTTCCCTTATAGCTTAATTACCTCCATCCATTCACCTCCATTACACTTTGCAGCCAATCCATATCTAAGTGTAGAAAGGTAATTCTGAGGGTGAAGCATCATTCTTCAACTAATCCATCTTCAGACACAGAGATAAAGTTTCAAAATATAGCATTAGACTTTGTAGTCAATCTAGCTTCAAGCATAGAAAAGTAATTATGAAAGGAAGATAATTTGCACAAAAGAGGAATGTGGCTAATTGTCAGGATAGAACCAGTTGGAGTCAAGTATTTGGAAGGATATCCAAAAGTCAAGGAGCTACTACAAAAAGCAGGGAGGTTAAATTTTATAGAGAAATTTGATGGCTTCCATAAGGAGATTACAAAATATTTCGCCAAATATTTTGATGGAGCAGAAGAAGAAAAACTGACATGGTTATTGAAAATAAACTTGACACTCCACTACAGGAGGAAGATGAAGAACCAATTTCTAAAAAATTAACAAAGATTAGAAAATATATTAGGGCCAAAAGAAGCAGAAAGATAAGGTTGGATGTTTTAACAGAGGTTTCAGAGCACATGGAAAAAGTTTTGATGAAATTGCATGAGGACATGCAATAGTTTTGCAGTGGGGGTATGTTGAGCCCTAGAATTTCCTTCTCTTTTACAAACCTTCACTTCATTTCATCATTCTTTTATCACTTCATGAGCCTAAAATAAATGAAAAATGATTAGGATTGCTTAAAGGTTACATAAAATTGATTAACATATTGTATTTTCATGGTTTTTGTTGTTTTAATAATTTTCTGCAAAATAGCTACAGAATACAAACGTTCCGTAGCCGATCACGTGTTCTGCAGCTATTTTAGTGTTTAAATGGGTTACAGATGTTGTCTCAAAGAAAAGTGAATATGGGTGAATTCTAGACCTCATCCACATCATTCATTGCTCTCTACGAAGTTTGAGTAAAAATTTCCAAGTGGTTATGCACGTGGGAAACCAAAACCAAGAGGTAGACTTCTACCGGGACACAGACTCTACAGATGTATGTAGCAAAGTACGAGACCTTCAATAAGAGTTTTAATTTTATTTGAAGTGGGAAAGACACGTATCCCTGTTTTTCTCAAAATTAGTTATGTAATTTCATTATAAGTGTGACTTGGGAGACCGAGAAACAGAGTTAGATTTTATCTTCTTGTTGCTAGATCTCATAACTTTGTTTGTGAAGAATTACTCATTTAATGAAGAGAAGCATCATTTTATTGCACGAGCTGAGTTAATCTTGAGTAGATCCGCATGTTGATCCAATGGTAGAGGGCCCCTACTGCCTATGAAGCATTATACATTTGGTTTAGATAAGTAGCCGTAGCTTTGTTTCATTCTCAATTTAAATAGTTTTCCGATCTTTGCTTACATTGGATACTACAGTTTAGCTTTGTTCTCATGACGTATCCTAAAATATCACTAATCCGGATTGAGGCATAATTGTAGCAATTTAGAACTTTACGTTTTTGTGTTCAATTACAATTAGTTGTTACAACTAGTCCTATTCTCATTAATCTCTTCCAAAATATCACTAACTCTGGATAAGACTTAGCTGTAGTGTTTTAGTTTACCTGCGTATTGTTATGTTTTTATGCCCATTTGCAGTGAATGATACAGCCAGACTTGTTTGTACAAACTATTCCAAAATATCACTCATCTTGAACAAGACAGGGCTGTAGTATTTCATAGAATTAGTTGCATTCTGGTTCAGTTGAAATACTTTGGAGGTAGATATCATTCTAGTTTAATTCTGTCACTATATTTCAAGATTGATAATGGTACTCTAGTTTAACTCTGTTCACTGTATTAGTATCATTCTAGTTCAGTTCCAATTCATTTCAAGTTAGATAATAGCACTCTAGTTTAGTCTTAGTTCATTGTATTAGCATTCTAGTTTAGTTGTTATCCATTGCATTTTAAATTGTATTAGTTGTTAAATTTAGATACCACGGTCTTCATTATTTACAAAATATTCTTGTTCATAATTCCTATTAATACATCATCATATGGACGGGAACTATCAATAACAGTTTAAGGCCTTGAGTATTTTGCAACCTTTTTACAATTTCACAAACAAGCCTTTTCTCAAAGACTATTCTAAAAATAAATCTATAACTTTTGAATGAGGCCTAGTGGTGCTAAATTGGGTTGCAGAATAGAATTAGAAGTTAGTTTAGAGTAGAAATATTATTTTGCTACAAATTTTCTTTTCCAATTATGTTCCAATAAACCTTCAACCATGGATGAGATGTTGTAACATTGTAAGTTGATTGTTGACTTAGGAAAACCTCAATTGCACTAAAAACTTATCCTTTTCTCAAGCTATTCCAACATATCTCTAAATGAATGAATTGGATTAGTTCATGATATGGGTTACTGAGTTCATGTTGTTATTTTTTTCTTTGCTATGAGTCCTTATCAAGCTTTGCATTTTCTGTCCTTTAGTGCACACCTAGTTTAGAATAGTTTCACTCTGTTTTAGTGTAAAATTCTTAGCTCTTTTTCAACATAAAAACCATAAAACCAAAAACATCATAAAAACACTAAACACAACGTAGTGAGAGACAGTTACCTAGGCATATATAGTGCATCACACTTCAGCAGTTTACTAGCCCTGGTTGACAATTTATGTTAGCAATTTAGAACACTAAATTGAGCACTACACCATGTACATGTCATTTCTCCCATAAAGTTAGAATTTGCTAGTGTTTTTTGGAACCATGTACATGTCATTCCTCCCAACCATCTACATGCCATTTCTCCCATAAACTTTAAGGAGTTTGCAATAAAATTTAAGGCATTTTCAATAAGGAAAATTCTAGTGTTTTTGGAAACCATGTACATACCATTTCTCCCATTAACTTTAAGGCATTTTCTAGTGCTCTTGGGAACCATGTACATGTCATTTCTCCCATAAAATTTGAGGCATTTTCTAGTGTTTTTGGGAACCATGTACATGTCATTTCACCCATAAACGTTCTCCCATAAACTTTAAGGCATTTTCTAGTGTTTTTGGGAACCATGTACATGTCATTTCACCAATAAAATTTAAGGAAAACCATGTACATATCATTTCTCACATGCATTTGCAATAAATGTTCATTTAATATATTTTATTGAATTTGTTTGTTTTTTTTCTACTGTTTTTGGAAACCATGTACATAACATTTCCCCCATAAAATTTAAGTAATTTTATTGTGTTTTTGGGAACCATGTACATGTAATTTCACCCATAAAATTTAAGCCAAACCATGTACATGTCATTTCTCCCATGCATTTGCAATAAATGTTCATTTAATATATTTTATTGAATTTTTTTTTTCAAGGATCAAAAAACCCATTAAACATGGTTGAAAAATGGACATTATGAATAGATGTTTCTTGTTATCCAAATCCAGGGAAAGTAGTGATTACATACATGCTTTTCAATATTTCAACTATCAAGCTCCTCCAAAGGAAATTGAATATGCCGAGAAGAACAACAAACAACGAGGCATATTCTATTGCATTGATAGAAGGCTTGGGAAGAGCTAGGGAGTATGAATCAAATGGAATTATAGTTTTCACCAATTATGAACTTGTGTACAACCAAATTAAAGGTGTGTACCACGTTAAGAAGGATATTCTAGAACAACTGCATGGAAAAGAAAACAATATCATTAGACAATTTCAATTTTTTTGTATAAGACATTGTCCAAATGTTAATAAGATATCTGGTGATCTATTGTATGGGGAAATGCCAATTCAAGATTCATATGTCAAAGATGAATTAATAGATGAATTAGTATTATAAGGGGCAATTCCAGTTCAAGATTCATCTCTCAAAGATGAATTAGTGTTGAGATGCTTTCCTTCAAAATTTATTGATGGACATTGTAACATATATTTGATATGTGTGTGTTTTTTTACTTATAAATGCATCTTTAATGACCATGTGTTTTTTTCAATTATATACCAAGTGTGCTCCCACCATGTAACCGTGACTTGGTGAAATTCATGTTTTATAAAATTAAAATATGAGGACTTCAACAAATTTTTGTTTAAATTGAGTTTCCCACATCAATTTATGTTTTGAAAGTTGTGTTTTACATAGTTTGTGTACTAAATTACATTAATTTTTTGAAATCTTTGAATTTACTTTAAATAGTAATTTTAAAAATAATTGTAAATGTCCATTGTAGATATCCATATATATATCATGGAGAATGAAAGGCGAATATGAATAGAAACACATGCCTCGACGAGAGAGATGGATCATGGATCGAAGGATGTTCATGGTATTTATATTAAATGTGCATGTTTTAAAATGAAATTTGAATATATAATCTTATCTCCATACATATATGTATACATGTGTGTTTGAGTGTGTTTAGTGCATGTATGTACGAAATCACACCAACTTAAGGGGTGTGGTTTACCCACTTAAGTTATTACTAACAGGGAGAAAAATAAGTGGAGTCAATCAAGTTAGTGGAACAAGCTAGAGTCATAAAACATACTAGATAGATAAATAACATGCATATGTAAACTAGAAAAAGAAGAAGAAGCTCTGAATAGAGTAAAATAGCAACAATAATCTAAAAGATGGCTCTTGGCCCCTCTTATTGAGCACTGGTAGGAAATAAGGATGAAAATTCAACCCTCTTGCGAAAGGGACCCTAGAACATGGGTTCTAAGTCTTGATGCAAGGATGTTTTTACACCCAAGATTGCCTCAGTGCAAAGTCTCCCTCTCTCTATTGTGCTAGACTAAACTTTTTGGATGGCCAACAATTGAGTCCCCTCTATCTTCAGCTCTGAATCACACACTGCTAGTATTTCTTTTGAAATTCTGGCCAGCATAACAATGTGCTCACTCATTCTTCATCTCATGGTGGCCTTATATCTAGGAGAATTCAAATCCTCCTTCCCTCTCTTGGTAAATTATTGATGGTGACCCCGGAGAGGGGGATGATTCACTTGTGTGCTCCAAATATTCCGTTGTCTGCTCACTTGATGTTTAAGGAGGCTTTTATGGCTATCCTTACGCAGCTTCAAGTGAGGAATCATTGTCCTGGAGTATGCTTTGTGTGGTCCTGGAAAGTGACATTTCGCCACTCCCGGGATTGTGTGCATTTTGGGTCGTAAGGCATGCAAAGGAACTCTTCATGAAGGATAATGCACACAAAAGCATTTATGAGTTACTCAAATTTTATTTTTCCACAAACCTTAGAGATTTTTAAATACTTTCTAGATTATTTAATGTCTTCTAGCCTTGTAAATCCTTCTTCTTGACATTAAATAATGTCATCTTTTGCTTGTACGATTTTCCAGTGTTAACAGTAGCCCCCTAATGTGTGAGGTCTAGGAAGAGTTGTATAGCCAAAATACATTATAGTTTATTTTATGTATATAGTGCATAGAGAGAGAGAGAGAGAGAGAGAGAGACCTACGTGAAGCTTGGAATTGGAAACACCCTACACCATTTACAATAATGACCATGTCCTTGTTGGGTATCTTTTATATTCTTTCCACGACTAGACCCACGTGTTGTACGTTGCGTCGGGCGCAGCAGGGGGGTCACAGGGGGTGCGGTAGCCCCCCACTATTGGGGTCCGGGGCAGTGCCCCAGAGAAAATTGTTTTGGTGTACAGACCAACACATGGGCAGACCCACTCATGAGTGGACCCACCCATGTTTTTCACATGAGTTTGCACATGGTTTTTTGGGGTACGATGGTTTTCAACCCCTGGTATTTTGTAGATCCGGTCAAGGGAAATAAGGTTATGTTCTAATCCAGGGTTAATGGATTTGGGTTTTTGTATGCTTCGGCATGTATATATATGTGTTGTAACACTAAATTTAATATAATGAAAAATCAAGCTGGTCGCCCCGATTTGGGATCCAGGGAAAAATCTCTGTGTTTATTTGTTTTATGTTTTATGCTCTTGCTATTGTTTATTTTCTGTTATAAGATTCGTGTGTAGATAATTTATGTTCAGGGTTAAAACCTACATTTGGTATCAGAGCTATTTCGACTTCAAGGGGACGCCTTTGCTGCTGAGGGTTTTTTGCTTGGGCCTGAGGTGGACCCCGTTCAGTGGGAGATTTGCGGGATCAATTCTTGCGGTGAAAGAAGATGGCAAGCGGTGGAAAAATAGAGATCGAGAAATTTAATGGTCAGAGTTTTGAGTTGTGGAAGCTCAAGATGGAGGATCTGCTGGTGAATAAAGATCAGTGGATCGTGGTAGATCCAGGTACTAAACCAACATCAATGTTAGATGAATACGGGAAGAAACTGGATCGGAAGGCTAAGAGAAAAATACAGTTGTGTGTCTCAGATTCAGTATTTTTGAATGTATCTGGGGAAGCTACGGCGAAGAATTTGTGGGAAAAAATTGGGACTTTGTACCAATCTAAGTCTCTGGTGAATAAGTTGTTCTTGCATAAAAGGTTGTATAACCTGAGGATGAAGGATGGAGACTCGGTGACAGAGCATTTGAACGCCTTCAATTCTATGGTAAGTCGGCTATCATCTGTTGATATTAAAATCTCAGATGAAGATAAGTGCATTAGTTTGTTGTGTTCTCTACTAGACTCGTGGGATATTCTAGTTATTGCAATAGGTAGCAATACAACTACCTTGAATTTTGATGACATTGTCTCAGCCTTGCTGTCAAAGGAAATGAGACAGTGAAATATGGAGGGCCAGAATGGAGATGCCTTATCTGTACGAGGAAGGTCACAAAACAAAAACAAGAATAAGGTTTCGAGTGGGAGATCCAAATCTAGAGGGAGATCTAAATCTCCTGGAAAGTTTGTAAAGGTATGTTGGAAATGCAGAAAGGAAGGGCACTACAAAAAGGACTGCAGATCTAAAGCTCCTGAGAAAGGAAAGGGATCTGATGATGCTCCTTCTGCAGAGGCAAAAACCACCTCGGATGAAGGTGGGGATGTGTATTTGGCTTCTTCTTCAAATACACATGTAGATTATGAGTCATGGTTGATTGACTCAGGTGCATCCTTTCACTTCACTCCCCATAGGGAGTGGTTCTGCGAGTATGAGAAATATGATGGTGGTGATGTCTTCCTAGGGGATGATAGGAAGGCCAGAATTGTCGGACGTGGAAAATTCAAGTTGAAGCCGCAAGGTGGAAGGATTAGAACACTTCCTGGTGTTCTGCATATTCCTGCATTGGCCAGAAATCTGATTTCTATAAGCAAGATGGATGATGCAGGTGTAAAAACAGTGTTCGAGAAAGATGCCTACAAGATGGTTCGGGGAGCACTGGTATTAATGCGGGGAGTTCAGACTGGAACTCTGTACAAGCTACAAGGTAGCACTGTTATTGATGGGTGTAATAGTTATGTGGTTCCTAAAAGTGGAGTGGAAAGCCTAGCTGTCTCTGGAGAAAAGACCATGCTATGGCATCAAAGGCTTGGACATATTGGAGAGAAGGGCCTTCGGATACTGCATAGAAATGGCATGGTAGAAGGTATGTATAATTGCTCTTTGGATTTCGATTTCTGTGAACATTGTGTATATGGGAAGCAGAATCGGGTGAGTTTTCCTTCTAGTGCTAAGAGGGCGAACAAGATATTAGAACTTGTGCACAGTGATGTGTTTGGACCTGTGTCAGTTCCATCACTGGGAAAGTCTGTGTACTATGTTTCATTCATAGATGACTTCTCAATGAATACATGGATATATTTCTTGAGGAAGAAATCTGAAGTCTTTGACAAATTTAAAGAATTTAAGGCTCTGGTGGAAAACCAGACAGAGAAGAAGATAAAGGCGCCGAGGACAGATAATGGTGGGGAGTTCTGCAAGAAGGAATTTGAAGAGTTCTGTAAGAAGTGTGGTATAGCACAGCAGAAGACTACTCCATACACACCTCAACAAAATGGAGTTGCAGAAAGAATGAATAGAACACCGATGGAAAAGGCAAGAAGCATGCTCAGTGGTACCGGGTTAGGACAAGAATTCTGGGCAGAGGCAGTGGAGACTGCATGTTACTTAGTTAACAGATCACCTTCATCAGCGTTGGAGGATAAGACTCCACATGAGGTATGGACTGGTAAGAAACCCTCTCTTTCACATATAAGGGTATTTGGATGTGATGCATATGTACATGTTCCAAAGGATAAAAGGACCAAGTTGGATAATAAATCTGAAAGGTGCATCTTTATTGGGTATAAGGATGGTTTAAAAGGTTACAAGCTTTGGAACTCGGAAACAAGGAAGGTTGTGTATAGCCGAGATGTGGTGTTTAGAGAGGTGAAAGATGTTGTTAAACATGAAATCATACCAAAGGAACCTGAGAAGATAGAGTTTGAGCTAAAGGAGTATGAATCAGACTCTACAGCAGAAGAAGATTCAGAAGAGGAAGAGCCACAAACTCCAGCTTTGAGAAGATCAGTTTGAGAAAGAAGGCAACCAGAAAGGTATAGTCCATATGCTTTCTGTTTAGGTTTTGCCTTAACTATAACTGATGATGATCCCAGAACTGTCAGGGAGGCAGTAGATTCAGAGGATGGAAAACTCTGGAAGGAGGCCATGGTTGATGAAATGGCATCCTTGCACAAAAATGAGGCATGGGATCTGGTGGAGTTGCCAGCTGGAAGGAAGCCCAACGGGAGAAAATGGTTTTTTAAGAAGAATATGAATGTATAAGGTAAGGTGGAGAAATACAAAGCTCGGTTGGTAGCAAAAGGTTATTCCCAGGTGCCAGGAATCGATTTTGGTGATATTTTTTCTCTTGTTGCCAAGGTTACTTCTATTAGATTACTTTTATCTATTGCTGCTGCATTTGATTTTGAGATAGAATAGATGGATGTGAAGACAACATTTCTTCATGGGGATCTAGAAGAGGAGATCTACATGAAGCAACTTGAAGGCCTTATGGTGAAGGGTAAGAAAGAACTGGTATGCAAGTTGAAGAAGTCTCTGTATGGGTTAAAATAGTCACCAAGGATGTGGTATCAGAAATTTGATACCTATATATGAGGACTTGGCTTCACTAGAAGCAAGGAGGATCACAATGTTTATTTTAAATTAATTAGTGACTGTGTTATTTATTTGGTCTTGTATGTGGAGGATATGTTGTTGATTGGAAATGACAAAGAAATTATCCAAGATTTGAAGACCCAACTATTCTCGAAATTCGACATGAAGGATCTTGGTGCTGCAAACTATATTTTGGGCATGTAAATCAAGAGATATCGGGCAAAGAGGAAGCTCTGGTTAAACCAGAGGAAGTATGTTGAGACTATATTGCAGAAGTTCAATATGCAGGATAGTAAATCGGTGAATGTTCCTATTCCTGTAGGTGTAAAGATGTCTGCTGAATAGTGTCCCAAGACACAAGAAGAAGAGGATGATATGTCCCGTGTTCCATATGTAAGTGCAATGGGTAGCCTGATGTATGAAATGGTCTATACTAGACCATACATTGCATATGCAGTGGGAATATTGAGCAGGTTTATGTCAAACCCAGGGAAGGAGCATTGGACAACACTGAAGCGGGTTTTAAGATATTTACGTGGCACTAGTGATTATGGCTTGTGCTACCAGGGAAGACCAGGATTGGAAATAATGTTGCACATTCATGGTTTTTTTGATGCAGACTAGGCTGGAGATCTGGACCAAAGAAGATCTACAGGTGGGTATGTGTTTAGCCTATTTGGAGGAGCAGTCAGTTGGATGAATAAAAGACAGTCTGTAGTGGCTCTTTCAACTACAGAGGCAGAATACATAGCAGCCACTCATGCAAGAAAGGAAGCAATTTGGTTGCAGAGATTGTGTTCAAGTATGGGGTTGGTACAACAAGCTATAAGGATAGACTGTGATAGCCAAAGTGCAATTTTATTGGCTAAGAACCCTGCTTTCCATTCAAAGACAAAGCACATTCATGTTCAATAACACTTTTTTAGATATATGGTTAAGGCTAAAAGGGTGTTGCTAGTAAAGGTGGACACTTTGAAGAATGTTGCAGATGCATTGACGAAGTCTGTGAGCACTCATAAGTTCTCTTGGTGTAGAGAAACAATGGGTGTTGAATAATTGGCCCAATTACTAAGCTCTCCTGTGGCCCCCTATGGAAAGAAAACAAAAAGTGGGAGAATGTTGGGTATGTGTTGTATTCTTCCCACGACTAGCCCCACGCACTGTACGTTGCGCCAGGCGCAGCAGGGGGATCAGAGGGGGGGGGGCGACAGCCCCCCACTATTGGGGTCCGAGGCAGCACCTCGGAGAATTTTTTTTTGGTGTGCAGACCCACTCATGGGCATACCCACTCATGGGCGGACCCACCCATGTTTTGTGCATGAGTTTGCACATGGTTTTTTGGGGTACGATGGTTTTCGACCCCTGGTATTTTGTAGATCCAGTCAAGGGAACTACAGTTATGTTCTAATATAGGGTTAATGGGTTGGGGTTTATGTATGCTTCAGCATGTATATATATATGTGTTGTAACACTAAAAGGAATATAATGAAAAATCAGGCTGGTCGTCCCGATTTTGGATCCATGGAAAAATCTCTGTGTTTATCTGTTTTATGTTTTATGCCCTCGCTATTGTTTATTTTCTGTTATAATATTCGTGTGTAGATAATTTTTGTTCAGGGTTAAAACCTACAGTCTGAAGGGACCCCAGTAAAAAAATATAATAAATACGTATAGAATTTTTCAACAATTTAGGCATGTCCCATGCTTGTGATGTTTTGGCTACTTAAACAAATATCTTTGACAGATACATGTTCTCTCTGTGTCACTAATATGGTAGTGATTTGGTGGTTGCTGATGACAACTGTTGATGCCCTCTAGGGCGGTTTTTCTTTGACAATAGGTGGAATGTGGTAGCCATATGCTTAAAATTGGTATGGCATATAGCTACGCATTATACGCATAGGTGTTGGCTGGGACCTTCCCATGTAAGCATTGTTGACAGAGATGCTTATGAAGGCATGAGTCTTCAATGAATTTTATTAAAGTGCAATGGTTGTAAGGTATGATACCATCTTGACATGAAAGCTTTTGTTGTAGTCAAATGTCAGGAGGATCAATGACATCTGTGGACAATGATTTCTCCCACAGTGCCACCAGAGGAGGCCCCTTTTATGGAGAGGGGTGATCCAAGGTACCACTTCCTTTTTGGAAAATAGGTGTCGAAGTTGACAAAAAGGAAGCCTCCACTGACTAAGGTATTTTCGATGTGAGGGGCCGGGGACTTGGATGTGATGGGTTTAACATAGGCATGTTGGTGAGGGGTGATTGAAAAATGATGATGGCGATTCAGTGGCCCAAGGTCGGAGCATACTAAGCAGCTTGGCGGTATTTATAGTTTTTTTCTAATGGGGAAATGCCTGGGGTTAGTAGGACTTCCAGGGTGGGTATAAACTCGCTATGAATGTCATTGTGGCTTGTGTGTGGGGGTGTCGTACTCCAACCAAGGGTGTCCAGGGACTACTGCCATGGGAGAAAAAGATGAGTAAGAGGGTGGGGGACGTAGTGTACCATTTGCAGTCTTTGTACACTTACCAAAAGAATAAAATAATGGGGTTTGGTTTGTACAAAACATAGAGACGAGTATCCCAAAAAGTGAAATTTTTCACTCACTGATGTTGTGAGGAAGGTATTTTGCTGAGGGTGGGGGTCCCATTGGTTGGTATCATGTGTGGGGCTGATAAAGTGGATTAAAAAGTATCACAGATGGGATTATGTTGGTGAAGGTATGGTGGGCCAAATGCGAGGTGCGGTGGTGCGCTTTTGATCTGCTTATACAACCCATTCATCCGGGAAGGGGGGTTTTGTTGTGTATGGTAAAACTTGACCTTATGCATGGTGGATGTATGGGCATGAGGTGCTTCTAGAAATAAAGTGGTATGGCCATAGCGTCACTTTTGATGTGATATATGGTCTATTATGACGAGCGGCATGGAGGGGAGGCCCTATTGACCAACGAGGATGTTTATCATGTGCAAGGTGGGGTGATGATAAACATGGTCAAATATGTGGAACCTATGGTTGATTTCTTATGGAGAAATGATGTCAGGATATACAATGTTTACTGGGACTCTATCATGCTCGAGGTAGAATGATACCTGCTCTAGAACTTTCAGTAGATGGAGTTATGGAAGGTTTCTCAGATTTTCCTGCAAAAACAACTACGTCAAGTGAAAGCATCTTCTGTATCCAATATTATTGAAACTCATGAGATCTTTTAAAAAGAATATGAGAGAGGGCGTACCTGCCGGTGCTGAAAATTTAATTTTTTGGGAGTGCGATTATGTGGCATCGCCTCTGTTTGTTATGGAGTGTTGATCACGGTGCAACTTTCGGTCTGGTTATCAGATACTCTAAGCTCCAGTTTTCCCTTAGGAGTTTTATTTGGCTCCTAGTTTTTATTTCGGTTGGGGTTTCCCCCAGACTGAGATCATGGGGGGCGTTGCTGGTTAATTCCCCCTATCTAGGATCTTCGTTTTGTTTGTTTCTTGGTTTCTTTTTGCAGCATTTGGAGGATTGTCATGATTCTGCTGATTGTATGGTTTTTGATGACCCTAGGAAGGGTTGTAAGAGATTGACCAACACATTACGTTGTGCCAGTGGTCCATTCTATGCAGGGAATGGGGGATATCAGTTCCCTTATCCTTGGTTGGTATATGAGTGTTGGGGTGAATTTCATGATAGCTAGGTTGCGATACGTTCTCAGTAGAATTGTATGAGCATCTAGGGTATTGATTAATGCTCCCTAGGTGTCCTTGGGTGAAAGACCTGATCAAACCTTCTACAGAATCGATGTGCATGGTACTACTGCTGCCTAGGTGATATTATGAAAAACACCTAATCAAACCATCTGCAAGATCGATGAGCATGGTACTATTGCTGCCTAGGTGATCTTGTGTCAAATACCCAATCAAGTATTCTGCAGAATCTATCTACCTGGGTATTGCTGCTACCTAGGAGATATTGGGTCAAAGACCTGATCAAGACGTCTGTAAAATCAACCTACCTAGGTGTTACTACTGCCTAGGAGATCTAGGGTCAAATACCTTATCAAGCCATCTACAAAATCTACCTACCTCGTAGCTCCCTAAGTATCATGGGTGTTACTACTCCCTAGGTGATCTTAGGTCAAAGACCCATATCAAACCATCTCCAATAGAAAATGTGCTTAGTAAATCCACGAATACATATTATTGTTGCCTAGGTGACCTTGGGTCAAAGACTTGATCAAACCATCTACAAGAATCGACACGTGTGATAACTCAGAGGATGAGGCAACTAGATTCCCCTGTCCCTGGTTGGTGTATGGTGGCTTGGGGGGATGAGGGACAAATGGTTGTCTATCTGGTGATTGTTATTCCTCCTATAGGAATAATATGGTACGAGGTTTATCTCCAGATGCCTGGGTGGATGGATCCTCTTGATAGGATCGCTCGATGGCATGTAAGGCATCCCTATTTTGCACGATTTGTGGGAAATGATGGGTATAGTGCCCATACTTGTTGCAAATAGCGCATGTGTTATTGGTACATAATTATTTGCCTTTACATTTGGTGGTAGGTTCCTTTTTCTGGTAACGTGATGTTGAGATGTCTATCTCAGAGTGGAGAAGTGGTTTTAATTCATCCAACTCCAGACATATATGGGTAGGGTGACCTATTACGTCGTATATGGCACAAACCGGTGATTCCCATTGTATGGCAAGGACCACCATATTCTTTCCTCTTTTCTGTGTTTTCTTAGCCATAACCACTAGTTTTGCAATGGAAATTTACTTTTGAGGGCTGGTTTTGACCATTTCTTGGACGAGTGGATGCTCCTTGGGATTGAGGGGCTTCAACCCTGTGGCAATGATGTTGGTGGTTCATGTTCCTCTACAGGGGTTGAGGTACCAAACTGGTATTCGCAATGATATGTTTGGTAATATTAGTGTTGCCAAAACCTGTTGGTAGAGGAAACAAGCTGGGGGTTAGAGGAAAGGGGTTTGGGAAGCAACGTAGGATACAAAGGTTGTCATGTTCAATGACTCGGTGCCATTACTGCTTGTGTCCGTGTCCTGGCTAGCTTTAGCGCTTGATGTCAAAATAATGCACACCAGAGCCCCTGTGACATTGGGTGATGACTCAAGGATAATAGGTCGATCTCCTTGGAATCACCCTAGAACGGATGACGGTTTAAACTGGTCGGGGCCATATTCTTAGTACCATGAAAGTGCATCCAAGGATGTATCTACATAGGGTAGAATTACATCTATGTTTGTTAGTGGTCATTTCTCGCTATGCATCAATTGGTCTATAGTAATGATGGGGTCCTCGTGGGGGAACATCATGATGCGGAAGACGGAGGAGGCCATGGCTGACATGGCATACATATAACTCCACCGAAGGAGTATATTGTAGTCAGTGTGAGTGCTCAAGACTTCAATGTCTATGTGGAATGTCTTTCTAGCTAAGAAGATTGGGACATTTTGGTAGAGGCTTATGGGGGTTGAGGGACGACTGTCATATGCTTTAAGCATGATGACTGAGAGTTTTAGTTCGAGAGGTCCTAACTTCTACCAAACATTTTTTAACATGATGCACGTGGATGCACCCTCAGTTATGACACATCGGTGAATTGTGATATTATTGACCGACACTGGTATCTGGAAGGAGCCCATGGAAGTAAGCCTGGAGGTGGCTTTGTCTAAATCAAAAGCCATTAGGCGAGTATCAGTGGGGTCAATATCACCTAACATAGAAAGTAGGGATTTCCATTGTTTTGGATATGAATGCAATACTTCCAAAGCTGACATAGTAGTAGGAGATTGTGCTAAATCATCCACGATACTATAATTATGGGCCGCTTTTGAGTAGTTTCTTGCTCGCCTATTGGGTCCCTTCACCATTTTTGGCAATGGTTCGATAGGAATCTTTGAAATGGTCAAAGGTGCAATTGGTGCACTGGTACTTTCCCCTGACGTATTGGTGTCTGGTGGGGTGTCATAATTTTGATTCCATGTTTGGAAAAACATCTCTTCACCAGTCATGTAGATTTCATGGCTACTTTTCTCGAAGTTGTTTTTATTTTGCTGCTGAGTGCTTGTCGTCCCTTGACGGGAGAAAGATTGCTACATCACAGCTAGTTGCTGAAAAGATCCTCCTTGTCCTCGATTACACTGTAGCTTCTTCAGCTCAAGGAGATTGGGAAAGTGGTGAGTATAATGGCCATAATCTCCACATATCAAACAATAATGGTTTGTTCAGAGAGCTTGCCTTTTGTTCTGTCATTGTGCATTGCTTAGCGCTAGCTCTCATTCTAGTTAGAGTTGCCTCTAGCCCGGGATCACGGAGGGTGTCTTTGGTTGTTGCCCCCTTGTCCACGGTTCCCTTTTGGCTTGTTTTTTTCTTTTTTATTCACCATGTTAGGAGGATATTTCTCCTAGTTATACTAGTGTGGTTGGTTTTGGGACAGCTGCACAAAGTTCACATATGCATTGGTCTACATAGGCAGGTCTTGTGATGGGAATTGAGCATAACTGGATCCCTAGTCTGCAGCTGGCTATTGGAGGGGAGCTCTTCCGTCCATGTTTCTTTCTACATACTAGGTCCTCTGATTCAGAGGATAAGGTCATCCATGGTGATACAATGGCACCCTATTGGTCAAATTTTGCTGAGGCATATCATGACTTTGAAAATTGGGTTTAGGTATGTTCTGGGTAGAACTATACGTGTAACCAGGGTTTTGAATACTGCTTCCTAGGTAACCTTGGGTCAATTAGCCAAATATTCCATCTACATAGTTCAAGGCACATGGAAATTCTTGATAAGTTTGTAGGCGTGGGGCATTAGGAAGGATGTTGTAAATGTATCCTGACTATGTATAAATCAGCTGAAGCTGATGGGCTTTGTTGATGGAATCCTCTTCGGATGTGGGCTTTTGTTGCACCACATCCCTTAAAATATATTCCATGGGAGTTTTTAGGAACAAATATAAAAGGACCCGTTCGTCGAGTTTTTCTTTAGATAAACTACAACACTTCCTCCATTCTTGGAGATGGTCCAAGATATGGACGGCCAGGGTTTTTCTGAAATGTGTCAGCAATTCCATTTCAAAATCATGGTGAATGGGTAACTAAAAATATGTTAGGAACGTAGAGGCAAGGGTGCAAAAGGTTCCATGTGAAGCTGAGGGTTTCTCCACGTACCATTTCATAGCTACTCCTATCAGAGTGTGTTGAAATAGTCTCAATCAAATATTGTCATCAATGATACTATTCGATGAGCACTACGGGTGGAAGGTCATGACATGATTACCTAGGTCTTCCACTTGCTTTCCTTCGAAATTTGGAATATTTGAAGGGAGCTTCATGGGCATAGGAGCCCATGTAGGGTTGTGTGTGATGGGGTCATTCGTTATCTTAGTTAAATAGAGCAGATTCAATGAAGCTAATAAAGGTGATTGGATATTGACACAATTTTGGTTAGGAAGATAGTTGGTCTGCGACGTACCCTGCTATGTATTCGGATGGCTTCGTGAATGAGATGCACTGATATGCCCCCTAGCAGTCATGGGGTGTGCGTTGTGGTGTTGGGAGACCGACTAGGGTTCCCAACTAAGTATTCCCTAATAAAGGACGAACCAATAATGGTGGCAGCCTTCCATCTTTGACACTTAAACGATGAAAGACCTGGAACCCCTCCCGATAATTGGTGGAGGTCCAAAAGATGCCTAGATCGATAAGATCTCCTTGGGTCCATTTTGGTGTCAACTATGTTTGGTTTTGGAAAAATTTGAGAGGATAGAGTCTACAATCAAAGAAAAATTATGATTACATACATAAAACAAATCGAAAAAAAAAAATAAAAAAAAAAATTCCCTTTAAATTAATTCTATGTGATCAAGCAATCAAAAAACTGGTTTCTGTTTATTTTATGTCAGATATTGAAAATCCTATAAGACCTATTCCTCCTCACACACTCAAATGTAACTAAGCCTTGATAATATATCTTGTGAGTGCTGGCACAACGTCCCGTAAGAGCTAGCGATGCCTCCAGCCAGCCGAAGAAAATCCACCATTGTAAGGGTAGAGGTTTTGGCGCTTGCGTGCACCTTCACCTATAGGGAAAGGATGCCCTATTTTTGGTCACTAAGTACCACCATCCACGTGAGCGTTCTAGCCATGGTATTCTTGGTAAGTCAGCTAACAGTACAGAGTATCAGTCGGGTCAGGTAGCCCCAACTGATACCACATGCACTGCACCTAAGCCTAATCCCCTCTGAAATGGGTCTCTTTAGCACTCGAGTTTTATTTTCTGTGGGCTTATAGATGGATTTGAAGCTCCCTAAATAGTGAACTTCTATGTTTCAATATGAATAAAAATCAAGGTGGCTTATTGGATTCCTACCCCCTTGATCCTAACTTAAACTATAAATTCTTCTGTAGCCCCTATGGGGATAATTTAGTGAGTTTAATTAAGTTAGTTATAGGTGTCTTTGCTTTTCTTAGTGGGTGGATGTGTGTGAGAAAAAAGTGGACAAGAACATAGTTTTTACGTTTGGATATTCAACGATCCTTTTCAAAATCCCCTATTTAAACTATGTTGTATTGTTCCTTGCTCAAAAGAAAAACATTTGTGGATATGGGTCGTTTTCTATTTTTTCCTAGTTAATCTACGTGATTAGCTATAGGGAGATGGTGAGTTGTGAATAGGGAGCATTCATATGCTTACCTAGGATCACTGGAGGGTACAAAGGTAGTAGAGATTACTTGATCTTGTATCAACAACTCAATCCTGGTCTCGAAATTCGTAGTGCAGAAAATTGAACTAAACTAATAACTTGTACACTAGAAAAAAAGAAACTAGCTACGCATGCATGGTCTTGGGCCACTTAATTTGGCTAGTTATCTAGGTTTGTTGGTACCAAAATTTCCAAAACATAATTTTTTGGAATTCAAGTTATTTTCCCCCCTACTTAAACTATGTGTGAACTTTGCAAAAATCAACTTGAAATAAAAGTTACACTAAGCCTACAAAAAATAGCTAAGAGTGAGCTTTAGCAAGCTGCGGGGTACCACAACTAGAGGTGGCAAGTGTATTAGGGGCTGCCAAGATCTTTACAAGAAGGAAAAGATAGAAATAAGGGAGCATTTTCTCTTTCTGTCTTTTGGGCACAAAAGACTGAAATAGGCACGATGTCTGTGCGCGGGTCAACTCTGAACGCATGCCGTGAATGCATATTTGGGAAGAAAAAGAGGGAAAACTCCTACAGAAGTAATTTTTTGGAGTCGTTCTAGTTCAGTTTTTCACTTGAGATGAACTAGGGACTGCAAGAGAAATCAAGGGAATTTCAGCTCCACTCCACAGCACAGACGAAGGTCCCTGCAAAAAAGGCACAACCACATAAAATTTTTAATAAACGTTAGTGGATTTTCCAATCTTGTTTGAGTGTGTTTGCTGCACGTATGTAAAAAATAACACCAACTTAATGGTTGTGGTTTACCCACTTAAGTTATTAGTAACAAGCAGAAAAGGAAGTGGAGTCACGCGAGTTAGTGGGACAAGCTAGAATCATAAAACATACTAGATAGAGAAATAGCATGCATATGTAAACTAAAACTAAACTAAAACTAAAACCAATAAAAAAAATCTCTGAATATAGTCAAACAACAACAATAATCCAAATGGTGGCTCTCGGCCGCTCTTATTGAGTGCTGGTAGGAAATAAGGATGAAACTTTAACCCTCTTGCCAAAGGACCCCTAGAACATGGGCTCTAAGTCCTGATGCAAGGATGTTTTTACTCCCAAGCTTGCCTCGGTGCAAAGTCTCCCTCTCTCTACTGTGGTGGACTGAACTTGTTGGATGGAAAAAAATTGAGTCCTCTCTATCTTCAGCTCTGGATCACACACTGCTGGTATTTCGTGGGCAATTCTGGTGAGCATAACAATGTGCTCACTCATACTTCATCTCATGGTGGCTTTATATAGGAGAATTCAAATCCCCCTTCCCTCTCTTGGTACATTGTGGATGGTGACCAAAGAGAGGGGGATGATTCCTTTGTGTGCTCCAAATATTCCATTGTGTGCTCACTTGATGTTTAAGGAGGCCTTGGTGGTTGTCCTTAGGCAGCTTCAAGTGAGCAATCATTGTTCTGGAGTGTGCTTTTTGTGGTCCCAGAAAGTGAAATTTCGCCACTCCCAGGATTGCGTACATTTCGGATTGTAAGGCACGCAAAGGCGCTCTTCACGAAGGATAATGCTTGCAAAAGAATTTATGACTTACTCAAATTTGATTTTTCCTCAGACCTTATATATTTTTAAATACTTTCCAGATTTTGTAATGTCTTCCATCCCTATAAATCCTTTTTCTTGACATTAAATAATGTCATCTTTTTCTTGTATGATTTTCCAATGTTGACAATGTGGAATTGGTTTTTTTATTGAATATATATATAATTTTATCCCCGTGTACATACATTTATACATATGGAATTTATTTTTTTATCAATTTTGTGAGTTAAATTAGTTTTTAATAAATCTCATTTTTTTAAAGTAGTTAGGAGGACAAGAATATCTACTTCATCAATGGAGCATGGAAATGGTTAACGCAATCATGGTATGGTTCACACAATTTAATCAATCATATGTACATGTATCTATATGTATGAATGCATTTTTGAATTTATTATAAATTCATGTTTTTTTATGAAGATACCCTCTCGTCGCGTGAGGTTGGTGGTAGTACACATTCCCATGGTGTCCCATCAATAGGTGGTAGCTAATTACATTAGGGTGGTGATATGCATTCACTCGGATGCCAACCAATGGGTGATTCCATTGGTTCTCAACCAATCGGCGGTCATTCTGGTTCTCAATAGTCTTAGGATGATGCTTCCCAACCATCTTAAGGTGGCCACCAATCTAAATATTATTTTCACTCAATTTTTACAAATTTGTTAACATATGTTTTTATTTATAAAAAATTTTATATATTGATACAAAGGGTCAAAATGTTGCTCCAAAAAGACGTAGGCTAGAACACGTTATTCAAGAAGAAGGTTGTACACCAACCACGACTTATCCGTTTTACATTTCTGATTTACCTTGGGAAACAAACATCCAGCAATGCACATTACAAAGGTGTCAACATATTTATTCAAAATTGAAGAAAGATCTTGTGTCTTTGAAACTCCCTGCTGAGATTCGAGAAAGGTTAGAAATAGTTACTCACTCTTTAATAAAACTTGTAGATGTGTAAAAAACGCTTGGGCCAACCACTATTACTATTGTAGAAGTGACGAGGAAAGGAAATGAAAAAGTGATGGGTCCCGATACATGGGAGGTTTTTAAACTTAGAGTTAGAACAGAAATGGCTAAGTCTATGTTTAATTTCAAATAAGGGTCGTAAAGAAATATGCTAAAGGTGCAATATCTCAAGTGCCCTGATATAGCTTTCCATTTATATGATAGGCACCTTGCTGCCTATGGAAGACTACCATGGAACAATGAGGTTCCTCTTTATTTTTAAAAATTATTTTACGCAAAATTATTTTTGCAAATGAAACCAAATTATAATGACTTTCCCTCTAAATCTTTTGTTCCCGAGAAAGGTTGATTATGTCATCGTAGGGGCACTAAGTGTGATGCTGATTTGCCTCGACCCGAGCCACCATTGGTAAGTTGGCCTCTTTGTGTGGAAACTTTGTGTTCATATATGGATGCCACTTCTCAAATTATTCAAGAAGCAAGGGATGCCATCATAGACAATGTTCATTCTGGACTTAGTGGAATTGATATTTGTCTGAATCGACAAAGAGCACGAGAGAATGTACATGTAAATTTTGTGTATCATAAATATGATGATATAAACAACATGAGTATTGAAGAGCTCAGAACATATGCGAATAATTTTCACAATGGTTGGCGGGACCTAATTATTCATGATTAAGAGGGCATGGGATCAGTATGTGTTCCTGGTTAAGGTGAATATTCTAACACATGTACAATTTGAAATAAATACATATACATAGATTTATTTGTATGTGTTAATCTAAAAAAATGTATCATATATGTGAACACCATTTTCAGTTCTTACTGTTGATGAACAAATAATTTAATATCATGGTCGAAGCTTCAGGTTCTCACAATCAAGATAATATGCTGGAAAATGTTCCTATTTTTTAAGTGATCGTGATGTTGATGTACAATTATTTTAATCTATTATTATATCGAAACATGATGACATATTTTTAAAATAAATAATTGTGTACGCATGTAAATGTATGTAATTAAATGTTAACAGATTCTGATTCTGTCCGATTTTTTTGCGATGGAGGTACCCTCTACCCTCTTCTTAAACATTAGGATATGTGCCAAATCCACCATCACAAGTATTCAATTTTTCACTTATATGTTTAAGTTATAAATTAAAGTTCAAAATATTTATTATAAAATGAGATCTAAATCTTGAGTTCTTTTATAGTTTTAAAATTTTTGAATTTTAAGTTTTTGGGGATGATTTCCATTCTCAAAGGACTCTAGAAATGGAGTCTATGATGGAGATAGGAACATCCACACCATTTAAATAAGTTCTCTAACTTTTTTCTAATATTATTGAAAAAAAGTTTATATGCATTTTCATTTGAAATTTTTTAATATATATATATATATATATATATTACAATTTACTATGGAGGATTTATTAATGAATGAGCAACAGAAGACAAGGGAGAGGGAACTACATGAGGTATTGCATGATATTTTTTTCCATTTTTTTTACATGAAGTTCTACATTCGCATTCGATTTTAAAACATTAAATTTTAATGTTTTTACATGTTGTGTATAGGTCCCCCATTCTTTAGTGGATGTCATGAGTCTCAAGATGTTGCTGGCAAAGACACTGGATCCATTTGTATTTGATTGATGATGCACATGAGTGCAACATTTTATTTGATAGATAGCCTTAAATTTACCTTTCTATCTATGGTCTTATCTATGCAGTCATATTTACTTTTCTATATAACTTGATACTTGTAACACTATACATTGAACTATATATATTTACTTTTCAAAGCCATGTAATATAAATTTTGGACATATTTTACTATTTGGATATAGTTCGAAACTACATTTACTTTTATCAAGAATGATTTTAAATTTTGGATAGTTGAATTACATTTGGCATGTGATCACATGTTGTGATATAATGTTTTGTTTTTAAAACTCAAGTTGTCATTTTATTTGTTATATATAAAATGAATCTCTAGATGGAAATTTCAAATTACATTTTCACAATTTGTATATTTTGGATAGTTGAACCACATTTGGCATGTGATCACATGTTGTGATATAATGTTTTGTTTTTAAAACTTGAAAGTAATCATTTTATTTTTTAAATATTAAATGAATCTCTAGATGGAAATTTTAAATTGCAAAATATGTATATATGTGTATATTTTGGATATTTGAACTACATTTGGCATGTGATCACGTGTTGTGATATAATGTTTTGTTTTTAAAACTCAACTTGTCATTTTATTTGTTAAATATAAAATGAATCTAGATGGAAATTTGAAATTACAAAACACATGTGTATATTTTGGATAGTTTACCCACATTTTGCATGTGATCACATGTTGTCATATAATGTTTTGTTTTTAAAACTCTAGTTGTCATTTTATTTGATAAATATAAAATGAATGTCTAGATGGAAATTTCAAATTACATTTTCACAATGTGTATATTTTGGGTAGTTGAACTACATTTGGCATGTGATATAATGCTTTATTTTTAAAAGTTAAGTTGTCATTTTATTTGTTAAATATAAAATGAATCTCTAGATGGAAATTTCAAATTACATTTTCACAATGTGTATATTATTGATAGTTAAACTAAATTTGGCATGTGATCACATCTTGTGATATAAAGTTTTGTTTTTCAAACTCAATTTGTCATTTTATAAATTTTAAATATAAAATGAATCTCTAGATGGAAATTTCACATTTCAAAACATGTATACATCTGTATATTTTGGATAGTTGAACTACATTTTGCATGTGATCACATGTTGTGATATAATGCTTTGCTTTTAAAACTCAAGTTGTCATTTTATTTTTTAAATATAAAATGAATTTAGATGGCCATTTCAAATTACAAAACATGTATACATGTGTAAATTTTGGATAGTTTAACTACATTTGGCATCTGATCAAATGTTGTGATATCATGTTTTTTTTTTAAACTCAAGTTGTCATTATATTTGTTAAATATAAAATGAATCTAGATGGAAATTTCAAATTACAATTTACACATACATGTGTATATTTTGGATAGTTGAAATACATTTGGCATGTTCTCACATGCTGTGATATAATGTTTTGTTCTTAAAACTCAAGTTGTCCTTTCATTTGTTAAATATAAAATGAATCTATATGGAAATTTCAAACTACATTTAACACATACATTGGTACATGTTATGCATTTGAACATGTGTGTGCATGTTACATAATTTTAGGATGTACACCTATTATTTAGGTGATATTTAAGTACTTTTCGCATGATTATACATGTCATTTAAAAAAATAATAGATGTTTTTACATATTTAAGTTCACATGAATATATGTACATAAAAATGATTGAAGTGCATGTTTGAATATATGTAAAAATTATTGAAGTACAATACATATCGATGTTTATATATAAAAACAATTATAAAATGTACAAATCAAAAGCCATACAATGGCCATGTGCCAGTGTCAAGAGCCCATTAGGGGCAACTATAGGGGTGTGTTCTCAAGCCACTCCCACCATGGTCACGACTAGCGATTGGAATCTAGCGAGGGATCTTAGCCATGAGGTGTTGGTCCCTCAAGCATTTTATAGCATTCATGGGGAGGCTTTTTTTCCTCCGGAGAAGCCTTAGGGTAGAAGAGGTTGCAGAAAATCAACTATTCCGCAATCTGTGCAGCCTTTACAGAAGAAAACCAAAATTCTTTCAGTTTATGATCCCACGATGGAGGAGATAGGAATTTGGGTTATGGACTCAGATGATGTTTGGACTAGATATTATGATGTCAAGTACCCAGTTTCTCCCATCATCCATGTAGCCCCTCTGAAGCCTCCTTGAATGCCCATAACTAAGGAGCAAGCCATTTTTAGAGAACACGAGTGCCTGATAGAGGAAGAGGACCAGAAGACAGACGAAGATGAACGAACTCCTTGATTGTTCAGTAGCAACATTAATTTTTTTTTTCACCTCAAGATACACTTGAAATATTTTGTTTCTATATGGGCCACTGAATATTTTGTAGTATAGGACTGGATGATACTCTTAAGGGGCTAGTTTCCTCCTTTGAGGTAGCCCAAAAATTGGTTTATTTTTAACACTACGAAGGAAGGGATAGGCTAAGCACTGCTTGCCATCTCTTCCCATTTCCTTTGTACATTTTTTCATGCTTTTAATATAGTTTAACCCAAGTTACAAAAAAATAAGTTCACATGAATATATGTACATAAAAAGGATTCAAGTATATGTTTGAATATATATGTAAAAATTATTGAATTACAATACATATCGATGTATATATCTAAAAATAACCATAAAATTCTTAGTGTTCTTAGATGTGTCAAACTATCATGAAAATTTAAAATTGCATTAAAACATATATCCAGTACACAACATTTTTCATTAATGTACATAGAAAAGCTACTTTCAGTTGATAGTAAACATGAAATTAAAAAACACATACCACACATTTTTCATTCAATAATGAATATTATAATCTACCTAATAGACACTTCTAAAGAAAAATTGTGCAATTAAAAATTTGCATTATATCAAATATTATAGATGCACAAATATGTACATTTTGTAATGATGACGTTATGACAAATTGCACCATAGAATGTATGAAATTGTTTAAGACTAGATAATCTACATGTGTATGTGTACACATTTGTATAAATTACTCATGTGCATGTAAAAAAACAATGTACATGTGCAAACACCTGTACATATAACATAAAAAGGGAGTTCAATTTTTAGATGAGTTCTGGAAGTTCTAAAAGATGAATCTAAAGAGAAGAAATTGTTGGGAAGTTTAGTCAAAATAATTCCAATGGAATGGCATCTTCAATGATCTGTTCATGATCATCTTTTGACATTTTCCATGTCTTAATTTTCAATTTTTTATTTGATTGAACTTCTATCAACTTTATGTGTGTTGCACACACCAAGTGACTATACTGGAAACTTATGACATTATGCTCATAGTCTTGAAAGTAAACAAAATAATGACTTTCATGAGTTTGTTGGAAAAAATAACCTTTCAATATAATAGACCCTATGTCATATGTAAACCCATTATCATCATAGTTTTCCAATAATTTCATCTTTTGTCCAGTGTAGTGCATCAAATAATACTTCACATTTCATTGTTGATAATAGTTGAAACTATAGCAAAAACATATCCTTCACAATAAAACAAACTTATGTATTTAAATTTAGATCATAATTAACATGAAAAATTAACTTTAAATTTAACATGTGCACTTATATTTCTAGATCTCTATCATTTGAAAGAAATTAAAATGTTACCTTCTCTAACAAGATCAAAAACTCGATCACCTTCGGATGATATTGTAGTCTCCTTTGATTGCATTTCTTCAAAGTTTGCAACGGAAACTTTCCCCTTTGTATTTAGTTTTGTATGTTACTAATATTTTACATTCATTTTGTTTTCACAAACATCATTGGTTTTGTGTTGTGTATGCAAACAAGACAAAGATAAGAATATTTTCTTTTATCCAATGCAAACACATTTTTGGACATCTTTTTTTTAATTGAATGCAATTTTCGAGTCCATTTTATTGTTTCAACGTCATCTCCAATCGATCTATCTACATCTTAGACCCAAATATGCCAAAAAAACATAAATGGAAAATTCAAACAAGAATATAAATATGTTATTCTAAATAACATCAAATATCATTGTGATAAATAATGTTTAAAATTATAAATTTGATTAAAATTAAATCATGTACCTTCGTACTTCCCTTGATCGTTTAGTCTCTTGGCTTAGTGCACCGACGCAACATTGAATAACTTGTTCAGCTAAGACAAGTCAGTTTGTAGAGTGGTCTGTTTTATATCTTCGAAGTGCTAATTTTATACATGCCAATGCACCATCATGTTCTCCTTTTCCATGACTAGTGACAAACAAATTCCAATAATGTTTAATGAAGGTTTTCATATGAAGAAGACACAACCAAACGATTTATCATGAATATTTTAATTGACCTGTGCATCCATCTAACCATATCCAATGTTCACTGAATTTTATTTCACAACTTTTCAAGAAGTCATAAATCTTTTCAAAACAACGTTGTACAAAATATGTATCATGTGTAAGATTGTCACTGATATAAAAGTGATATTCTCTAATAACATGCTGATTTTCACTATGATTTATATATGATCAACATTTTATTTAGCATTTCTATATAGAATATGTAAAAGCATGGAGACTTGGCCAGAATGATAGTATTCACTCTGTATCTCTTTGTTTGGAACAAATGTGTACTTTTCTGCAAAATTAGCTATTGGAAAAATGGTCCCTCGTGAAAAAAAATCACAGGATTTTTTGAATTGCAAGTTCTTCCATCGAGCTCTATTGGAATGCTTGGTGTATTTATAAATTTTTTCCTCAAACTTTCTCAAAAACTCTATCACAAAAATTTATTCTTCTTGTAAATCAATTCTTTTAGCACTTTTAGTAATACTTGAAGCATCGATGTATGAATATATTCATATCTCTTCCATTAAACTTTTATGTTGGAAAACGATTGATCATTTATATGAGTATGATATTTGTTTTGAAATTTAGTCAAATTTCCACCATCATCACATGTCTGACCACCAACACATTTCTTTTGGTAAAATAATTCATGGCTTTCTCTTCCATATAGAATTTGAGATATGAAACAATGGAGAGTGGAAGGAGATGAATCTTTCCAAAATAGTTTACAAAAATTAAGGAATGTGTCATAATATAACTAAAATTCCACATGATAAGGACAACAACAAGTGTCTCGTACACTGATCGGTTTAAAATACCATGGTTTTTGTTCCATAAACTCACTAATTGAGACATCAATTTCAAAATTATCTTCTTTTATCTTGTTGAACAACTCTATCTGAGTGGTGTCCAAGAAATTTTTTTCATGTTCTTCATACTGATTTCGTGTTATTCTTCTTCACATCACATCCCTTGCTTTTGCTGAAACACATGAATTATTCATCCTATTTTATTTTTTTAACATCTTGTCCAAGTCTATTTTTTTATGGTTGCCTACAAATAGTTGTCCAACAAGCGATTTCATCATTTACATCTATTTTCAATTGAAATTTATGATGTTTGTGCAAATTTTTTTGTGAGGTTTATAATTCTTATTCCATAGATTTTACCAAGCAATTCTATTTAGTAATGGATGAAACCACTGCCATTTTTATTGCTCTAAGTGCATCTAAATCACTTTTCTTCCTAGATCTTCCAATTGAATTTAGAGATCAATTTATATTTTGTATGACATTTTCCTTCATTTTTTCATCTTTTGTTAATTTTTGAGTACCCAATAAAGTGGTAGCTTCTTTTGATTTATTTGATGTTAAGAGAATTTTCAACATTTCGTCTTGAACTGCCACAGTTTCATCTTTGAAGAATGAATCAATAATGTGATTAACACAATATCATATAACATGGTCATCCTTTTTATCTCCATATGTGTGAGTGTATACATTTTCTAACATCTCATCATCAATATTGATGTCATTTGTACATATTATAATTATATATACATAATGAGTTTACATATTCAATAAATATTTAAATTAATAAATATATATAATTTCAATAATACACATTCAACATATATATATACATCCATGGTGATTCAATTTCTTCACTTGAATTTCTTTCAACATTTTCAACATCTTCAATCATTGGTTCATTATCTCTTTCCCTTTCTCTTTCAAAATTTTCTATCTCATCACCAATGTTTGGATGAATATCTCTCTCTATTTACATTGCAAAATATTTTTCAAATTATTTCATCAAATAAAAATTATGTTTCACAATACCATAGTCCAATTTTAAATATCAAATTTATAATATTTAAATTTACATACCTTCTTCAACTTCCGTTTGAGGTTGATTTTCCCTTTCTATATTTGAGCATTCTTCTCTCTTTTTTTTTGCGATATTATCTCCCCTATTCTGTATGTTCCTCAGTGTATCTTGTTCGATCATATTTTCTCTTGCAATTCCTTCGATCTTTCATGATAGTTGAGTATGAATCTCAAAAAATTTCCTTCAAAATTCTGTAAAAAAAACTTGCTACATAAAAATTTAGATAAAAACTCAATTAAAAAAATAATCACAAAATATTTAATTTAAAAAAAAAACTCATTTTAAAAATTTTGCACAAAAGACATACTTCAACCCAAAACACTTACTTTAAAAATTCCACCAAAAAAATTCTTTTAAAAATGAAATGAAGCTTAGAATATTTCATTTCAAGTCCTGCAAAAAAATTTCATTTAAAAAGTTAGATAAAAACTCACTGTAAAAAATCATTATAAAATATTTTCTCCAACCCAAAACACTTACTCTAAAAAAATTCCACTTTAAAAAATATCTCCAAAAATTTTCCATTGAAAATTAAGCCCAACCTCTTGAAGAAAGTCACTTTAAAAAATACCTCCAAAAAATTTCCTTTGAAAATTAAGCCCAAAAAACGTCCTTTGAAAATTAAGCCCGAAAAACCTCTAAAACAATATAACTTTAAAAAAAGCCTCCAAAAAATTTCCTTTGAATATGAAGCCAAAAAAGCGTCGTTTGAAAATCAAGCCCAAAAAAATTCCTTTGCAAAATCAACACAAATGAAGAAATGTGTGAAATTATGCGGAAATAATGTTTCCATTTTCGGCTATTTATATAGTCGCGAAATGTTTTTTTGGAAGGGCTTCATCAAATTTTTGGGCTGACGTAATTTCGAGCAAAAGTTCGATCGAACTTCTGTAAAAAATTCAGCTGAACTTTTGTGTTATTAGAATTAACCAGCCGATGCGGCAAAAAAAAATTCAGTTGAACTTTTAAAAAAGTTTGGCCGAACTAACATGTCTACAAATATGTAGCAACTTGGCTCTGAACACATTTCTTCAACTTTGGAATGATTAAAATCCATCAAAATTTATGAATTAATTGTCTAAACCAAGACAATAATTTGCAGAATTCAATCTACTTTCAGGAAATATAAATTTTATGGAATTCCATCAATATTTACTATTTTTTATTAATTTTTTAATAAAATGGGTGCAAACAATTTCTGAAGGTCATTGTGATTCAGTGAAATCAAAAGTTTGTATCTTCCAAAATACAAGTAAAAAAAATGAAAAAACTATGGTGCATTACATTGGTCTGTCATATGTAATGGGTAGTTTTTAAATTTTTAGTTTATAAGTAATATGTTGAGAAATTTCGCGTGAGCTGAAACATATTCAAAATATGCCGTTTTTTCATATTGGATCATTTCAAAAAGTTCTAGTAATTACGATATGCATCAGTTGGTTTTTTAAATATAATGAAACCGAAGTAGAGTTTGTCTAGATTGTTGTAACATATTTTTTTCTCAAAAACACAAATTTTTCAAAGAATACGCCAACGCATTTGAACATGGCTTTTTATGAATACTTTGATTGTTAAAGAAAGCACACTAAAAAAAATGTTAAATTGACATATCAAATGTGAATAAAAAAATGCTAAAAACTAAGTAATAGAAAGTTAATAAAATTTCTGACAAGTTTTATTTTTATCGTAAAATGAAACTCTAAATAGAAAAATTTCTTTTTCTTGCAAAATGTTGAAGAGCAGAAAAAAAAATTATCTATTTTTCTCAAAAAAGGGAAAAAAGTGTAACCCAACTTCACATGTTCACCCATATATGAACTCGAGATGAGAAAAATGATAGATGACAAGTACATTGTAAAGTTCCTATATTTTTTGAGATATGTGCCATATATTAAGGATGACAAGGAAAAACCACAAATATTTATTAGTGGATTCTTATACCATTCAAATCTAGAATTGAATTTTTAGAGCCTCAGATAGTGAATGGAACCATCAAGAAACTGAAGCACTACTATGGGAAGGAAAAATGCAGACCATAAATTACAAGTGACTATAGAACAAGGAATAATATTGGAAATAAGAATAAATTTCCCAAGAAATTTTGCAGATAAGAGGGATAGTAAGCAACTATCTTGCATGAATTGATTCCAGTAAAAAAATAGTCTAGCTATCAAAGTAAATACACACAAGCCAACAACAGAACCATGGAAAGAATAAATTAAAGAACAATTAAAGTGTTGGACATGTAGAGAGAACAATTGGAGAAGAGATTTCCGACATGGGGCCAATGATCTACAATGCCCAAGAATATTGCCTAGTGGATGATGCGATGCATAGCATACCCATAATTTAGGTAATTTTACTGGACAATCACTAGACGTACCACAAATAATAATCCATCATTGAAATGGAAGGTAATTCTTCTGATCAATTTATCTCTATTTTAATTGGTACAAGTTCTAAATACAACTATATTAGTTTGTAGCTCATGGAAAGATGTAAATTGGCTAAGGAGTTACAAATAATGGCATGCTTAGTGAAATTAGAAACAATGAGAAGAAGAGAATTAATCATTGGGTGAAGTCATATGTGTTTCAGCTAAGCGGCATGCCCACAATAGTGGATTGGAACATGTTGTAATTGGGTGCGTACGACATATTATTGGGCATGGATTTGTTGTACATGCATAGAACCAAATTGAAATATTTTGAAAATAGAATCGAATGTGTGAATGATGCTAGAGGGAGGGAAATTCTGTAATGTAAGAGGAAGATTACGAAAATTAGGCATATTAAAAGAACACAAGCCAAACACAATTTCTAGGAGGGATGTCAATTATATTTTGTTCATATATACAATGATAAGAATGCTAGTGACAACATTGGGTAAGAGGAAACCAATTTTTTAAGTGGAAACACGAACAAGTGAAAGATAAATGAAAACATATGAATGGTTTATTACAACCCATTCCCATTTTAGAATGGAAGTGGGAAGTGATCTCTATGGATTTCATTATATTTTTTCCAAAATAGTGTAGACAACATGATGAAACCATGGTGGTAATTGAAAAGTTAAGGAAGTTGGAGAACTTTGGAGTGGTTAAATCCACCAACTCATCTAGTGAAATAGCCCAAATTTTCATAAGGTGACTAGTGATATTGCATGGAATTCCGAAGAGAATTATTTCAAATGTATATGTTAATTTCACTTCAAATTTTTTGAAGGAAATATTTTTAGGATTGGGGACATAACTTATATTTAGTATGGATTATCATCCTCAAATGGATGAGAAAATAGAGAGGAAAAATAGAAACCTAGAGGACATGTTGAGGATGTATATGATGCACTAGCCCAAGAAGTGGGAAGAATATCTTCCTCTTGTGGATTTGTCATACAACAATGGGTATTAGGAATGCATAAGGATAGGCCCATTTGACGTGTTGTGTGGTAGGAATTTCAACACTACTATTATTTTGAGTGAACCAATGAACAACATATTTATTGGTCCTTATATGTTTAAGGAGATGAAGAATGAAATTTATATCATCAAAAATAATTTTAAGGTGGCACAGGACAGGAAATAAATTTATTTGGATCAACATAGGGTGCATAGAGAGTTCCAAGTTTGGGAACATGTTTACTTGATAATTAAACCCAAGAGAAATTCCTTGAGAATTTGGCCATTTGCCAAGTTGGCACCACAGTATTCTGGACCGTTTGAGATCCTTTTCAGGATTAATTGAATATTGGTTTATAGGCTAGCCTAACCTCCATCAGTACCATTCCATGATGTTTTCCATGTTTCTTTGCTTAAAATATATGTATAGGATTCTAATCATGTGATTGATTTGTTTGTGCTACAAGTGGAGCCAAATGGATATTTCTAGTTGGAGTCACCTTGCAACCTATATTAGAGGAGTATCATGCTATAGAATGAAGAAATAAAGAAAGTCAAAGTGCAATGGAGAAACTCTGGGCCTGAGGAAGCCAATTTGGAAATGGTTTACTGAATGAGGGAAACATATCCTTTTTTCTTGATGCTTAAATAAAATGTATCTAAATTTTAAATATTGTACAAATATATGTATATAAAACTCCATAAACAATATGTGTTTTCCTTAAGAATGTTTTTGTATTTTATTTGAATGGATAGTATTGAGGAAGGTGTTCCCCTAAGGGGGTATTTTTTACAAGCCCAATTTCTTACATTGATACATGCCATTTAAATATTATATAAATGGGTTCAGTAATGGAACATAGGTTCCAGAGAATGAGGAGGTTTCTTTCCTATGATGGTGTAATTTCCTTGAGGCATGGAAATGAGGATTTTTTGGACAACCATTAAAGGTTGGTTGTTTATTTCCTACATACTTGGTCTTAAACTTAATGGAATTGTAGGAAGGTACATTGAACCATACTCTATTGGAGAATAATGCAAGAAATGTAGGACACAACAAAAAATTAAGTTCACTACATTTTCAATGAATTATGCCCAAAGCACATAAGAGTGAGAGTGGGTCGTTGCACCACATTAATAAAATGATGACAAGGGAAGATATGGATCACTTGTCATTATTTGGAAGTATATCCTAGTAGTGCCATCATCAAATATTATGTAGAGGAGAATATGACTCAAAATATGGAGAAGACAAATTTGGAAAGAAAATAAGGGAAGAGAAATAGAGAAATGGGGGAAGTGAAAGAGAAGACAAGACACAAACACAAATATCGAGAGCGACAAAGAAGAGAAGATCGTGAAAGGAAGTTCACATAGGAAAATGAGGCACTGTTTATTAGCAATAAATTAGAATAACTACTTCTAGGTCGGGAAGAAGTTGCCTCTTGAGTCCCAGTGGCCATAGGCTATATATGGTGATTATCGGAAATCTCAAAGGGGTGTGGTATAGGAATTATTCTTAGAAAAATTCTTGGAAGTATTCTAGATGGATTTCTTGTTGTTTATTTGATTTGTTGTGGTTCTGGAATCCTCAATTTGGGTAGAACCATGATGTTACAGTGAAGGGTGGAGATGGTGAGTCTCTTGATTCCCCGCACATTTGTTGTTTGCAACTTAGTTTATGGGTGGAGATGGTGACTCTCTTGATTCCCTCTGCATTTTCTATTTTCAACTCAAATGAACAGTGGAGACAGAGAGTCTCTCATTTCCCTATACACTTGTTATTTTTAGCTTAGCTGAGGGTGGAGGTGGACATACCTCTAGAGTCCCTAGAGAAATTGTAGGTTATGGTTGTCCCTTAGGCAGAAGACCCCTTAATCTCTAGAATATGGCTTAGCAGTGATAACTTCAAGTGGGACTTGGTTGTAACTATCTATATTTGGGTAGAGAGTCATAGCCCCATAATTAGTTTCCCAAGGGTTTATAAGATATGTATTCATATGTAATTTTCATGATAAGTAATATGTGTTACATTTTGTGTCGCCAATTCTTAAGACATGGTTTTGGAAATGATATCTCACAAAATTGCCTAACATATTGTGTGATTACTTAAGTGTTGGGGAAATGGATAACAATGTTTATATATAAAAAAAAAAATCTCGTGTAGTATGTGTAGAGCCTTGGGATTTTTTTGTTTTGACACCTTTTTTCATCCATGCTTTTCTTCTTCTCTCATCTTTATCAGCCAAATAAAGGAAGCAATCATATGATTTTGACAAGGTAAAACACTTGTGTCCTATTTTTCATATTTTCTAATATGCCCTATTTTTTTTTTAAATATTACATTCAGCTACAGAATTAACATAGTTCTACAACTATTTCATAGATCCGTAGCTACCTTTATTGATAACAGGGTCTCGGTTCACCAACTCAGCAAAGTAGTATATGGGTAGTTAGAGGATGATTCCTTCATGGATCTCCTCCTGATTATTCGAGCCAATTCATCAAGGAAATAAAACAGTAATGCGGTCAATGGTGGCAGTCAACACGTAGTAGCGCTGAGAAACAGAGTCCGAGAATATCATGACTTTTTCGATTTTCTTTCCTAATAGAGAATCGATAGGATAGGAAAAGTTGTTTAAGTTTTTATTTTTTATAAGGATTCTAAAGAGACCTGCACGCATAGAGCTCGCATACTATTTAAACACACTCTATAAAACCATGAAAACTATGTGTATTCGGGGTGCACTATCTTTATATTTTACTGAGTATTTTCTTTATACATTCTCTTAATTCAAAGATCCTTTCCATGCATTGATGTGTTGGTAGTTTTAAGGAAATATGTTGCATTGCGAAGGGCCCCTACATGCAGATTAGGTCATTTACTTTCATTATTTAGAATTCATTTTAATCACATTGTCATTTATTAGTTAGAATCTGATTAATGCTCTATTTTATATTTCATATCCAAGCTCAATTTTAATAATTCAATAATATATCTTTACTTGTTTTTTAGATTAATTATTTAAATTCATTCTTTCCATATATCTTATTTCATTTCTTTTATTTCGTTTACATTCTAGGTTAGAATTTCAATAGATAAAAGCTTAGTTCTTAATAGAATTTTGATTTAATCTTAGTTAGTTTTCAAATCTCATGTTTTCAAAAAAATATGACTTGTAAAATATTTCATGCTTTCATTTAGATTTAGTTCTCTATTTCACCGCAGCATAAAATCTCAAAGCAATTTGATAAAAAAAAACAAGTGGAAGTTAATCTAACATAGCTTTTGAAAAGGGTTACCTCAAAAACCATTTTTGATGACTTGATTCAATTGAAGCTAATTATAGGAATAATATTTAATGTATATGATAGATTCCTCTAATAGTAACTTTACTTCAAAACTCACTAATCCATAGGAATTGAACAGTAATCCAAAAATTGAAAAATTAACAAAAATCAAAATTCAGTCATCACTCTAACAACAAATAATTCTAGCACATATAGTGCACATGCACTTCATTAGTTTACTAACTATGGTCAGTAATTTATGCCTTCAATTTAAGAACATTAAATTTACTAAACAATATGGTGAATATTTCATTATCAGATTCTATTGTTTTGTTGTGCTTGCACTATGGAATGTTAAGTTTCATCCTTGTTTATATTTTTTGACCTGTTAATTGGTATGATTTATCTTCGAGTATTCAGGATGTATACCCTAGTGTTTGGTATACATGATAATTATATTAAGTTCTTGAACCAACGGATCCATATGTTATGGGTGTGGAGCACATCTAGCTGGGCCAATTAACGTCGGTTTTACCCCATGGTCCTAGTAATGTTGCACTTCTGTTATAAATTCATTGTTGATTTAATCATTAATGAATAGGAATTTGAGTCAAATGTTGTCTCAAAGTTTTTATATCTTATTAATATATGTTTCAGTGGATGGTTATAGGAAATTTGATTAAATTTGTTCTTGTTTTTCTTGTGGAAGAGGATTTATGGGTTCTTGATAATAACAAACTTGCTTGGAGACCTTTCACATCTATTACATCCTTGTTATTAATACTAGAAATTTTGGTATATGAATGTGTAACCAATTGAAGGGTTGTCACATCCCTTCGTTCCACCTTGGTCTGTGGCAGGAGTGTTAAAGTCCCTTCATAAGTCACCAGGCTAGTGAGAAAGGATATTTGACTTCCATTGATGTAGCGTATTCCTAAAATTCCCTTCCATGATAACATGATATTTATAGGCTTATGGAATTATCATCTATGTGCCCACATATACAGTTGAGGTACATCCTTGAAATTTAGAGTGGAACTCCTTTTTCATGAAATGTCAATCTTCTTGCTAACCTTCTTACCACCATATGTTCCTACATTCTCCTATAATTTTATGGTGTTTGTTAAACTTTCAAGAGAGGTATCTAGACCTTTCGAAGGACTGATATTCATGTGATATCTTATTGTAGTCACCTATGTATTCATATCCATGGATGATGCTTGTGATTGACCATTAAAGGAGGGAGTACCAATGATTTGGTGTGTACTAACCCCCTTGTGGAATTTTAGCACCATATGTTGCCTACATGCCAAGAATGGGAAATATGGTTTAAAGATCAAGAGGGATAGCACATGTATATGCTTCACAAAACCCCATGGATAAGTGTCAAAGTATATCATGATTCCAATTGGTTATAGGACCACTAAGGCTAAGTCATGTAAAAGACTTTAATGTATTGCCCTCTATGATTTATATAACCCATGTTAGCGAGAAACTAATGCAATCATGAGGAGAAGGTTCCATTATCTATGTATTAGGTATTCCTTATATTACTCACACACCAAATTAATAATATCAAAATGGGAAATAAAGTGAAGGATGTGCCTCTATAGGAGGTTGTCACCCGTTAGCCACTTTTAACATCATTTGTGATTACTAGAGGCATGAACAAGTCCTCAAGGACAAGGTCAGGGTCAAGCTAGATATTATAACTCCACTAACTAATTGGGGTTAGGGCCAACCATGTAGCTTGATGGTTAAGAGAAAATTGGGCTAAGGGTTAGTGTGGTGGAACAAAAATCAGTGTGAGAGTCAGAGCTGACCTCTGACCTAGGAGCCCACACATATATGAAGCCAGTGTTTGGCCCCAATGCGAAGGAAGTCTTATTGTGACCATAGTAATGAATCAACATTTGAACATAATTATATATTGGGCTTTTTATTAATGCATTTCCTTAGAAGTGGTTGTGGGTATGATTCAAGGTGAATGGTAAAGTCTCAACCCGTGAATGAGCTGACAATAAATGCATGTGCACTATGTGGCTTTGAGTGGATGGATGGGTTGGACAAGTGGGTGTTGTCTGGTGAGCTAATAATGTGGCATCATCTGATTCAAGTGGGAATTGTGTGGTGAGCTAATAACTTTGACATGCAGGTACATAACTGAATGTACAAAGACCCATTGTGATACTTATCTCTAATAGTGGTAACTTGGGAAATTTCATTGAGTAACTGACTTTCTAACCTCAATATAAGGCAATTGTCCTTTCTCTCCCCCGTGTGTCTTCTCCCTAGCACATAAGATTACTCACAGGTCACAAAAACCCAATTTTTACCTGGAACAATAACTTGAGACCTCCATTGGTTCACTATCCAACTCTAGAAGCATCAAGAAAAAATATGCTTTTTCTTCCACATATGTGTGTTTCTCTCGATCTCCTTTCCTTCTCCCTCTCTAAGATTCCCCAAAAATTTTCTTGAGATAATTCAACTCGTGGAGGAGAACTAACCGAAAAGCGACTGTCTAGTGAACGATGTTAATTAAATTTGACTCTTGTGAATATTTCCAAGTTCTCAACCATAACTACCTAAATATTTTAACAGAATGTTTACAATGCATTTTAACTTAAATCAAAACTTTTCTTATGCTTATTCTTAGCCTATTCATATTTATGTTTAACAACAGAATAAATTACATATATTACGAATAACCATGCACAAATCATCACAGGGTGTTACATATTCTCGCTCTTGAGCATAACATTGTCCCCGGTGTTATCTCTATCTTTGAAAAAATCAGGATAAATCTCTTGCATCAAGAGTTCCTCTTCCCAGATAGCCTCCTATGTGACAAAGTGCTTCCACTGCACTTTAAGCTGGGTGATGGCTTGCCTCCATAGCATTATTTCTCTCATGTGGAGAATACCCTAGGGTTCTACCAGGAACTCTCCATCCCATTCTACGTGTACATAAATGAAATATATAGTATTGAGTTCATATTTAGCCAATTTTTTATTCAAGAAGGAAAGAAACATAACTGTAATCTCTCTCTAATTTTTTTTTACCTATATTTCCTGGCATTGGATAACATGCCTAGGATCATATACATATCTATTGAACAACAAAACATGAAATTCATTATGTAATTTTATATGACTTGGTAATGCCAAGCGATATGATATGTGTCCTTCTCAATCCAGTAATTGAAAAGGATCGCAAAAACAAGGGGTAGTATTTTCACAACCAACCCATCTTAATATATTGTTCTTTGTTTTAATTTGTACATATACACGATCCCCGACCTTAAATTCTCCAAAAGTATGTTTCTTATATGACCATTTTTTTTTACTATCTTGGGAACTTTTAGATTCTACTAAATCTTCTTCACCGTCTACTCCATTTCCAATAACATTTCTGGTCACAAAATGATCCTATCTTTAGGGCTATTCCGGTTAGTAGTTGTTTTACACATTCTCCCATATAACTCTTGAAATGTGCCCATCTTTAAAGATTCATGGTAGTTTTTATTATAAGAAAATTCTTCTAAGTGTAAATACAGTTCCCATTTTCCCGGTTGTTGCATTATGTACATCCTCAACATGTCCTCGAGTACTTGATTTACAATTTCATTCTTGTCATGCATCTGTGGATGATATGTAGTGCTAAATTTTACTTGGGTCCCTAATCTACTAAAGAGAAATTTCTGTAAGGAAAAGGTAAATTTTATATCTCTATCTGATATTACTCTCTTAGGTATGCCATGCAGTCGAAACACTTCTCTCATAAATATGTTTCTGATTCGAACTCCCTTCTAGGTGGACTAGACTGGAATAAAATGGGTTGAATTGTTGAGTTTATCTACAACCATCATGATTGAGTCAATATGCATTTTTGGATTGGGGTAGTCTTGTGATAAAATAAAGTGCGATTGTTTCCCATTTGCATTCAGGAAGGGTTAATAGATGTAATAGGTGAGCAGGATGTTGGTGCTCAGCTTTGACTTGTTGACACTCTAGACACTTTTTCAGGTATTCAGTAATGTCCCTTCTCATTCCTAGCAAAAAATAATCCCTTTTAATCACAATTAATAATTTTTAATATCAAGGGTGAGCAGTGTAAGGAATTCTATGGAATTCCTCCAAGATCATTTTTCTGACTATCATTTGATTTGGAAAATATATTCTCTTTCTAAAAGCCAGCAGGTGATGTGCATTAATACCGTACTCATATTTTTTTCCCGTATTGTTATATTGGCCAGCTTACTCCCATAAAAAATTATATTCGTGATCCTTCTAGGTAGCTTCCTTGATATGTTTCACAAATTTAAATTCTATTTGGTTATAGTAAAGTTCTTATACACAGCGTAGTCTCCTTCTTAGAGAATCTGCTACACGGTTTTCCTTCCCTCTCAAAATTTTGATGTTGAATTTGAACTCACTAAGGAACACATTCCACCTTGGTTGTAGGGAATTTAAACTGGGTTGTTTGAAATATCTAGCTATACAACTATTATTTTTCATAAATAAAAAATATTTTCCCAAGACGTAATGTCTTCAAACCTTTAATGCATGAACTATAGCTATTAGTTCTAAATCATACCCAAAGTACCTTTTTCATGTTATTTAAACTTTTGATATTCATAGGAAATCACTTTTTCATCTTGCATTAACTTTGCTCCTATATCTTCTTGACAATAATCCGCGTAGACCATGAATTCCCCTTTTGGGTCAGTAATTTTTAACACAGGGGCGATGGTTAACTGTTTCTTCAATCACTCAAAAATTTGCTAACACTTAGTAGTCAATCTAAAAACTCTTCCTTTTTCTTGTATGGAGTTATTAAGGTAGGCGATGTGGGAATATCCTTCTATAAATTGGTGATAGTATTGTTCCAATCCCATAAAATATCGTATATCGACCACATTCTTGGGCACATGCCACTACATAATGATTTCAAATTTCTCAAGATCCACCACTATACCTTCATCCAAGATAAAATGCTCGAGATATTGAATATGATCTTTAAAAAAGTAAAATTTTCTAAATTTGGTGTACAGTTGTTATTCCTGCAACACTTGCACTACCACCCGTAAGTGTTCTTAATGCTCCTCCAAGCTTCGAGAATAAATTAAGATGTCATCTATGAATAGTGATACAAATTTGATCCAGTTGAATATTGGTGGCCCCTTAACTATTCCACTTGGACCCCCACCATTTTTGCTTTCAATTTTATAGTTTCCCTAATTGTAGCACAATTTACTTTTTTGTCATTTTTTCGGGTCTTGAACTATCGAAGCCGTTTTGAGACCCTAGATGAATTTTTCTTTGGAAAATCACCTCTAGAAAATGTGAATCTTGACTCGACATTCATTTTCAATAGTTGTATTCCTGGGATAGATGTTTCTAATGAGGTATCATGTGCATCAAGCATATATCGTATGCCAAAGTTACGACCCTAGGAAATTGATGTACAAATTTACCCCAACAGGGCCCATAGTTTGGTGTTTCATCTCCTAGGGTTATGTTTTTGGATGTTTAGAGTTTTCAATTGTTTTCAATATTAAATAGGCCTTTTAGCCTCATCGTAACATAGTTCGGAGGTCGGTAGCTACCACATCTCTTCTTAGAGATAAACTACCAGTGCCCTAGCTAGTTTACTTCCATTCTATTTGTTAGCATATTTCAGTTATGTGATATTAATGAAATGGAGTCTTATTTCTAATGCATGTTTGTATTTATGTGTATTTATGTATTTTATTGCGTGCCTGCATAAGTCTGGATCAAAATTTTCCCAGAAAAGGATGGGAAATAACATGCATCAAACTCATGAATATTGCTGGTGTGTTGGTTAATCCGAACATAAAAACTACAACCTTGTCATGTACATAACAATTTGTAAATGTTGTTTTACAAAAATCCTCTTCCTTTACCCACATCTGGTGGTATCCATATCATACAGGGATTTTGGATAAAATTGTTGGACCTTTAACCTAATCAAATAGGTCATCAATTAGGGGCATCGGGAATTTGTTCTTAACTATTAATTTATCAAGTTGTCTATAATCAAGGCACGTTCATAAAGTGTTGTATTTTTTATTAATCAATAACACCAAAGCTCCCTAAGGTGATACACTTGGGCGAATATACCCTTTATGAAGCAGTTATTGTAACTCCATTTTAAGCTCTGTCGGCTTGGGAATACTCATATGGTATGGTGCTTTTGACACAGGGGTTGCCCCAGGGACTAGCTCTATTGTAAATTAAATATCTCTCTTTGGGGGTAATTGTGGCATGTTTTTAGGAAACACATCCTCAAAATTTTTCACTACTAGTATGTTTCCTTATTCAGCTATTTTATAGTTTGTGTTGGAGTATGCAACTTGGTCAAAAAAAATTACACACCCATTTTTTACACATTCTCCTAATTGAGAGGTTGAAATAGTATGTATATTTACAGAATTTATAATCCCTTGGATTATCACAATAAGGTAACTGATGGAATTTTCCTTACATTTCACCAACGACCACTACCCATTTAACCAGTCCATTCCAATCAAAATTTCATAAGATCCTAGGCGTAGTATAATTATATTAACCTTAATCAGTTAATTTTCTACCTCAATAGGAAAATATGGCACCTTTGCAGTCACCCTCCTTTTGGATCCAGTAGCTAGATGCACTGCCCAATGGTTTTTAAATTTGTGAGCTTGTAAATGGAATTTTTCCAATATTTTAGGACTGACATAACTCAAACTTGCTTCTGGATCTATTAAAATACACATATTCTGCTGGAATAACATAGCTTCCAACTCTATCATGGTGGGTGGAAAGTTGGTTTGATGGTCCTCCAGTGTTGCATTAATTCTTAGCATACTCCTTGCCACCTCACCCACGTTATAAGCTTCTTGAAAATTAGTTGATTTCTCTGTAAGAACTCAATGGGGACAATTTTTATAGTAATGGAGTTCCCCAACATTGTATGGGTGGTTTCTGCACTTGCCCAAGTTCTAGTTTACTTCATGCTTCTATCAGTTTTGGTTCCGATTTCCATTTATTCCTTTGTAGATTTAGTTAAAACTATTTTTGGTTGCCCCCTTTGTGTACCATTAATTCCCATATTCTTTGTGTTTCTGGAACTTTTCAAGTTCTTTTTTCCTTTCTGAAGTGGCCATTCGTTACCACTTTCCCCTTTTTGTCTGGTTCTCTGGTAGCAAATCTGTGCCTTACGAATTGCTTCATCCATGGTCCTAGGATTATCAATATCTATTCTTTCCTTCATAAATGTATGTAGGCTATTAAAAAGTGTTGGACTTTAGCCTTTTCCACCTTGATATAAGAACATACCTTAACAAGGATGTAAACTTAGCTACAATATTTTCCATTTTCAGTTTTCAAACCTTCAAATCACGAAATTATTTTTCTTTCTCGCCATAAAATCATTTCTTCAAGTACTTATTTCTGAAATGCTTTTGGAACTCCTCCAAAGTCACATCTCACTATTCAATTTGATGCACTTTTTTTACTTCTTCCCACCTATAAATGGTAAATAGTGAGACTTCCTGGAAGGTTAGTGCCACACTCATAAATTTGAAAATATTTGTTCATATTAATAATCCAAGATTTAGCAACTTCCTCCATTTAACCATCGAATACTGGGGGTTTGATTTTTTTAATTCCCCTTGGATCTCGATTTTTTTTTCTTGCTTTTCTTCTGATCAAAATAGTACATGATTCTTCTTCATTCTCACCTCTATCACCCTCATTCCTATCAGTATATATTCCCTCTTCCATGCCATTATTCGTATGCAAGGGTTCCTTATTTTCAGGCCCTATATCTCTCTTGGGATTAGAATATATTTGATTTTGTGTATCATAAATACTTTTCAAAACCCATTCTTTCTCTTGCATTATCCTTTCGTTTTCATTCCTTAAGCGAGTCATTTCCAGTTTCAATTGTTGCATAGTTTCCAAGAGCATCACAGTCATTTTTCGATGTCCTTCTCGTGTCAGCACCCATACCTGAAGGTCCCCTTCATTCATTGGTGTGGGGCAAGATTCTACAGCTGCTCTTGTTGGGGGTAGGTTTCCAACTCCCCTTCTCATATTTTCCCTCCCCTCTGTGCACATGAACACCCTTTACTATTTTTTCCCCATTCATACCATAGTGTTTAAAGTGTTTCTATAATACCACATCTAACCCTCATCAACAATGTAAAAAAAAATAGATTAAATATTTTATTTTCTACCTTTCTATAAAATATAATCATGCATACAATTATTCAATCCTCTCAACATATTATAATACTGTGTGGTAATTCTTAGCAAGTGGTATAATTTGTAATTGGTTTTAATTGTTTACGATATTTGGCATAGATTTATTAAGTTATAATGTTGACACAAATTTATGCTAAGGTGTTATAAAAGGTTAGCGACTTCTAATGTTTAATTATATATTAATATATGTCACCCTGCATACCCCAATATTGGTTCCATGAAATTGATATACCTCGTCTCTCGGTGTTAGTGGACACCAGTTTTCCAGGTGGGTATCCCAAGAGGGAAGGTTCTTGATGCTTTTCTTTTGCCATCTGGTAAATGCATCTTTGTCAATCAGAAGGGTACTAGATCTTAGGGTCCTCGTTGTCTCAGTGGAGATAAGGAAAACTACCCGATTTTTCCTCGTCCACTGTGGCTCATTTCACATGGAGGATGGTTGCAACCGGAAGAGTGCCTTGATAAAAGTGTTTTATAGATTTTTTTGTCATAACTGAGTTGTTCCTATCATTGGCCCTAACTTCGTACTCTAGTTTCACAATTAGATGTTGAAAAGATACTCAACGCAGTTGTGGAGCAAGGGTTAATGAGGAGTAGAGAGCAATTCACTACCTCTAATATCTCATTTTCTCTTATTGCCTTTTCCGTGCACTTCTTCAGTTCTGATGTAGCATTGCTATCTTATTTTTTTTCGTTCGTGTGTTGCATGTTTTTTATAGGAATTCACTTCTGGTAGCCTTCCATAGGTAGTATTTTATTTTAATGGAATTTTTTTCCTCATCTCCTTTTCAACTCCAGAGGTGGGTTGCTAGTTATTTCTCACCCTTTGTATTTTTGCAGACCTACTAGCATTCTGGCAGGTATCATATGGATTTCCTCTATCACTAATTTCTAGTGAATTTTTTATTTGTACTTCAACTGGGTCCTTGACATCATAACAATGATGTTCTTATTTTTACACAGGTGCACAATGGGTTTACTCTGGTGTCATACAATTTGCGTTGTCTATTAAAGTTTCTACACTTATTCATGAAACCCCTATCCCAAGAGGGAGCGAGGACTTGTTAATATTTGGAGATTCTACCATTGGTACTCATTTTTCATTCATGAACATATGATTATGTTTAAGTTTCCCTTCTTGGGTATAATGCTAATTATTTGTATCTACCAGAACTGTAATGTACGTATTTTTGTAAAGACACAAAGTAATTCCCCTTTTGATTGCAGAATGAACAAGGTTCTATGTTAATTAATTTTAATATTTGCTTCGGTATTCTTTTATTTTTCATTTGGACACAACTGTTGATTTTTAGGGTTTTCTGTTCTAAAAAACGAATGAATAAATGGAATCGAAAAGTGTTATATTCTGTAGGAATGGTTTCACTCTGCATGTGGTTTAGGGTTATCTGATTGTCTCATTGGTTATTTGATTGTCTCATTGGTTATCTCTTGATAGTTCTTTGCTTCGTCTATTTGAATTAATTCAGTAAAGAGAAATAAAATGTGTTCTCTTGGCTTGTATACTTGTAAATAATTATGATTTAATTTTTTTTCTAATTTAAAATTAGGTTAGTTGGGATTTTAATGCACATCGAGGCTTGACCCTTCTCCTGATTGAGCTCGGTCCTAGTTCCCTTCTTTGACACAAGTTACAGGTTTGTGATGGTTGAACCCCTACCTTCATAGTACTCCTCTCCCTTATCAACTTCCAGGTGTCTTTAAATCAGTTTTTTCAACTTGACTTCCATAGCCTTAAGGAGTCCTCAGGCTATTTCCATCTACTATTTCATGTACTTGTATAATTTTTTTTTTTCTTGTGTTTAGTTTTTACTAATATTTCCTTCAATTTAGGAAGATAGAAAAGGAATAAACAACATTTTACTCAACTAAATAGTAACCATTTATAGAAATGATTTAGATAGTAAACCTTCACATAATAATTTAAACAGTAAACATCTCTATAAATGACTGTAAATTAAGAAATTTGACATGGAGGTACAAAAATCAATGTACAGAGGTTCATTATGATACTTATCTGTAATAGAGGTAACTTGGGAAATTTCACTGAGTAACTAACCTCCCATCCTTGAGATAAGGCAATCATGTCATTTCTCTCCCTCATGTGTCTTTTCATATAACGGAATAATACTCACAGGTCATAGAACCCCAAGTTGTACCTAGAACAATAACTTGAGACTTCCACTAGCTAATAGTCCAACTTTGGAAGTCTCAAGCAAAAATCTTCTTTTTCATCCACATCAGTTTGGTTCTCTCAGTCTCCTTCCCTTCTCCCTCTCTAGGCTTCCCCTAGCATTCTGTGAGATCATTTAACTCAAGGAGGGGAAGTAATCGAAAATCAAGTGTTTGGTGAAAGAAGTTGATTAAAGTTATCTCTAATGAGTTTTTCCATGTTCTCAACCATAAATACTTAAATCTTTTAACCGAATGTTTAGAATGCATTTTAACTTAAATCAAAACCTATCTTAGGATTATACCTAGCCTATTCATACTTATGTTTAACAACTATAATAAATACACAAATTACTAATAGCCATGTACAAATCATCAAGGGGTGTTATAGTTAGCTTTCCGAATAAGGGAGAGATGTTGTAGTGTCCCTAAATGAGCATAAACAATAAATAATGGCTCAGTATGAGAGAAATTGTGTAGTTTCTATAAAATAAATAATTATATCAAATAATAATATCTTAAGGGTCGCGAGATTCAGTGTTCCCCTCAAGACAAAATAATAAAAAAATATTAAATTGGTTCACTTGAAATTGTTGTATTGTAATTTTTCTTTTATTATTAAAATTACAAACAATTTTTTCGAAGCATATATATATATATATATATATATATATATATATATATATATATATATATCACATTAAAGTAAATAATAATGATCCATATTCCTAATCATTATATTTTGGAATATATTATTAATAAAAATATTTAAAAAATAATCAATTTAATTAAAAAACATATAATGAAAATAATATAGCAAATAGTAAATATAAATGGCTAACAATATAAATTAAAATAATAATTAGTATACTAACCATTATATTTTAGGACTTATATTTAAATTTAGTAAATAAACATATAAAAATTCAATATTATATATATATATATATATATATTTTTTTTTTTTTAAACTATATATCTATTTATATATCAATTTGTATCATCAATGTTATATGTGTGTAAATAAAAATTACATGTATTATGAGAGTTTTAATAAAACTAAAAATAACATAAATTTTATACATTAAAATGTGAAATTTATATAAATATAAATAATATAATTTAGAACTAGCATAAATTCAATTTATAGAGAATGGAGACCAGCGAAATCTATCAAGGTGTAAATCCTTCTAAGGGGTTTTTCTCTCAAAATATGGTTTGTATTTTGAAAAAAATTGATCTCTCACAAAGCTTAATAGATATAATTCTAATGAATCTACGCTATTTTATGTTAAAATAAAATAAAATATATGATTTCCTTCATACCTGAACATTAAAAAATATTAATTAAAAAAAAACACTCTTCAATTAAAGTAAAATATTTTTCTCTCTCACACATACTTTCATTATTAAAAAATGTTTAATTCATTATCTTTGTAATAATAATAATAAGATTTCTATATATTATAAATAATTTATATTTATAATTTAATGCAAAATATTTTACATTAAATCTAATCAAAACAAAAATTAGTGTATTTTTTGTCAGAGAATCTGATCCGAACCACCTGCTAGGTGTCAAAACCGTGAGTCCAAGTGTCACAGTTCATTCTCAGTTAGTACAGTTTAGTTGAGTTACACTACACTCATTTATTGTTGATGTTACCAATGTAATCTTATATAACCAATTCCTAATAGTGAGAAGTGAAATCGTCTTCTCCACTTCTTTTCAGTTTTCAATTCTTGTCATGGTATCAGAGCTAGTTTGCATAAGACTTTGGAGAGAGCAACAATATAGCCAAGTTGGATCAGTAGAGAGAAGAGGTGAGAATGCATAAGACTCATTGAGAGAGCATCAGAAGTTTGAGAAAATTTGAAGACGCCTCCTACGAAGAAACAAAAGAAGAACGAAATAAGCCAGGAGAAGCCCGTGAAGCCGTCGACAAAAAAAATTGAAGAAAACCAATTCAAAAAAAAAAACCTGATATTTTTTTCATATGCATCCAAAGTAATGCACTATTTTAGTAGAGACTCAACATTATTAACGCCGGTGAGAAAATTGAAGAAGCACATTAGTCTGGGTAACTTACGTGGATTCCAAGCGCACGCGGGTCCAAACTTAAGACTCTGCATTAAGGTGATTTTTTTGCATTATGAAAATTTTTCTTTTTAAAAAAAAAAAAAAAACTTCAAAGTTTGCAAAGGTTTTTTAGAGGGGCTTGTAAAATAAAATGGTTTTAATGGAATACAAACTCTTGTTGAAAAGTAGATTGATTCGTAAAAGGGAAGAAGCCCACTTTTCTAAAAGGGATTTTAACTTTTTATGGCATGAACTTTTTTTTGGAGTTTAAAGTTGTGATGTGAGAAAGTGAAAGTGAATGTTTAAAAGGATATTTTTTTTCAATGGAAAATTAAAAAGGGCATTGTGAAAGCCTTGTGAAAGTATTGTCTTCGTACAAAATTTTTGGAATTTTTTCAAAGCAAGATATTTGATGCATATGTAGACTCATTTGTTTATGGAAGCTAAGCAATGAGGTCATGGGAAAAGGAAAGAGGCTAAAGCAAAAACAGAAGATGTTTGAGATATTTTTAGATATGGAAATAAAGAGGCAAAAAGACATCTATGCATTAGAATGCATATAAGAATCTGTCAGTGATAGCATTTTTCCTCTAATTTCAAATTTCAAGACAGCCAAGGAGACATGGGATACCCTTGAGAAATGTTTTTGTGGAAGGGGGAGCATTGAAGTTGAAGATGAAGGTGGATCTGTAGCAGCAAATCTATGACGAGATGAAGGTTCAGAAGCAGAACAGAGGGAGAATGAAGATGTTGGTGAACCCCACTATACACAACTACAAGTGGACAGAAATTTGATGAATCCAACAATAGAGCTTGCTGACGAAGATTTGGTGTTTTTAGCAATAGAGCTTGCTGATGAAGATTTGGTAATTCCAACAACAGAGCTTGGTGATGAAGATTTGATGATTTCAACAACACATTTTGATGATGATGTTTTGATGAATCCAGCAACAGAGCTTGCTGATGATAATATGTTAAATCCGGCAACGGAGCCTGCTAATGGAGACTTGGTGAATCCAACAACTGAGCTTCCTGATGAAAGTGAAACTACTATGGTAAATCTAATAATTAATATTGTTAATTCAAAATTTGATCAAGATTTATTGACTAATGATGACTGGTTGCAGATGATGCAACAAAAACATGATATCAGCATGATGCTATTTGACGATATAATCTCACTTCAGTCAGTGGAAGAAAACCTGTTTAGAGCAGCACAGGTTAGTAATGAAAAGACAGAGACAGAAAAAAAGACAAAGATAAAGGTAGAGACAAATAAAAAGATAAAGATAGAGACAAAAATAGAGATAAAGACAGAGACAGAAATAGAGACAGAAACAAAAGTTTGCAAAGGGAAAGTAGAAACAAAGAGAGAGGAAGAAGCATATAAGGAAATAGAACGGGAGAAAGCCCTCATTGCAGAGCAGAAAAACCAGAACCAATGTAGTTCTTCAAATATTTTTAATTCTAACATTGATTTCCAGTTGCAAGCCATGTTTCAATGTCATTTTTCAAATATTTTTAATTCTAACATGATGATTATGAAAAAGAGTTGAATTTTCTTGAAACATGGCTTGCAACACCATGTCTAGATGAGGCCTACACAGAAGCTATAAATATGAATGTTGAAGACAGCATGCATGATGAACATGTCAATGCAATTTTCAAGTATTGGAGTTATGAAGAGATAAAATATTATTCTAATTTTATGTTGCAGCAGATGGATGATGAAAAGCACACTACAGAAGATAATATGTGGCGGCAACCCACATACAAGTCGTTTCTTCAAGAATTCCAGGACATGTTTAGACAACTTGGAAAAGCGGAAGACCTGCACCAGCAAATGAAGAAACAGAGTTCTCAAGGATATGGCAAAGCGAAAAATATGAAACAATTTAGAGGCTATAGAATCTGGAAGAAGAGAAGAAGAAAGCTAAATCTAGTTGAATTTTTTTAAATTGTAAACCTCGCTGAGACATAGACCAGCACATATCTGAATTAAATTTTTATGTGGTTGTAATTAAGGGGGAGTGTTAGAGAATCTAATCCCAACCAACTACTAGGTGTCCAAACCGTGAGTCCAAGTATCATAGTTCAGTTTCACTTAGTACACTACACTCATTTATTGTTGATGTTCCCAATGTAATCTTATATAACTAATTCATAATGGTGAGAAGTGCAATCCTCTGGTCCACTTCTTCATGTCATTTTTTTCTTTAATATAATTAGGAGTAATTTTTTCATATTTAATATGTATTTTTGTTTTTTGACATAATGGGAAAACATATCAAAATTTAATTATCAAACCAGTAAGAATTTGCTCATCTACACTTATTTATCAATGATTTAAAAAAACCAGATCACTTAAAATTATGGATTGTTGGTGAGTAAACCACATGCTTTCATTACTACCAAATACCTTTAAATTTTGAGCTGTTAACATGTTTCCCTACCTTCCAGAAAAATAAAAACTTTTAACCAAACAAAAAGAAAATAGAAATTGATATCTAGATCTGAAACTAGAACGGGTTTAAAACTTACATTCACATAAAAATCCTAAGAAACTTTATCATAAAAGATAAGTCCATCAATAGCTGCTCCAACTCACATTCACTTGCAAGGAATCATATTGAACTCCACCATAGATGGTAGCTCCATCTGTCTTTCTGAACGAAGGTTTCGTAAGGAGAAGTACTCGTAAAACTAAAAGTGAGTGCGGTTTGATGTTGTTCAATTCCAACTGGTTAAGAATACTATTAAACGTCTCCATACCCAGAATACTACGAGTGTGAATTGATGTTGTTCAATTCCAACTGGTTAAGATTACTCTGAAACGTCTCGATAACCAGAACACTCAGGTTCCCTCTCGCACATAGAGAAACGAGCACACTTAAATAGTTGGTGGGGTTTAGATTCTCCTCGAAGGAAAATATTTGATAATTCTCGTACAAGTAGGGTTTTCCAGGCAAGGTCACTTTCGGCGATGAAGGACAGCGATTAACTTTTGATGGTTAATCAGGACAGCTAAGTTGTAACTCGAGGTTCGGAGCCGCTTACTCGCAATAAACAAAGCGACCCGTATATTAAAAATTAGAGAATAAACATGGTCGTGCAGTTATCACAAAACACGGAAACTAGGGATACCATTTCCGGTTGAGAAATGGGAGAGAAGTTGGAGAGGAAACGCATTCAAAACCCTAGAAGCCGCCATACTACATTCTCGAAACGAAAGAACAGATTTCTTAAAGATGCATTACAGCTTTAAGTTCTCTCCGATGCCGAAATAGCCGCCATCATTTTCTCCGAAACAGGCGAGATTCAAGAGTTTGCAAGCCACGCAGAGTAAGTCGTCCATCCCTTTCGTTAACTTTCATTCTTCAATCTATTTATTCGTCTGGAAGTGTTTTAGGTAAAACAGCTGTTAGATTTATCATGACAATTCACCCATCATAATGCTTATTAAAATGAAGATCCATTTCGTCACCAGATTTTAGTATACCCAACCATGTCAAGAAAATGTACCAGAGGATCTGAAAGAGTGATCTGCGATTATTTTCTTCAACGGAGGTACATTTGTTACAATTAGTTGACAGAGTTTACATAATGTGAACAGATTTGGTAAATGAGTGGACATTAATTGCATCCTTTAAAAAATTAAATTAAACAAAATGGGTGATTTTTTGTCAATTGATTTCCCCATCTGTGCTGCTACCTCTAGTATTCAGCCTCTTTGACCAAATGCGTTCCTAATAACCAAACACTATGTGCAAATAAAATGGTTGTTTTTAGGAAATTGATTTCCCTACGAGCTGCTCTTTCAAGTTTTCAGCCTCTGCCGTAGGACCAATTCCAAATAGGAAAAGATCATCTAGAAATAGAAGGTTGGATAATAATAAATCTCTACGATTTATCATCCATTTCTTTCGAGAGCAGAGAAAACAAACTCCAACCTTAAACTGCTAAAAGCAAGGGCGACAATGGACACACTTAACTTCGTTCCTTTGAAGGTTTGTAGATACAGAGATTCCTTCGAGATCATCGAGAAGCTACTTCAAGCTTAAGGTATGATAAGGGGCTATAATGGATACTATTAAGATCTTTCTGGTTTGGAAATACATTATATTGAATTATTTAAAAAACATTTTATAATATTTGATAAAAAAATTATAATCAACAGGCCATTAGGCTAACTGTTCTTCTGGTTTTTATAATGTTGATTAAAAGAGTTCAGTTATGTATCCACTGTCTGTATAAAAGTTCTGGCTCTATTGTTTTATTATTGTAAGTTTTTGGAATTTATTTCATCATATTTTTATTCTTTTGTTTCCTTTTCTAGTTCATAAGTAATATTTTGGGTATTTATTTTATCTCCTTTTAATTTAAAGCATACCTCTTTTTTTAGAATACAAATTTACCGTTATTCAAAATGAAGTTTTTGATACATGTTTATTATTATTCATAATAATTGATTAGCATATTATTCTTTAGGAAGGTATAATAAGAATTTTTGAATATTTTAAGGAATTCATCAGTTTTATGTTGAGTGATAAATCCTTTCCTTAATCTTTCAAAGTTTGTTTTGTATTTAAAATTTATTTATTATTAATATAATATAAATATGTGTTTTTTTTTAAGAAATTAAAGATTTGATTTTAAAGGAGATAGAGTATGTACATTTTTATGAATTTTAGAAACATAATAGTAAGTTCTTACTCCCAAATATAAGAAGACCTCGTATATCAATTTGATGTTTATTTTGAAAATAAAGTTAAAGTCTATTATTTTTTATTTTTATTTTTGCAAATCAAATAGTTATTATTTTGCTCCACCATTAAAATGTATACATCATACTTAAACTAGAAGGTAAACGCTAGAGCTTTTGTCCATTTAAACACTTAAAACTAGATAACAAAACCAATGACATAAAAAGGTCAATCAATTATTCTAATCTAATGTCATCTGTGGCTTCAAGTATGTTTGAACTAGTATATATAGAAAAAATAAAATAATAGAAAACAATTATTTTGATGAAGAATATCATAAATCGTGTCACTTTTATCACCCTCATCATTAGACATGGAAAATCAAGATTTTCTATCTTTTTGAGAAGGATAAAAAAAATTTCAATCAACTTCCTCATATGCTTTTGCATTTCCCCAATGAAGAAGAAGATATCTTATTGAGTTTCTAGACATTACACTAATACTATCCCATAACTATTTTGAGAAATGTATGTAGTCAACAATTATGTTGTTTGTCTAAATCTTATATTCCCAATATCTAGTATCCATCCAGCAATGTTTTCCTCTACCTATGCATTAGTGATGAATCCACATTCAATTATGGCCTCCCTTTCCATGAAAACAATTTCCTTGGAAATTTGAGGTGGGGTGCATTTGACATATAGATGCAGCCGAAACTGCATTTTACACAAAACCTTGTTCCTGTGGGTTATGACCCACATAAACTCGATAATTCACAGAAGATTATAGTACCGGAGTATTATAGATATACATACACTAGCGATCAAATATCTCTTTCTTTATCTTAGGTTTCGTAAAATTGAAACAACTCAAAACCTTCCCAAAATACATGTACACACGCGGAACAGGGGTTCTCGGGGTCCCACATCATGATAACCAATGAGAAATCATTGCATTTCGTAAGTTTAACAAACAACATTAACAACAAACTTATGATTTCGTCGATGCGAAGTTGCGATGCAATCTCTACCGTAGATCTTCGCTGGATCCAACGATCTTGCTATACCTCTCGTATTATCGCAATAGCTTGCCCACAAGTTTAACTCTTTACTGAATATGCTAAACCATAAATCTTGCGGTGTGCGCTGATGTGCAATGTCGACACGTGGTCTCCCTTTGCCACATCACATATTTCCTTCCTTACCGCACCGCAAACAAAATAACATACTTTGCGATGTCTTAGTGCTAAACTTTAAAGCATCTCGTGTTCGATATTGTGATTCATTGTCCGTCATTGATATGCACCAAGATCTAACGGTCCTCCTGCTCACCCTTCATCACATCACATCTTCCCAACTTATCTTGCGACGTGACCTTGTCTGTTCATCTTTCCCCTTTTAGATTTGCGATCTAATCACGACCGTTTGTTCGTCCTTCATGCTTCTATTCTAAAAACTCTGATTTTTTTGGAAAAACACAGTTTTCACCCTCTGCAACCAAACATTCCTCCATGCTACTCTTGTTAAAAACTCATCAATAAACCTATGTAGCTACAAGGTTTTCCATCGTCGCTCATTTTGGAGGTTCCAACAGGTTATGCAACCATTGACATTTCGTCACTATCCAAGTCCTGATTTAATACAGAGAGTCTCAATCCACTCTAAAATTTCAACATCAATTCTACTTAAACAACACGGCACGCCAAAATTTACACAATCACACAGGATTTATAATCCACAACTAAAACGAATAAGAATATATACAAAATTACTCAATCATCATTGAATCTAATTTGATTACAATACTACGGCATCTGCGGCCTAAAACACACACTAAAATGACTTCTCTCACTCATCATACTCCTACACCCTTAACTAGCCAACCTCTATCAACCTCGAGCCAACCTGTAACGTCAATCCAGCCTTCATTGTTTCAAAATGCTTACAAATATATACCAAAAGGAATCATGAACCAATTTCAGTTCAGATCCAACAATCTCTCAATATTTCCTAAAGCTTCTCTCAATTCCACTCTTTATTCAACCAAACCCTATATTAGACCCCTAGATCCCTAAAATCCTCACTCTTCCTAGGATTGGTCACTCATCCCTAACATCTCTACAACTCACGAGATATTATTAATTAATAAAATTACATTTAAATCTCTTTAGAATTCAACTAAACCTAGAAAAATAACAAAATAATTAAGGGAACCCACTCCCTTTAGTAAATGTGTGATAAGGCTGTTAGATCTTATAAACTTTTAGGAATGATCCTGCATTAGACTCCCGAGGTTGAAATAATTCATGGAATCCTATTCATGAGTCTTCAAATTTCCTCTGGTGTAAACTTCCTTAGACTTCATCTTCCAACTGGTTTTCTAACCTTTTCCAATTGCAAGTGTATTTGTTGTACTCTCTCCTTATCCTAGATGCTGAACCCTGTATTGTGCATGTCCTTTTGCTCCACTGTCATGAGCATCTCAATTGTGTAGTTTTTTGATACTGATATTCAACATAAGTATCTCTTCAAGAGACATAAATTTTTGTACCTATGTCTGTTATTGTCTTGTCATCACGTCAACAATATTTAACTTCAACTTCATGTCTTCTCCACTAGATCCATTGTATTGTACTTGACCGTATATTTTGATTCTTGATGTTATCACCAACACCCTCTTCTATTTCCTAACCATTTTCTTTATCTATCATGCATATCTTTCCATCTCTTCTTGACTTGTTGACTTTGAAATATTCCCATACCTATCACCTTTGTTGTTTTCATCATCCACTTATCCAATATCTTGAGTGGAATCTTCTCAATTTCAAAATAAGATTGTTCCTCATTTGACACAAGAACATTTGACTTTCCCACTATATATTTTCCATCAAATATAAATTTTTTAGTTATTGAACCTTGTTAAATTGTCTCCATATTCACATTAGATTTAACTGAACTCTTCACCCAATTTCTCATTTGAAAACTTAAGATAAACTCTTGACATTCAAATATTCTTTAGGTCAAAAACAAAATTTGTTCATGGACTGTAATCTCACATCCTCTACAATCTTCTTTCTCTTATACAATGAATTGTGTAAGAGTTATATCAACTCCCTTTCCTCCATTCCAAACTTCTAAATCAACTAGTTTCTTTCTCCCATCTTCTTCTTTCCATACATAAAAAAAAAATTCTACATCTCCAAAACTTGCATGCTCTCTCATATTTGCATAATAAAATATGTCTCCAAGAGAAGTTTGTATTTTATCTTGAAAAGCACATCAATAATTAATAATTCAAAATAAGAAAACATATTACATTTTCCACCTTTTTCCTCACTACCTCTGCTCCAAGTTTTCTCTCATTTTTCATCCCCTTGATGTGCATATGACATGTCTGACTTTTCATATCCTCCTTCATATTTTCTTGTCTTGGAAAATTCTTCTTTATTTCTACTTTGTTCTAAATGTTGTCTAATTTCTAAATTGTGTTCTTTGTTCTTCTCTTTGGCCTACCTTCCTTTCATATTTCTTTTCATTATTCTCTTTTCTTCCTTACAAATATTCAAGCCACTAAGTTTCTTTTTCCATCCCTCTTTATTTTTAATCAAAATATGCCAATCACTAATTTTAGAAGCTAAAGTCCTCTTTGTTTCTGTACAAGAAACAAAATCACCATATACAACATATTTTCCAATCCACTGTAAAGTCCCTTTTTCAACATTAAACATTAATGTTAACACCATGAATATCACATTCCATTGAACCCCTTTGTTGTTCACTAAAAATGCATAGTTCATGAAAGAATCCTTGCCTTCATCTTCTGAGATTCCCTGTCTACTTTCATTTTGCTGATTACATTTACCTTTACTCCTTTTGCAATTTGTACAGATAACATTGTCTTCAATTTTTGTTGTGCATTAGCCTCTGCTAACCTATCCTTAAGTTCCTGACTATCCTCTTTTCCTTTCTTCTTTATAGCCTTTATTCGATTAACTGTACCTCCTTTGACTGAATTCTCTTTATAAATTTTTGTTCTACCATCTTCCACAATGCAATATTTATTAAGATCCCTTTCCATTGATGCTCCATTATGTATTTTCAAAACAATTTCTTGTCCATCAAATATCAATACAGGCTCATAATTTTTGAATAAAAGTTGAATAGATAATTCCTTTACCTCAAGTGTTTGCATTGTATATATACTCTCATTTAATCTCTTCATAAGGCTATCTTCACACTTCTTTTCTACTCCTTCTTTTGTAATCTACAATTTTATTTTGTCTTCAAACTGTTTGCCATCATTTTGCTAAGTCTTACTAGATTCATCATTTCCAGCTTCCAGAGTAGTCCTAAACAGTTGTCCATCTTCAATGTATTTGAACACATGTTCAATTAATAACTATTCTATTACAACCATCTCTTCTAAAAGCTTCATTTCTTCATCAACCTACACAAATACATCGTCTAAAGGATTTTCATCACCTGCATACATACACAAAAAATTAGTCTCAAAAATACAAAGATCCTCGTCCTTTGATGTCTCCTTCTTCACATCTCTCAGTTGATCCGAACTTATCCAACAGTTTAGAAAATCATCAATAATTCCTTCCTCAGCAAATTAAAATTCTTGCTCAGGTCTACAATAACCATCTTTCACGTTTAACTCAGTTGCCCTAAGTTATTCTCTTAATCTCATGTACATTCTCCTCTTTATTTGTTTATGCAACAACTTCCAGTTTATCTTCTTTCTTTTCATAGTCCAACCATACCTTTGGCCCCATTCACATTCTTCAAGCAGCATTATTATTGCATCAATACCTACTTTCAATTCAACAATGTCTTTTTCAAGTTCCTCTTGACTCATCTTCTTTCCCTTGCCATTTTCCTTGGAATCTTTCCTTCTTCTGTTGTGGCTTCTTTCATGGCCCCTAATAGTCATCTCAAATTATTTATGTGGACTCCCTTTGCCCACTATGAGCTTAAAATAATCCTCTCTCATTTCTTTGTAACAAGTATTTACTTATCACCTAGACCATCATCTTGGTATACTTCCTTGGGTTTCTGCAACAAAACCTCTTTTGAGCACTCCTGCTCCTTAGCTTCCAATGTTGTCGAGATTTTGTACCCAATTCTCACATGCCCCTCGATCTGTTTGAGAACTCTGCTATTCTCTTCACCTCTACAATAATCTCATTTGCTGAATTTACCACTAACACAACTTCTCTTCCCTTTACATAGTTTTTTTGTGTTTTTTCTGCTATCATTCTCTTCACTGTGAAACTAATTCGAATTAGACCAAATATTAAAATATAACTCATACCAGAGAGATATTCCAATGATCTTATCTCCTTAAGCTTTCATTGGTGTGGACAATAAACATGTTTCTTTTCTTTTCACTGTCTCAAATTCAGTTCTTCCTTCAACTAATTTCATTTTCCTTCTGAGAACATCCATGTTCTATTCATTTCCTTAAAATATCTCTTGCTATAATTTCTTCACTTGTTCCCTTGTCTTTTTTCACAGCTACATGGCTGCAATTTCTTGTTGCTACTTACATTCACAGACATATATAATCAAAGTTTTTAAAACTTACAAGATCCTTCCCTGATCCTTTATTCCTCAAACCTTTTTCCGCAGTTTGTCTTGAATGAAATGGCTAAATTCTCCATTAGGTGCAACATTTCAGGATTCTTCTCTACGTAAAATCTTTTATATTCTGATCTCCCAATGACCAGTTCATTTCAGACCATAACCCCTTGTATATGGATGTATTACCAATGCAAACTCTACACATACTAAGAATAAAATTCAACCCTTGAATAAAACCCCAAAGAGCACTAATCCTGCTATGATACCAAATGATGCAGTCGAAATTGCATTTTACAGAAAACCTTGTTCTTCTGAGTTATGACCCACATAAACTCAATAATTCATAGCGAATTACTGTACCAGAGTATTGTAGACATACATACACTAGCGATAAAACAACACTTTCTTTATCTTAGGTTTCGTAGAATTGAAACAACTCGCAACCTTCCCAAAATACATGCACACATGCGGAACAGGGGTTCTCTAGATCCCACATCACAATAACCAATTAGGACTCATCGCATTTTGCAAGTAAAAAAACAAAATTATCATTCCAACGATGCGAAGTTGTGGCACAATCTCTACCGTAGATCTTCTTCGGATCGAACAGTCTTTCTATACCTCTCATATTATCGCAATCACTTTCCCACAAGTTTAACATTTTACCGAATATGCTAAACCATAAATCTTGTGGTGTGCACTCATGCGCAATGCCGACATGTGGTCTCCCCTCGCCACATCGCATATTTCCTTCCTTATCGCATCACAAAAAAAATAACATACTTTGCGATGTCTTAGTGCTAAACCTTAAAACCTCTGGTGTACGATATTGCATATTCTGCCATTGATTTTCACCCATATCTAACTGTCCTCCTACTCACCCTTCACCACATCGCATCTTCCCAACTTATCTTGCGATGCGATCTCATCCGTTCATATTTCCCCTTTTAGATCTGCCATCTAATCATGACCATTCATTCGTCCTTCATGCTTCTGTTATGAAACCTCTGAGATTTTGGAAAAAATGTAGTTGCGGCCCTCTGCGACCAAAAACTCCTCCATGCTACTCTCATCAACAACTCATCAACAAACTTATGCGGCTACAAGGTGTTCCATTTCCACTCATTTTGGAGATTCCAACGACTTATGAAACCATTGACATTTCCTTGTTGTGCAATTCCTGATTTAATACATAGAGTCTCAATCCACTCTGAAATTTCAACGGAAATTATACTTACACAACAAAGCATGCCACAATTGACACAATCACACAATATTTATAAGCCACTGCTAAAACGATTCAGAATAAATACAGAATTACTCAATCATCATTTAATCTAATTTGATTACAATACTATGGCCTCTGTGGATAGAATACACACATTAAAATGACTTATTTCACTCATCATACTCTCACACCCTTAACTAGCCAAGCTTAGTCAACCTTGAGCCAACCTTGAGCCAACCTTGAGCCAACCTCTAACCTCAAGCCAACCTTTGTTGTTGCAAAACGCTTACAAATATATACAAAAAGGAACCATGAACCAACTTCAGTTCAAATCAAACAATCTCTCAACATTTCTTAAAGCTTCTCTCAATTCCACTCTTTACTCAACCAAATCGTATATTAAAACTCTAGATCCCTAAAATTCTCACTCTTCCTAGGATTTCTCACTCATGCCTAACATCTCTACAATTCACGAGATATCCTTTATTAATCAAATTACATTTAAATCTCTTTAGAACTCAACTAAACTTAGGAAAATAACAAAATAAGTAAGGGAACCCACTCCCTTTAGTAAATGTGTGATAAGACTCTTAGATCTTATAAACTTTGAAGAATGCGTGTGCATCACATATACTATTTTTGATATCTTCACTATGTGTTTGACCCTCGAACTAGAGGGAATTTGTTTCCGTGATCTCGCCCTTAGATTCCCTGAACAATATGTATAAACCATGCTTGAAAAAGAGCTAACTGAGAGAATTGAGAGGTTAGGAGTGAAATGTGAGACACTTGACAAGCTTGATGGAAGCCTACTAGAGGGATAGGAAAAATAAGAAGATAAAATGGCCTATGAAAGAGTGAAAATATGAAACAATTTCAGACCTAAGACACCCAAAAATGTTTGCAAGAGACCCCCTATTGTTGAAGACAAGAAAAGCATAAAAATAGTAGAAATGGAAGAAATCAATAGGATTACAAATTAGGACTAAATAAAATGTAGGAGGAGGCCAATAAAAGGAAGGACGAATCCCCTAGAATGTGAGAAGACATGAACTCTTATTTGAATAACCAAAGAAAAGACAGCCCAAAAAGGGAGAAAATACCAAGAAAAGTAATTAAACAAAATATTTTGAGGTTAATCTTAACCTAACATGAAGGTATAAAAGTTTAGAGCCAAGATTTGAAACGAAAACCTCTCACAACCTCGCTATCAATAACCTTGAGGACCTATAAGAATGAAATCGTCTCAATTAATTTCTTTCTGTCCCTTTTCCAATTTTTTTGTCGACGCCAAGAAACAATAATATATTTTTAGGAATGCCTCCATCCCATGAACAAATATTTCCTAAGAAAACTATGAACTATCGAATCGAAAAGAAACCTAATGTGTTGAACCGACAACCAAAATATATGGAGGTAATCCCAATTTCCTAGATGGTGGGGGATTCCTTATTGAAATCCATTCTAATTTTATTGAAGTACCTACTACAACTCCTTTCATTACTAAGAAATTGGTTTAGGCAAGTGTAGTATCTATGATATGATGAGTCTACATTGAGTGAGTCAACATCGTAAACCAAAAATGAATGAACCAAGGCTAGTGATAGTACTCGTTGTGCACATAAAGACATGAGATGCCTAATCTAGGCATGTACTAGTGTGAGGGTCCACCAAACACTCCCATCACATCATCTATGAATAAAACTACCATTGATTAAAACTATCCCAACTGTTAATAATAATAATAATAATAATAATTAATACATAAATTAAACATATATACATTTAAAAAACATGGAACTAGATTTTTAACCATGGAAATTCACCCCCACCTTATAGTAATGTAAAGAGACTTTGTTACAATACCATTGACCTAAGCTATCAATACCACATTCTCACCACATATGGCATTTAATTAATTAATTAATTAAATTTAAAAAATATAAGTACATAGAAGATAAATCAACCTTTGATTTGTATATATTATTATGAATATTTTAAAATATTACATAAAAGTTAAATCCTAACCATCCACTTAAATAATTAAAAAAAAATATTTTAAATTAAAGACAAATATCTATAAAATTAAGTAATTATTTTAATAACCATTATTCTTTTATTTTATAATCATTTATTTTATAATCATGTGATTGCATTGATTTTATTAAATGTATTTATTATTTATTCATATTTAAAAGTCAATATTATCGATTGTGAATAGAAAAATCATTGCCACTTGTATATTTTATATTTTTATGTAAACAAGTTACAATATCTTCAAATAAAGGGTAATATTTTGTTTTTATAAACAAATTTAAATATATTAATAAATATTAATCTTTCTATTTTAATTTTAATATATAATCTCAAATTTCATTTAGAAGTTATCATCTTAAACGTATAAAGGTTCAAGTATTCGGGGAGAATATGCTCTTTACAAATAATTTTAATCATTTAACTTAATTTATTCGACGCAGATTATCATATTTTACTTTGACTAACAACATTTTTTTCCCAGGTTTTTATTTCTCTTTCATGTTTTATTTCCCAATGTTGGTTGGATTCCAGGCCTAATTTCATTTTATCGACTAATAAATATTAAAACGTATTACTACATTATATAGCATTCATTAAAAGAATATATAATGTTATTTTCATAAACTTTAGAGTAACTTTATAGTAAAGATATTCAATTTATTAAAATGAAAAACTTATGTTCATTCATATAGATGAAATACAACCAAGTCAATATTAACATAAAACTTATTATTATTGTTAAATTTTTATATTAGTTAGATGCGTTAATAAAACATGGAGAGATAGGGTTATAAAAGTCCTTTGACTTATTTTTTCAAGACTTGTTGGTTAGAAGGTAATAGAAAAAACACATTGAAAACAACAGAATTAAGTTAAGAGAGTACATATAGAGAGGCCAAAAAAATTGAAGATTCGAATAGGAAAATCACAAACGACATTCATCCTTTGTCAGCAAAGTTACCTAGCACTGGAATATCCGAATCATTTCCTGGTGGCGAAGGAGGACGAAAGTCTTCATCAACGTGAGCTTGCATATGTTCCATCCTGCCTTCGAGATCGTCGAGCCTCTCCTGGATACTCTTCTGGTTGCAACTTAGTGATACCGGCCTATCCATCATGTGCCATTGATTGTACGGAAGGTAATTGATAAAATAAATAATTTCATTTTGGTCCTCATGTCGATCTTCTGCTAGTTTCTCTAGAATTGTGGTAAACTATTGAATTGTTTTTTCCAAAGAATTGAACAAAGGGGAAGGGTCTACTCTTCCTACAGAATGGGCTAGTTGTTGGTCCACCTCATCCACGAAATTTTGATTTTCGGACTGGGGATGATTCCTTGGCCCCGCAGCCCTAAACCCCTGCTAGCACATCCGCATTAGTGTTGCATGGGCCTCAGGCTTGCTACTGCACACGAGAAATTCAAAGCCTTATACCTTGTATACCAACTCCCATGAAGAGCCAAGATTATATCAAAATTAACAAATTTGTTACAAAAGGTGCAATGAGGATCACAAAGATACTTCCTAGTGACAGGTTGACTCCCCTTCACCAAACTTCATGGGATATAAAAACTTTCTCCTACACCAGACATACACCATATCCAGAGCCCTAGCCTATTTGACTCCCTTGTGAGCATAAGATAGCTCGCAGGCCTAGAAAAAGGAAGAGAAACCCCGATAGAGACAACCCCACCTCCATAATGGACCTCCAAGGTTGAAGTATAGCTGAGGAAAAAAAATCACTAGAAGTGGGCTAAGACTGCTAGATTCGGACCTAACCTCAAATACCATAAACCATAATATTTCTCCTACAAAAAACTAACATACTAATAGAAGAACAGAATGTGAGATTAAATTGTAGCTAGATAGGAAAATTTAACCAAGAGATTGGGAATTGGAGTGACCTCAAGCAAAGTCGCCTTGGTAGCCAGACTAAACTCCTGTCTTACCTACAAAAGTTTAAACATCCAGCCTATTTTATGTACAAGCCTCTGTGAGCCTGGGTCCCAAATTTTAATGCACTAAATCACCACCATGAAGGAGGCAGAGCAACCTAGGATAGAAGTATCACTCGTCCTTCTTGTCTTAGTTTGGAGGGTCAGGGATGACGAAGACAGAGAGCCACCTTGTACTCGTGAAGAAGCATCTCCCATCAAATTCTTACCTCTCATTACCTTATGCCACCAAAAAAATCCTATGGAACTCCATTTACCAATTATACCACTAAAATATTTTAGAACGATCGATTCCTGGTTACCACCAAAGGCATATTCAACATGTTTCATTGTTGTGTATGCCATGTTAGAAGGGGAGTAAATTCCTTGACATATACGTCAATCATTTCCAATTATTACCCTCATTGGGGAATGTTGAAAGTGTAATATTAAAATAATAGAGAAATGAAAAATAAATATTTAATGTTACTAAATAAAATAATTGAAATATTATGATATAAATTATTATGTTTATAGAATTAGAAAATTTACAAAACATTTTTTGGATTGATGTGAAATATTTTGATATAAATATATAAGTATATTTTCAAAATAGAGAAATTATTTTGATCACACAATCAATTTAGTTGAGCAAATTTCTCAACCAATACAAAACTAGAATGTATCTATTTGATAATATATCTAAACCTAACTAGATATAACAATTTCCTATAAACTAGAAAAAAAAATATTTATGAATGTGCAATCAAACCTAACTCAAGTAGGAGTTATGTACTATAACACTCCCCCTTAATAACTATTTGTCTTAATCTCAATTAGTTGAGGTCTTCCTCAATATACACTTTACAATACACATGATCCATTATGAAATAAAGTACCTCCTAACTAGAAAAGCCTATTTGTAGTCAAACTTGGCATTTCCAAATATTACTAGAATATTGAGAACCCTATAAACAAACATCTACCCATCATAATGTATGAATAATAAATGGCTACAATCACCAATCTACTAGGATGTACTTCGTATACATGATTCATGCAATCATCATATATTCATATGAATACATATACCTTTCACTTCCCATGCATCACCATCATTGTCATCCTAGGTTTTCTTGGCTTCCTCATAACCATGCTCAATTTTTTCTTGGTTTACCCTTAACCATGTTCTCAATTTTCTTAGCTTACCCTCAACAATGCATTTTATGTACCGACACCAAACATCTAGGAAACAAAAAACGTCTACAAGAATCCCTACCCATTTTTTTCATCTCTCCAAAAACATAGATCCTCATATGGTTTTCTACCTATCATGAAGAATGTCTGAAGTGGTTTTGGATGACAACAAACCATCACAAAAGTTGCTTTCAACATGACCAGAATATTCACATACAAGTTGTTTTGTCTCACTGTAAACCTGTACTATATTGTGGTTTTGAGATTACCACAAACTACATGGGATTACACATGCCTCATGAGGCTTACCTCATGAATGAGTTAGGTACATACTATTAAAAGGTCCACTCATGAAGATACCAAGTACTTGTATTCTCTAGGACCACTAGATCAACTCAAAACATGACAAAATAGAGTTAAAAAAGTAATGTGTGATTCACATTACAATATGGTCATGAGTCTATTCCACAACACTCACAAAATTTTAAATTTGATTTCTGCCATCATTTGACTTCCATTGTTATCATCTACATCATTAAAATAATCATTATGACGATCTATCCTTTTATTCTACATTGTGGATTACATCTGCATCTTCACTTATGCATTATTCACTTGTGTATTTTTCTTCTTCTTTTTGTGCATGTAGAAAAAAAAATTAGTACACAAAATTGATCATTGATGTCCATATTAAAACAAATACATATATAGAATAGATGGGTGTCATCCTTTATATTTCGGACTTCTCTAGGAATCATTATCACCTACTTGGTTGATCAAAATGTTAAACTATCTTTAAATTAGTTGTTCACATTTTGAAATTATTTCATCTCATGTTCGCCCCATCATTGAAGACTCAATTTTTTTTATTCCACATCAAGCTTAGCTAGGAGTCCACTTGCCTGCCTGATACAAGTTTTAGTAATTTTAATGACTTAATATCACATCCAGTCTATACATAAGACAAATGAATCCTAAATAAGTACATGTGCTATCACACTAAGGTATGTAGGTATGGCTCAACAGAACTTACAAACATATAGGTAGATGACTTAATTATGACTAGATATAGATGACATAGAAAGAAACTTCTAGGGTGTCACGCTGATCCAGGGTAAATTTTTGATACCCTTAATCAAGACCTTTTACTTCGGTTGATTGTTAGAATTGCATTTAATTAAAACATTAATGAACATAAATGAAGAATGGCTTTCTGTAAAGAAGAGGACATATCATATTAATATCAACAATCATCAGAACACATTGTTTGATAATGGAGTTCATCGAGGAGGGACTACATCTCTGGGCCTCAGTGTCAAGATGGTGTATGCCACTGCATTAAGTATTGTAAGAAGAAGATATACATGGATATGTTTTCTCTGACATACAAGAAAAATTCCCTCATGCAGGAGTGGCTAGAACTATCTATGAGAAATTCCACCGCATAACTCTCATGCATAAAAATGACTCCTATCGGTATGAAAATCGCTCACACATAAAGACTATGAGTATCCCACCAACATGGAAAACAAGGGATCTCAATGACTTATGTGTGACACGGAGTATCCCGCCAACATGGCATAAAAGGGATCTCAACAACATACATAAATATCCTGCCAATATGGCATCAGGGGATCTCAAAAATAATACAAGTCCATGACAGAAAGTACATCAATAAAAAAACAAGACAAGATCCCATGACTCATACATCAACAAGGATCTGTACAACACTAAGCATCTCAAGAACAAAGAAGTACATGAAATCAACTCATCATATACCTCATGCTGAAGATGACTAAACAATGGCTACTACTGCTGATGGATCTGAAAACACCATCAATCTCATGGCATCGAAAGGTGTGAAAACAACTTCTCACTTCCTGAAAACTGACACCTACAACTTCACTTCAAAAAGTGGCTGAAAAATAAAAAGATCAGATGAGAAATATAAATATTCCATCATATTTGTGACGTTGAGTAGTGCAAAAATGACTATCCATTTTCTAAATTCTGATGAAGTGAAGATGTGGGGCAAAAAAGAATCTTTTAGATTCCCCCTAGATTCCTCCATGATGCTTCTCCATGGGTGGACTGGAAATATACAACTCAAAAGGTGAATTTGACCTTGCCATTGCGTTCCATGTAAAAAACGATGAAAAATGACTGTAAACTTGAATATATTTCGACATGGAGAAAATTTACAATCTGGGAAAGTTTCAAGGCTCATGGTTTTGCCGTCATAATTACGGCTCCACGCTTATGGTTCCACCTGCAAATTGCCTCAATCCACGTGCGCGTTCCTCCTCTAGCTTTGCCTTCCCGCACTACTGAATTGAATGGTTTAATTAATAAAGTTGGGCGAAATTTCCCAAGAAGTTGGTTGGGTGCGTTCGATAAAGATCCAAATTGTAGGGAGGAGGTTAGGAAGTCAAACCTCGCTTCCTCCCGCAATTCGAATGAGTTTTTTAAAAACCAACGAATAATATTTTTAAAACCCTACAGTTTTTAATTATAATAAGGTTGGGGGGGGTCACGCCGGCATCGGGTGATCCCCCCCTTAATTCCGTCAGTTGTTATGTTACCACGTAAGTCATTGTGGGTTTGGCAGTGGGATTGACAACCACCACCCACCCATATATGTTTATAATGGTGCTTTATAGTGTGGAGTGGGCTTGGGATGTGGGGTCACAGCCATTGGCCCCACCCATAAATAATATATGGTGCGGTTAAGTGGTTGGGGGTCCAGCGGGGTCATGACCGCCGACCCCTATTAATACATTATTTTTTTAGTTGACCATTGGATATATGTGGGTCCCGACAGGGGTCATGGCCTGCTGACCCACTTTTTTTAATATTTTTTTCAATTTTTAAAACCAACTGTACATTTTTGGAAATTTGGATTTTGACCATAGGAGTGAATTTACATAGGCAACAATTTCTCCTGGAATCTGGCCTGAGCTTGCCAGAATCTAGTAGCCATGGCAAAGGTTGAATTTGTGCCTTCTTTAAGGCTGCCCAGTCATCTAAGTCAACCAAAAACTTTGACCGCTCCTAACTTTCGTAATGAGCTCGGTTCGACGAACCATTCACACCATTGTGATTAGGACAACGGGATCTACAACCTAAACTTGGTTCGAGAACAATCCAAACACTTTGAATTTTGAGCCCTCTTTATCCTGTGTGTGTCTCTGGAGCCACCTGGATCACAGGCACAGCTAGTTATGCACCCCATACAACACATCATTTCAGTTAAAGTAAAATAAGAGCTTTAGATGCTTTACTAAATGCACACTTACAAACACATTGACATTTCATTATTATGGATCACTTTTGGTTCACAGATGTTGCTACTTGTGATGTTTCAACAAAAAAAGGTATTTTATTATGTTGTATAGTAGGAAATGTCTACTTATGTGACGAAAACATAGGTTGTAGATTCCTCCTCCATAATTGTTCACATCATAGGTGTCTTCATCACCATATTCTTCTTCTTGGTTCAATCTTGGATCTCCATACTTTATTGTCATTTTTTAGAATTGTGAAATCTAAAAATAAACTTCATGTTGAGGCCACAAATTTCAATATGTTTATGTATTTTAATGCCAAAATTCCTTCAAATATACTCGCTTAAAAGTAACATTTAGACCCTCTTTTCATATAATCACTTTCCACTTTCCCATGTGAATGGAATAGCAATATTCAAACTACCTTTTAAATATAATCACTTTCCCGTGTTAATGAAATTTCCAAACCCAATTATTTATGTCCTTCATGAAACCACTAATAAAACAATAAACCCTCTTTGATTCTTGCGGGCGTGGTATTGTCATTAACATTATTCCTAATCGCTTTTATAGATTCTATTGGAACTGTGGCTTGGAATCCAACACTCAGGCCGAACTTTTTTCTCTTTGGGGTTCCTACACTATGCATTTTGGTTTGATCTCATGTCCCTCACTATTTTTGGCGACTCCAAACCAGCTATATATTGGGCTAACAACAGGGGCTCCTTAAATTCTTCAGCTCTTGATACTTGAAAGCTCTACATCAAAGCTATGTCTGTTGAATTCCATCATCTCTCCATCCTGCATATCTATAGAATTCAAAACAGTGAAGCTGATTTCCTTTCTAAATTGGGTTGCAACTCTATCCCGGATCGGATTATCTTCCGAAAATTCAACTTTGACAAAAATACAAGGGAAGGATTCATCCGAATTTAACAAGGTCCAATTGCATGAAGGGGTGCTTTGCCTCCCCTGTTTTATCTTCTCGATTGATCCTCTATAGTATTATTTGGTTGTAATGTCTTTTGTTATATGCTTTTAGTCGTTGTCAAGGCTGAATTGTAATTTCTATGAACATGTTTTGTATTTTTGTTACTCTAGATCCATGATGACTCGATCAATTATTTGCATTTTCTCTATTCAATTTGGTGATTGATAATTATTTTATGTGATATATATACTTTCTCATTCTTCTTAATAGAAAACCGTTTTCTCTTCTGAAAAAAAAAAACCTCTAAACACATTTATCAAAGCCAAACTAAGTCGTTGGTTTAAAATAACACTTTGTGTTTCATCGAATATGCACATATTAAAGTGATTACACTTACCAAGGTATTAGCATGCCATTAAAAGACATATCCCTTCATTCAGAAGTTGTGCCCTTTTATTTATACACTCGAATTCTCTATAATTAGCTAGACATCCCACCTTTAACTAGGCCCATAGAAGTTCCTACTTCAAATGTAGTCAGCAAAACAAAACGAGCACCCTACTCCAATGAATTCTAAAAGTTGTACACAACGCTTCCACATGACCAACATCTTTTAACATTCCTTAGTACTGATTCTATTGACAACAATTTACACCTTCAATTCGTAGCCGCAAAGATGCGTTCAAGTCCTAACTTGTGTTGTTTATTTCCATGTACTCTTTGTCTTTCCTGGTGTTAAATTTGTCTTGGTATGCAATAAGAAGACTTCAGATGCATCTCTGAGCCGAAATGGGCTAGCCGAGGCAGCATTGGGTCGTGGTCTTAAAATGTTTGTAGTGGCTAGCATTTCTTCCGGTCATGCCAACCCTGCGATCACATTACGCTCATCGGCAGTGTTTTCTACGTGCCATCGCTCAACTTCTCTGCACCGTCGTTTCCTCACATGAAGAAGACACACAAAAGGAATCAAGTGATACTTAATGGATTGGTGAAAATCCACACAAACATGCTATACACAGAGCTGGACGATCCCGCAATTCCCATCGCAACTTGTGCTTTCCACGCACTCTGTAGCATCCCAAATCAAGAACACACGCAACGAGGATCCACATTACCATAATATTGCAACAAAAACCACGCACACGTATTTAGCTTGAATTTGACACATTACAAATCGTTGATAGATAAACACACTACTGCAAAACACGTAGCATCATTTCTGGTAAAGTTTACTTCTATTGTCAATTTATTTGGGCCCTTTACCAGGAACTCAGCCTAGTACACCTCTAATACCAAATTAGAAAATTCAAAAAACTGCTCACCCAATTAATTAATCAAATAATATTACATACCTATATAAATACATAGGTGCTTTTTCACGTTAGAAAAACTTTCAATTTCCGCAATCAATTTAGTTAAATCAAATCTCTCAATGAAAGACAAATTTAAGAAGTATTTAAGTAGAGAATATCTCTCAACACCAATCTAAGAAATATGTAGGTGGAGAATATCTCTCAACTTAACTAAATTGAACAATCTCATACAAACAAATTATGAACAAATTCCTCAAATCAACAATCTATTTATGAAATGATAAGGAGTTATATTGTCATTTCTGTAATGAATGTTGGCAAATTAATATTTCTTTTAATCCAAAATTTTATTTTAGGGTAATAAATGAAAGATGTGCATCAATAATGAAATTTTAAATATTAACTATCTTTTATTTTTAAATTCATATTTATTTTTTAATATTTACATAATAAAATTATAAAATTATCAAATAACAAATGTCATCTTATATATCAACAAATTAATACATTATCAAATTTTAAATAATTACACAAATTATTAATTAAGACAAATTATGCAAATTATCAAACAACAAGTTCATTGATAGTGCGAGTCTTTTCAGTATTTCAATATCATTGATAATTAAATTTAACAATATATTTGATTAAATAATCTCAAATTAAATAAAAATGTGTAATTTAATTATTATGCATTTTTTTTTGCTATATTTTTGGGTAATCTTTGTTTAAAATTTGGAAAATTTTATGAAAAATTTAGTTGTACAATTTGGAAAATCCAAATGTCTTGAGGTTCTTTAAACTTTTAATTGATTTATATATTCCAAAACATATTTTAGATAACATGAAATCACAATCTCTCACAAAATTGTATTTCCAAAATTCAGATATATTAAAATTTAAAAATAATATATTTATTTACATATAGTATAAAAATTCTTATTATATTTATATTGGAATTATCTTGAGTAGTTGGGTGTAATGGTTATCTTCTCCATTTTAGTTTAAACACCTACAGCTGCTTTTTTTTATTCTTGATAAGTATTCATGGAATCTTTTCAAGATCAAAATAGTTTTATTGAGTTAAAAAGTAAGGAAGCAAGATAGAGTAACACATATTGTGCAATTCAGATTTAATAGTGTTTTTTTCTCTTCAAACCCCTTAGTGTCACAATTTCACTCTGGAGCTAGTTTTATTGAGTTAAAATTTCAAGGAGGATGATAAGTCAAAAAATATTCTGAAATTTAGATCTAATAGTGATTTTCATCTTCAAAACCCTTAGTGTTATAATTTCACTTTGTGCTCATCTAAATTAGTACTTTTTTAAGTAATATTTATCTTTTTCTTAACCCCAATTAATACTTATTTTACTAATATTTATCATTGAAATGGGATTAATCACCTTTGTTGGACACCTGATCTGGTAAGGGTTTTGTGCACTTGTCTTCTAATGCTCCTGTTAGAGATTCTAATGCTCCATTAAATTTGATGTCTGTCAGAAACCCATGTCTTCAATGTGTATATGAGTTAACGCTCCAATAATTTGGCCTCCGTCAGAAATCCATTTTCTCATTTTTGGGCACTATCTGCTTTTGTCAGCCCTTGGCACACTGTCAAATCATAAGAAACAGGTTCTTAAATTGACCATTTCTCACGGGCTCATTGTTTGAACTGATTACCTGGTAAAGCAACTATATGGTTTTGGAGTTTCCTTCTTCTCCTACAAAATTGTTAGAAAATACTTCCATATATATACACAGAGAGAGAACGAATCCTTACATTGGAGTCACACTGGAGAGTGAAATTGGTTTACATATGATCAGTGTTGCATGACCAACATTTGCGTCTCTTTTAACGTAAGGGTAAAATCACATACGGACTTGAGACGTTTGGGGTTCTCTATGTAAAATCGCAACACCTGTGTGAGGTGAACATATTCGGCAACATCTTCTGGACTAGAAGATTTATATTGCTCTGTTTCCAAGCCATCAATTCTGACAGTCTTTCCAGGCCATCAATTCTGACAGTCACTAGCTGCCCAAGATGGAATTGTGTGAGAGAGTGTTTGATATTTATGCTCTCTAAATTGAAACAAAGTGCGTTTTGTGCATTGAAGGTTGGTCGTTGCGTTGAATATGCATTGATTTTGTGTCAGAGAGTGTTTGATATTTATGCTCAGAAATGGAATTTGACGGGCATTTTTGCACGTCATAGGAGTTTTTCTCGTATTTGACTGTTGAATTTTGTGATGACCGTTTTCCGTTACGTGCAGAGAGACATGATTTTTAGAAAACTTTTTTATGCTTATTTATTTTTCATTTACTAATTTGTTTTTTTCAAGTTGACTCTCACCGAACTACGCAATTACAATTCCGGTCTCTGCAACCACAATCAATTCGCCACTGGAATAAGGAAAAGGTACCTTTCTTGCATTTAAAAATATCAGTGGGTGACTGGGTTGAGTATGTGGCTCACTAGAAAATGGTGTAAGTTTGAAATTGGTGAAATTGGTAGTTACAATTCTGGTCTCTGCAACCACAATCAATTCGCCACTGGAATAAGAGAAAGTTACCTTTCTTGCATTTAAAAATATCAGTTGGTGACTGCGTTGAGTATGTGGTTCACTAGAAAATGGTGTAAGTTTGAAATTGGTGAAATTGGTATAAATTTAATAATAGATCATTATTGATATTTTTAAATTAGAATTGATTTTGTTTTCCGTTATTTTTATAGAAAGTACACCACAGCGTAATCTAAACACAAAAAATGCAACCCATTCTCCTGAATTTCTAACCGATTGGTCAATTCTTTGTAAAATATAGACAAAGCACGAGTCCTCCAGCAGCGATAAAATTATTCCCAAATATACCGAATAAACTAATTCAATTTGAGAAAAAAAACTTAACACACTCAGCAACTTAAGAAACTCCTCCCTCATTATCTCATTTACTCACTCACGAGTCACAATGCACTCCACCACTTTACACCCAGCCAGACTGTCACATATATTATATGTTCATGGCCTTGAGCACAACAGGGCCGGGCAAGGCATCATTTCTCTCAGATTCTGCCCTCCCCATCCATTCACATTTCTTATTGCAATAAAAATATTGACATTATATTGGTCATTGAGCGATGTGTTTAAACCCAAAGTACCAAATCGAAATGAAAAGGCGGAGAAGAGTCATCTCAAGGCATATGTCCATGCATACTTGAGGCCAGCTCAAGATTGGCTGCTCTGAGAATACCAGGTTAGGCATTGAATTCTTTTCTTTGGACACTGTGGGTTTGAGTTTTTGGAAAGCTTTTATTTTTTTATTTCATAAAGTAGGTTCAAACGGCTGAGTAATTTATTTTAATGCAAAGTATATCCAACCTCCAAGTTTTTTAGTTTCAAATTAACGCCGATTCCCTGAGCTATAGTCCATTATATATTATCTTTTACCCACCGTGCATAATATGCTCAAATATGTCTTTCTCCGTTTGAAAATATGTCCAGCCAAAAGAAATGGCATTTTACAAATATGTCCAGCTAACAGAAAATGGTATAAAAAAACAAATAGAATGCAACATAAATTATTAATATTTAGGAGAATAATATGAGCATCATTGTAATAATGTCTCCAATTATATGAACCAAAAACATTGTTGTAGGAAGCTAAGGCATCTATTGCCCAACCGATTAAGGACATTGTTAAATAAGAATGATGTTTATCTTTTATGTTGCTTTTATGTTGAAAATATGTTTAGCCAAAAGAAATGGTATTTTATAGAAATGGTATTTTATAAATGTGTTCAATTAACAGAAAATTGAATCAAGCAAACAAAAAGAATATTATAAAAATTATTAATATTTATTTAGGAAAGATATTTATACATTTTGAGTTGGTCTAATGGTTAAGAGAATGTATTTTTTAAGGTAGAGTATATGTCTTTGTAGATTTAGCAGTCAAATAGCAGCACTGAAAATCACTTTTGAAAGAAAAATTTTAAACATAACCTAACGAGAAACATAAAAACCCAAAACATTAAAAAATATTATATGACGAGTAAAAAGAAATCCAAATTCCAACACTGTTTATGCTTTCTACATTGAAACAAAGTGAGTTTTGTGCATTGAATGTTGGTCGTTGCGTTGAACAGGCATTGATTTCGTCCCTCTGCTGAGAACAATTTAACTGTATCACCACTAAACCTACACTAAACCACCGTTTGAAGTTTTGAAGGTCGAGCATGTTGAACACTGGTTCCTTTCCTCTGTTAGTGTATTGTATGCATGAGGTATATGATCCATGCGATTGTTTTGTCCTTGGATGAATTTACTGTGCGTTGAAAATTCCAATGTGTGTGCCTGATCGGTTCATTCTTTGTGTAGCGCTTTGAAATGGTTGTTTTATTTAAATGTCGTGTGTGATTGGCATGGCTGTGGTATGTGATGGTGTATTCATTTTTATGTGTTTGCTGGAATGAAGCCATGAATATTCTTTGCGATGATTAACATAATTATCACCTGAACGTTGGTTCGTTGGTCCATTGGGATATGTTACAATGTAAGTGTTGAACTGTTACTCGTTACTCGTTGGAAAAAACTTGGTGATTTATGATATGTCAGATACGTACCTCCTGTAATATTAGCTAGTGTTCTATTGTTATGTGTTGATAGTGCATTTCTATATGTGTTGGCTGTCATATGTTTGAATATTGAACTATTGTTGATGTTGAGTCTTTAAAGTTCTTGTTATGTGCTTTGGTCGGTTTCTCTCTATATGTTGGAGTCGTGACATAATTATGTGATGTATGTGTACTATATATTGAGTGTGTTGATTCATTTATGTGTCACGTTGAACTTGTATTATTTTTTAATTGGTTTACATTTATGAGCTGGTTACACATTAAATGTGTTGAAGTCTGTGCACTTATTATTGTCAGCACGATTGTTTGTGCTCGAATACTTTGAGGTTATGTTGATATGTTATTATATTGGAGCACCCTGCATGTTATTGTAGGTTGAAGGATCAAATCCTTTGAAATTGAAGATTTCAGCCGTGAAATTGACGAATGATATTTTAAGATTTGGTAGCAATGGAAGACTTCAAGCTGTTTAATGACTAATCTTTATTTTAGCGTGTTAGATTGAAATTTTATGATAATTTGTTGGACAGCTGGTATTATTTTTTTTTCGAATCTTCAATAACGTGGGATTTTGTCTAGTCTTGCTGCAACTTTCACTATATTATTGAATCTTTATTTTTTCTCATAATGTCGAACTTATGATGTATTAGAATTGTAAAAATTGAATGTATTGTAGATGAGATTGTAAAAATCAGCAAGAACACTCTTTCTCACATTAGAATTCATCTGCAAAATGCACATCACAAGACTGTTTTTTTTGCAACTAGAATCTGTATTCCAATAAGATGAATTAGCATAAGATTTCTCATTTTGAACTATTTTTTTCAGAACAACCCTCTATTTTATTTTGAAATAGAATCTCATTGAAAGTAATGATATCCATAACATTGAGATTGATTTAGATCAAGTGCCCACTGCAAGAGAAGATTTGCATGCAGATGCAGAAGTCCTAACGACATTTCACGAGCCCATTATTACAACTTGGAAGGAGCTTTCCAACAACAAGCACAAAACAAGTATTGGATATGATAATGATGTGTCCCTTCATATTCCAGACTATCCCAACGTAATCCAGTTTTAGAGTATAGGATTTCTTCGTGACAACTCATATTCACATGTTCTTTCTCCTCCTCGAGAACTAGAAATTCTAAAATTTTAAAATTGTGATGGAGTTGTCCATGTGAAAGATTATTTCTTTCATATTCACCCATGTAAGAATTTACATAAAAATACTCATCATTCAAACAAATTCTTCAGAAACAAGCCTCATGAAAGAACGATAATTCACCTTGTAAGGATCACTTCTTGGCAATGGGCTTCAACAAGCAAGAAGATATTTTGGTCATACCACAACATTTGTTCACACGTATTGAAAATTCTTTCAGTTTATTTCTCTTCATATTTTCTCATGGTATCTGACAAGGAGTAATTTATGGTAATATATAATATTTAAAGATAAATCAAGCGAGCCTTAGCCACAAGTTAAGCATACTACCTCAGCCTAGAGCCAGCATTAGCCATACCAATATTCAAATATGTATCCAGAGAATCCCATGAGCATGCATTATGGTTGGTGTTCTTCCTTAAAACACCATAGGTTGAGACCTCAATGATCTTGTTAGGTCTCTATATTACCAGTGTAGTCCCTATTGTTGTTATTTTAGCCCCCTTATTTTTATTTTTGTACCCTTGTAACCCCCATACTATTAGTATTGTGCCCTTACATTATTACTTTTAGGTCGGCAAGGATTATATTGTGACCCCATGGACTCCTATATATAGAAAGAGGTTTTGTCATTTGTATAATCTAAGAATTGTTCATTTATGTAATTTAAAGGAGGTTTACCCCTCGAAGTAGCTTATTTCTAAGGCGTTGATCTCTATTTTTTCTATTTTTGGAGCTAGTTTCATAACATTTGGTGTCAGAGCTTTGGATTCTAGGTTTTCGCTGCTCCAAACATGTCATCGTGGAATTTTTGCTATAAATTTATTTTTACGAAGGTTCAGAAGTTGAAATTTGTACCACGAGAAGCTGAAATCTGGAAGAACTTTTTGTAAAAATTTCAGATCTTAGTTTGCAATATCTTCGGAGATATGATCTATGGAAGTTAGGGTTTTTGTAGGCTCTCAAATTTCATCTAAAGAGATGACCTTGGGAATATAGTCATAACTCGCTCTCCGAGCATTAGATTGGATTTCTATAAAAAGTGGCCAAAAGTGCACGGACATTAGTTTCCTCTATATCAATTTCAGAGCCGAAGCAGGAAACAGTGACACGTGGCACGTCGTACATGTTCACTCTACTAAATCAGCCCATAATTAGGTCAGTGTGAAAGATTGGGCATAAATTTGTCTTGAAGCATCCAAATCATTTCAAACTTGTGGCATTCGAAAGAAGATTCAAAGGACTACTACAGGAACAAATTTCAGATATTGAAGATCCAAAATCACAGAGATAATTCAGTTTTAATATCGATCTCCTCAAAATCGAGAAAAATGTGTGTACTTTTCTTTCAAATTGCATAAGTCATGTTTGAAAAAACAGTTTGAAGTGATTCCAAGGGCATTTTTAAGCATAGATATCAGTATTGGGTTCTAAAATCCCCCCTAGAAAGCATTTAACACCCATTAAGCTCTCATAATACTCTACTGTGACTCATGAAGATGAAGAAGTGCAACATGATATATCAAAATTACAAGAGCAAGTGCAACAAATTTCGCTCCCGCAAAGAGCAACAAAAATGAAATGGATGTTTTGAAGAAAGGCATAGGAGCTAAGATTGATAGTTTGGAGGAGGGCATGGAAGCTAATATGGATGGGTTGTAGAAAGGTGTAGAAGCTATAATGGATGGTTTGAAGAAGGGTATGAAAGAAAAAATGGAAGGTTTTAAGGAAGACATGGAAGGTTTGAAGGAAGGTTTGATAAAGTTGATACAAGAAATTATTCCTATGGGAAAAATATAGTGGGGGAAACTCATGATGAGAGAAAAATAAATGTTAATCGTGATTTCATAAACGCAAATGTTGGATGGAATACAAACCATATTCCAAAGATCGATATGAGGAAGCTTGATGGAAAGGATCCCTTAACATGGATACTACAGATGGAACAATATTTTGATCTCAATAATGTGCAAAACACATAAAAGGTATGCATTGTAACTTTATATTTAGAACAAAATACATTTGTATGGTATCGATGAATTTTCTCCCATAAAAAAATTGTTACTTGGTCAATTTTTACGGAGGAAACGATAGCACAATATGAGGACACAAAGAGAAAAAACTTCTTTAGCCAATTGATAAATCTCAAACAAAAGTGTTCAATGGTGGAGCACATTCAGGACATCCCAAAAATTGAATGTAAGGGTAGCCGATATTCTAGAGGAACATGGGATTGATGTATTCATAGGGACTTTAAAGGATAACATCCAACATGAGGTTTGCCTTTGGCAACCTGATTCATTGGAGAAGGAATTTAGGCTGGCAAAAAAAATTGAATATAAAATTATGGCAACAAGGAAGCCTACCACTCACATCTATAAAAATGGAAGTGTTGCTACTCGTAGACTTCCACAACTTACAGGGTTGACACCACAACAATTGGAAGAGAAAGTAGAAAAAGGGCTTTTCTACAATTGTGATATAAAATACACTAAAGGTGATAAGTGCGTTGAAAAGAAATTACTTTACATAGATTGTGAAGAGGAGGAAGAAAATGAATAAGAAACTTCAAAAGAAGAGGATATACACCATGCACCAACCCTAGATAAAGAAGAAATGGGTCCAACCATATCGTGTAATACAATGGCAGGAATTACCACTCCTCAAACTCTCAAGGTAGAAGGACATATCAAGAAGAAAAAGGTAATAGTGTTGATTGATTCATGTAGTACTCATAATTTTATTCATTGTAAGGTAGCCAAGGAATTGAATTTCTTCCTGTACCCAACACTAGAATGTCAAGTGATGGTTGCAAATGGAGGAACTAGAAATTGATCTGGAAAATGACATAATATCAAGCTAACCATGGGAGAATATGTATTGAATAGTATAATGCTTTCCATTCCAATGGGAGTTGTTGATGTTGTACTACGAGTACAATGGTTACAATCTTTGGGGATGGTAGCTTTAATTGTTGAAGAACATTTCTTGAATTTGTTTCTGAATGGAAAGGAAGTCGAATCATGGGGTATCACAGGGAATATGGGAAATATAATAAGCTCTAATTTCATGACAAAACTTCTGAAGAAATAAAAACAAGGCATAATTGCACAATTATGCTCACTAGAAGTTCCAACATCAAAATCATCTATTTCTCAAGACCTCCAAAAAGTCTTGGACAATCATCCCAAGGTGTTTGAAACTGCCAAAGGACTCCCACCTATTCGTGGTCATGATCATGTTATTCATTTGATTCCAGGAAGTGTTCCTACAAACATCAGGCCTTACATATATCCTTATGTACAAAAGAGCGAAATTGAACGTATGATTGTAGAAATGTTAGAGGCTGGTATAATTCAACCTAATCAAAGTTATTTCTCTGCTCCAGTATTATTCGTGCACAAGAAGGATGGATCATGGCGCATGTGTCCGGCTTATAGGGAGCTTAATAAGCTCAATATTAAAGATAAATTTTCCATTCCTGTGATTGATTAATTATTGATGAATTACATGGACAAACTTATTTTACCAAGTTGCATCTTCGTTCAGGATATCATCATATTAGAATGAAGACTAAATATATTCCGAAAAAAACATTTCGAACTCATGACGGTCATTATGAATTTTTGGTCATGCCTTTTGGCCTTACCAATGCACCTTCTACATTTCAAGGGCTGGTGAATTTCATTTTCAAACCCTTACTTAGAAAATTTGTGTTAGCATTTTTTTCTGATATCCTAATCTACAACAGGTGTTGGAAGGATCATTTTCAACATGTTGACAGGGTGTGCAAACTGTTAGAGGAGAAATAGTTATATGAAAAAACCTCCAAATGTTTCTTTGGAGTACAAGAGGTGGAATATCTTGGTCATATTGTATCTCATAAGGGTGTTAAGGTAGACCCTAAAAAAATTAAAGCCTTTAAGGAATGGAAAGTCCCCAAAACCATAAATAAGTTGCGAGGATTTCTCGGGTTAAGAGGGTATTATCGCAAGTTTGTTAATAATTAAGGGATAATAACAACACCTCCAACAACATTATTGAATAAACATGCCTTTTCTTGGATTCCTGAAGAAACTAAGGCCTTTGAACATCTTAAGCAAGCAATGTTCCTAGCACCGGTATTAGCTATGCCAAACTTCACAAAAACCTTTATTGTGGAATGTGATTCCTCAAGAAATGGAATTGGTGTTGTTTTAATGCAAGAAGGAAGACCTATTTCTTTTTAGAGGCATCCAATCAAAGGAAAGTATTTACAAAAATAAATTTATGAGAATGAAATGTTGGCAACACTACATGCACTAAAGAAATGGCGACCTTACCTAATGGGTAGACACTTCAAGCTAAAAAATTATCAGGATAGTCTTAATAACTTTTTGGAACAAAGAATATCTTGAGAAGAGAAGAAAAAATTGGTTACAAAGTTGTTGGGTTATGACTTTGAAATCATCTACAAAAAAAGGGAAGCCAAATGTTGTTGCAGATGTACTCTCAAGAAACGATGAAGAGGTGGAAGCATTGCTTTGTGCCACTTATATTATCCAACCAGATTGGATAATTGAAGCAAGGGATGAATCGAAGAAGGACGAAGAAGTGTGAACACTCATTCAAAACTTCCAGCAATATCTTAGTACATCTAATACATTTATTTGGAAAATTGATTCCTTATGGTAAAAAGATCACTTATATCTTTGTAATAATTCGTAACAAAAAGAAAATATTCTTTTGTAATTGCACACTTATCCTTTAGGAGGACACTCGAGATTTTTAAAAACTTACCATAGTGTGAAGAAAGAATTTTTCTGGGATGAACTTAAATATGATATTTAAAATATTGTGGTGGAATGGATGGTTTGTCGGCAAAATAAAGTTGAGACAATTAAGATCCCGGGTCGTCCACATCCTTTATACATTCCAAGTCAACATTGGGAGGAGATCTCAATGGATTTTAGCACAAGTTTACGTAAGTCTGAAGGAAAGTGTGTCATCATGGTGGTAGTTGATAGACTTTCCTAGTATCCACACTTTTGTGAATTATCTCATCCATTTAGATAAAGTATAGTTGCTACTACATTTATAGAAACAATTCAAAATCTACATGGTAACCCAAAGATTATTTTCTTTTTTGGGTACTCATCTAGCTCATAGCTCATCTTATCATCCTCAAACCGATGGTCAAACTCAGATAGTGAACAAATGTTTACAAGTATATCCTCATTGTTTTGTATCTGATAAACAAACACAATGGGTCAAGTGTTTACCTCTGGTTGAATGGTGGTATAACACTTCCTTCAATACTGTAGCAAAAACGACCCCATTTATGGCACTTTCTAGATATCGTCCACCGTCCATCACATCATCTTTAAGAGAAAATTATAAGGTTCAAGCAATGGAAGATCACACCGAGCATCAAAAACAAGTTCTCCAAATCTTAAAGGATCACCTAAATTTGGCACAAAATCGAATGAAACATAAATCATATCAACATCACTTTGAGAGAAGTTTTGATGTAGGAGACTTCGCATTTTTATAGCTACAACCATACAAAAAAAATATCCCTCAAGCAAGCTAAGAAGGATAATAAATTATTGCCAAAGTACTATGTTCCTTACAAGGTGTTGCAAAAGTTTGGTACCATGGCATACAACTTGGATCTTCCCGCTTCTTCGCAAGTGAAACCATTTTTCCATGTTTCATATCTAAAAAACGTTATAGGTGACAAACTTCCAATTAAAACAATATTGCCAAAACTTGATGAGGAAGGAAAATTCATATTGGAACCTTCAAGAGTCACGAAACAAGAACTCTACACCTACGAAATCAATCAATTTTAGAGTATGTCATAAAGTGAAAGAATTGTCCCACTAAATATTATACATGGGAGGATGATAATTTTATACAGAAGCATCCAAAGCTACTCAAGCATTTAGGGCAACACTTTTTTGAAAGAGAGGAGCATGTTAGGTCCCTATATTACTAGTGTAGTCCCTTGTAGTTGTTAGTGTAGTCCCCTTATTGTTATTGTCGTACCCCTGTAACCCCCATATTTTTAGTATTCTGCCCTTACATTGTTATTGTTAGGTCAGATAGGATTATATTGTGACCCCAAGGACTCCTATATATAGAAGGAGGTTTTTTCATTTATATCATCCAAGAATTTCTCATTTATCTAATGAAAAGGAGGTTTCCCCTTGAAGTGGATTATTTCTAAGGTGTTGATCTCTCTTTTCTTCTATTTTTGGAGTTGGTTTCATAACGTTTTTCCCTTTTTCAAAAGCTAGGGAGCACTTCCTCTAGCAGAGGACTTCAGCTTCTAGCTATATTTAGAATTGTCCAAGAACTACATCAATCATTCTAGGTCGATACCTCAATGGTCTCTCTTTTCAAAACAATAGGGAGAACTTCCTCTAGTAGAAGAATTTAACTTGTATTCATAATTGGAAGTTTTCAATGTTGGTGGTCATCCTTAAAAAACCATCGATTGAGACCTTGAGTACTCCCACCTATACCATCATTTCAGAGAACATAATTAGCTAATTCTTGCCATGCATTTTACATATTTGTATTAGAGCTCTCTTCTTGGACTCATATATACCCCTTTATATTAAGGGTGGGAATGTTGGACACCTAATATCCTAATTGTTTTGGGTGTGGAATATTAAGAGTCGTTGGAGTCCAAGAGACCACTTAGTATATGAAAACAAAGGGTCATAATATATTGTATGAATATATATCATTGTGAATAAATGAAACATAAACGTATATATCATATCTTGTCTATTATTTTGTGTTTTTTAACAACCTCTTTGCATCATCTTAATTTCCTTTGTCTCTCTAACTACTTATCACACCAGAATTTCCCCTTGAACTTAGAGGTTATAATATTTTAATACTATTCATATTCTAAAAAATGTTCTATTTCTTTATGTGCAAATGGTCTATTGAAGTTCAAGCATCCTCATGGAATCCTTGCTTGAGTTGAAGGTGTTTTAAGCCATTGAAATAATTTTACGAAGCCTCTTTTCTACATGTTGTATAACCTCTTTTTATACGTTAGATATGCAGTCATAGCAATCGTCGCATTAGGGAAAATGTTTGATGATGAAGATGATATGATATGATGTATTTCCTTTCATTTTGATATTATAGATTATAACTTGATTTTGGTTTAGTTCTATATTTATCAAAGACTCTTTAGATGTGATGCATCATGAAAAGCCACATCCACATAAAAATGGGAGTAATGAGAGTCTCAAAGAAGAGTTTTTTTTTTTTTTAAATCCCATCTCCAAAGTTCTACCAATTACAATTACTTTCAACTCCACAATAAACTTACCATATTTCATCAATTCTTCTTACAATGCTATAATTCTTATTGAGCTTGTGAATGATGTCGATTTTGAGATATTTGTAAGAGGGGAATTTTGCCAAGTTCTTGTTTCCATATACAAAAGTATCATACGTGATCTTTCTAGGTCTAATTATAGTGATCTTAAATTTATGAACATTAATTGTTGTACTCATATTGGAATGAATATATTGGCCTGTTCTGAGTTAGTTTCTAATATTGTAAGGAATACTTGTCAAAGGAAAAATATCATTACCATAGGGAAAGAGATTGATGAATGTAATAGTTAAAGATAGGTCAACACAATTTTCTTCATCTAAATCCTTTTCCAACTTATCAATTTCTATATACTGAAAAAAATAGGGAAAAGAGGCCACCCTTTCCTGATTCAAATATTGCAATTAATATCTTATGACGAACCTTCAATGGTCCTCAACTTGGAAACAATATTCTCATACAACCTTATTCCAATATCCTATAATGCTTAGGGAACCTTTATCTCTTCTAACCTCTTATGAAGTTCGTCTTGAGAATGATATCAAAACTTTTTTCTAAATTCAACAAACAAACTAGGGGGATAAATCTTATTATTTTGGTAATTTTAGAAATGATCCTAAGAGTAACACGGTTTTCCACAGTTGAATGATATCTCCTAAACTTGACTTGTCCTCAAGGCTTTCAATCCATAGGCTAATCTTCTTTCCAAAAATAATTCTCTGCATATTTCCTAAAATGTGACTAATAATAATTGTTGTATAAATGGAAAGTGATTTTATCCCCCCTTTAAAAATATGTACAATGACACTTTGTGTCCAAGGTTTCAAGAATCCTTGCTTCATATCCAAATTGAAGAATTTGTGTATATGAAAGATTTATTTTAAAATTTTGAAGTTAGTAGCATTCAATGAATTTTTTTTTTCCTAGTCTCAAGATACTTAACACTAAAATTTATGTCTTCTAAATAAATAGTCTCACACTGTATAAGAATGTTCAAAACTGTGTTCATGGCATTAGGGGTTTCAAAAATAATTTTATGGCAGCAATTCTAGTCATTTAACGATATCATATATGGCGATAATCATAATCATCTTATAATTAGAGAGTGGCTTGATCCCCTATTTAAAAATTGGTAGAATGGATATTTTCATCTAAATATTTAGGAAGCATTGTTTCGCATCCAAAATTAAGAAGTTGTGTATATGAGATATTTTATTTTAAAATTTGAAACTTTGTAGCCTTCAATGAATTAAGCTATCCCCATTGCAAGCTATTTAACACAACTTTATGTCTTACAAAGAAAATATGTCACACTCTATAAGAATTCTCAAAGTGGTGTCCATGGAATTAGGGGATTCATAAAGAATTTTATGTCAATCCTTTAAGGGATTCATTTTTTTTCTTAGTTTTATCAATTAAAATTCTCCTTTAATACTTTTAAGATCCAATTTAAAAAGGTGTAACATTTCTCCTTGCTTCTTTTTATATAATACATTTTCTTCCATTTAATAAGGACATTGTATGCATGTATACACATATGGTTTAATATTTCTGAGAAGAATCCTTAATGGAATTTCTAACAATTTATCCATCATTATCATCATAATGGTTGGTATTTCTATTATACTTCTTATGTGAGGCTATGATAGATAACATGTAATGGAAATAGAAAAGGTTGTAGTAAAATTATGATGGATATGAGGTTGCACATATATCTTAGGAGATTTAAGCCCTTTTTTTAATCCTTTAAGAAGATATTACCTTAATTTTGTGAAAGCATAGATTCCTTTGATTATCAGAATTCTCTTTCATGGGGCCCTTATGTATGATACTGTTTAATTTAAGGTTTAAGGTCTATAATCAAAGTGAGGATCATGGTCATTTAAGAGTTCGAAGATAACCATTTTGTTGGAAACATGGATACCACATATTACATAATCCCTTACACTAGTATTGAACCCATGATTACAACTTATTTGATTGGACTGACCACTTCACTACGACACTTCAAATTATTCGGTCTAGAGAGAGCTACAAAGCTTAACTAGCTTAGTATCAAATATTTCTTCTGTGTATTCAAAGTTTCTTTTGTATCAACTAGCTAAAAATATGTTTGCATGTAGGAAATTATTAGGTTTAGAGAGAACTACAAAGGTTAACTACCTTAGTACCAAAAACATTTTTTTTGGTATTTGAAGTTTGTTTGTATCTACTAGCAAAGAAAATGTTTGCATCTATCCATAATGGATTAGCTATTGAATCATTGATTGGAAAAATAGCTTAGTTCATTTAAATTATAGCATTAAAGTCTATTAGAAATACAATATTAGTTTCATTCCATAAATGATCAATATATTCTTCTACTATATTATAGGGCCCATTTTTATCTAGATATCTTTTCTTATAAAAAGTATATATAACGAGAGAAAAAATACGAAAATTCTATAAAAATCCTCTTTGCATTCATGTATGAGATGTATATCCAAATGTAATGATTAAGAGGATCTATCTTAGAAAGCGGAAAGTGAGGAAAATCATTCTATTTTGAATAATAGGTTATGCTTTGAATCCTAATGTGATACGATTTTTTTTGTTCCATGTTAATCTCACAAAAAATCCCTTCCCTTGACTCATCATACTCATAGGTTTCTAATAAAAAAAAAAATCAATTTCACTGAGAATAAAACTTCACATTAAACCTTTAAAACTTGGGAATTCATGAAAGTTCCAAATATATATATATATATATAATTAAGTCTTCATTTCAAAATAAAAATAAAAAGAAGTGAAAATTTAATATTTAAAAAATAAATAACTGGAAACCAACTCCATCTAATCACAAACTTAAAACAATGGATAAAATAGTATTAAAATACTCTAGTGCCAATTAAAAATATATTTTTTGAACATAATTTGTTTTGATAATATGGTTTCTGGATCCATTGCATTGGGTGGGTTTTCTTCTTCATCGATGTTTTGAACTAGCTACCAAGGTTCATCATCAAGATAATATTTGTTGGTAACTTGAGATATTTTGAGGCTACATCATGGTCATGTCCAAGAATTACAACCAAATACCATGGAGAATTCGATTATCTTTCCAAGACTCCATGGACAATTTCTCATCACAATTATTTTAATGTAATATCATAATTTTAACGTCCAATAATGAAAATTAAAATTGAAAAGTATGAAAAATAAAATTATAAATTATAAATTAAATATTTTAATTACATAAGAAATGTTTTATTATATAATTATTTTTCTAATCACTTTAAATTAATGCAATTATATGAATTAAAAGATTGGTAAATATTTAAAAAAATTAATGAATAATAAACATTAAAACACTTTAGTTTATGAGACATCTTATTATGTTAAAATTTAAAAAATCATAAAATTTAAATAAATTATAATTTTATTTAAATTATTATTATGGATTATAAAAAAAATTAACATATAAGTTGAAAATATATGTATTTAATAAAAACAGGTAACAAAAACTCTTATTAATACTATAAAAAAGTTTAACTTCTAAATAAACTTGGTTATAATATCATAAATTATTAATAACACATGCACAAAATAAACCATCACTCTTTAGTATTGATTTCATAATTATTTATAATTAATTTAAAATTCCTAGAACCATATTTCATAATAGACTAACCTATAAACAAAATAAAATTAATTAAAAATAAATAAATAAATTTAACCACTTACATATATTACAAAAATAATGTAAACTTTATATCCACATCATAACAACAACCTTTTAACCCTTTGAAAATAGTGGAATGACATTAACATGGGAAAAAATGATGTGGCATGAACCTTTTACTATATACCTATATTACAAAATTATATAAATTTTATGTACACAAACTAATAACCACCTTTTTGAAAGTACAAGAATGACATTCACATGGGAATCAAATATCTAAATATCTGCCATTAACCTTTAGGTTAAGAATCGGGATAAGGAGTCTCTATCGTTATATATATATATATATATATATATATATTTCTTATATTACATCTGATTTTTTTTTGGTCTGTAAATTTTTTTTTTAATTATATATATATAATTAAATTTATTATAATTTTAAATTTTATATATATATATATATATATATATATATATATATATATATATATTTTTCTTAAAAAAAGATGATACAAAATGTATTTTTTTATGGTTTTTTTGGTTTCATCACTATTATAATTGTTACAAAAGGGAGTTGGAGTATTCAAAAGATACTTGCATTTAAACATTATTTTCGCTAGGTTCATGTGTCTTACAAGGCAAAAAGGAAGCAAAATGAATATAGAAACTGAACGCAACATATCATAGAGGTGGCTGAGGCAGAGGCATATGAGGTGTTGCAAGAATTCCATATCTTGCGTACATGTGAAAGTTGATATGTTCTACACGAGCTTCCAAGTCACGAAGGAAATCATTGCTACGATGTTGGCTCTGGAAAATGTTGTCCAACTCTTCTACAATTTCAGTTTGGTTAAATTAGATATCATTTAAGTAGGCTACCAGTTTGGTTTTATCCTCATACCTATGCTCCTTGATGATGTCCAAGTTGGTCGGGATTCTTCGTTGGTTATCAATGATGGACTCGAGAGATATCGAGGCATCCATATGTGATCAGATTGGGATCAGGGCCTAAGGATTAGCTAAAATTTCAAAATTCTCAAACTTCGAGTTATATGATTGGGTTCAAAATGGTCTGTTCGCTTTCCAAAGAAAGTTCATAACTGGATCGACCGGCATATTAGAATCTGAATTTGTGGTTGTCATGTAGTGTTGAACTCTGCCTATAGAATCGAAGATTGCACAGCCGCGAAAATGTTTCCAGTGGAACAAAAAGTAAGTTCAAATTTCAGAAAGAAGCGAACGAAGAGACAACGAAGATGGATGGACGAGCGTACATCACATCGGAGATTTTTATGTTTACCATTCATTCATTGCAAATTAAGATATATATCTTGTGATGCGGTTGAGACGGGACACATGTCATGTGGAGTGACCATGCGCATATCGCACATTGGTGAAGTTCAAGTGTACGGTTAAGTCTTTGCAAGTTATGTTATTTATGTTGCGATGTGAAGAAGGGTGAGTAGGTGAGGACTGCTAGATCAGATAGAGAGCAGCGTTGGATGACGATTCGTGATGTCGCATTTCAGAAATATTAACGAATATCGTTAAGAGTTCGCAAGCTAAATTGGTTTCGACATTGTAAGTTTCGAAATCTGCGATGGGACGAGGGAATGCCATGTGTTGGCTTTGTGCAGAAGTGCACTTCACAGGAGTTGCGGTTCAACGTTATCGGTATCAAGTTAAACATACAGAAAAGCGATTTGCGATGCGCTGTGATTGGTTGGGTGTTGTGGGACCTGAGAACCCTATTCTTCCCGTATGTAATTTGTTTAAGGCTATCTGTGATATGTTTTAAACATAAGCATTATTTGATCGCGAACATATGTATGTTTAATAAAACTCTGATATTGTATTCCTCTGTTTCCGCTAATGTATAAGCCACTTAATGGTTAGGGGTGCGCATGTGGCCACTGCCCTAACCATAACTTTTAATGCACGACTTTATTGGCAGAGCGGATAAGGGCATGCCAAATTTAGTGGCCAACCCTAATATAACTCCAGTTAACTGGAGTTCTCCACATTTAGTGGAGTTTTCCTAGGAGATATTGGGAAAAAGTGTAGAAGGCTCAATTTTGGACCATTCTGAGGGAATCAAGAGTCATTCTTAACTAATTGGAGCATTTTAGAGCTATTGGTGAGGTTTTTAGAGCCAGCCAAGGACTTATAAGCATGATTTGATTCAGAGAATTTCTAGGGCCACCAAGAGCCACCATGAGCCACCAGGAGAATGAGGCCTAGCCACGGCATCCATAGGCTATTCTCACGAAACCAATAGTCATTTCTAACTATATTTAATATTCTGAATCCAATGATGCAGTTTGCAGAAGAATTTTGAGACTTCTAAAGCAAAATATTCCACAAGGAAGTTTCAGGGAGCCTAGTGCCACTAAGTGTTGGAGGCATAGAACGGGGAGGCTGAGTTCATTCTGAGCATATGAACAACCTATTTTGGATGATTAATATTTGTTGGAGACGGTAGAACATGTTTGAGGAGTAGAAGAGGACTTCTAGGATAGTTTTTGCCACAGAGAAGCTCTGGGAAGCTCAAGGGCACTGACCGAAGAGGTCAAGCCCAAGAGAGCCTAGGTCCATTTCCAAAGATTAAGCAGTCAATCCAGGGGTATTTTGGTATTTTAAACCTAATGGTATAGTCCAAACAACCATTGGAGTTGAGCATCAGCTTGTAAGAGAAATTGACCATCTTAATCCCAAAGAGCCAAGTCGATTGATGGAGGCTCAAGGAGACGTAGCCCAAGTGTTGTGGGTGAACTCCTTTATTATGTTTTCTGTTATGTATTGTTGGTTAATTTTGTGCAATTTATGGTTTTTGTACATGTTTTTAATCAACTTAAACAGAGGTTTAATTGCTCACACATAAATCCTTAAACTAGTTAAAAGACATACACCTGAATCAAGAATTCAATTACGCACATGCATGTATAAGCAAGATCCTTAAATTTTTTTAATTGAGTGGGAGGTGCTTGCATAGCAAAATAAGTCAGCCACCCATATTAGATCAACATGTCTTGGGGAGAGGCCTTGGGCATGAGCTACTTCCCCTTCACATTCCACACTTACCGAATCTTTCATACAAGAACTCTGATTGTTGGCCTGATGCCCTGCAAGGTTGTGCTACCCTCCGACATGGCGAAGCCATCCTCTCTAGCACAACATTTTGACCTATATAGTATAATTCCATAACAAGAACTCCGAGGAAACTATAAGTATCTCACTAGAGAAAAAAATCAAGTCCCAAATTGAGAACCAAAGAACTCAACCTCACCTTTGAGCACCATACCCAATGCTAAGACAATACCGAAACTAAGTAGGGGTGACAACACTTGAGTCCAAATCCCAATCAATTACACCACCCGCACATGAAGAAACAGGTTCCCAAACACGCGACCATTCCACCCCTCTGGTCGGGATAGTTAACAGAATAAAGCATAACTAGGATGAGAAAATGAATTACTTAATCTTGGAACATATGCCAAAACTAAGGAGGGTTGGGAATAAAGAAGCCATACGAGAACGAAGCGGAGCGGAAGGTCGGAAAATAAGCAATTTCCAACAGGGAAGAAAATCACCACGCAATAGTTGTTCATCACAAACTCTCCACCTCAAACAAAGGAGATCTCCAGCAGATGCACTTCCATTGCCCCCTTCTGGAGCCTAATTCCACACCACAAAACGAAAATGAAACTTTCCCCATAATTCAATGACCACCCAAGCAAGAAACACATTAGAAACCCAAAGATAAAGTAGGAGGATTACCAGCACCAAACATGGCTCAAGGTTATCGAGGTCACCACGCCATAAACTGAAGCCAATGTTCCCATATTTCGAGTGAGATCCACCACAAAAAACTGAAACTCCACTCAATTTTTCTCGAGGGTCCCAAATGAAAACCTAAGAGCTGAAACTGACACAAATAGCTGCAAGGTGGGTTTCCTCCGCCTTTCGCCAGCTAAACCGACACCAAGGTGAGCATGCATGGCCTCCTACAACCTCCCTTACCACCCTACTCACAACACTCATCGCCCATGTTTCAACAACCTTTCCATTACCCTTGTCCATCATTATATTTGCTTCTCCTACTTCTAGAGAGTTCGGACGATCGAGATATTATCGCATCAATCCCGATTTATCTAGGAGCATGTCTACCGCGTACTTCGAGAAGCCTTTCGCCCCCTGTTTGCCCACCCCATCAAGTGAAATTAATTAAATATTAATTTGATTATATTTATTATTTAAATTTATTGAAAATATTATTTAAAAGGTGAATTTTTAGTTTTTATTTTTTTATTTTTCTGATAAATCTAAACCTTTTTACGACATTATATATATTTATTCTAGAATTTACAAATCTTTGGGTATAATTGAAATATAATTTTAAAATTATTTAATAACTTGAGAATGAAAATAAATATAACTAGGAAAATGAGAAATTCTAAAAGTTAGGAAAATCACATGAAAATAGGTTGTTAAGAAAAGACCCGATGGTATCTTTGAGACAGTGACTGAAGTCGTCGTCAATGTAAAGTAAGATGCCAGAAATGTTCCATTCAAGCCCATTAAAGATAAGCATGAAGTCTCACGCCCCTCTCGACAAAATAGGTGACATATATTTACTTTTCTATATGTTAAAAATGGGCATACATAAATAACTGATAGCGTTCAGAGTTCTCTGCTCGACTGTTCGGAACGGAAAATGTATAGTTGTACGAGCTGGCTTTTCCATGGAAGATCGCTGTAGACGATGAAGGACAGCCATCAAATTTTTATCGTTCATGTGAACAAACAGTATGTACCTTTTAGGTTATCGTTCATCCGAATAAACAGTATGTACCTTTAGGTTCCTCTGACATGATATATACCTAGCCGTGCGTCCATGACGAAAACTCAAACTAGACGGAGTTACCTCTGATACGGTCTGGAAAATACCAAAAATGGGAAAGAAGAAGCTGGAGATGAAGCGCATTCAAAACCCTACCAGTCGCCACTCAACTTTCTACAAACGCAAGGGCGGTTTGCTTAAAAAGGCGTTTGAACTTTCTGTTCTGTGTGATGCTGAAGTTGCTCTTATAATCTTCTCTGAAACCGGCAGGATTTATGAGTTTGCAAGCCACGACGAGTAAGTTTCATTCTTGGGTTCATTGGAATACCATACTTTCTTCAATGCATTTAATTTTCAGTATTTGCTTTCACATAAAATTGATGTTTTAAATTTATCATTACAATTCCACGCTCGAGAACCTTATTAAAATGGGTAGGCAAGGAGGTCTGTCTTTCATCAAATGTCAGAGTAGAATAAGTATACCCCGCTGGGTCTAGAAGTACCAGCAACGTTAAAATAATTATTTGTAATTTGCCCCACATTAAAGCGAACAATTACCATCTCGAAAGGGGTTAAATTCATTCTGATAAATTGATAGAATTAGGTATTCTCATGTTTTCTCAGGTGTACGGTAATTTTTTTAATAGTTTAAAATAAAAATTTAAATAGTTATGTGATAAAAAAAACTATAGCAGCTTGCTTACATGAGATGCAAAAATTTCAGCCCACAGCATTCTAGCGGCTCTGTTAGAGATACCTGAAAATTCGCTGTTTATTTTTTTTACATTTACATATCGTTTCCATTATGTGAGTCACTCGTTTTGGAAACCGCCTATGTTTTCTTTTCTGTTTGATTTATTTTTTGGCCTGAGACTATTTATGTCTCTTTTTTACGCTTCTCCTGGTGAGTTAATTAAAATGTTTATTTAAGAAGCTTTACTAGGTTCAATGTTTTTTATTTGTTACATGAAAGTGTTTTTATAGTGTGTTTGATTAGGTAGATTTAGTGTATATTTTTTTTTTTTTTCTAAATAAAAATTCACACACGGTATTGTAATCATCATTGAAATGGCTTGGAAGTGTGTTGTGCTTTAAAAAAATTTAAATCTTATTCTAAATGAAAAGGGAAAGATTTTAAACTCTAAATTAATTTTGAGATATTTTGATTTTTCATTGGTTTTTAACTTAATTTAGAATAAAATTATGTTTTATTAGGTTTTGAAAAACAAATCTATAGTTCATTGGTTTTTAAGTTAATTTTTCATTGGTTTTAAGTTTAATTTATCAAAAAATTAAATTTGATAGGGCTTTTAAAAATTGATGCATAAAATTATTAGAACAATAATATATATTTTCTATATTTAAATGTTTTAAAATTAATTTATAGCAAAAATTTTAATATTTATAATACTAAATTTTAGCATATATTATTAATATATAAGTATTTTTTGATAAGTGGAAGCAACGGTCATGGAATTTCTAATGTTTTTTAAATCCCAACTTAAATGAAAAAGAAATATTTTAATTTCTAAATCGTGAGATATTTTGATTTTTTATTACCTTTTAAGTTAATTTATTATTAAATTAAATTAAATTTTATTGGCTTTTAAAAAAAATCTATAAAAATATTAGAATATTAATTTTTTTTATATATTTAAATGTTTTTACTCAAATTATAATAAAATTTAATATTTAATATTTTTTATTATCTTATTATGATTATACTATATTATGATATTTTAAAAGGTGGAATAGAAAGATTTAGCAAGAGTGAAGAACCACTCAATGTTGCAATATGTAATTCCTACTTGTGTGCGATGTTGACTCTTGATGTAAGGAGTTTGTTCCTATATCATAGGATGTCACACCTCCCATTTTCCTTCCGAATTTTTTTTTTTTCATTCATCTGTTCAAGTATAATTCTAGCAAAGGTATTATACTATCACTATGTAGATTTAACCAGAACATATTTGTTTCCGCAATTAAGATTTATTTCCATATGTCAACTATATCCAACCAAATGGGAATTAAATAGATTTGTAACAAAACATAACTATATTTGACATAAAACATAATGGGTTTCTTTATCACCAGCGACTTTCATGTCCCACCTTCGTTTGTATATAATCAACCTTTGAACATTCAACAGATTCACATATGTGGGATCGATTCGCTTTCACATGTTCACCATATTGTTATATTTAAATGGACCTATATGAAATCAATTTGATTACCCATGTTTACCACTCTATGTCCCCACTCGTTGATAACATATAAACCTTAGTGGGATTTAACTTACCCACGTTGATATCTATGCGTACCTGGCACTCATGTCCATTTATTGACTTCTCGTCCTCATTTATATCAAGATTGGAATCATTTATTTTGGTCTCCACGTAATACGAATTTGTAAATTGGTTCAACGTAGTTGCGAATTGAGACGTGAAGCTAGTTTCCACGTAAGCTTATATAGGATTTTCAGTCCCGTTGTAGAGGTTGTAATGGGTCTCATTCCATTCGTGGTCACGTGAGTTAGCTCCACGTAGCTCTGGACTCATCCCGCCAGCCTACCTTATTGCCAAGGCAATTTCTATGGCACGGCCAGAACGCTGTGACATTTATTTCATTGCTTGTCACATTAAATGTTGAGCGTATGGTGTACATGACACATTAAACCTTTCGATCTGTGGCTTCACCCTTAGGATCTTTCCAAGTGGACGACGCGGATTCATCTGGTGCGTTAGGGTTTCGTTGATCGATTCAGGGGACATTGATATAAATTCACCATGTTATTTGGGTCATCGGTTATTTTCCCTTCCTACTCGTTTGGTTCATCGAATGACAGTGAAATTCAACTCCATGGAAAACTGAGCGTGAATCGGTTCAGTCTTCGGTGTATCCCTGAGCTTCAATCGACAATTCAGGTATGATCATTTCGGAGTTTTTTGAAATTTCAAGCTCTGTTCTTACCGTTTAACATGGGCTTCCTTTTCTTTTCTTTTTAGAGTTATGCTCATTGCGTCGAGCCAGTACTGAGATTTTGGATTTAGATGGATAGTTTACCATCGTTTTGTTCGAGATTGTTTTATGTCTAACAATTTGTTATGTTGTTTTTGCAGAGAATTTATTTTCTCTATTTCAAGTGATTCGATTTGCTTGGTTTAAATTCATAGTATTTGTATTTCCTTACACGTATTCTCAGGAGAGAGACTGAAAAAATGCTCTTATGGTTTCAGAGCTTACCCTCTACCTTATGCTCATCGAAGGTTGCTCCGAGGTCATTCGCATGGCGCTAGAGGGATTCTACCCCTCTCGACATTCTGGTTTGCTTCTTCCCTCGACCTGTGTAGGGCGCAATTCCTATTGTTCGTTCACCAGAGTGATAGCTTCGTTATTCTAATTTGAACGCCAACCTCCAATTTGTATTTATTTACGAAAATTTCCTATTTATATGTAACAAATCTTGGAAGAAATGGAGTTTCTCCCTCACCAGGTAGCTATTCCCTTCTCAGTCATCATTTTATCTTTGTTCCGATTTTTCTTCCTCGTTACGTTGTGCATCGTATTCATATTGGGGTTTTGTCTCTTACAGGTAATTACGACTTGCATCTTGTTCTCTCTCTTTACTCTTTTTGACTTGGCTCTAGCTTAATACTTACTGATGGCATTTTCTATTTTGTATATCCCACATTCTGTGTATTTTATTGCCTTAAAGCTTTCAGGCCATACATTTGTTAAAATATATTCATGAATATGTTGATATTTTAGTGAATAAGGTACTGTTCTTCTCCATAGTGTAAAATCAGTTACCTGCATTCTTATAACTCCACATTTTATTATGGTGTTCAAGTAATTGTTCTGTCTAAACCATTTTCGTAGTAGGAAGATTTGTTGTCCAAGGCATTTCTATGTGGTTCTCATACCACACTGGTTTGTATTTTTGATAGTAACAATATCTAGGTCTCTTCAATAATCTTGGGAATATTACAAAATATTACCAGCTCTGCTCTATACCTTTGCTCATTAATTTGCACAGGATATTTGTCTACCTTGTTAGCATCATTTATCATCATGCTGCATGAATACCTACAGGTGATGTGTTAATATATATATATATATATATATATATATATATATATATATATATATATATATATATATATATATATACTTATGTCTAAGACATTACTTCTAATATGTCACCGTACACTCTTGCCTTTAGTTCACATGATAGAATAGAATATTTATTAGCCGGGTTATGCTCTCATTGCCAGAAATCAGACAAGTTGATTATTTAATGAACTTTATTTCACCTATTAGTTCTAGCCTCTCATGTAGAAATGGTTCCATAAAATAAATATTAAAAAGCAGTCTCATGCTAATTGATAATTTCCTCCTTCTGTTATGGAATTAATTTCTTATATGCAGAAATAACTTGCTATTGTACTTCTGTTTATGTATGAAGGATGTGCTGACCCTGGAAGTCAGTCTATATATTTTTCTTTCTGTCTCATTTAATGCACAGTTTAGATTTCAGTTCATCTATTTCTATTTTCAATTATGGTACAGGAACTCTCATATTGTTCTATCCTAATCATGTGCATAAATTTATACTAGTAGATCAGGAGCAGTTTAAAGTTAAATTATCTGTGGAGGAATATGTATCCTCAGATTTAAACCAACCTCGGTTTATAGTTTCTGTTGGATTCTACTCTACATATTTATTTTCTACAACTATACAGAATTATAAAGGTGAATTCCTTATGATTAATTATGTTAAATGTAGTACTAATAATTCTAACATACAAATCCACTATTATATGTAGCCAATTCACACCACAGGAAGTAAAAACACACCAATCCATTTAGAGACATACCACTCTTGCAATTGACCAACCTCCCAACCTTAGAGTCCTTTTGTCTCCCAGAACTCACCCCCGAGCTGATATGACCTCCTAGGACCGATCAACCCCTAATCTGTTTAGGAGCAACTTATTTAAGCTATTGTTCCCCAAAGCATGTTTCTAATTCTGCGTCTAGAATCTCAGGATGCTTTTCTTCCTGTTTGCCTAGGCTTCCCATTTTAGGGATTCTTTAAAGCTGTTTTATGCTTTTCCCAGCTTTTCCAGCTTTTTACCTCTTCCCAACTATTTTCCTCATCATTGGGGAATTTAGATTTTTCCTCAAAAATCTAAATTAGAAATAATTTCTTTCAAGGATTTTTGAAAGATTGTGGGGAAATAGTTGCCTTATCCATCTTCATGGATTTAGCAAGTGATCTCATAAATCTCATTTTGGTCAATCTGCACAAAATCATTTTATTCATTTCCTCAAATTTAAATATTTAATTACTTGTCCTTTGGGGTCCACTCCCCTTAGGATTAAAGTTCGAATGTCTAGTTTTAATTTCAAACACATAAACTAGGGGTGTTACATATTCCCCCTCTGAAAGAAAACACCATCCTCAGTGTTGTTATTTAACTACTAGAGTTCATTTTTTTTTAAACAAAAATGGATATCTTTCCATCATTTCAGCTTCTCTTTCGCAGGTAGCTTCTTGAGCAGTAAAGTGCTTCCATTGCACCTTTACTCTTGCTACCGTTCGGTTCCTCAATTCAATTTCTTCCTGCTCCAATATTCGAAGTGGTTCTGGAGGAAACTCCCCTTCTGGTTCCACCTATACAACATTCCAATCAACTATGTGAGAAGCATCATGGACATATCTTTTTAATAACGAAACATGAAACACATCATGAATTCTAGCATGGGGTGGTAAGGGCAGCTTGTAAGCCACTGGTCCCACCCTTTCTAACACTTCAAAAGGACCACAATATCTAGGAGCCAGTTTTGCACAACTTCCAGCATAAAGTGTGCTCTTTTTTGGGTTTATTACGCAAGTACACATGCTCCCCCACTTTAAATTCTCGGTGCACTCTTTTCTTATCAGCATAGTTTTTATGGCGATCTTGTGCTGTCTTGATGTTTCTTTGTATCTGTTTAACAATTCCTTCCATCTCTTGTAAAGCATCTAGTCCCAACATTAGTTTATCTTCTGGCTGGCTCCAGCTCAAAGGAGTACGACACTTTCTTCCGTACAGTGCCTCAAACAGACTCATTTTGATGGAGGCTTGGTAGCTTTGGTTATAGGAAAATTCTGCTAAATGCAAGAAATATTCCCACTTTGATGGCCTATCCATCACATACATTCTCAACATGTCCTCCAAAATTTGATTAGTTCTTTCCGTTTGACCATCTATCTGAGGGTGGTAAGTAGTACTAAAATTCAACTTAGTACCCATCCCTCCAAATAGCCCTTTCCAAAAAGCTGCTGTAAACTTAGCATCTCGGTCAGAAACAATCACCTTTGGAACCCCATGGAGTCTTACTACCTCCTTCAGGAACACATTCGCTACTTGAGCTGTCCCAAAGGTAGATTTCACGGGTATAAAATGTGCAGCTTTTGTTAAAGTGTCTACTACCACCATCATTGAATCATGTTGATATTTGGTTTTGGGTAATCCTGTTATGAAATCCATTGAAACTGTGTCCCATTTCCATTCTGCAATCGGCAAAGGGCTTAAAAGACCAGCAGGATGTTGATGCTCAACTTTGACTAGTTGACATTCCATGCATCTAGCTAAATATTCTACTACATCTCGCTTCATTCCTGGCCAAAACAACTTCTTCTTCAAGGCTGTTAACATTTTCTGATATCCTGGATGTCCTGCATATGGCTGTTTGTGATATTCATCTAGAATCTCTTTTTTCAAGGTCTCCACATTGGGAATATACAATCGGTTTTTATAACAGGTCAGTCCTTTTTGGTTTTGAGTGAAATCATCCATCTCTTTCTTTAGGATTTTCACTTGTATGTTCTCATAATTGGGATCCTGGTCTGTTGCCTATTTCACTAACTCTTCTAAACCAAACTGGGCACTACTTCCACTACTGCATATAATTTGAAAATCATTTCTACTTAAAGCATCAGCAATTTTATTTTATTTCCCTCTGATATGCTTTATATCCATGTCAAATTCACTTAGAAAGGACAATCATCTGGCCTGTCTCGCATTCAGATCAGTTTGAGAAAATAAATATTTAAGACTAATATGGTCAGTCATCAAGGTAAAAAAAATTCCAAGGAGATAATGTCGCCACATTTTCAAAGCATGAATAACAGCAGCTAACTCCAAATCATAGGCACTATATTTTTGTTCATGTATCTTCAGTTTTCTAGATTCATATGCAATAACCGAATTTTCGTGCAAAAGAACTCCTCCCAACCCCTCTCTACAAGCATCCGTACATACCACAAATTCTTTATCAGGATCTGCAATCTTCAGTATAGGGGCTGTAGTAAGTTTTAGTTTTAATTGGTCAAAACTGTTCTGGTATTTTTCAGTCCACTCAAATTTGACACCCTTCCTTTGTAGAGAAGTTATGTGATATGCTATGGCAGAAAATATCTCCACAAATCTGCGATAATAGCCTGCAATCCCCATGAATGATCTCACTGCTGAAACATCAGTTGGTACAGGCCATTCTTTAATAGCTTTTATCTTTTCAGGGTCAACAACCAGCCATTGTTCCGAAATAATATGACCCAAATATTGGATCTTATCTTTGTAAAATTCACATTTGCTGAACTTGGCATATAATTGATTTTCCTTCAGAGTTTGCAATACTATCCTCAAGTGTTCTTTATGTTCCTCCTCACTTTTTGAGTAGACTAGAATATCATCTATGAACACAAGGAAAAATTTATCCAAGTACTTATTTAACACACTGTTCATCAGGCACATAAATGTGGCAGGGGCATTTTTCAAACCAAAAGGTAGGACTACAAATTTGTAGTGACCATACCTGGTTCGAAAGGTTGTTTTGCTGATGTCTTCTTCTTTAATTCTAAGCTAGTGATAACAAGTCCTTAAATCAATCTTCGAAAACACTGAAGCTCCTCTCACTTGGTCAAAAAGATCATCAATTATAGGTAAAGGGTATCTATTCTTAATGGTCAATTTATTCAATTGATGATAATAAATGCACATCTGAAAGGTTCCATATTTATTTTTCACAAACAGCACCGGTGCTCCCCAAGGAGACACACTCGGTCTGATATAACCTTTATCTAATAGTTCTTGCAATTTCATTTTCAGTTCCATAAGTTCAGGGGGACTCATTTGATAAGGGGCTCGGGAAACAGGTACTTCTCCTGGCACCAGATCGATTGAAAAATCAATCTCTCTTTTGGGGGGAAGATGAGGAATCTCATCGGGAAAGACTTCCTTAAACTCTCTTACTACTGGCACAACATCTAGTAATCTTTCTTCAGGTTTTTGTTCTGTTTCTTCCACATGTACTGCATAAACTTGGTATCCTTTTCTAGCTGTTCGTTTTAATTGTAGTGTTGATATTTGTCTTACAGAGATAGGTTTTGGTTTTCCCTTGAGAATAAAAGGTTTCCCTTCTTCATCTACATAATGCAGGGTCTTGTCCCAACAGTTCATCATAACCTTCTTCTTTTCCAGCCAGTCCATTCCTATCAGCAAGTCATATGAACCTAAGGGCAGAATGTTCAAATTTACTTCTATTTGAAAATCGTTTAATTTAATTTCTATTCGGGGCCATTTATGTGTTACCTTCCTCTTGGTTCTAGTGGCCAGCTGAACCAACCATGACTGCTGGAATTTTTCAGGTTTAAGATTACATTTTTCTACAATTTTTGGACTAATGTAACTCAAATAAGCACCCAGATCAATCAAAACTGTAACAGATTGGTCAGAAATCTTACCCTCCATTTCAACCATGGTAGCTTGATGTTCTGCTTGTCGATTTTCCAAGGCTGCACTGATAGTTGGTATATTTCTAGCTATGTCATTTACTGTGGTGGCTTCTTGTTCTCTCATAATCATCTGAATGTTTCGATGGGAACAATCTCTCAACAGATGGGGTTCTCCACATCCCCAACATTTCAGGGGTTCTCTCATTTTCACTGTGCCCTCTTTCTTATTGTCTCCATCTATTTGTTTTGAGGCCACTTGGGACTGAGCAGTTTGACTTTCTTTGGGTTTATTAAAAATTTTCTGCTGATGATCTCTGCCAAAATTCTTCAAATACGCTGGTTTCTGTTTCTTCCCTTTAATTTCACTCTTATTTACCCAGCTTTTCCCATGTTCAGTTTTTCTTTTGCACTGTTGGTAGCACAATCTATCTTTTCTAACAGCTTCGTCCATTGTTTTTGGGTTATCAAATTCGATCTTCTCTTTGTATACAGCAGGTAAACAATTCATAAACCTTTGTACCTTTGCCTTTTCTTCCCTTATGTAGGGTACATATCTCAACAGATTTGTAAACTTAGTAACAAACTCATCAATAGTGAGCTGTCCCAGTCTAAGTTCATGAAATTCCTTGGCTTTATCATCATAGTAACGTTCATTTAGGTAGCTGTTTTTGAACTTAACCTGGAAATCTTCCCAGGTAACTGTCTTTTCATCAATGGCATGCACCATTTTTGTCTCCTCCCACCACAAGGTAGCCTTACCTTGTAGCTGGTAAACAGCTAATCTGGCCTTCAGATTGCTTTCATATTCATAGACCTGGAAGTACTTAATCATGTTCAACAACCAGGCTTCAGCATCTTCCTCCTTCTCCCCATCATAGGAGGGAGGTTCGATCTTTCAGAATTCCCCCTGTAATTCCTTTTTCTTCTTATACTGATTCCTAACAACATCATCATCATCAGACTCATCAGTCTTCCTCTTTCCGGAACCTTCGCCTTCTTGGCTGTTCCGTGAAGTTAATTCTCTGATGAGCTTTTCCTGCTCCTCACTAGCTAATGACAATCTGTCATTCTGGCTTTTTATCTCAGCCAATTCTTGTTTCAGCCTCTGCAACATAGCCATCATGGGCACATTGGGATCTGGTGCATTATCCTCATCACGCAGATCAACATAAATTTCATCACCTTCTGCCATTCCAGCACCACTGTACATTACACAACATAGATCAGTGAAAATAAAATATATAATTTTTTTTTTTCCACAGAAATCAATTTATACAGTGAACACATAGCCATAGTGAGCACAATGTCACCAGCCTAGTTTTATAACTTGGGCTTTGATACCATTTGTCACACCTCCCATTTTCCTTCCCAATTTTTTTTTTTCATTCATCTGTTCAAGTATAATTCTAGCAAGGTATTATACTATCACTATGTAGATTTAACCAGATCAGATTTGTTTCCGCAATTAATATTTATTTCCATATGTCAACTATATCCAACCAAATGTGAATTAAATAGATTTTTATCAAAACATAACTATATTTGACATAAAACATAACGGGTTTATTTATCACCAGCCACTTTCATGTCCCACCTTCATTTGTATATAATCAACCTTTGAACATTCAACAAATTCACATATGTGGGATCGATTTGCTTTCACATGTTCACCATATTGTTATATTTCAATGGACCTATATGAAATCAATTTGATTACCCATGTTTACCACTCTATGTCCCCACTCGTTGATAACATATAAACCTTAGTGGGATTTAACTTACCCACGTTGATATCTATGCATACCTGGCACTCATGTCCATTTATTGACTTCTCATCCTCATTTATATCAAGATTGGACTCATTTATTTTGGTCTCCACGTAATACGAATTTGTAAATTGGTTCAACGTAGTTGGGAATTAAGACGTGAAGCTATTTTCCACATAAGCTTATATAGGATTTTCAGTCTCGTTGTAGAGGTATTAATGGGTCTCATTCCATTCGTGGTTACGTGAGTTACCTCCACGTAGCTCTGGACTCATCCCGCCAGCCTACCTTATTGCCAAGGCAATTTCTATGGCACGGCCAGAAGGCTGTGACATTTATTTCATTGCTTGTCACATTAAATGTTGAACGTATGGTGTACATGACACATTAAACCTTTCGATCCGTGGCTTCACCCTTAAGATCTTGCCATGTGGACGATGCAGATTCATCTGGTGCGTTAGGGTTTCGTTGATCGATTCAGGGGACATTGATATAAATTCACCATGTTATTTGGCTCGTCGGTTCTTTTCCCTTCCTACTCGTTTGGTTCGTCGCATGAAAGATAAATTCAACTCCATGGAAAACTGAGCTTGACCCGGTTCAGTCTTCGGCGTATCCCTGAGCTTCAATCGACAATTCAGGTATGATCATTTCAGAGTTTTTTGAAATTTCACACTCTGTTCTTACCATTTAACATGGGCTTCCCTTTTTTTTTTTTTAGAGTTATGCTCATTGCATCGAGCTAGTACTGAGATTTTGGATTTAGATGGATCATTTACCATCGTTTTGATCTAGATTGTTTTATGTCTAACAATTTGTTATATTGTTTTTGTAGAGAATTTGTTTTCTCTATTTCAAGTGATTCGATTTTCTTGGTTTAAATTCATAGTATTTTTATTTCCTTACACGTATTCTCAGGAGCGAGACTAAACGAATGCTCTTATGGTTTCGGAGCTTACCCTCTACCTTACGCTCCTCGAAGGTTGCTCCGAGGTCATTCACATGGTGCTAGAGGGATTCTACCCCTCTCGACATTCTGGTTCGCTTCTTCCCTCGACCTGTGTAGGGCGAAATTCGTATTGTTCGTTCACCAGAGTGCTAGCTTCGTTATTCTAATTTGAACGCCAACCTCCAATTTGTATTTATTTACGAAAATTTCCTATTTATATGTAACAGGTCTTGGAAGAAATGGAGTTTCTCCCTCACCAGGTAGCTATTCCCTTCTCAGTCATCATTTTATCTTTGTTCCCATTTTTTGTCCTCGTTACGTTCTGCATCGTATTCATATTGGGGTTTTGTCTCTTACAGGTAATTACGACTTGCGTCTTGTTCTCTCTCTTTACTCTATTGACTTGGCTCTAGCTTAATACTTACTGATGGCATTTTCTATTTTGTATATCCTACATTCTGTGTATTTTATTGCCTTAAAGCTTTCAGGCCATACATTTGTTAAACTATATTCATGAATATGTTGATATTTTAGTGAAGAAGGTACTGTTCTTCTCCATAGTGTAAAATCTATTACTTGCATTCTTATAACTCCACATTTTATTATGGTGTTCAAGTTATTGTTCTATCTAAACCATTTTCGTAGCAGGAAGATTTGTTGTCCAAGGCATTTGTATGTGGTTCTCATACCACACTGGTTTGTAGTTTTGATAGTAACAATATCTAGGTCTCTTCAATAATCTTGGGAATAGTACAAAATATTACCAGCTCTGCTCTATAACTTTGCTCATTAATTTGCATAAGATATTTCTCTACCTTGTTAGCATCATTTCTCGTCATGCTGCATGAATACCTACAGGTGATGTGTTAATATATATATATATATATACTTATGTCTAGAAGACATTTTCATTTCTAATATGTCACTGTACACTCTTGCCTTTAGTTCACATGATAGAATAGAATACTTACAGCTAAATATGCCTTGCTGTTGTGAAATCTGTATATTGATTATTTACTTAACTTTCTTTCACCTACTAGTTCTAGCCTCTCATGTAGAAATGGTTCCATAACATAAATATTAAAAAGCAGTCTCATGCTAATTGATATTTGCTTTCTTCTAGTGTAGAATAAATTTCTTATATGCAGAAATATCTTGCTATTGGCTTCTGGTTATGTATGAATGATGTGCTGACCCTGAAGTCAGTCTATATATATATATATATATTTTGTTTCTCGTTTAATGCACAGTGTAAAATTACAGCTCGTATATGGCTATTTTTAAGTATGGTATAGGAACTCTCATACTGCTCTATCCTAATCATGCTCATAATTTATACTAGTAGATCAGAAGCAGTTCAATGTTAAATTATTTGTGGAGAAATATGTATCCTCAGATTTAAACCAACCTCGGTTTAGAGTTTCTGTTGGATTCTACTCTACAGATTTCTTTTCTACAACTATACATAATTATAAAGGTGAATTCCTTATGATTAATTCTGTTAAATGTAGCACTAATAATTCTAACATGCAAATCAACTGTTATATGTAGCCAACTCATACCACAGGAAGTAAAACACACCAATGAATTTAGAGACATACCACTCTTGCAATTGACCAACCTCCCAACCTTAGAGTCCTTCTGTCTCCCAGAACTCACCCCCGAGATGAGATCACCTCCTAGGACAGATCAACCTCTAATCTGTTTAGGAGCAGCTTATTTAATCTATTGTTCCCTAAAGCATGTTTCTAATTCTGCGTCTAGAATATCAGGATGCTTTTCTTCCTGTTTGCCTAGGCTTCCCATTTTAGGGATTATTTAAAGCTGTTTTATGCTTTTCCCAGCTTTTCCAGCTTTTTACCTCTTCCCAACTATTTTCCTCATCATTGGGGAATTTATATTTTTCCTCAAAAATCTAAATTAGAAATAATTTATTTCAAGGATTTTTGAAAGATTGTGGGGAAATAGTTGCCTTATCCATCCTCATGGATTTAGCAAGTGATCTCATAAATCTCATTTTGGTCAATCTGCACAAAATCATTTTATTCATTTCCTCAAATTTAAATATTTAATTACTTGTCCTTTGGGGTCCACTCCACTTAGGATTAAAGTTCGAATGTCTAGTTTTAATTTCAAACACATAAACTAGGGGTGTTACATAGGAGGTAGCTAAATCTAAATATTCCTAGTTTGGTGTGTGGTTGAGATATTCTCTCAAACACCTTATTTTGGGTCGAAGACAATTTTCCTATCTTGAGACTATACTTCATGTATATATATGTAATGATTTTGATTAATATATATATATATATATATATATATATATATATATATATAGTGTGCATATTGATATTTTATCTTGGTATAAAAGCCCATACGAGCCTGGACCTCGACCCCTCCTGGGCTGAAGGAAATAAGAGAAAGTATATTGTGTTTATAGTTTTTTTTTGGTTGTCCATTCGTTTGGGTGGAGGTGTATTGGAGCATCGATTCTGCCAAAGAGGAGTTGCATAGAAGGAAATGTGTGTTGGTAGAGACTGCAAAGGTGAAATTGGTGCGATGATCATGGATTGGTGGGGTGAGACAGGCATACCTAGAGTGTGTGATTTGGAGAGTTGATTGCGGAGTGGAACCTGTGTGTTGTGAGGACACATGTCAACAAAGATCGACCTCCATTCAGTCATGTCACAAGGTGGCCGATTCCGTGAATGGAGAATCATTATGGTGAGTAGTGATAGTGTTGTGGAAGGTTTGACCGCAACGGAAGCGTGGTGGGCATCGCTACTTTGCTTCTCGATTTGAGCTGCAATATTGGCAGAAAAGGTTGTTGTTTGGTGCATGAAAATTTGTTACGGAGCTGTAGATCCAAGTGTGCAGAGGAGGTCCATGAGGAGGAATAAGCATGTAGAGGGTTGTGGATTTCCTGCAGAGTGGATTGTGTGGCGATGGTATAGAATCCAGATATTTAACAGAGAATTGTGAGAGAGCACTAGAATTGGCCACTAAATTGATGGTAAACCTGTAGAGCATTGATCATGTGCCTTTTTTCAACTGAATTTGGGTCAGACTGAATCTTGAATCAGTTTGAATATATCTGGATGATTCTTGCCGTTGCCTTCACCTCAAGAGCTATTCAATAGGAGTGTGTGAGTAGTGCTCTCCTTTTTGGAGTAGTGATTTCCTCTGGCTGTGGCTGTTGGTTGTCGAAGACTTGTAGTGGAACCATGATCGGCAACATGGTGGATTAGTGTGTCTGTTGGGAGTTCGAGCCGGCAGTGTGGTTGTTAATGTGGCTTGACTATATTTTTTTTTCATCTACAATTTTGTTGAAGATTTTGTGATATTCACATGAATATTTATGTCTCGGTTAAGTAACCTCGTTCCACAACCAAAGCTGCTAGTCGTTTTTCACTTTCAAGGTCCATGGTACAAGAATATTATCTTGTCCCTTGTGAAATCTTCCGATAAATTTTCAAAGAAAGAACCTGTAACCTCTATGAGCGGGACTGTTGTAATATCTAAGTGCCTTGTTGGGTCTTGAACTGTGGCCAAGTTATACACATTTTTCAGTAGATTCAACGGATGAAGGAAACCGTCGATGGGATTTCGGGTGGTTGCGGATCTGAGTGCGTAGAGGAGACTCGAGTGCCTCGGGTGATTTATTGATTTGCTGCGTACTTTTTGAGGTCATGAAAGGAGTGTTATCACTGAAATTTTTTGTGGATATGTGTGTGAGACGTGTCGTATTATCAATTACACACAAAATTCATTTTCTGCTGAGAAATTCTTCCAAGAAATGACATCGTAAAGCACCATAACCATCTTCAAATTGCTTAGTTTCACCATAATTAGGCAGATAAACTAGCTATGTCTGTATTTGTGCTCTAATACATGATGAATGAATATCCGGGGATTGAAGAAAGAAATAATGCATGTGGAAATTGGGAAATTTGGGAAAGGGTCAGATTATGTTGATTCTAAATTTATTTGATGGACAGAGGAGTCGCATGATTTTTGCATGGCTTGGTTGGAGATTACCTATGGTGGTGATCGAGACTCGAACATGGAGGAGGCCTACTTCTCATACATATGTTGAGCAATGTGTTGTGAAATGTGATCACTTTGAGTAATTTGTTGTCAATGGTTTATCTTCCCGCGACTTTTTCTTGCTATAGCTAGGGGTATTCTGCTGGAGAAATTTGCAGAAAATGAAAATATTAGGATTTCCTTTATTGTGTTCATGATGCTGCCTAACTAAGCATATGGAAGAGAGAAGAATGGAAGCATATTTATGCTTTTTTCTTAGTTAATAGATCTCAGTGCTCCCCTACATGATGTCATGTTTCCATTGTTTAATATTCCTGTAAGTGTTCTCATGTTAGTAATGTAAATCTCGTTGAAACAAGTGATTTATTTATTGTGACATTTAGTTTGGCCAACTATTGTCATGAGTTTTAGTGTATGTTGGAATTGGCTATTCCAACAATACAAAAATTTATGTTCAAGAATGATTTACTACCAAATGTGATGAAGACATGACAGTGAAAATGGCATCAAAGGATACTGGTTGGAGCTGCATCAGAGATTGGAAGATGATTGAGTTTGTGTGTGCCTAGTGTGATCAAGGGAGTATATCATAATGGAAACGAGCAATTTGAAACAAAGTGCCTGAAGTGTCTTTCCTTGTGTAGCAAGCAGATAGAAATTTGGTTGTTTGTTTAAAATATGTTAAGCGATTGCAGATCTACATGTTGAATTGTGAGGAGATTAGCTTGATAGTGGGTCTTTGTTGTTGCATCTTGTCAGCGAGCATGAGGAATCATGCTTCGAAGTAGTTCCCCAGCCTTGATATTGTGAACAGGGGAAGTGGAATTACACTCCGATGCCGGGGAATTGGATGCTGAAATGAGAAATTTGTGTGTAAAATCGTTGATTTTATGCATGTTGATAGTGAATTTGTGGGTGACGCAGGATCATACCATGGAGTCCTAGATTCTCATTTTGAGAGGGAAAATTTGTTATTTTTTCTCTTTGTGTGCCTTTGAGTGCTTACGTTTGGATCATTTGTACTAGAGTGCACTACATTGAGACCAGTTGAAAAGTCATCAATCCATTTCCTTATCAGTGGAATCCTCTGAGGTATTGTTCGAGAAGGATGGTTACTATTATGTTTGAGAAATAGTCATCTTTGGGCAGGGATAGAGAAATTTGATGTTCTTGTGAGTCTGAAAAGCTTATTTTGTTTCTTGGAATCATGTTTAAAATCATTAACCATTATTGAGCCTAGCTAACTCAATGTAGGTAAAATTAATTTGTTAGAATTCACGAATCTAACACATGACAAGTTAAACATGGAGTTCCAAGAATTTATTTGGCAAAGACAAAGATGCCAAAGATATGAACCATGAAAAGATGTGGTGAAGGTGAAGCAACATTGATTATGATGGACAACTAAGTTGAAATTTTTTTTGTGTGAGTTTTTTTTGAGTTTCTAGGAATAGAATCTTGATGATGAGTCACACAGTTGAATGTTAAGAAAGTCTAGGATTGTTTTTTAGTGGTATTTTTATGTACCTAGTAACTGCAAGGGTTGGAGTGTGCAATGTTAGCCTTGTAGAGGCATATGTATCCTCATGAAGTTTGTGGTTATTTAAAAACCACTTTGTAATTATAGATTTGTGGTTAGATGAAAACCACTTTTTTCACTTTGAAGTGATGGTTTTTGGTGAGCCAGAAATCATGTATGAGCCCTAGTGGCTATAGAGCCTTCGTGTTTATAGAGGAGCCTTCGTGCCCACAAAGGAGTAGGTGGTTTGTAGAAACACCTTACTCATAGGAGAAACTTAGTTTATCAGAGGTCTCAGTTTACTGAGCACAAAGAGTTCAATGCTTATTTGGGGGGGTTTTGCAGGTATAGGTACATCTATCCAGTGATAATGGTTGACAGAACCATGTATGTGAAGGACATTCTACGAGACTAGCGGTTGCATTGGTTGGTACCCATGCATTCCGGTGGATGGTTGCTCCTTTGTATGGATGCCAACATATCCTTTTATTGGTTCTACAGATGGGATTTTCCCGTTTGTGGTGGATCTAAGTCACAAACACATGTTTTGTTATGATTTACCACAACTAGATTTTTTGAATCGCTATCAAGATAAGTATTCATTAAGGGAGTGTGTTGGAATATGTAATTCCTACTTGACTTTGGTGTTGAATCTCTATGTAAGGATTTTGTTCCTATATCATACAAGCTAGCTATATCTAAATATTCCTAGTTTGGTGTGTGGTTGAGATATTCTCTCAACCACCTTATTGTTCGTCCAAGATAGTTTTCCTATCTTGAGACTATACTTCATGTATATATATGTAATCCTTTCGATTAATATATATAGTTTGCATATTGAGATTTTATCTCTCAAAGATGTGATGGATCTTTAGCTAGAGTGTAAGGAAATATTTAATTCTTGTAAATTAATAATGGACTAATGTCGCTTTTGTGCCACCTTCTTTTAGTCAAACTGATTGATTGGATGTGCCTGTAATCTATCAAAGCTTTGACCAAAATCAATTCCATTGGTGTTTATTTTACCCAAAAATGGAAAATTATGTGGACTTTGAGGTTGATTTGAAGCATAAGGATTAACAGTTTTATAGATGGTGTGCTTGGGATTTCACAAGTACAACCTAGAAATTGGTTTGTGAATTCAAGATTGTCTACTTTATAAGATAACTCCTATTCCAAAAGAAGAAATTGTAATTGCAGTCACCACAGGTGAGATGTGCTATCCATTTCACTTTAATTTATTTTTTTCCTCTAAAAGGACTTAGAACTTAGAAGTTCAAAACTAGCACAAAAATGAACTTAACCAGAAAATGATTAACAAAATTAGATTATTTTTCCTAGAAGAGTGTCTCTCTTTCCACCTATCGAAGAGATTCACTCTACTCGAGTTCCACTTCCTCTGTTTTCATTGTCATTCTTCTTACTCTAACACTAAATTGTACTGAAAGAAATGACAATGTCATCTTTCTAAATACCCAAAATAACTTCTTCAATTCAAAGAGTGGCTTTTGTTTTTTGGTGAGGGCTGAGATAAAGATTGTGGTATGTAAAGGAACTATTCTGATTAATCGCAATAAGTATGGTTGCAGAATATACATATGGCCAAGATTGATGATAGATGCTGAAATAGGCATGTGTTTAACCATTCTTTCCGAGTGATCGCATGACATGTAGGAGTTGGTTAGCTTTTGTGAAGTTTAAATTTTGTGTAGAAAGACGAAAGGTGAGATTAATACTCATGTCAAGATTAGTTTTAATTTTTAATCTAGTTTTAATTTTCAATTTATCAAGTGGTTAGAGGATTAAAAATTTTAGAGGTGAAATTTTTTCGTCAAATTTTATATTTAAAAAAATGATTTGTTTCTTAATTATTAAAATAAAATAATATTATTTTTATTTTTATTTTATTTTCATGTATTTTAACTACAAATATTAAGACAATTCTAAAACATTTCTTTCATATAGTCTAAGATCACCAACAGTTCTACAAGGAGTATGGAAGCACACAGGTATATTGTTCTCTAAGCACCAATCACAATGTAACTAAAAATATGATTCATAATAAACAAGATCAATGGATCTATTATTGATGTCGAAATCACTCCACAATTCTTGTAGCCAATCACACTATTGATTCTGCTGCATAATCCAAGTTGAACCAAATTTCAGCTTTGTGTAGTCGGTTTCATTTCCCCATCTACATTTAACAGATCCCACCGGAGCTTTTTATAACCTTCGAAATTATATATTGTGTCAGGAAAAATAAAATTTGGATCTCCTCCTGACCACTGGGAAAAATTAAGTCTATGTGTCCAAGCAGAATTTCTAGTTTTGTTAATACAAAAATATTTGTGATAGATTCCGCGTCTGTCACTTCGTTCAGACCATATCATGGTAATGTCATGGAAGTCTGATCTTAGTGTTTCTTCTTCTTGATGAGCTGTTGTCATGCTTCTAGAATACACCATATCATGGATCCATCTACCACCTTTGGGATACACCTTTCTCTCATGAACTAGGTGTTGGATGTTTGTATGATTCTGTAGATTTGCATCCAAAACTTTAGTGTTTCTGAGCTGCCAAGTTGGCTTCCTTTGATCATAATATTCTTACCAACTCTTATCTTCAGGATTGGACCCAAGTATTTCCTTCTGTTGATTAGGGTCCCATTCAGTTACAATCACCATTATATGTTCTTGTTGCTGGATATGATCTCTGCTGAGAAAGTCTGGCAGAAAATTTTCAGATCCTTTAATGTGTTCTACATCAAAGTCAAAATTAGCAAATAAGGCCTGCCATCTGGTGAATTTTTCTTCACCTGTATTTTTGATGTATTTTGTTAACACTTTCTTTAAAGCAGAAGCATTGCTCTTAATAAAAAAATTCTATTGACCAAATGAATTTCAAATTTATCAATAGAATTCCATGCAGCTTTTACCTACCTTTCAATGACAGAATAAGTTTTCTCTGTCGAGCTCCATGTTCCGGAGGAAAACTAAATTACCTATTCTTCGTCATGCTTCTTTTTCTTGAGCACTCCTCCCAATCCTAAATCGCTGGCATCTGATTCAACAATTTTAGAAGAACTATCATCAACAACATACAGAATTGGAAGAGATTTTACCTTGGCCTTTATATTTTTTACTGCATTTGTATGAGTATTAGTCCAAGGTGAAGGATTTTTTCTCAGTCTCTAATTCAAAATATTTCTATCTTTTGCACAATCCTGATAAAAAATACTGACATAGTTTAGACATCCTAAAAATCTCTGAAGTTGGGTTTTATCTATAATGACATTTGCAAATTTTTTTGCAAATTCAAGGGCATGTATTTGGAGAGATATCTGGCTATTCTGGATTATGTGACCGAGGAACTTGATAGAAGTTTGAAATAATTCAATCTTCTTCTTACTTAAAACAAGACAATTTATTTTGACCATTTGCAGTAAAACTTGTACATGTTTAAAGTGGTCATGAATATTCTTAGAGAAAATAAGAATATCATCTATGTACACCATTAACCAATCAAAATAAGGTTTAAAAATTGAATCCATTACTTTCTGAAACTTTGAAGGAGCGTGTTTTAGACCAAATGGCATGACATTCCATTCATAGTGCCCTGCAGGAATGCTAAAGGTAGTTTTGAATTTATCTTTTTCTACAATAGCCACTTGCCATAATCCTGACTTGAGATCAAAATTTGAAAACATCTTTGCTTCTACAATTCTGGATATCAACTCACTCTTGTGAGGTATTGGATAGGTATTATCAGCTAAGACTGAATTTAGGGGTTTGTAGTTTATGACCAGTCTTGGGATACCCCTAATCTGTTCAGATATTTTATTCACATAGAATCCATAGCAGTTCCATGGAATGTCAGATTCTCTTATTAGCTTTTTGTCCAATAATTTCTTGATCTCTTTCTCACAGAGATCTATGTTTTCATTGTTCATAGGAATAGCTTTGCTCTTGCAAGGCCTTCCCTCATATCCTGGTTTATATGGAAGATCAACACTATGTTTCTTTCTATGCCAGAAAGCATTGGGGAGATTGCTGGAAATATGATGCAGAGTGTTGTCCTTGATGGAAACCTACTTGATAAATTTCATGGCAACCTGCTTGATAAAGTTTTCCTTGATAGAAACTGGAATTTCTTTCTCTGTTACTTCTGAGCTGCTCTGTAGATACATCAGATTTATATCATTAACAAACTCATCAAGTCAGTTTATATCAAGGAAACATTTATCAAGCAGGTTGCCATCAACTTTATCAAGTAGGTTGCCATCAAGGACAACACTCTACATCATATTGCCAACAATCTCCCCCTTTGGACTTGATGGAAACCATGATGGTGTTTGATCACCACAACAGATAGATACATTGATTATAACTATTATTCAAACACCATGATACTCTCCCCCTATTCAAACACCATGATACACTCCCCCTTTGACATCAAGGGCAAAGGGCGGATCAAAGCCAAAACAAGGTTTTTCTTCTCTTGTAGAAAGAAGAGCTATGTAGATTTGATGTGAACTGAAGTTACCATGCTCCCCCTGAGTTCATGTTGAATCTTCAAACATATTTTTCAATGAATTACATGAATCTATGACCTTTCCTATTACCAAGGACTCATACTTACAACAATGATCCAACCAAGTGGATTTACATATTTTGAATCAACTACCCAACCAAGTGGGATTACAAAATTGAAGAAGTCCTTACATGACTGAGTATAACAATTTACAGCATAGGTCTCAACATGACCTTTTCATCAAATTACAAATATGACTTTTTATGACCAACATCAAAAAGACCTCAAGAGAGAGATCATATTTCAGAACCATCATAATGCCAACAATGCATCCTTTCCACATGACCAATTCTCCCCCTTAGCCTGTGCCTCCTGAACACTTTCAACAGCAAATCATCGAGGCATATTCATCAAATATCGAAATATGAGAGTTGGAACATCACCAGAGATACCAAACAGCACTGCAGCTGTGCTGAAAAATGCTGACCCAGAAAAATTTTGTCAGCAAACACCCATACGCGGTTTTCTATGTATAAAATCGCGTATATACGCGACTGTCCTTCAGGAAATCCGCGTATCCAACTTAATATTCTGATTTTAAGAAGATCTGATCCTCTGTATGGCAGAGACTACTCCAAGATTCTGTCTAAGATATTCAAATGCTTCCTTGGGATATATGAGAGAAGAAAGGTAGGACAATGTAGTGTCGTGCAATTCTTGTAGCATAAGCACATCAGTAACCAAGTCTTCAGGCTCTTTGCAGCATCAAAATATTCTTCCTAAGAGGAATTATCATACCAGAACAACTTCTTCAATCGAAAATATGTGTCAGGAAATCATCCATGTGATCTGATATCACCAAGATTTTCAAGATTTATCATGATGTAACAAGTATAGGAATTATGTATAAAAGGTCTCAACCGTGTCAAAAGTCATCAGCAACAAACTCTGCATGATTTATCCTTATCTCTGCATCATAAGACTTCCATCTCATCCATGTGTGAAAACAAAAGATACTCTTTAGCAAAAAGCAATCAGGGCTAATCCATTATCTCATCATAAGAAACCATGTATCATGTCATCATCATTTGAGCATGAGTATTACGAGAACTAAGGAATAAGCAGATACAATGCCAACAATGCAATCATTAGTATTTAGACTGATGCTCCCCCTGAACCTGTGCTCTTGATATTTACCTAAATAACTGTTTTTCTTATCATAAAAGCATATGCTTCTATATTTATTGCAACTCGCGTGTATACATGGCTTTAGTTTACAAAACTCGCGTATGGAAAGTGAAATACTAAAAATTTCACAACTCCATCTCCCCCTGAACTTGTACCACATGTACCTATCTTCTTCACATCAGAGGCACTGTCAGAAATAAACATAACCAGAATTACCAAAACAACCATGGGAATCACCATATATTGCTCTCCCTGTGATTATACATTACTAATCCCTAGAATGTATCTCACATCACTCTTGCAGTCATTATGAGAAGTAATCTTCAGAAGTGGATGACTGCATTAGGGTCAATATTCCCTACGTTTCTGACCAGTCCTCCTTCTTTTTCCAGCTTTGCTTGAAATTTCTTATAGTGTGCTGGACATTGTCCAAATTCTCAGATCTATTCATCCTGCATTCTTTTTCTACATGTCCATACTTGTTACAAGCATAACATCTTGCGTGACCAGAAAAGTCAGCATAGGGATCATAATGTGTTTTTCTATTCTTTCTTCTACTGCAATCAGCTACTTTATGACCATACTTGCTGCATGAAAAACAATATCCCTTAAAGAAACCTGAGTACCTTTCTGTATAGAATCTGTTTGTTTGATACTGAAACAATCTGCTTCTAAAATTGGTTGCATCATGCCAATAATTATCACATTTAAAGCATTCAACATTATTGATCAAAGGAGGGAATGATTTCTTTTGAGAGTTCATGATTTTCGGTTGACCTCTTGTTTCTTTCAACAGTTCAGGCTTTGCATTGATATCCTTTGAATCTTTAGCACTTCCTTGTGAACTAGATTCTCCTTTAACAGTTTCATGAAAACCAAGACCAAATTTAATAGAAGGAGACCTTTGACTACTAAGAATATTGTCTAGAATCTTAGTGCTATCTTGAAACCTCAAGAGTTTATCTTTTTCTTCTAATTTACCTTTTAAAATGTTTACCTCAACCTCAAATCTTTGGCATTGCTTCTTCATGCTTTCTTCGACCCTTATTCCTTCTTCGACTTGATCATTCAATTTTAAAATCTCTTTTTTCAGCCCATTTTCTTGTTCTTCAAAAGTTTGTAGAAGTTCTTCATTCTTCTTATTTGATGCTTCAAGATCTGCTTTCAGAGAGATGATTTCTACTCCAAGTCTTTCACTTCTATTGGTTACTTTATCCTGCAGTATTTGATATATTTCTATCTGTCCCTTCATTGTTTCTATCCGTCCATTCATTCTAGAGATCATATCTTGGTAGATAGATTCCTTCCTTTTAAATGGATCTTCATCATTGATTTTGAGATTTGCTTCCAGACTTATATTGTTACTTTCACTATCTTCACCATTACATGCACAAGAAAGTGAATCACAAGAACAACAATCAATAACTGTTTCATCTTCTTCATTTTCTGCTGCACATGTTTTCTGAGGTATCTCCTTTCTTTGAGTAGCCTTCTTCTTTTGCTTCCTTGCCATGAGCACTTGCAGATCTTGGTCAGAATCTTCTTCATCCTCATTTGACATTTCATCATTATCTTCATTTGTATAATAACTCTTTCCCTTTTCAAATTGTTTCTCTTTATCATGATTTTATTCATAAGGACATTTAGCAGCATAATGACCAACTCTTCCACAAGTAAAAAACTTGAAGGGAAGCTTACCTATGAATCTTCTAGTACTTGGTTGGAGTCTCTTCACAAAATTTTCTTCTTCTTCTTCTGATATATAACTTGATTCCTTGACAACTTCCTTTTATTTTCCTTTTGCACATGCCTTAAAGGCAACTTCTCTGATTTGAGAGGGACCTTCTTTTCTCATTTCAAAAGCAGTTAGAATACAATGTAGTTGAACAATAGTAAGAGTTCTCGGATCTTGCCTTTCTTCAATCGCTGATACTTTTGACTCAAATTTTGAAGTCAAATATCTTAAGACTTTTTCCACCAGAGTAGTATTGGTTATGATTTCACCCAAGTTTCTCATACGATTTACAATATCATCTAGACGTAAAAAGAAACTGGCAATACTCTCATCACTATGCATCCTTAAATTTTCATATTCAATTCTGAGAGTTTGGAGTTTTGCACTTTTTACCTTTGTATCTCCTTCATAGCTTAGAATGATTTTGTCCCATATTTCTTTTGCTGAATTTAGCTGCATAACTTTAACAAATTCTAGTTCAGACAAGTTTCCTAATAAAACATTGACTGCTTTGGCATTGATTTCATATTTCTTCCTTTGTGCTGCATCAGTAGGAATAATTGCTGGATATTGATAACCTTCTTCCAAGATTTCCCATACTTCTGCACCAAGAACTTGCAAATATGCTTTTGTTCGTGTCTTCCAGAATAACAGATTACTTCCATTGAATAGAGGTGGCCTTAGAGAAGGTACTCCTTCATGACTTCCCATTGCGACGGATCTCCTTCAAGCGATCAAGCTTCTGCAGAAGGACCTGCTCTGATACCAATTGTTGGGAAAAATACTAAGAGCGGGGGTGAATCAGTGTTTAGGGCTGACTGAAAACTTTTTACTTTTTCTTTCTCTAAAACCCATACGCTACTTTACTGAAGCCAACTCGCGTATACATGCGGGTATCCTTAATAAACTTGCGTATTACCAGAGATCTTATTATGCAGATAATTCTTTACTTAGATCATTGCATCATTCATTCATTAGATGTTTAGTAAGCAGTAAACAGGTGCAGTAAGAATAGAATAAATCATCACACATAAGCAACACACATGAACACCAGGATTTAAGGTGGAAACCCAATTCGGGAGAAAACCACCGCTTTTGTCGTCTCAGTCTTCAATATTTATTATAAAGAAAACTTCTTACAACCATGTACTAGCGCAGACTCATACCAGCACGAAGGCAGCCACCTGCAAAAGGCTACAACCTTCTCTCATTTACCAGCCTCTCCTAGAAGGGAGCTACAACCCCCTACTCTCGTTTACCAGCCTTTCCTGGAAGGAAGCTACAACCCCCTGCTCTCGTTTACCAGCCTCTCCTGGAAGGGAAATACTACCCCCTACTCTCGTTTACTAGCTACCACTGGAAGGGAGCTACAACCCCCTCATTGAAGGCTTCGACCCTCAACACCATTGCGGACCACGTTTCATCAATTTTCATACTGGGTCCAACAGCTTCCATTCAACACACCTTGTAGGCCACTTTTCATCAAATTCTTAGACTAGACCCACTCCACACATTTAAGCTCAACATACATCAAAATGAAACTTATAACCCCATCAATTCATTCATTGAGTCATCAACCAATCAACCAACAACTTGATCTTCAATTAACATAATCATCAGCATATTCAACATTCAAACAACCCAGATCTGTATGAATACATTATAGACAGATAAAAGTAAACCAGCAGAACAGATTAGACATTCCATTCCACATACTTCAGCAAAACCCTAGAGTCCATACGCGCTTTTACTTCACTGAACCTGCATATATACGCACTTTCACAGAGACAAAACTGCATATACTTCTGCACATATTTCAGAACTGGTCTCACATTCCATATGCGCTTTTACTGAAGGCAACCCACGTATATATGTGCTTTCTCTGCCACGAACCTGCGTATAGATATTCAAACATTGTAGGGTTGTGCAACTCTTCAGAACAGATAAATAGCTCAGATCTTACCCTTCACTTCAGAAAATATTCGCCTCATCTCAGATCTAAACATTCCATAAACAGATCTAGAAAATACATAGTGATTTTAGATCTAGAGATCCCTCTTCATCATTTTCTTCATAGGTGCATTATTAATTCAGATCAATCAATACACTGTTACCTATTCCATGCAGATATACTTCAGCGTGAAGTATTCATTCAATACCTAGACACATGCATACCCTTGCACTATGATCTTGTTTTCCTTATATATATTTAGCCTTTGTCAATACCATGAGCGAAAACCACACAAATTCTGATGGTATTCCTGGACGGGATCAAATATATAATCTAGAACTCAATACTGTGGGCCAATACCATGGTAATGTCCCCTGGTTTTATAAATTTAGAGCGCAAATAGGCATACGCTACTTGTCACGTACATTTCCGCGTACATACACTACTTCACCTTTACAAACCCACGTATGCTTTGTGACATACCATTTTTATCATTATTCTGGCACTTACTGGAATTTATTTCTCTGTTACTTCTGAGCTTCTCTATAGATACATCAGATTTACATCATTAAAAAACTCATAAAGTCAGTTTCTATCAAGGACAACTTTATCAAGCAGGTTGCCATCAACTTTATCAAGTAGGTTGCCATCAAGGACAACACTCTGCATCATATTGCCAACACTCTGAACAACATTATTCTTCAATATTTCTCTTTAATTTGGAGATTTTATTAATGACTATTGGTGCTTTTAATTATTCTCCGATCTGGATAGTATATTTTAAATCTTTCAATTCAGTCAGTTTGGTTTCAGCTTTATCTAGCTCTTTCATAGCCTGAACCATAGTAGAGACTCTAGGATTTGAAATATATGGCATTTCAATTATTTTCTGACTTCCCTTAGAATTAGGGACAGTAATTAAGTATCATGCTCTATTTCCTTTTAATCTAACTAAACCATGTGGTTCCACAACTGCAAGAAAGACATTTCCTAATATACAATCAATAGGAATGTCTGCTACTACAAATTCTAACTTAGTAAAATGCTGATAAAAACATATGGCAGCTTTGGGAACTTCATATTTAAGGGTTTTATCTCCCAAACCTGCTACTTTTCTAGTAGTAGCAACCCAAAATTTGGCTGGTATTACTTTTGTATTGAAAATATTGATAGCTACACCTGAATCAATTAAAGATATTAGGGAAAACATTTCCCCTTTAATGCAGACATTTATGAGGACATGATGTTGTTGATATTCTATTACTAATATCCTCATTTCTTTGAAACCTACTATGGGATCTCTTTTTCCCTTGATTATTTCAACTTGAGATTCAGTAGATTTTGCTGCAGAATGCAGAGTGTATGCAGTTGTGCATGCAGAAATATTTTGTGCCAAAGGCTGCTTTTCTTCTTCCAACTGAGCTACTTGATGTTTAAGAGTATAGATTTATGTTTTAAGATTGTGAATTTCTCTACTTACCTCCCCCAAAGTGAGTGCACAAACTTTAGATTGCAGTTTATCACAATGGAAGGCTTTAGTGTTTCACTCATAGGAGGCATCCACAAAGATAGGGTTTTTGGCGGATGCTTTGCTGGAGCTGGAGGAATGAATCTGATTCATAAATGTTTCAAGAAGCTTATCTTGCATTTATCCTTCTTCCATGGCACTAATTTTTGACAGAATTTTTAGTTCTTCATTAGCAGTCTGAGCCATCAATACTTTTTCTTTCTGATGATTCTATTCTTCAAAAGAAATGTCACTTGAATAATCATAATTAGAGGAATAACTGCAATGAAAGTTATCTGAATTTGAATAGAAAAATTGCTGCATATGAGTATTTAATTCTTCTATGGATGATTCAGAAGAAGAGGAAACACAAGAATCATATGATGATTCTTCAAGCTGTTATTGTTGAATTTGTTCACAAATCACAACATTTGGACAATGATCAGTTTTGTGATTCCTAGACCCACATCTCATACATGAAATTTGGGTTTCTATCTTAACAACTTTGTTCTGTTTATTCTGAGGCTGAGATTTCTTTCCTTTGTTCTTTCTGGATTCTTCACCATCTGGGCATTTGTTTGAAGTATGGCCTATTTTCCCACATAACGAACAGGTTAGTTTGTTCCATCTATCTTGTTTGTGGGAATGGAGGTGGATGCTAGATATCTTGTAATAATGCATGTTAGGGACATACTTGTAATATCCATTTCTTAATTTTATGGGTCCAAAGGTGACCCTTATTTTCCCGCTGGTTGGCTTATTCCTGAATTGATTACTAGATTTCTTTGCTTTTCGTTTTTCTTTCCTTCTTTTTACAAGAGGATCATCAATGTTAAGGCCATATTTACTGCAAATTGACTTACTGTCAGGCAGTCTAGAAAGCTTTTCCAAATACTTGTTAAATTTATAACTTGTGCACAAACCAACAAGAGTTTTAGTAACAATGGAATATATTTCTCCCTAGGTAAAAGATTTAAAGGGCAACTCGAAAGCATCTTGTAGACGTAACAGGTCTACAAATCTAGACAGAAGGGATGCTAGATATACTTGTTTCCAGAGAGGATTTTTAGGATCTTTTACCTCATAGATGTGTTGCATCCAGTGTCTATGGAAATCTTCATACTGTGACAATTTATTGCACTTAAGAATCATCAAAATCATTTCGTGCTTCTCTACTATTTATGTTTCAGAACCACACCTGTGTTCTTGAATCATGAAGGTGAGAGCTCCAATCATATTATTCTGTGCTGTACCATTAGCATTATGAATTATGTCCCCAAATTCATCTTTCAAAAGTTCACTTTCCATTTTTGTGATCAATGCTAGAGATGTTTCAGTTTCCCACCATCATAGGAGAGTGCCAGTAAAACATTGGATGAGAGTTTTACAAGATTCAATTTCATTTTTTACTTTGAGGCACATAAGCTTGTACTTTGTAAACATCATATCAATCATTTGTCTGATCTGGCCCGTACTTAAATTATCAATATTCCATTCTCTATGAGAGTCTGGATAGAAAGTATGGGTTTATTGAAGCTTTCTTTTCCACTGAGATCAGGAGCAGGATATTTGGTAAACTGGCTCTCTAATGGCTCATAGATTGGGAATATCTATGATTCTTACTCTGGTTCCTTAAACAAGAAAGAAATGGTAATATTTTCTGAATATTCTTCCTGAGAAGGCTGGGAAACTTCTCTAGGCAACAAATGGGGAAATCTGTCAACCAGCTTGACAGGATGCTGAATTTGTACATTTATCTTCTCCAAGAATGAAGTAGGAGTAGGATTTTTAGATTTGGATATATTCATATTATCAAACTTTTCAGAAAAGTCTGTTATGAGTCTTCTTGTAGAGCATATTTCTTTTATAACCTTGCCCTCTACTTCATCCATTTCACTTAAGGACTCTATTGCATAACTTTTCAAAACACAAGAAGAAAATTGAATGGTATTCAAATAATTATTTACACTATTGACTGAAACCTGTAAACTATCAAAATTTTCTTTCACAACAGAAGTTTTAGCATAGTTCATTTCCAATCCCTTAATGGCAGTGTTAGTCCAGTTTAATTTCTCACTGGCTTTTTGGATTTTTCCATCAATGCCTAAAGCATTTTCATCCTTCAAAACTAGAGTAATAGATTTTGCTGAGTTTTGGGCTTCTCCAAGGATGATTCCTTTGTAAGGAGGAAATGTGGATGAGGTTTCAATCTTGCTACCATCTAGTGCAGACCAAGAGTGTTGAACAGATGTAGAGGATATAGTGTTAGTCATTAAAACATTCTCAGATTGCTTCATAATTTTCCAAACATAAAAGGATATCCAAGAATGAGACCTGTCCATAAATTCTTTCCATTCTTGAGATAATCTGAGTTTTTGTTCACTGGTATGAATGAGGCCAAAATATTTTTCCTATGGATGGGTGTAAATATCCCAGTTTAACATCTCTTTCATCCCCTGGGTATCTACTTTATGTTTCTTACAGCCATCCATCAGAGTGAAGAATTTGTGCATCTCTGTGATTGATGACTTCTTGCAATATTCTTGTAAGACACCAAATCTGGATTCTGGAATTAAGTCATTCAGTTGTTCTAAATAGTATAGAATATATCTTGGCATATTTGGTGGTCTAATTTGGCTAAACATTTATGTTAACCTCGGACCTTATTTTTCTAAAGAGGGTAACAAATGCATCATCATAACATGATTAGATTCATGTGGGAAGGGAATATCTGAACACTTCGAATTTGGAAAAGGGTTTACAAATGTAGAAGCTGGGGCTTCAACTATCCTGGGATGATGGTTAGCATGAATGACAAATTCTACAATACTGCTCAAATTTATAGGGACTTTGCACTCAGGGAAAATGACTTCAACAGAGGAAAATTTTACAATTTGGGAAATACCAAATAAAGAAACACGTTTACAAGAATTTGAGACAAAACTGGAACAAGCAGTATCAACTTCAAGGGGATCTTTGTACAATGGGGAACTTCTACAAGCTTGGTCAATCCTTTTTCTGTCTATGGTAGATCTTCGGGGAAAAGATAGAATAACAGAGGACTGGTCTTCTCAGATATTTGCAGAAGTGATATTTCTCATACTTGGAGGTTTGGGATTTGATACAACCTAGTGCTTAGGGAAAATAAGATCTTCCCATCTGATAGTCTAGTGTTCTACTTTTTTATTTTTGGAATCGGTTAGAACAATAGCACTCGACTTTGAATCCTTACTGGGTGTGTGGCGAACTGCAGGATAGAGGGTAATGGTATGATGGAAACATCCTCTAGTCTGAATGGATATATTATGTCTTTTTCTTGTCATATCAAATCTAGTGGTCTGGATTTGTAGCTGAAGGATATTGTCAGTTGTTTCATTAGAGACATATACAGAAGAATTTGGATAACAATCAAAATAGACTAGGCCATTCGACAATGGGGCAACTATTTCTCCAATCAAGGAATCGGTATACTTGTTATGTGTAAGATCTATGACAGTGGCTAGAACAAAGGTTTTTAGCCCTTGATGTGTTAGAGCATTAATGTCGATTATGATACATCCCAAATGAAAGTACTAAGTTTTAAGCCTTTTGGCTTTCGCTTGACGTTGCTTAGAATTAAGAAGAGGAATGGACTATACACATTCGGGGTTCTCTTGGATTTGACTAATGGATTCCTTAATGGAAATTCCAGTGGCGGATTTTAAATGGAAAACACTAAGATCTGAATATACTTGAGAAGCATCAATACTAGGGAGCTTCCATCTAGAACATGGTCATGATTCTTCATATTCTAATTCAGAAGAATTAATCACACGACTAGAAGCAGATGCAAACATATCCCTAAGAGGATTTTCTTCAGTTTTATCCTTCTCATCTAATTCTCGGAAAGAAATAGATCTTCTGGATAGATCCATTTATCAACAAAAAGCTTAGTATTTGAGTACTAACCTTCACGAACCAGATGATACTTCTAAATCTGGCTTTGATACCACTTTTATGCAGGGGCTTCTTGACTGATGCTTGCAACAGCAACAGAGGCTGACTGGCCTTGCTCAGTCTCTTCTTTATTTATGCTTTTTCATCCATACACGAACCCATACATGAACCTACTTATGTATTTCACACTTTGTTGACCTTTCACATGGCTTCCCTCGCCTTTGAAAGTCTGACGTCCCTTCTACCCTTTGGCGAACTTTTGGTGAACCTCTGGTATAAGAAAGTAAGACAAATACTACCTCAACAGACTTTAAAATAAACTCATAGTTTTTAAGTAATCAAAATATGAAGAAAAATTCTCACTCTTTATTGATCAAAATATTTCAGATTACATATTTCAGATACAGACTCTGTTTGTTCTTTCCTGAGATAGAATATGACAGCATTTACTAGTGTTTGTTTCTTAATAAATAAGATAGCTTTCTGGAGGCTACCTGGCCGATTCATAGACTCAGTCTTTGAACATGAAACACACAAACGAATGGAATCCCTATTGAGCTGGCAACTTTAGGTTCTTATCAGTGCTGAGCACATTGATACGAAGGCTTCTCAGATCTCCTAAGACTTAGATATTTCAATCTCCTTCATGGTGCAATCAGATCAGACTGGACATCCGCAGTTGCAGAGCAGGAAGGGAAGATCTTCAGATCTCTTACCAAAAACACAAAAAACACAAGAATCTATGACACACTCACTTTGACTCTGAATTCCTCATGAATGAGCCTTACCATCCTTATATAGCAAAGGCAAGGGGACAAACAATGTTGTAGGACCCGTGACTTGAAGATGGAATGATTGCTTTCGGGTAACGTCGAGGCGACATTTGCACAGAGATTTCAAATGCAGACAAAATTATGTGGGGACATGAGACAGACAAAGCATAGTGGATACTTTTTGTATAGAAAGCCCACAAGAAAACTGTTTATTACAAGGAGGAATCTTTCTACTAGAAAGCCCTCGAGAAAACCAGTCACAATTTACCAGTGACTAGGTATCGTGGACACTGTGGATACTTTTGGATGGAGTCCACAAGAACCATAATTAAAATTTACTCGACTTTAATTAACATTTAAGTTACAAAAAATCTCCAACAATCTTATTATAATATAACATTTCACCATAAATATGGCCTTTATGTGGCTACTGGTATTAGTGGTATTAGTGTAGGCTATGGAACACCTGCCTCACACTAGTGTGGAGATCACTGAATACTTTTGATGTCTTTTTGGTCTGCAAATTTTTTTTAATTACCTAGTTGTTTCTCTGTCATAACCATACTAGCTATAGTCTTTAGCTAGCAATGATGAGCGATCGAGTGAAGAAAGTGAATTTTTCTCTAAAAAATTCCAGATCTCAGATCCATTTCAAGCCGCTGCCTCTTATGTCAAAGTCTAAGATCTCACTCCAAATTCTTTAACCTCAAGTTGAAAAATATCCCCATAACTAAATCATATATAAATGTCATTACAACCATGCTAGAATGGAAAAAAATAAGAATTAACATCATCATCAATTAAAGTAAATTTAATACCGTAAAATTGTTACAGTTTATTAACTTATCATTGGCTGGATATAAGGTTAAGGCTAACGAAATAAATATTTCTCATAGAAAAACATAAAGGAAAAATTTCAATAGGAATCATCGGCACAACAGACGTGATGCACTTATAACAATATCGCATTGTGGGACAATGTCTTCTTCTTAGTCTACATCATTTTTCTATTAATATTACATTGGCCCTCTTTTTAATATATATATATATATATATATATATAAATATATATATATATATATATATATGTATATGTATGTATATATATGTATGGATGTATGTATAAACACCATCATTAATTATAATTTTTAAATTTAATACAATAAACTTGCTACATTTTATGAATATGACCCAATATGATTAACTTATCACTCGCTGGATATGAGGTTATAAGGTTAAGGCTAAAGAAATAAATATTTTTCAGAAAAACATACGCTAATAGGATGGTCGTTATATATTAGTACTTTAAATTATTTTTTTAATATTTCATATTTATATATGAATGTTTTTATAAATTGTTATTTATTTATTATAATTAATTTTTATTAAGAAAATTGAAATAATTTATTTCTCAATTAATATATTTAATAAAAATTAAATTAATTAGTCAAAATTTTAATTATTATATTATATTTATTAGATATATAATTAATGTTGAATGCCTAATCTTCTATGGGTAGGTGTGGAAGGTGAAGAGTCACAGAGGAGTCCAAGTGACCTTGGAAGATGAATCGAAGGGTCACCTCATTGTATTATAAATGTACATCTATGGTGAATAATATATGCAATGAATGCTTATATTTCTGTGTGTGTTTACGTTTCTCCTACACCATGTGTGTTTAAAATGGCATCAGAGCTAATACGTACATAACCAACTCAACCTTCTGTGAGCCATTTGCTTTTGTGGCTTGTGTAAAACTGCAAAAATCCTGTACATTTTTGCAGCATTCAGAAATCATTTTTGCAGCATTCATAAATTCTTTTTGCGAAAAGAAGCATTGTGCACTGCCATATTCCTGAATTTAAAAGTCCGTGCATTTTAAAGTCTGCAGATTTTCTCATTTCTCCATGCTACATTCAGTTTTTTTTTACTGCTCCTGGCATTTTGTTTCATTGCTCCACCCATTCTGCAATTCTGGAAAATTTTGAGTTTTTACTGCAAATTCTGCAATTTTTTCTACACATTCTGCCTATTGTTTTTTGCACACCACTATGCAATTTTTGCTAATGTGCAATTTCTACTCAAATTCTGAGCATAATTAAATTTACTGTACAATTTTTAAACTATTCACTCATTCCTATTCGTTGTATAGTCCCTCACCTCATAGTGCCCTCCCCTCACAGTCGATGTCTGCTCTCATGCCCCTCATGGCCCTCTCCTCACATACCTCTCCCCATGGCCCTCTCCCCTACCCTCTCTCCCTACTCAGCCTCATGGCCCTCTCCTCACTAGCTCATGCCTCCCCCTCACCCTCCCTCACCAGCTCTCACTGCAACCCCTCGCCATCCCTCACCTCCCTCCCCTCGGCCTTCCCACAACCCTCGACCCTCACCTCCCTCCCCTCAAACACTCAGCCCACCCACCCCACCCCGCTCCATTCCCTCACCCACTCTCACAATCTGTCACCCCTCTGCACCCTTGCTCATCGCTCTCTCCCCATCCCTCCCCTCTCACGGCGGTCGTCACCCATCCCCCTTCCATACTCACCCTCCCCTCATGGTCCCTGCCCCCTCACGGCCACCCTCGCCTCCGCTCCCCCCATCCCCCTCGCTCAGCTCTCCGCTCCCCTCTCACAGCTGCTCGGCCTTCCCTCCCCTCCCACGCAGATTCTACGTTCCCTTTTTTAATTCAGCTATGATAAAATTTTAATTTCTTTTTACAATTTCACCTCTCCCATATTTCGCGTCCCCTAGAAATCACTTTCCCCAGTAAATATCTTCCCCAATAATCACCTCCCCCATAAAATACCTTCCCCAGAAAACACCTCTCCCAGGAAATACCTTTGTTTTTTCTCCCAAAATAAAAGGAAAAAAGAAGAAGAGAGAAGAAGTAGAGAGAGGGGAGATGGTATATGAATAAACAGATATATGGATTTTCTATATAGTGAAGAGTGAAGCTTTTCTTGTATGTTTCTCTATTATGAAAATGTGACCAAGATGTGTGGCATGTACAGAAGGGTGACTCTCTGAACGATATTGACAATGTGAAGGAAAATGTTGAAAATTGGTGGCATCATAAAACTTACTCAGAGTTTTTGGAATTTTCCTTTGTCTTTGTTGTGAGTACAATAGGAAAGTTCATGAGTTCCCACAAATTCTAGAGGCAGGATCTAGTTGAGAAATTGTTGAATTCTTCTATGATGTGAGTCATTATTACTTGCTGGTCAGATGACGAAGTCTATACCTTGAGGTCCTCCATAATTTGAGTAGCAGAGTTTGTTCTTTGGGAATTTCGTAATTGGAAGTTCAAAAAAATGGTCTTTGAAGTCATTTCTATTTTTTTGAAAGTAAGTTGAATCACATTGTAAATGGGTGCATTATTGGTTGAAGCCAACACCCTTTATTTCTTAAGCCTGAGTTGTTCAGAAAAATGGCTAAAATCAATGATGCGTTAGAGTTGTTGCATAACCTCATTCATTCCACTCTTCATGATATGGTAAAAATGAGCACGAACACTCTTTTTAATATTCAAACTTGCTTGCAAGATGCACAAGACAAGATTGAGTTTTTATAGTTGGAGTCTCAGCTCCAGCAAGATGAACTTCAACAGAAGAGTCATCATTCTTAACCTGTTTCTGTTTCGAAAATTGAGAAAGACTCTCATCAGCAGCAAGAATATAAAGTTGCAGTCGATTTACATTCAGTTCCTTGGACAAGAGCAGATTTACATGCACATGCAGCAGCTCAGTCTGCAGTTCCCAAGCCCATCATCAGACCTTGGGAAGAGCTTGTCCATAACAAGCACAAAACTAGTCTTGGATATGACAAGGATGTGTCCTTTCATATTTCGGACTACTCCAAGCCCATAAAATTTCAGAGTACCGAATTTCTTCATGATAGTTCACCTTCAGTTGTTCCAGATTTTGCTCCTCTTCCACAACAGCCACAACAAATTGTAAAATGCCAACACTGTGATCGACTTGGCCATATGAAATATCATTGTTTCAATCTTCACCCATGCAAGCACTGTGGTCATCACACCCATTCTTCACACAGATGCTTCAAAAACAAGCCTCCTACAAGAACAAAGATTCATCTTGGATGGATCACTTATTGGCAATGGGCATGAACAGCCAAGAAGATGTTTAAGTCGCATGTCAGAACTTGTTGTAGAATATTGAACAAACTTGGAGTTGAGTTTTCGCCATCATCTCACCTTGTACTTAATAGGGGGGGAAATGGTGGTCATCTACAAGCTTGGAGGTCACATCAAGTGAGCCTGAGCCACAATCTCTCATTCCAGATTCAGAGTTGTAGCCAGAGACACAACAGTTCAACGGAGCCTAAGCCACAATTCGTCATTCCATATTCAGAGTTGTAGCCAAAGACAAGGATTCCCATGAGCATGCCTTTTGTTGGTGGACAACCTTAAAACATCCATGTGAGGTTCATATTCTTCCTCTTCAAAGAATTCAGAGCACTTCCTCTAGCAGAAGACTTCAGCTTCTTCTTATTTTTGGTTGAGTTCTGGGAAATGCATAAAGTATTCTAGTGTTGGTGGTGATCGTTAAACCATCACAGGTTGTAGACTTCCCTTCTTTTAGGTTGAAGGTCTCCCTCTTCGTATATGAGGGACACTTCCTCTAGCAGAAGCCCTCAGCTTCTTGCTAGTTTTGGAAGAGTTCCGGGAACTGCAATAAGCGTTGCGTTCTAGTGTTGGTGGTCATCCTTAAACCACCTCTTTATGCCAACATTTGAGAGAGCTGATTCCACCTAAGTGTTGCCATTCATATTTTGTAGATTTGTATTACAACTCTCTTCTTGGACTCACACATACCCCTTCGGATTAAGAGGGGGAATGTTGAACACCTAATCCTCTATGGGTAGGTGTGGACGACGAAGAGTCACAAAGGAGTCCAAGTGACCTTGGAAGATGAATCCAATGGTCACCTCATTGTATTATAAATGTACATCTATAGTGAATAATAGATGCAATGAATGCTTATCTTTCTTTCTGTATGTTATGTTTCTCCTACACCATGTATGTGTTTAACAATTAATATTATCTTAATTTATTATTATTTTTCATTTTATTTATGTCTTTTCAATATTATTTACATAATTATTATTATTCATTTCTCAATAAATATAAAAGTAACACATATTATATTTATCATGAATTCAAGTTTGTACATCCAATATTTGAGCTATTATGACATTTTTTTTCAAATATTTTAGCTAATAAGAATTTATAGAACATATTTATTTTCTATTTTATTTTGGATATATAGTAGTATAAAATTAAAATAATTAATATAAAATAAAATCTTGGGAACGAAAATAAATTATATTGAACATTTTTTTAATAGGTATAAGAGTAAAGAGTGTGTTTTTTACTAGATCAATATTGAAATCAATATATAGAAGGCTTATTTCCCCTAAAGAAGATATATTTATAATATCTTAATCGAGGATAAGAAGTTTATAGGTTTCTTTAATAGTTTTCTTGAAAAAATAATACAAAATAGTTCTTTTTCATTTAGTTATTGTATTTCATGTTTTTTTATTGGATATATCATGATGTTTATATCTTTTAAACTAACTTTATGTTGTTTATCATGTGATAAGAAGATGTAAACTAACTTCATGTTGTTTATCATGCGTTAAGAATCCATGATTATGTGTTAAGAAAACATTTTTATTTTATGTTGCGAATTTAACTTTTTAACTCGGATTTGATGGATTATTTATTCTTGAATAATCATAACATCAAAATTTATTAATATACAATTTTCATTATTTTTCATATATTTTTTTATTCCATCCACTTCTAATGGTTTGTAAAACTTTCCACAATACTAATATTTTCGAATTTGTAAGGAGTTAATGATGATCTAAATCATTTTATAATTCTTTTAGTCATCTATTAGCCTATCAATTAACACATTAATATTCATATTAATGTGTTCAATACTTTAAGTATTCATCCATATTTAAAATTATTTCAAGAATCACTAAGGTGTACAAATACATTAAATTTCAGCAATCATTGTCGAGAAAATTTAATCAAATATCTAACAACCAATTTTTTAATACATTTTTTTAATCCTTATAGAAAAACTATGATATATAAATATTAATTTAGATCCATTTATTTTTCATTGTATTAATGATGCACTACTAAGAACATCTGTCAATTTGAGACTTTAATTCATTTTGTTTTAGGATGAATTTTTTTATTTTAATCATATGCGTGATTAACCATTTAATGTCACATCACCAAACATGTTTCTCACACCACTGAAGTTGAGGAAGAACTACTTTATAAGAATTAAAATTAAATGCTTGATTAGGACATTATTTTTCTATTCTCTAACCTTCCGATCTTTGAAAATCTACAGATTCTATTTAATGTTCACATTTCTTCCATATTTTGTATTACCTCAACTAACAATGGCTCACACGACATTCCATAGGACCAATGGTCTGAACTTTGGTTCCACAAGAGAAATGATATGAAATGTGTTGGGTATTGATGATATTTTACACCATTCTCTAGTGTTTACAATATTTATAGGTCACTCATGTAAAGCATTAATGCAATTCTTAAGATAGTCAGGGAAAATTTTAATAACCTCCCTAAATTTGTATATATAATAAATAGGCGAATCCCCATGATACATAGGAAGAATGGAAGGTGATTTTATTAATAATATAATATGCATATATAATTTTTTGGCGAATCCCTGACGAGATTATATTATGCTGTAAAATCATGGCAAATAACCAGTACAAATGGCGAATCACTACTACAAAATGGTGAATCGTTGTCTAGTGGAGTTCGGGGTGTTGGTTCCAATGAAGATATGGTAATTGAACCAGGAGTAGAAGGAAGAGAACCACCGGGACCAAGCATGGCACATGGTGACTCGTGAGGGAAGTAGTTTTCATGTAGTTTGGAAAACGCATTCTTCTAGTTCTGCTAAGCGTAGTGTTGTTTCTCATGCTACTACTAGAACTGATATTGAGGTTGGAGAGGAGTTTGAGGAAGAATGGAAGGTAGCAGTGGTGGAGAATTACAAAGAGTACCCCATGCTGGGCTCCATCTTTCCCTTTGATATTTGTGCCTGCAGGACCTTCTGTCTATTGAACCAATAATTAGCCGTTCAACCAACAATCAACTTAACTGAGTTGATTAGGTACAAGTCAACTTAGACTAATCTTCAAAACTATGCTTTGCACTATCCCATATTTATCCCAACGGAAATTTGTAACCTACTATCGGATTCAGGGCTTCAGCCCTGAAGGATGCACGCAAGTTGTTTAAACCCTTTATTAGCCCTACCCAAACTGTTCATTCTTTCGGATTATTTAGGGAAGCCATATGTTAGCTTTCACCACTAAGACTTCCATTCCACTCCACAAGTGCAGAACAACTATAGTTAGACATCAAAAATGGTACAAACAAACAAATTCTAAAATGATAAAACCCATGAGTGTAGATCCATTTCTTTGTGTGGGGTTTAGTCTTCATCGGGTCATTTTTTCAAACCTCATAGAGAGGGATTGAGGATGGGAAGCCCTTCTAAGGAATAAAAACTTTCCATGGGCATCTAGGCTTGACTAAAACTCGTACAATCCTATGATAGCATCTCATAGGTGAGCAGATCATTCTTCCATTCAGTATTCATGCTAACCCAGCCTAGGCTCCACCTAGTCGTTAAAAATAAAATTGTAAAGTGCTAAAATTATAACTGAGCTCTAATGTGACCTGATCACCATATAAGAAAGAAAAAAATAATATATTGCAATCAATTTGGATGTCAATGTAAGATCTCTCTGCTGACTTGCTAATCACTATTTAAATACTGATGATTGATATGTTCCCATAGGAGATTATCTTCTGGAAATCATCTTGATTTATTTAGGAAAAAAAAAATTTATAACAGACCTCCCAAACCATGGTCCGAAGGGGCCAGAACAGACCATCCAAGCCACAGTGAGAATGTGGAAACTGAATAATCATGGAGTTATGTTTTAACACTGAGCTTCGTTTGCTCAAAATTAAAAATCATGTATATTTGTGTTTAGTTTCGACATGAAATCTATGAAAGTTCAATGAAATAAAGAGGGTACAAGAAAAACCAGCTTAGTCCATAAATTGAAGACAAATTTTTTTTCCCATCATTTATTTTTCTTCCACCTGATTTCTGTACATTTAAGGAGGCAAGTTTTCTTTGCCCTGTGAACCATATACAACCTCGTTACATAGAACTCTCTCATTTCATCTATGTTTAAACTAAAAGGAAACTGATCAAGGCAGTGAGGCACCTACATATGATGCTATTTTATCTTGCCCATTTACTGATAGGAGAATAACTTTGTAAGGTTTGGTTAAAAATATCAACTGCTTGGCTGGACATAAATTCTTAGTGCTCCAAATTTCCCTCATCAGGTTCCTTGCACATTCTTTCATATTCATTTTTTCAAAGGGAAATAATGAAAAGTTTCATGAAGCCCTTCATATCCACAAATACTTCCGATGTACTAGCCGAATACCATTCTCACATTCATTGCCTCAGGGAAAAAAACTACCTTCTTCATTCTTGTAGTATCTAATTCCTCTTGCAGCTTCTTGGAACATGATCAAGAACTTACTTTCAAGGGATATGTGAGTTTTCACATAAACCAGAATCAGGCAAAAAAGACAATGAACGACTTCTGGGTAATGTAGATCTTTTTCCACTTGACATGTTGAAACTGGACAGGGAGGACTTTAAGGCATATTCAGATCCTGCTTTAGAACAATTTGAACCTTTAGTAAATTCCTCCCTTGATGCGCCAGGATGTTGAACTACCACCACCATTGGCCTGTTAACATCCTCACATCCAGACTGTGAAGTACGCTGCAAAAATCACTTTATCTGTATTAGCCAAGCAATAAAATAGAACCCAAATTTCAATGTGCATGCAATTGACACTAGGCAACTTGAGAATGCAAGTTTGGTTGGCAGCATGGAAGATGGGAAAGAATCATTCTCAGAAAAAGCAAGAAAAACATTTCGTTAGGTAATTCAATAAACAAAAAAATAGATCAGTTGGTACACAAAACCCTTCACAGTCTAAAAGAAAACATGGGAAACCATGTGTAGGACTAGGTGTTTACTCAGGCCCAAGAGATGCCAAATATAGTTCATCATTCTATACAAGAGTGGAAATTTTTAGACTATGTTTATCCTCAAGAGGGGGCACTTGCCACACCATTGCAGAAGAAAATAGAATGAGAACAACAAATCATGCGAAGCAATCCACAACAGACTAAAAGCAATACTTCATGGTACTATACTATTTCAACCGATCTAAGAAGTAAAATATTTGATAAAACAAAATTTGTTAGCAATAAGATATTAATGCAGGTAGCTTTATCTTAGCCATTTCAATTGAAAAAGTGAACAAACAACATGATTGAAATAGTTAACTAACAACAATATTGATGAAAAGACAAAACTAATCCTAAAAAGGTAAACCACTGTTTTCATAAGGAAAGAATTAAAACACAAATAAATTGAGACTGGGCATTCCTTAGTCGATAAGAAATTGTAATCTGGTCTTTACCAAATGTAGCAAGTTGACTCAAAGACCGAGGATTAGATATAAGATAGAGGAATAAAGATAACAACCTACACATATAATAAATGCCAAGGGAAGGTTTTGCTTTAGAGAATTCCACTTGGTATGAATGCTACCAAACAAGTTATATAAATTTGAGGCCTTGGCCATAAAAATCACAGCACATGCACACACACAACCATGTGAGACATAAGGCAAGAACAATCACAGAAAATACTAATCACCAAATGTTTATAATGGCTATATAGATCCATCATTAACATTAACAATAGAAAAGATATATTGGAGAAAGGAGGAAAACCTAAAGATATAAGGACAAGATGTATTAAGGATTTAAAAGGAATTTAGACTTTTTAAAGAAATTATATGCATGCTCATGCCATATTTTGCACATCCAATGTTTTTCTTTTCCATTTCTCAACTTTCTTGTGCATTTCTCATAACTAGTGAAATAGACTTGCAGAGAAAATCAAGCTGAGTGGAAAACAGACTAAAACAGGTCAAGGATAGATTCTAGATGTACTTGATAATGGAATCTCCCTTTCTATTCGAGAGTACTATAGGAAATTGTTGACTTCAAGTAAACACTATGAAAAAACACCACAGATTTATTCATCTGAGTTGAAAAAAAATATGGGAGAAAAAATTAAAAAAAAAACATTTTAGCTTTTTATTTTCCTTATGTTTTTTCATTTCCCTGTTCTCTAATGTGGCCAAAATGGCAAACCTTCAAAGGTTTTTTCATTTCAGCTATGTATGGGGAAAAGTGAAAATTACAGGTACCATAAATTGAATGAGCTATCAAAAAGAAATATTGATCATAGGACAACCACACAAACTATTGACAGAATATAAGAACTTTTCATGATATTCATAGATTCATCAAGACTGAATAAGAAAAATCCTAGATTAGTATAACTTGGTCAATAGAAAAGCTCAAATCATTCCACTTACCACTCCAATATGCCATTCTCTGAAATTCAAGTTATTGAAATCACTCTCATTCATTTCCCGCATGAAAACCCAAAGTGCATTTGAACGATCAGTTTTGAAAAAGACTATTCATTTAGTTCAATATATGCTCTCCTTGTACACATGTGACAACATTCTATGCTCGTGTAGCCCAAAATGCATTTGCTACTTCCCATCACAGATAATATGCTATACCAGATCTCACAACAATTATGAAAAAAGATAAAGGCAATTCTGAAGGAACAAAGGCTAGTGACATACAACAGATTTTCAAAATGGCATATGAAGATCAAATGTTCCAAGAATAAGTAGCTAGTGGCCACAATACAACCACGGTAGGAAGTTAGCAATCAACAAGAGGAAGAAGAATGAACAACTAGCACGGAGTTTAAATTGTCAAATTTAATCCAGTCACTTCCCATTCACAAGAGAGCCTATGAAGCTCAAAAGAAGGATATGGTCAAACAAAATGCATACATAGCTATGGTTTTTTGTAAAAACAAAAGATTAACTATGGTTATTTTGTAGAAGTAATAAAATAGAATAATAATTGATGGAAACAAATGGACTGTATGAAATATAGCCCTCCTCACTGTTCGCAGGCCTCAAACATGGCTCTATAAATGAAGAAACGCTAAACAAAGTCATAAAAACTTAATGCATTCAGAGTTGTCAAGCATCACAAAAGAGAAATATCCTCCATAGAAGATAATTTATAATTTCTATATTAGGAATCTCAAATAACACACCAAGATAAGAACTATGTAAATGAAATTAGGTGTTAAAGAGCATTAACAGTAAAAAAAAAATAGAAGAGACTAAAGACTCAGGTCTCTGATGTATGTAACATCTATGAATTATGAAAGTGATAAAAGACAGGGGATGCAAGGAGGCATAGGGTAAATTATGATAATGCAATGCACACAAGTAGGATGTGCAATTTAAACCTTATATTTCTACTCTTCGAAAATAAAGGAATTTTACAACTACATAATTGCAAGATCTAACCTCTGAATAAGAGTTCATATCAATCTGACTATCAATTTTGTACTCGCTGACAAGTTTCTATATAACTAGGATTGTAAAGAAAGCACCCAAAAATTTTAATGCTAGATGTTCCCATGGCAATACAATATGAGGTTCTACAGAAGCATTTATTTTTTCTTATCTTTGTCAGATTAAAACTTTCACGTGTTTTAATATCAGGAAAAGAGTTAACTTCCAAATTTGAATACAAAGAAAAGATGTAAATAATAACACTTAGAAGTAAGAAATTTCAAAGTAACAGGAAGAAACAGTCGAGAGTTAACATACAATACTGAAAATAGGTGGCAATGTTCTTTGTCTTGTAGAATTATGAGTTGGGATAGCTGTGAAAAATGGGGACAACTCTCGAGATCTGAAAGTCCATCTGATTTAAACAGAAAAGAGACAGTATTAGTAATTATCATCACCGCCGCTGGATTGCTTCTTCTAACTAAAAAAGGATGCCTAAAGAACAAGTTTTTGTAAGTGCATTTCAAAAAGAAACAAAAAATTGTTTTTATATGTGTAGTGGAAGGATAGCACAGAAGCAGCCACTGAAATAAGAAAATGTTCCACAAATAAACAAGTTTTCCATCCAGGTGAAATGTCTATCACCCAAGAAATCCTTTAGCCTTGAAAGAAATCGCATTGCTAACAGTAACTACTAATGCATGGATGTAATTATGAATGTCATATACTGGGGATAGGCAGGCCACAGGACAGGTCAGAGGACTACATCTCAAACCTAGAAATGGGCCCCCAGTATTAGATAATGAAATATCTGTGGGGCACAAAAGAAGATCAACTCGGCTATTTATCATTTTATATTTTTATTGCGTTGGACTGAAATTATAATCCCACAAAAAGAAAAGCACCTAATACTCTTCCTTTGATGGAAAATGCAATTATAGGGAAATGTTGAATATTCATGGAACTCCAAAAGTACGAAATAAAAAACAGAGGGATGAGTTATCCAAATTATTTAATAATATAACTTGAGATTCCATACAATACTTGAACATATTTCTCCATTTTTGTACTTATTCCAACAATCATTATATCTTAAAAGTTAAAGTTCTAGACATTGGAACTCAATAAAGTTAACGTGCTCCATCCACAGATGACAGAATCTAGAACCAAAGTCAGTGAGAATAGCTGAAGAAAGAAAAAGAATATGATCTCTTTAGCTAGTCTACTTTAGCAGGCATGCCTCAGGTGATATCATTGTAAAGATGTCATATATGATGCTACTACAAATCATAAAATGATAAGAGCAACATATCAAATACCAAATGTGGTAAAATTGTTGCTACATTTGTATTCAAGAGCAAGTGAAGGGCCACTTCAAGTAGAATCTTGGAATTCAAATACTCTTGGGTTTGGTAAGAGAATTCACTAAGAGATATAGTATAACAGAATCATTTGATTTCATACAGATAGTATAACACAATCATTTGACTTCATAGAATACATGTGCTGTAGGTCCTTCTTTATTTTGTGTAGCTTGGCAAATTTCTTTTGGTGAAAAAAAAAGATGCAGGTAGTCTGGGCATTTAATTTAGCATTCAATAAATTCAATAGCAGAATATATCGATACATGGTTTAAGCTTCTGGCATCGTAAGCTTGAACATCACTATATACATAATTAAAGGCTAGTAGCCTAGTACTAAGATTTGGCATTGCCCGTGTACAAGGAGCAGAAGGATAGCACAATCCTGTCTCTTTGTTCATACGATTGCCTGTTATAATCTCCACATAATAATACAACACAAATAAAATGATCCTCCCTTTGGAGTCTGGACAGGCAACTAACCACAATTTAGGCCAGCCTCCGTACTACAAAGGAACAAAACATTAATATGCACCAAAACATCCTAAACAGTGCAGATAATAGATAGGCTCTATGTTACATCACACCTATTAAATAGGAAACTAACTTAAGGTTATTGTAATTTTTAAGAAATATTCAGGCAAACCTTCTGTTTTCAGCAATTCATCTATTGATCTAGTTGAGCACATTTCCAAGAGACGATTCGTAATTTCTCTACAAACCATTAACTAAACAATAGATGCGACAGATATCTAACCCACAATTTAATATGCATAAAGTCTGACTAAAAGCAACTTCAAACCCAAAGAAGTCACAGGAAACGAAATTAAGAAAGATCAGGAACCAATTTCTTCTCACATTATATATCCCTCTGGGCAGAATGGTGATTATACAATAATGAAAAATTGAAAACCTCTACAGATAAGCTTGGAAACAGCACTTCCAACTGGATAATTGAATTAGACTTTGATACATTCTAGAACTGTAAAATAAAATTGACTAAGGGAACAGACATAAAAAATTTCCAGTTGTACAATTTAACCTTGTTAAAAGAAAGTAACCAAGACTAACCAACCAGACTTCAGAAATTAATCACATTTATCTGCTATGTCTGTTCCTCCTCGATCACTCTTTATCTCTATTGGTGTCAAGGTTAACATGTATTGATTCCATCCTTGCAATATTTGGTCAAGTTATTAAAGGTCTCCACACGAGTCTTTTCCCTGAAGAAAAATTCTGTGTCTACTTCCACTCTCATGTAACCATCAAAATCAACAGGCTGGCATTTGTTGAAAAGAGTAGTCTCATTGTACCACTCACTATTCTTCGCCCATTAATCTTTATAATCATCCAGGAGAGAGACCTTGAAACGGGATCTCAACTTGTCAAAATAGTGGTAATCTGGCTCGTTGGTAGCAATATACAATTTCCTCTGATATTGAATTAAATTGGTGAGCTTGCTCAAAATTGCATCAGGTGAGGTATCTCTATGTAGATTGGGCCAGAGTTCCTTGTCCTTGACTTTTTCACCTCTAACAATGTGGACTACATCATAATCCCAGTCAAGGCTTCCACTGATTGCTGATAAAATGTTCATCAGCCGTTTAGACTTCCATAGAAGATGCCAGGGCCTCTCAATATACTTCTCCGCTGACCCTTCACAGACACGATACCAATAATTTTCAGGCTCTGGTTGATCAAAATCCTTCCAAATGATTGTACTTTTGTCTCTTTTCAATCGCATGGGACTGACTTTGTAGTCAGTTACTTTCCTGACAGGGATTTGATCCTTTTTATGATCCCTATTCCATTTCTTCCATTCTTGTAGAAATTGCCCCTCCTCAACGACAGAGGTGCTCTCTTTCAAATGCTCGAAGTCATAGTAGTACCGAAATTCCTTCCCCTCCTCATCCTTGTTGCTTGGAGTGTACTTAGAAGAAAGGCAAACACTAAGATCCATGACAAATGTTCTATTGAGGTATTGCGCCTCTCCTAGTGCACAGAGAAAAATCCACAAGTATTAGTTCATCCCCTTGCCGTAATCTTCTCCACGGGAATAATATAAGTATTTTCCTTTCCTGAAACTAGATTCGGATATGGTTATGGGGACTGTGTCATTTATGTTTTCATCATTAACCAGAAAAGAAGCATTTGAAGAAGGAGATGCGATGTGATGAACTGGATCACTAAAGTTGCCTGTGTCTTTTCTTATCTTCCCTGGCCGGGCATTCTTTCCTGAGTGCCACCGGCCAGCATCTGTGACCTTATATTTGTAATTTAGATCGAAACCCAAAGTGAATCTTCTAAAATCCCTATACTTCCTCCATGATTTTTCCTTCTTAGATCTGAACCTCCATGCTATATCACATTCATTCGGTTTGGAACCTCGAACAGGCAATTGGTACTCAAAGATATTAATACTTTTGAAAACTTTCAAATTAAACTTCTTGATTAAAACTAAAACCTTAGGATCTGAACAGTCTATCGCCTCATTTGGATCACATTTAGTTGTGGGTGCCTGACTAGTAACATTTTTTTCTTCTAATTCAATTGTTTTCATTGTAACAGGTTGCTCCTTTTTAATATCTGGGGTTGGTGCAAGAGAAATAATATCCTCGCCAGTGCGGAGTATGGAGTTATCCTGTTTAAATGTGGCATTCTGTACTGCAGAGAAAACCTTGGACATTGCCTTTGATGATTCGAGCCAAGGATCTGGCGGTTGATAATTTATTGCAATCACTGTGATTACCAGTACAACAAGCACAAAGAATGTAAAACATACATCACTAATAACCTTTATCAGTTTCTGTCCAAAGGTCTCTACGGAATTTTTTGACTTCATGCCTTCGTCTTCTGTCTCTGCAAGTTCTATACATGCAAGCAGACAGACCATAAGGAAAACCATGCACAAATAGAGGAAAAAATATAAAACAAAATGCCTTTTTCCAAAATGGTTTCCAGTGGACCTAAAAGAAGGTGAAAATTTATCGAAAAGAAAAAATAAAAACATATTTAAACATCAAAAAATAGATGTCAATGTAGCATTGGTTCACTGGTGAGGTTGATCAGGTATTTACTATTAATTCATTCACCAAGGTTCCATTCTCATTGTGGCCTACCCCATCCGTACTAAGCCATTCACTAAGGTTCCATTCTCATTGTGGTCTACCCCATCCATATGACATGAGTTTCAGAGGGATGAAACTGGGTGCAAGTCATATGCAACTTTGGTTGAATAGAGTCCAGAACAAAGAAAGCTGCTCTTTGCCGTGCAGACTTTCTTTGGTCTAGACTCAAAAATCATAGAAAAGTAAGCTGAACATAAACAAAATGGAGAACATGCCGGTCTGCAAATTCAGGAAACCATGTCATTCTGCAAATTTTAAATTCTCTTCAGCTAACCGAGAATTTAAAGCAGAAATTAACAAAGGTAGAAAACATTGACAGAAAGCACAATATAGAGATCACCAAAAGTAAAACTAAGAACAGATGCAACATAAACCAAGATCATTATACATTCTTCCAATAGGTTTCATATGTTGAACATTGGACAGGCTAGAAATTGAAACCGGCACCTGACCCGGTTCAATTGAAAACAGAAACTAACAAACAAATGCTTCATAGTAACGAAATCATATGAACTAGTTAGGGGATTTCCCCAAAGCCAGTTGGTAAAGGAATTGTTATCTTTCAATGCAGAGGTACAAAGTTCAAATCGTATGGAGCCCTTCTCATGTTAAAATGAGTCACTGTTTGAGATTCAAAGCACCCCACAGATTAAACAAAAACCATTACCTCTCTCAATAAAAACAATTATATAAACTGCTTTAACAACTCAGCAGCAAGGGGGGAAAATGAATTTCAATGGCATATCTATTAAAACAATGGAACCTGTTCCAAAGAAAAATCAATGCAGACTACCCACCTCGAGAATGCCCTTACAGCGGAAGGGATCTTCACAGCCAGTCCTGTTTCAAATTTAAGATCACGTACCGGTACATAAAATAACTTTGGCAGAAACAGCATGAGGATGAAGAGGCATGCGACGGTCCTCTGGATCCAGGAAAAGGATGCCCAACAAAGAAAATCCTTAATTGGTCACTGCGCAGATCTATGACTGAAACGGACCAGAGAGAGTCGGCCTCGCTCAACCAACAAGAACTTAGAAAATCTGTGTGCACAAATCCCAGCCACCTCTCCGAACCACTGAAAACTGAAAAAATGGGGCGAATGCCATAGAAATCTGGAAAATCGGGGGCGAATGCCATGGAAACCTGGAAAATCAGGGGCGAATTTCATGTTTCCAGTTTTTTGCACCCTTTTTTTTGTGGGCTAATGTTAAATAATTAATTATTTTTAAAATATTTTTTCGGCTAACTTTATTAAACTTTAAAAAATGGGTTTTATATAAAAAAATTCGCCCTAATAAAATTTAAAATCCCTTAAAATTCGCCTTTGGGCTAAAATTCGCCCCTAAAATTTTCCCTGAAGATAGTTCACTACATTCATTCTTCTTTTATATTTACCATTTCTTCAAGAATCAATAGTGTGCATTACCCCAACTCCTAAATCAATACTTTTGTTAGAAATTATTTAATATTCACCAAACCTCCACTAATTTAATCAAACTCAATTGTTCTTAACCATATATATTTTTTAATTCCCCTAATCCCCACTTTTAAATTTCTAAATTATACTTTTAAGTGCTTCACTAAACATTCTCCTTGATGTCTCTATAAAATTTCGCTCAAATTTATATTCGCTAAAAAAATTACATGTTAATTTCTCATTGTAGCTTCTCTCTATGGTTTTCCAAAGCCATGAATGATCTATCATGACACATTTATTGCATTGTAAATACGTGAAAAAACATTTTCAATGGCTTTACACATAGGTGAACATTAGTTATTTCTAGATATCCTATTTTGATACCTTTGAGAGTGTATAGATTCCCATCATTTTAGAAGCTCATGTATATTTCCAAAATAATCAGGTTGTTAAACATTTTGAACCAAAAATAATATCACGCCCTCTAGTTTCAATGGAATATATATGATATTCCAAGAAAAAAACATCCATTTGGAGTTTCACATTATCATACTTGACTTTGCATTTATCTACCCATAGTTATCATAATAATGAATTTTCTTAGTAGGATGGACATAGTAATTTTTCCCTTATATGATGTGGGAATGAACTGAATTGTGACTATCTCCACCACCTATTATGGAATTCACCTTTTGGTTATTAATCTCTCAAACAAGATTTCAAAATTTGATGGCTAAGAATATGGAATTCCTATTAAGGAATGAAGGGAGATATCATGTTTCTCACAATACCGGACTGAAGAATTCCACATAGGAGCTGTGATTTTGATTGAGTTCAATCCACCAATATCATCATCAAGATCTCCTTAGAGATTAACATAAAATTTTCTCCTTAAATTCAAACTCTAGAAAAAGTTGATTTAGTTTATGATCACATAGTAGAGACCTTGGAGGTAACATTCGGCCATTTTTTCCTACAACAACCCATGAACCTCGATGGGTGGATAAATGATGGGGAATATGATGACAAAAATCCCATGAATAATGCCTCACTAGTAGTGCAAATTTCTTAAGGGAACTATTTAACATTTCCAACATAATTTTTCAATCTATCTAGTTGCATATCTTATCCTTCGAGCTATGCATAATTGTGTTGTTTAACATTCTTTAATTTTTTAAGATATGTGAACTTACTTTATATTTATTTCCAGTATTTAGACTACATGCATATAGTTAAGAAACTAACCTAGGATCACTTTGTAAAAATAATACTTTTTCTGTATTAATGAACTTAAGTATATATTTTAATCACTTAGTCTCATATTTTTTCTCTTGTTTGGAGATTTCTCTAGATCAACCTATTCACTTCACATTTCACTTTGAAATTTTCATAGAAATGACATTTTATACCACATTATTTGACATTAGATCCTACTATTTAGACTTTCTTCTCACCTGAATCTAGCTTTTTGGCCCTAATCCCACCAAACATCCAAAGCAAAAATAATCTTTTTGGATGTCCCACTTTTAAGTACACCCTCTTGGAAAATTATTTTTTGATCCAATACCCTAGATGATTCTCCTCTTCATTATTACTCTTTCTATCTTCTATATCTTTTATCTCAATTCCCACCAAGCATGATAATATTTAGAAGCTTTTTTGTATATTTTTCTCCCTTAGTTCAATTCCCATTAATAATACTTTAGTTTAATGGTATTTTAGAAATTTTTGGAGGCCACCATCCCACTTAAGTTGTTCTCTATTGAATGTGTGGCTCTATGTCTCCACAAGCTACATCTCTAAAATAGAATCATTTTGTTATTTTTTGAGGGAAATCTCCTACCATAAAACTTCCTTTTACTATGTTTAAGTCTTTATCTCTTTCCCTAGTGAGCTCTGAAAATTAAGGACCCTCCAGTCCACTCTCTACATATTCTTAGTAATTAATTCAATAGCAACAACTCTTTCACATGATGGGTGAATCCACGAATATGGTTTAAAATTTTGGACCAAATGTGGCACTTAAACTTCAAAATTTCACTCTTTTATTGGTTTGAAGCCCTCAAAATTCATATAAGCTTTTTGAATTTAGATTTGGAGTAAAAAGTCAATTTGTGGACAGTTACATTTTTTAGTAAAAATACCGGGGGGGGGGGGGTCATGAATCGATATTTTACACACTTCAATTTCCAATTTCTTATTCTAACTTGTATGCACTACTCTTATAAAGGAAACTAGCATATGTATGTGAATTTTATTAGAGAAACCGATGTATATCCAGATAACTTATCTAATAATTAATTTCATCATTTTTTCAACATTAATCATTCCATAATTACTTCATTATTCATCAATTAATCATTAATTATGGGCAATTAAAAAACAAATATAATATCAACACATAAAAACCATAAAGAAACATATAAACATGAGGATCTTAGGTGGAAACCTAATGTGGGAGAAAACCACCGCTATTGTCATCTTTGTCTTCTTTTATTAAAAGAGAAACTTTTTACAATCTTGTATTGCTTCATACTTTAACGATCATGGAGACTCCTACCTATAGAAGGATACAACTTTCTCTCATTTTCCATCTCCTACTAGAAGGAAGCTACAACCCCCTTTTTGAAGAATGCTCATTGTGGATCACTTTTCAGAATGTTTCAAAATGGATCCATTTCCAATATTAAAACCCAACAATTCTTAATTCAGCTACCCAATTACTTAAAAAATTTAATCATCTAATACATCACCAAATCAACCAAAAACAATCCATATCATATCATATTAATCTACATTCAGTCATAAGAATACCTAACCATATATTGTTCATCATAGAAATAAGATCGTGTCACTACAAACCTTGATTAATCATATGTTAGAAAGTATACATTATTGTTCCGAACCATACTTGCGTATGTACGCGCTTGCCCTGAAGAAGACCTGTGTGCAGATCTCAAAACACTGATAAATAAATTTGAATAACTATACCACTTAATTAATCACATAATCAAACCATCACCGATCACTGAACCAAATAAAAATCACTAGACAATAGTATCATCACTAGTCAACATTCCATGCCATAATCAATTCAACCCCAATGAGTATTGTCAAACACAGATTATTAACAGAAGGAATTCAACAAAAAATGACAACAAGCATAGCAGGACTGATCAAACATCATCAACAACTCATACTGCAAAAACCTAGCATGTATATGTGACTCTTACAAAACACATCCACTTATATACACTCTTCTCATGCTTGACAACTATGTACAAATTATAAACATTCGAAAAATGTATACGTGACTATCGAGAAGCATATTTTCATATGTACACGACCTCTCAGAGATAAACCATCATACATATATGTAATCACTGAATCATGCATTTGCTGCAACCAAAAAACATAATTCTCAAGCCTTATAATCACATATTCATGTAAAAGTATCATTATCACCACATTTTTATCATTGTTAGATATTTTCATCAAGCAAATCAAACAAGCACATTTGAAACCATACTTTAGATCTATGTATTTTCTTTTCCCTTTGGTGCACACCTATTTCATATAGAACCATTCATAGATAACACAAAACTTGTACACATAACACTTTGATCTTCATCTCCTCATATAGCATAAGACTTAGCTAATACCTTACACCAATACCTTAGTAATGTGGTTTGTATTATTTGATGGGATCAAATATTCATTTTCACCCTCATTACTATGGGTGAATACCATGGTAAAGAACCCTGGTATTCCAGTTACCATGGTGTAGAATATGTACATGACTTCTCTTCACCATACCTGTTTATGTACGGGATCTTGATTCACAAGACCCGCATATAATTTTTCACACTTTATTTATATCATATGTCTATATCAAAAATTGACATTCCTTTTTCCATTTCATCTGTCACATATGTACATCCTCGAAAATCATCATGTTACCATAATGTTCAAATTTTTATCAAGTAATTTTCCATCAAGGACAACACATTATCCATAATTCCAACAATCTCCTATTTTGGACTTCATGGCAATCACTTTGGCATTTGGTTAAAACCACCTATAAATACCTGCAAAGAGATTTGTAGGAAAACCAAGCTTCTCTCCTTAGTCACCAAGCATTTTTCTCCAAACACCAAACTTCTCTCCACCTTTAATATAAAGGGAAAAGGGTTGAAAATTGATAAATGAAGGCTTCTTTTTACCTTTTTGGAGAGGATCATTGTAGTTATGGTATGCTTGAATATGAATACTGCATGATGACCATGCTTGCCTAAGAATATGATGAATATTCTGGAATAATTTCAATGAAATAAATGACTTTATGACTCAACCAAATATGATATTTCCTATCACCAAGGACTCATTATTATACCAATCCCCCAACACAGTGGGGTTACATATTGTGACTCAAAATTACATCAAATTCCATAAATAATGGGATTATATACATAAATTACTTGAACCGAATAGTCCAAACATGACTGAATACAAAAGTTATTACATCATGGGTCTTTACATGACCTTTACATCAAGAGACAAATATGACATTTATAACCAAAATAGTAGAGCCCAATAGTGAGGTAGCAATAATATTATTGTAATTAGTAACCATCATACATGATAAAGGAACCTGCAATGTGAACATCTATATCAGCATCACGAGGTAGGATGTAGCATCAATATACGACCAATGATTTCAAACATCACCAAGAAACTTTAGTATTACAAGAAATAGAATTGAGCAACATCCTCATCAAAAATATCTTTAGCATATCTCTTCATCAATGTCATCAAGCAATAAAAAATATTATCATTTAGCGACTACTGCTCAAGAAACTATGATGCCAACAATGTGCTATTAGAATCATAACATATGTTCCCCTTGAAGCTATGCCAGCTATTATCTTATCAGGTTTGACCATATCCAACACATCAAGCAACAAATCCATAAAAAGAAACCAAAGTAGTAATGTCATATTGCAACAACTCATGAATCATAATAAATCAATATCATTTATAAGTAAAATCTAAGCATGATTAACAGACTGTAACTAATTATTTTCAAAAATAGAAATGATAAGTGAATGAGGCATATCAGAAACTCTCCTTGATTTTGTCCCATTGTTCCTTCATCTTAGGGACACATACGTGACTATATATATACAAACTCATGTATATAGGGGATTTTCCTTAATGTAGTCCGCGTACATAAAGTAAACTGTAGTAATTTACAGTCTCATCTCCCGCTAAACATGACATATATTTCAAAATAATTATCACAGTGTTGAAGTAGAAATCACCTATTTTATGTCTAAGATATTGAAAAAAATCATGTGGAAGTGGATTTGTAAAAATATTTACAACTTGTTGCTTTTAAGGAACATATTCAAGTTTGATATTTTTTTCAACCACCTCTTCTCTTAGAAAGTGATACTTGATTGGAATATGCTTGGTTTTCTAGTGCAAGACAGGATTTTGAGAAATACTTGTGGCACTAGTACTGTCAAAAAGAATAAGTACAGGTTGAGGACAAGTGATTTGAATGTCTTACAATGTTTACATCATCCATAGAAGTTGAGTACAAGAAGATGCAACGACAACATATTTTTCCTCAGGAGTATATAAAGTGATGGATATTTGTTTCTTGTTGAACCATGATACCAAGTGAGCTCCCAAATAAGATTCTCCTCCACTAGTACTCTTTTTATCAGCAATATTTCCATCCAAATCTTCATATGTGTAACCATGAAGTGCAAAGCATTCAGTTTTAGGATATCGTAAAACAAAAAATTGAGTTCCTTGTAGATACTTGAATATTCTCTTAACTCCTTGGAGATGAGTTCCTTTATGATTAGCTTGAATTCATCCACCAATATCATCTGTGTGCATAATATTTGGTCTTCTGCATGTAAGGTTGAGAAAAATTCTAATCATAGACTTATTTTCTAGCTGATTAAATGAAAAAGAATCGTCATTTTGACTAAGAGTGCATCCTGCTACCATTGGTGTGCATACATGCTTACAATATTCCATTCCATATTTATTAAAAATCTTCTTGAGGTACTTGTTTTGAGAGAGAAAGATACCATCCTTTGATTGTTGACATTGAAGACCAAGAAAGTATGTTAGTTCAGCAAGTAGCAACATCTCAAATTCTTGCTGCATAACTGAAGCAAATACTTCACTCATAGATTCTACATTAGTTTCAAAAATGATGTCATCTACATGAACAAGAAATATCAATTTTTTTTTCTATAAAAAAATATATATGGGTTGCTATTTGCAGACCCTTTAGAGAAGCCTTGTTCCTGAAGGTACTTGTCAAGACAATAATACAATGCAGGAGGAGTTGTTTTTAACCCATACAAAACCTTCCCAAGTTTTGAAACATGATTTTTATTATTGTGTAGAATGAACCCTTCAGGTTGTTTGATATAAAATTATTCTTCTAGATACCAATTAAAAAATGCATATTTAACATCCATTTGATATACTTTAAAGTTATGAAAGCTTGAAAATGAAAGAAACATACTTAGGCTTCAAGTCTAGTTACAAGTGAAAATTTTCTTCAAAGTCTATTCCTTCATGTTGAGCACAACCTTTGCATACGAGTCTCACTTTTTTTCTAATTAATTTCCCATTTTCATTAAGTTTGTTCTTGAACATTGATTTTGTCCCAATAACACTTTTATCATGAGGTCTTGGTACTAATTCCCATGTATGGTTCTTTTCTATTTGATCAAGTTCTTCATTGATTTTCTTATTAGAACATTCAACTTTTCTTGATTGGTTCAAATTTTCAGGTTCAATTATGGATATTAAAACTAGATAACTAGAAGTTCCAACTAGAGGTTTTCTATTTTCTACTCCTACTTATTTTTCACCAAGAATTTTGGATTCCAAATGATTTTTCTGAACATACCTTGAGGGAGTAATTTCTGATATTTTTTTGTATTCATTTCCTTCTTCTGACGCTTCACTAATTCGCTCTCCTACAACCTTCTGACTTGTGGTAAAAACAAGTTTGTCATCTGTTGGTGCTTTTCTTTTGGTACTCTTGGGTACTAGATTTGTATACTTTTCTCTCCCATTTTCGCGCACCATTCTATCTCTTTGTGTCATTATTATTCTTAAACACAAGAGGTGAACCACTTTCTCTTAATTTACATGAGCTATTTTATTGACGAAGTATTAGTCCAGGAGGTCTTACCTTTTTGCAATGTTAATTCTGATGTTTTTATAGATTCAGAAAAATCAGGAAGGTTATAGCTGTGAGTTGTGGAGCAGTTCCTAATTTCCAGCATTGCCTTGACTTGTTGCTCCAGAAAAATAGACTCTGTTGCACTCCAATGACATTTTAGGATTTTTCATGGTTTCCTTTCTTGAAAATTAGGTTGTTGTTGCAACGAATGGTATAATTGTAAACATGTAGTTGTTGAAGGAAATCAGGATTTGGTTAATAATTTGGATAAAGAGAGCTGACAAGATGTGAATTGAGGTTAAGCCAATTACATACAGATTTTGTAACAATATATTTTGTAATTAATTGAATGCACAACAACCTGTTGTTTCAACTGTAATTTGTGAGCTTGCCGCAACCCTGATCAGAGGGTTCGGCCCACTCTTCTGATGAGGTGCTATGTTACCTTTATTTCCATTTTTTTCATGTTTTAGTTTGATTCTGTTACTGTTGTTCTAGTGTAATCTTTCAATTGCTGTCAATTTATTTTTAATTCTCCAATCTATTTTAATTGTTGTTACAATATTCTGCATGTTTATGGATTTAAGCCTGTTATCTACAACAGATCATGTGATTGCTTCTGCATATACTGTGTCGTTAGTATTGAAATAACTAACTCCCTTTGGCTTGATAATTTACGTGGAAAAAGGGTTGAATATTGTTCAAATCCGGACACCAACATTTTGGCACCATTGCCGGGGAGACTAACAGGTGGAAGAACATGATCTGCAATTGATCTAAGCGTCGATCTCTTATATACGGGAGGGAATTTATTGCCTTACTCATAGTTTTTAGTGTAGTGCTCTGTGATTTATTATCCTACTTTTTATTGTTTTCCTTAGAATTGATCCCTTGTCTTGGGGAGGGATTTTTTCTACCTTGCCCTAAGTCCTACGCATAGTTCTCAGCTTTTTACTTTTTGATTCTTTTCTGAAGGGCCAACTTCTTGTCTTGAGGAGGGTATTTGATTACCCTACTTTATGTCCTGAGCTTTTATTTTCTTTTAGTTTATTGTTTTTTTGAACCTACCCTCTCGTCCTGAGGAGGAAGCTATCTGTCCTGCTCCAGGTCTGGAGCGCTTTTACTACTTTGATGAGCCCTCTTCCAAAATTTTATGAAAAAGGATCTGAATAAGAGGGGCAAAGGAATACCCCCAAAGAAAGGGAAGGATTTAGGAAGGAAGAGATATATTCAGGAGATCATTGAAAAATTTAAATCTGAGGCATCATCTCGCGTTGCTGTGAGGGTAAGAGTTCAGACGAAGTCTGAAGGGCAGCCTGTTGAGAAACTGGTGCCATTCATGGTACCAGAGGGAATTCTTTCGATGGAGAGAGAAATAATAAATAGGGTACCAGTGGGGGAGACAACCTTTCCGTCAGTAGAAGCGGAATAAATAGCAAGTAGAGGATCATAAGAACTGAGCAATTCTAACTGGGAAAAAGAACCTCCGAAAGGGTTTCATCACCACGAGACCAAGGGAGTGTTGTTAAACCTCCTGCAGTCAAATTAAGCAATTCCAATTTGGAGAGAGAATTTCTGAAGGATTTCGCGTCACCAAAGGATCGATAGGAGTACAGTGAAACCTCCTACAGTTGAATCACTCCAAGTACCAACTATAGAACCAGTTGAAATCCGAAGTGAGTATTGGAGGGTATTTATTGCACTTGTAAGTTCTTCTATTGATTTTCCAATTAGAAACGTTGCAGGTGATGCACTGATGAGACCCATCTCTTTAAAAACTCTTCCTAGTTTCCATGGGATTTCTTCTGAAAAGACCCTGATACGTTCCTCTTCGAATTTGACAATATTTTTTGAGGATATGATTATATTCCCAATGCTTAGAAATTAAAAATATTTCCTGCTACCTTCAAAGGGACAGCCCTGAGATGGTTCATGGGTTTAGGAGGGAGCACGATTACCGCATGGGAGGGGGTGAAGGAAGCCTTCTTCGAGAAATACCAAGATTAAAGTAAATACCATGACATTAAGAAGGAAATATTTAAGTTTTCACAGAAAGAGGACGAAAACATGGAAGACTGTGTTTCAAATACATATTACATAGGTCACGCCAAAGTGACCTGGATAAGGACATTATGAAGATCATTCTTCTTTAGGCACTTAGGGAAGATTCCCTGCAACTTTTTAACATAGTAGGAAAGGGGGATATTTCAAAAGAAGACTTCGACACTATCTGTGACTATTGCATAAGTGTTCACGGGGGGCTGCAAGGAGTGGACAAGGAATTCGATCATCAAATACTTCTGATGGAGGGGTTACAAAGGTAGAAATTGGAAACCTACTGGATAACCTAAGGATTGATATCCTGAGTACATTATTCACCCAGATGGACACTCTGTAAGAAAAACAGAAATAAATGGAGTTGGAAAAGACTATGGCTATATTCTACCCACAGTGCAGAAAGAAGCATCTTTGAAGGAATGCTCATTAAACACAATGGAAGCCTGTGAAATCTATGAATTGACTAATGTGACCAGCTCGTGCCCTTCCTTGCCCGAAATGAAGGCAGTTTTTCAAGGGGTAGGTGAAGAAGATGTGGTAGACCAACTGCACTTCATGGGGAAGAAAAGGCCATGGCAATCTTGACCACCAGTTATGAATCCAGGTATGTTTTAGGACCCATATCAGTATTTTAATATTCTTAATATGGATCCCCAATCTACACCTTGTTCAGCTATGTGGTCTCCATATCAGTATCACCCCTGGAAACAATGGGTTCCCCAGGCTAGTTCTAATCCTTCATGGAATGAGAACTAGATTGGATCCTCTCCAACTGGTCAGTTTCCTCAACCTATGCCTCAACAAAAACTTCATTTTCCCTCCAATGTACCTCCAGGAAGCCCACCCTTAGACCCCAACTTCCTATCCAGCCCAATCCGAATCCTAATAATAAAGGGGTCCAACAAATAGATACCCTTAACGTTCCATCCTATAGCGTTTCTAGTGCATGACTTAATGAGATAAACCTATGATCTGGGTGGGTAGTAAATTCTCCCACTTCTCCTATTATTATAGAACAAATTGACAATGAAGATACGGAACCAAAACAGAGGATAGTTGGGGATAAATCAGACCAAAACATAATGAACCAGACACCTCACCAATCTATTCCTAATTAAGTTTCTCCTCCATATCCTGAAATACTAACCTTGAATAAACCAAACACTCAAGCAGAATTTGATTTCCTAGGGGAATTGCAAGATCTCTTTGTTAAAATACTTCTGCTACCGGCTATGAGGGATGTACCTATATATGTAAAAACTCTCAAAGAGTACTGCTCTAAGAGACCAGGGAAGAAACCTAAGGATCCATTAACCATTCATGTGATGGGCAGATTATACGACATCATGTTAGGAAAGATCATGCCTGTAAAATATGGATACCCAGGAAAGCCGATTCTCACAGTACAGATCAACAGGGTTGAAATCCCAAACGTACTGGTAGATCTGGGAGCTGCCATAAACATTATCACTTCTGAAACAATGAACACATTAGGTATTGGAGACATTAAACTAGCCACTACTATTCTGGAACTAGTAGGCAGGTCTACAATTAAATGGGTAGGGAAATTGGAAGATGTGATTATTTCAATAGATTCATGGCATTATCCTTTGGACCTCCTTGTATTACAGACTCGACCTTTAGTTGGTGGTCATCCATTGATCCTGGGAAGACCTTGGCTTGCAACTGTTGACACCTACATAGAGTGCCAATATGGGCATATGATCATATCAAATGGAACAGTTACAAATAATCTTATTCTTTACCCTCCCGTGTAACCTATCCCATCTAAAAAATTATTAACCAGTTAGAAACCTCTACCAATAGAAGAGCCTGAACCTGAAAATGAAGAAGTTAGACCAATCCTTACTATTGGGCAAGCCCTTCAATTTAAAATAGAAACCGAGGACGATGCCATTAAAGCTTTTATTAGTGATTCCAATTCTATTTCCAATTCAACTCCTCAAATTTTAGAATCTGCTATGAGCTGTGAAACACAGGAAAACATTGAACCAGAAGATGAAATTGAAGACATTCCTGTAACCTCATCCCATGATAGTATTCCAATTGAGATTGAACCAGGGAAAACACTTAATATCAACCCAAATATGTCTTCATCCCAGACAAAAATATTTTGAAATTCCTTCAAGGTCATTAGAAATATTTTTCCTGGGATTAGACTGACATGAAGGGGATCGCTGCTAGCTTATCTACTCATCATATTTATATTAAGTAAGATTTCCACCCTATAAGACAACACTAATAGAGAATGATCCCTACTCTCAAGAACATTTCAAAGAAGAATTACAAAAATTATTGGATTTAGGATTCATTTACCCCATCTCAGATAGCCAATGGGTATCTATGCTAGTGATTGTTCCCAAAAATAATGGTAAATTGCAGATCTGTGTAGATTACAGGGAGCTAAATAAGGCAACTCAAAAGGACCATTTTCCTTTTCCATTCATTCACCAAGTCCTAGATACCTTGGTTGGGAAGAAGTTATTTTCCTTCTTGATTGGATTCAGTGGATATAACCAAATCTAGAGAGCTTGGGAAGACCAAGATAAAACAACTTTCACATGCCCATGGGGAACCTTTGCATACATGGTCCTCCCATTTGGCCTGTGTAATGCTCCTGCCACCTTCCAAGGGGAAATACTAGGAATATTTTCTGATTTGGTTGATGATAGTGTTGAAATATCTATGGATGATTTTACTCCATATGGAAACTCATTTGAGGGAGGATTGGCAAATCTGGAGAAATTAATCAAACGATGTAAGAGAACCCATGTATCTCTTAGTACAGTCAAATGCAATATGGTGAGAGAAGAAGGAATAGTACTGGGACATTTTCTCTCAGTTGTTGGAATTCGAGTTGATCCAGCTAAAGTAGAGGTAATATTACACTTACCAGTACCCAAAACACCCACATAGGTATGTATATTTACTGGTTGTGCTAGTTATTACAGACGCTTTATAGAAAATTTTTCTAAAATAGCACATCCAATTTTTCAATTGCTAACGAAAGACGAAGAATTCTTGTGGATTGAAGTCTGTGAGACAACTTTCACGAAAATTAAAGGGTTCGTTTGTAAGGCTCCAATCCTCCGAGGACCTGATTGGGCATCAATGTTTCACATACATGCTGATGCTTCTTAGACAGCAGTAGGAGCTGTTTTAGGAAAACACGTAGACAAAACACTGTATAAAATTATTATGTCAGCAAGAATTTAATTCCTACTGAACTGAATTACACAGTGGTGGGAAAAGAATTCCTAGCTTTCATTTATGCTGTTAATAGTTTTGGCAGTACATTACTGGGTATCCTACTTTTTTATATACTGATCATGCAACAATGAGGTATTTGATGAATAAACCTATTACTCCTGGGCGTGTTACAAGATGGCTGCTATTTCTTCAAGAATTTGATATCACAATAGTAGATAAACCAAGAAAATATAACGTAGTTGCTGATTTCCTATGTAGAATGGATAACAATGATGAATGCACACCTATAGAAGATAGCTTTCCCGATGAACATATTTTTGCAGTTTCTACTAACCTCCGTGGTATGAAGATATTGCTAACTATCTTGCTACATGGAAATTTCCTTCTCATTTTCCATACAAGGAACAACGAAAAATTATTCTTCACAGTGCCCAATATTCTTGGATGGCAGGGTACCCTTTTCATACAGGAGTTGATAAGAAGATTCAGTGTTGTGTATCTAAGGATGATATTTATGAAGTATTGAAGGTTTCCCATGATGGCCCATGTGGAGGGAATTTCACAGAAAAACGAACAGGCCATAAGGTGCTACAAATGGGATATTACTAGCCTTCTATCTTTCGGGATGGATAGAATTATGTTAGGAGGTGTGATAGTTTCCAACGTATGGGGGAGCCCAGCTGAGTTGATGAAATTACCTTGTAGGCACAGGTAATCCTTGAACCTTTTGAGAAATGGGCTATTGGCTTCGTTGGACCCTTTAAGCCACCCTCCCAGCAAAAGTTCCACATCTTGGTCTGTACTGATTACTTGACTAAGTGGTAGAAGAAAAAGTTGTTGCGAAAGAAATAGAGAAGGTGGTCTCCGATTTCCTATTTGAAGAAATTTTTTCCTGTTATGGTACTCCAAGAGTGATTGTTTCAGATGGAGGAGCACAATTCACATCACACATGATACAAAGCTTATGCAGAAATATGGGGTCAAGCACAGGGTGACATCTTCATACCACCCCCAGGCGAATGGACAAGTGGAAAGCACAAACAAGACATTGGAAAATATATTGACAAAAACTGTGGCATACTATCGTCGGGATTAGGCTCAGAAGCTGCCTGGAGCTCTCTGGGTGTACAGAACAACATGGAGGAATACAACTGGGTTTTCACAATTTGAGTTGGTTTATGGGAAATCCCCATTGTTTCCAATATAATTTGAAATAAGTACACTCAGACAAGCTCTTGAAGTTGGTTTGGATCTGTCAGATGCCTAGAAACACTTACTAGCCCAGCTCAATGAACTAGATGAAATCCATTCAATGGCTGTCCAGACAACTACTACTATTCAACAACAAAGAATGAAATGGCACGATAAGTTTATTAAGAATAAGGTGTTTCATAGGGGATATTGGGCAATACTCTATGATTCCCTCTTTAAGGATTTTAATGGCTTTAATTTTGTTAGGGTCTACCTTAACACCCTCGTGAGACACAATATGACCCAGATATTACACCTCTTGTACTCCAAAGAAACATTTGGATGATTTTGTATATAATTTTTTCTCCTACAATAGTTTGAGCACCATGTCAACATGTTGAACATGATCGTTCCAAGAGCTGTTGTAGATTAGTATATCATCAAAAAATACTAACACAAATTTTCTAAGGAAGGGTTTGAAAATGAAATTCATCAACCCTTGAAATTTAGAAGGTGCATTGGTAAGGCCAAAAGGCATGACCAAAAAATCATAATGACCCCCGTGAGTTCGAAATGTTGTTTTTGGAATATCTTCAGTCTTCATTGTAATTTGATGATATCCTGAACGAAGATCCAACTTGGTAAAATAAATTTCTCCATTTAATTCATCCAATAATTCATCAATCACAGGAATGGGAAATTTATCTCTAATGGTGAGCTTATTGAGACCCCTATAATCTGGACACATGCACCATGATCTATCCTTCTTGTGCACCAATACTACTAGAGCAGCGAAAGAACTTTGACTGGGTTGAATTATAACAACCTCTAACATTTCTGCAATGATACGTTCAATTTTTTTCTTTTGGACATAAGGATATCTATAAGGCTTGATGTTTGGAGGTACACTTCCTGGAATCAAATGAATAACATGATCATGATCATGAATAGGTGGGAGTCCTTTTGGAGTTTCAAACACCTTGGAATGATTTTCCAAGAATTTTTGGAGATCTGCAGAAATTGATGATTTTGATGTTGGAACTTCTAGTGAGCATAATTGTGTAATTACACCTCATTTTTATTCAGAATATTTTTCATGACATTAGAGCTTATTATCTTTCCCAACTCCAGTGTGATACCCTGTAATTCGACTTCCTTTCCTTCTAAAAAAAATTTCAAGAAAAGTTCTTGAAAATTAAAAGCTACCATCCCCAAAGATTGTAACCATTGTACTCCTAGTACAACATCAACACCTCCCATAGGAATGGAAATAATTGGACTATTCAATACATATTCCCCCATGGTTAGCTTTATATTATGGCATTTCCTAGAGAAATTTATAGTTCCTCCATTTGCAAACATCACTTGACATTCTGGTGCTGGGTATAAGTAACAATTCAATTCCTTGGCTACCTTACAATGAACAAAATTATGGGTACTACCCAAATCAATCAAAACTATTACCTTTTTCTTCTTTATATGTCCTTCTATCTTGAGATTTTGAGGAGTGGTAATTCCAAACAATGAATTACGCAATATGGTTAGACTAATTTATTTCTCTTCTAGGGATGGTTCCTAGAGTATATCCTCTTCTTTTGAAGATTTTTGTTAATTTTATTCTTCCTCATCAAAATCTATGTAAAATAATTTCTTCTCAGCACACTTATGACCTTTAGTGTATTTTCTATCACAGCTGTAGAAAAGCCCTTTTGTTATTTTTTCTTCCAATTGTTGTGGTGTCAGCCTTGTAGGTTTTGGAAGTCTAGGAGTAGCAACACTTCCATCTTTATATATGTGAGTGGTAGGCTTCCTTGTTGCCATAATTTTACATTGAATTTTTCTTTCCAATCTGTATGCCTTTCCCAATGAATCGGGTTCCCAATTGTGAAATTTATGTTGGATGTTATCCTTTAATGTCCCTATGAAGACATCAATCCTTTGTTCCTCGGGAATATCATTTATTCAATTTTTGGAAGTCGTCAATGTGCTCTGCCACTAAACCCTTTTGTTTGAGCTTTATCAATTGGCTAATGAAGGTGTTGCTTTTTGTATCCTCATAATGTGATATCATTTCCTCCATAAAAATTGACCAATTGAAATTTTTTTTACGGGAGCAAAGCCATCGATACCATACAAATGTATTTTGTTCTAAATATAAAGTTGCAATGTGTACCTTTTGTGCATTTTTCACATTATTGAGATCAAAATATTGATCCATTTGTAGTATCCATGTTATGAGATCCTTGCCATAAAATTTCATAATATCCATCTTTGGAATATGGTGGTTCTTTCATCCAACATTAGAGTTTATGAGATCATGATTAATATTTATTTTGTTCTCATCATGAGTTTCCTCTACTATATTTTTGCCATTAGGAAAAATTTCTTGTATCAACTTTACCAAACCTTCGATGCCTACTTTTATATCATTCTTCATTTTTTCCATTGTTTCATCAATCATAGCTCCCATGTCATCCATCTTAGCTTCCATTCCCACTTCCATGCCTTCCACCTTAGCCTCCAAACCATTCATCTCAGCTTCCACACCTTTCTTCAAACCATCCATCTTACTTTCGACACCTTTCTTCAGAGCTTCCATTTCATTTTTTGTTGCTCTTTGCGATAGCGAAATTTGGTGCACTTTCTCTTGTAATTTTGATATCTCATGTTGTGTTTCTTCTTCTTCATGAGTCACAGTAGAGCCTTCTAAAGGCTTAATGGGTGTTGAATTATTTTTATGGGGAATTTTAGAACCTAATACTGATATCTATTCTTCAATATTCCCTTGGAATAAATTCAAACTATTTTTTTTTTCAAACGAGACTTATGTAATTCGAAAAAATACACACCTTTTGCTTTCTTTTGATGAGCTCAATATTGAAACTGAATTATCTCTTTGTTTTTGGATCATAAACATCTGAAATTTGACCTTGAAGTAGCCCTCCGAATCATCTTTTGAATGCCACAGGTCTGACCTGATTTGGATTCTTCAAGACAAAGTTATGCCCAATCTCCCACGATGACCTAATTATGGATTGGTTCAGTAGAGCAAGCTTGTACGAATTGCCACATGTCATTTTTTCCTCATTCGGCTCTCAAATTGATATACTAAAAACTAAAGTCTGTGTACTTGCAGAAAACTTTTACAGAATCTCAATCCGACACTCAGAGAGAGAGCTATGTCATTTTTCCCACGGTCACCTCTTTGAGATAAAATTCGGGAGCCTAAAAAAAATCCTAACTTCCACAGATCATATCTCCAAAAATATTGTGAATCAAGATCTGGAATTTTTATAGGAGGTTCTTTATGATTTCAGCTTTGCTTTGTAAAAATTTCATCTTTTGAAACCTCGTAGAAAAATATTTATAGCGAAAATTTCGCGATGACCTGTTTAGGTTAAATTTAGGAGCCTGCATATAATCCTAACTTCGACAGATCATATCTCAGAAAATATTCTGAACCAAGCTCCGAATTTTTTCGAAGATGTTCCTCAAGATTCAACTTCGAACTTTAAAAATTTTAGCTTTTGAATCTTCACAGAAAAACCTTTATAGCAAAAATGTCACGATGACCTGTTTGGAGGAGCGAAACCCTAGAATCCAAAGCTCTGATACCAAATGTTATGAAACGAGCACCAAAAATAGACGAAAAGAGAGTTAAATGCCTTAGAAATCAGTCACTTCGAGGGGGAAACCTCCAATAAATTAGATAAATGAATAACTCTTGGATTATATAAATGATCAAAACCTCCTTCTATATATAGGAGTCCATGGGCCCACAACATAATCCTAGCTAACCTAACAATAAAAATGTAAGGGCACAATAATAAAAGTATCAGGGTTATAGGGGTACAATAATAACAATAAGGGGGCTACACTAATAACAGTAAGTGACTAAAATTTTAATATAGGGAGCTAACAATTACTCTGGATGCTTCTACTCACACTGTTGTTACTCCAAATGTTGTTACACCGGATGTTGTTACTCACACTGTTATTACTCCGGATGCTGCTACTCATAATATTGCTACTCCAACTGCATCATTACTACGCTGTCATCCTACCAACCGTCACTTTTTCTAAGTATGCCACCGGGTATGCCTCCATGTGACTTTTATCGATTTAATTAAATATCCCATGCGAAGAGTTTAATTCCACGGATGACAAACTTTAAGTTTGGACGGTTCCATCATAATTTAATGATGATGTAATGATGATTCTGTAAGAAATTATTATAAATACGTGTGTGGTACACCCTATGATCCTAATTATTAATATTTATAAACATTAAAAGCGTATTGGGATCCGTAACATGTCCTTTCCACTCCATATGAAATAATTCCTATTTTATTCACCACATGAACCATACTTTTTTATGATTTTCCTTGATTTCTGAGAATTACCATCCGTATTTACCATTACCACCTTTCATTTTTACCATGCTCTTTTTCCAAATTTGGTATTCGCCATTTTTCCCAATCGTCTGTTGTTCCAAGAAGTGTTGTTACGAGCCCCCACAGTATGGGTGGACTGGTTGTGTAGCATGAGCCTGAAAATACAGCTTCGGTCCACAGTAACCTAGAGGTACGGAAAATATTTGTTGATGCAGGGTGGGATACCTACTTCGACAGATTGCAAGGGTTTGACAGGGGAACGACAATGGAGTTTTCACTTAATTTGGATGAGAATCACTCGTGGGTCAGAGGACTAGAAGTTCTTGTCACATAACAAGTAATTGCAGAAGTTAGCGGGCTAAGATAGCAAGGGCAGCAATGGTTTGCTCAGATATTTTCTCTCCCAGAGTTTTCCAAATTATTCTTGTAGGTAGGGGAAAGTGTTGTTTAATTGGGTAGAGGATATGAGCGAAAGACTGTGACGTATCCTTGGAACCAAGTCGCAGGTTATGTAATGAAATACATAACTTGCGAAGGTCGGGTTGCAACTATGTTTAAATATCATTTTAAAATTATAATGAACCTTCGATTTCCACAGGCTCAGGTGCATGCCTTAAACATGTCTTTCTTCCTATTGAAACAGTTGCAGCACATGGCATAGTTTGCTCAGCGTTTGCGCCAGATGTCGGCAGTGCTCTCTAACCATGGATTGGTAAGTTTATTGGTCATGCATGAAATAAACATATTTTGACTCTCCTGGGAAGAACTCTGTGGATCCTCAGAAGAAGAGATACAAACCATTATTGCTACCAGAGAAGAGGAACCAGTCTCCCCAAATGGTTTAGCAGAAGAAGAGCATTCAAAGAGAATTGATCAAGATGAACCCAAAGAAATGGAAATGGAGGTTGATCAGGAGGAACCCAAAGAAGTGGAAATGGAGGTTGATTAGGAAGAACCTAAAGAAATTGGAATAGAGGAGATAATTGGCAGCATAGTTGAGGCTACCACACAAGAACTAGCCTTGCCTTAGGAGCCCACAGATGAAGGAATTACGGATATCGTGTGTGAAGTCGAGACTGTCATACAGTCATCAAATTTTGTCAAAAAAGAACAGGAAAGTGAAATGACAGATAGAGGGATGGAAAGTGATGTTTTTTTTCAAGAAACAACATCACTTTCCTGAGAAGATATTGACATTGAAACAATTGGGGGTGTTACACAAGAGCCACCCCCGATATAGATAGAATAGGCAAGCAGAGAGGCAATTCATGAGGAATAGGAAGATAGAGAAGGAATAAATCAAGAGAGCGATACTGTCCCACAAGAACCAATATCGACCCTAGAAGAAGAAATGATGAACAAAGAGCGAGAGAATATAAGGGAAACAAGCTTTGGAATAGATGCTACCTCAAAAGAACTAGCATCAACCCCGACTGAGGTAGTAATGCAAGAAACTCTTACTCAAGCCGGAAATAAGGATGATGAAGTTGTCCCCCGTTCTCCATTCCAGTCTATGATGCCTAGGGTGCAAGGGGATTCCACTTGCTCAAATGATTAATGGAGGAATTATTTGTCCCACCTGTGCTTAAATTTGTAGACCTGGGAGAGGACATGGCCAATATCAACCTAGTCATTGTTGAATCTCTATTGGAACACTCAGAGACTCGTAAAGAAGATGAGATCCCTACGGAAACACTGGGACACAAAGTGATTGATGGAAATGATGACCAGATGGAACGCGTCCCTGAAGTGAATATAGATGGAGAAGCCCTTGAAGATAAGGAGCCCAGCCAGAAAGGATTAACAAAAGAATCAACTGATAATACCGACAGCATTCTGCCGCCTCCTGAGCCTGTCATAGGCCCAGAAACTGAATTTATTGTCGAACAGGAATGGATTTAATAGTGTGAAAAATAAGGTTACCTCTCAAGAAGAGGTAGCAGCTGCAGTTTAGTGAAACCATGAGATTGAAAAGGGAGGTTTGGGAGTTGACAAGGAAAGCTTCTCGGCTGAAAAATAAGGTTAAAATCTACAAATGGAGGGCAGTAGAGCCAAAAATTGAGGTCTCCTCTGTAGCTACATAGACTGGTCTAATTGAAGAGTTGTTTGAAGGCCGAGAATTTTTCTTAGCCATTGAAATCCAGAAGTGGCAGTTTGTTGCAAGAGACCATAAGAAAGAAACAATGTGAGTTCAAGAGTAGGTTGTCGGGATCGTCACAAGATACATAGACCAGTTAGATAAGGCGCGACGGAAGCAAACTAAACAGAAGGTAAAAATAGAAGAATTGGAAGAACAAGTGCAGCTGCTGCAATCAGATAAGGAGAAGATGTTCTCCCTGGCACAACAGGTAATGGCCTGTAGACCTCCTGCACATAGTTATGCCTTATTCCTTCACGAAAAAATTATTTTCTTTTGTCTTGAATGTATATATAAGGATATTTGGTATGACATTGAGTACCCCATTCAATTTCCTCATATTTTAAAAATTCATGATATCATGGGACAACACTTAATGTGAAACCTCTACATGCATGGGTATTTCTTGAGGCATGATCAGTCTTTTAACCTTCGTTCCATTCGTGGGGGAAATTCATTTAAGAGCTTTTACCTCCTATACCATCAATCAAATTAAGTGGAGAAAGGCATGTGATATGTTTGAAGAGAACCAAGTTGGAAGGGCGTTAATGATGAGGAAGGATCATGGACATTCATGAGACATTTATAACAAGCATTACACATTTCTAGAGATTGAGGGGCATAGATAACACATGTTGACAAACCAAAAATGGTGTGTTGACCTATGTGTCGAACAGATTACAATGTTCCATAAGGAAGCACTAGATAGTTGTTATAGAAGGTGGATGTTTCCATCCTCAGCCGTTAGACAACAAGAACCATTTAGGGAACATAACTTCGCATGGGCTCTAGATCAGATTCCATTTTTCATAGTGTGCATTCATAACTGTGGGGTCAGATGGATGGGACTGAGGTTTTAGTTTCCCCTTATCTGGTTGCCAATTGAGAGATATACTCCTGCATAAAATGTTTATCCAAATTGGTCGAAGGATGTTGTTTTGACAGAAGGTTATAAAACCCCTCGGATGGAAATCGTTGAAGAATATGACCTCACACAGCTTCATGCCAGTCACAGTAAGTCCAACCTAGATCTGAGGAGACGACAAGCTGCATGAGGACTTGCAGAAAGACTAGTTGGGGGGAGATGGTGGGTACCAGATTTGTATACTTTTCTCTCCCATTTTCGCCCACCTTTCTATCTCTTTCTGTCATTATTGTTCTTAAACACACGAGGTAAATCCCTTTCTCTTAATTTACATGGGATATTTGATTAATGAAGTATTAGTCCAGGAGGTTTTACCTTTTTGTAATGTTAACTCCGATGTTTTTACAGATTCAGAAAAAACATGAAGGTTATAGCTGTGAGTCATGGAGTAGCTCCTAATTTCCAGTGTTTCCTTCACTTGCTACTACAGCGCAATAGACTCCGTTGCACTCCAGTGACATTTCAAGATTTTTCATGGTTCCCTTTTTTGACAATTAGGTTGTTGTGGAAACGAATGATATAATTGTAAATATGTAGCTGTTGAAGGAAATCGGGATTTTTTGAACAATTTGTATAAAGAGGGCCTACGGGCTGTGAATTGTGGTTAAGCCCATTGCATACAGATTTTGTAACAATATATTTTGTAATTAATTGAATGTTCAACACCCTATTGTTTCACCTGTAATTTATGAGCTTGCCACAACCCTGATCAGAGAGTTGGTCCCACTCTTCTGATCAAGTGCTATGTTACCATTATTTCCATTGTTTTCATGGTTTAGTTTGATTTTTGTACTATTGTTTCATTTTAATCTTTCAATTTCTGTGAATTTCTTTTTAATTCTACAATCTATTTTATTTTCTATTACAATAGTCTGCGTGTTTATGGATTTAAGCCTGTGATCTACAACAGTTCATGTGATTTCTCCTTCATATACTGTGTCGTTAGTCTTGAAATAAATAACACACTCAGGTTGATAATTTATGTGGAAAAAGGGTTGAATATTGTTCACATCTGGACACCAAAAGGTACCTGTGGATACTTCATCAATGAATCAATGCATTCAATAACCTTTTGAAGAATTTTATTTTAGCATTTATATCCTTTGCTTCTAGAGGTGTATCAAAGGATAAATCCTTGTTCAGCTCTAGATTCAAACATTCCAAGATTATCATCATTTTTCTTTAGCTAACATTTTCTTCCAAAAATTCTAAAATTATGGATAGTTGGAGGTTTACCAAACCATAGTTCATAAGGAATTTTATCACTATTTACTCGAACATGATATTTTTTAAGGATATTCATCGTTGTATATGTTTCTCCCCCTCAGAAGGTATGAGGTGTTCTAGACTAATGAATCATGGCATGTGACATTTGTTGGGTTGTTCTATTCATTCTTTCTGCCACTCCACTTTGTTGAGGATTTTTAGCTATAAAAAACTTCCTTTTTATTCCATGTTGTTCACGAAAGTCAAAAAAGTCATATGATATAAACTATCCTCCTCTATCAGATCTAAGACATTTGATTTTCAAATTTAACTCATTTTATACCAGAGCTTTGAAAACTTGAAATTTATCAAATTATTAATATTTATGTTTCAACAAGCCAATCCAAGCCATTATTTTAAAACCATCAATGAATAATATGAATTATTTTTCACCGCGATGAGAATTATTTCTCACAGGACCACACAAATCAGTATGAATAAGTTCATGTGGCTTACTTGAAATACCTTTTTTAGCATTAAATTGAACTCTGGTTTGCTTAAAAAATTGACATGACTTGCATAAGTTATTTTCTGATAGAGATATGTGGGGAAATTTAGGAGCTGCTCCCATTCTACTTGAATTTTGTAATTTAATGAAGCTTAGATGTCCCAACCTTTTCTGCCAAAGCCAACTTTCTCCTAAGTTTCTCAACTAACAATGCTCTTGGCCGCCTTCCAAGACATAGACATTACATGGAGTTATTGTTCACTTTATTATGATCTTACATGTATCAAGATTTCACACCACATAATTCTTTCATCTGAAAGCATCCAGATGCCCTTCATCACACATTTGACTAAAAATCAACAAGTTATCTCTCAATCCATCAACAAATAAAACATTTCCAGCTTTATCCTTTTCTTTAAAAAAATAGTTGATTTCCCTTTGATAGCAGCATATGAGTTATTTCCAAAGGTTACAATATTCTTTTTCTTTATTTAATTAAAATCCATAGACTTATATGTGTCATCTATCATATTCTTTGAACATCCGATGTAAATATACCCCAAATTTTCTTGACCTCGTGCATATAAATCTAGACCACAATTTTTAGATTATATTGTTTTCTTTTTCAATACCTTTGGTACTACTGCCTTTTTTTATGCTGAGGGGATGATCTTATTCTGCTTCTTGATTCACATTCCCTATCCCCAAATTTATTGAAAAAATAACATTCCATTTCATCTTGGAGAGGTGACAAATATTTATAAGAGTATTTCTTTGACCTAGTCTCATTCTTTTATTTTCTTTCTTTTCTAGTCATAATAGTTTTATATGTGACACACTGAGTGGCCCTATGACCAAAATTATGACAAGTGAAGCATTGATCATTGAAATACAAGTTATTTGTAGTATAACACCTTTTTTTAGTAGCTTCCCCTCTGATTGTGGTAAGGATATTTTACTTGAGATACATCTGATCCCTCATTTCTTTGCCGAGAGATGGATTTTTTATGATTGTTTCCCTTTACTGCATTAGATAGCTTATTGTACCTTTTTTAGAATATTTTATAGTCTTTCATGATTCTCCTTTGTATCCAATACCTGCCTTTATTAGAGGAGAGCATTGTACTTTGACGATTTCTTCAAAGGTCTTAGATCCTTTAGAAAATATGAATTTTATAGCCTTTGTTTTCTCAAGTTCCTTTCATAGACCTACTATTTCAAGGTCTAATATTTCACTATGCCTCTCCTTTCTATAATTTGTTTCTTCAAGACTTCTTCAGATAATTTACCTTATTCTAGATATATTTTTAGTTGAGTTATGTCTTCAATGAGATTATCCTTTTCTTCTAGGGAATCCAATAAAATATCATGACATTCATCAACACATTTATCTTCAAATTCCCTAAGTAATTCATATCCTTGATCGGATTCAACTTCTTCATTATTTGAAAGACCATCACTATCTTCGTGTGTGTAAAAGCGTTTCTTCTTTTCAAACCTTCCTCTAACATTTAATTTTGAAAAAATCTTCCATTTCTCATTATTTTCTTTATAAGGGAATTTAGAAACATAGTGACCAACTCTTCCATAAGAAAATAATTTGAAATGAAGATTATCTCTAAATTTTACAGTTCTTACTTGGAGTTTCTTTACGAAATTCATCTCTTCTTCATCTGATATGTAACCCGATTCCTTAAGCTCCTCCTTTTCATTTCCTATATAGGAAGCTTTGAATGTTTCTTTTCTGATATTTGATGGACCCCATTTTCTCATTTCATAGTTGTCAAGATGCCATGAAGTTTTTCAATAGTAATATTGTTCAAATCCTACATTTCTTTAATGGAGGATACTTTCGAATCAAATTTTGGGGTTAGATGTATTAGGATTTTCTAAAAAAGCATAAAATATTTTACTTCATCACCAATATTTCTCATTGAGTTATCTATCTCATCTACCCTAAGAAAGAAACCTTAAATACTTTCATCATTATGCATTTTAAGATTTTCATATTGAATTATAAATGTTTGAAGATTGGAACTCTTTACCTTAGTGTCACCTTCATAGCTTTGGATGATCTTGTCCCATAAATCATTTGCAATATTTAGTTGCAAGACCTTCACAAATTATCATTCTTATAAAATTCCCAAAACAATGTTGAAAACCTTTTCATTGGTCTCATATAGTTTCTTTCCATCCTCATCTATGGAAATGGAGTATGGATACTAATAGCCTCCTTCAACGATTTCCCAAACATGAACTCCAAGTGATTGCAAATGCACTCTCATTTTGACTTTCCAAAACACCATATTCATTTCATTAAACAATGGTGATTGGATAGAAGATACTCCCTCTTGATTTCTCATGTTGATGAATCTCTCTTCAAGGAATCAAGTGTCTTCCAAAGGATCTTCTCTTAAAATACAAATATTAGGAAACATACTTGGTGCGGGGGGGTGAATTAGTGTTTTACACACTTCAAATTCCAAGTTCTTCTTCTGATTTGTATACACTACTATTATAAAGGAAAATAGCATATGTATGAAATTGTTATGAAAGAAACAAACTCGCTTTTCTCTATTTATAATATTTTTCATGCCATTAGATTTGATTATGTTTCCTAGTTTCCTTGTGATACCTGTTAATTCAACTTCCTTTTCTTCCCAAAAATATTTCAAGGAAATCTCTTGAAAATTAAAAGCTATCGTACCCAAATATTGTAACCATTGAACTCATAATACAACATCAACACCACCCATTGGAATGGAAAGAATTAGGCTATTAAATACATATTTCCGCATGGTTATCTTGATGTTATGGCACTTTGTAGAGAAATTTATAGTTCCTACATTTCTAACCATCACTTGACACTATGGTGTTGGATATATGAATAAATTCAATTCCTTGGCTATCTTACAATGAATAAAATTATGCGTACTACTTGAATCAATCAACACTATTGCCTTTTTATTCTTGATATGTCCTTGTATATTAAGAGTTTTAGTAGTGGTAATTCCTACCAATGCAATACAAGATATTGGTGGATTCATTTCTTCTTTCTTTAAGTTTGGTTCTAGGTGTATATCCTCCTATTTTGAATTTTCTTGTTCCTTTTCTTCCACCTCTTCACAACCTATGTAAGAAAATTTATTCTCAACAAACTTATGAGCTTTAGTGTATTTTATATGACAACGGTAAAAAATCCATTTTTATATTTTTTCTCTTCCAATTTTTGTGATGTTAGCCTTGTAGGTTGTGGAAGGCTAGGAGTAGCAACCCTTCCATATTTATAGTTGTGAGTGGTAGGCTTCCCCTTTTCCATAATTTTTCTTTCATTTTTTCTTGCCAACTTGAATGACTTCTTTAATTAATTAGGTTCCAAAAGGAAAACATCATGTTGGATGTTATCCTTTAGAGTCCCTATGAAGGCATCAATCCTATGGTCCTATGGAATATCATTTACCGTTATATTAAATTTTTGAAATTCCTCAATGTGTTCCACCATTGAAGCCTTTTGTTTGAGATTTATCAATTGGCTAAAGAAGGTGTTTATTTTTTTATCCTCAAAATGTGTTATCATTTCGTCTGTAAAAATTGACTAATTGATAATTGGTTTATAAGAACAAAGGCATCAATACCTTACAAACCGATTTGGATCTAGATACAAAGTTGCAATGCGTACCTTTTATGTGTTTTTCACATTATGGAGATCACAATATTGTGCCATCTATAGTATTCATGTTATGGGATCCTTGCCATAAAAATTCCTCATATCGATGTTGGAATAACGCGGTTCTTAAATCCAACATTAGAGTCTATGAAATCATGATTAACATTTCGGATGTTCTCTTCATGATTTTCCTCTACTTCGTTTTCACCAATAGGAATCATTTCTTGTGACAACTTTTTCAAACCTTCCATCTCTTCTTTTAGACCATTATTCAAGTCTTCCATGTTTCCTTTCAGTTTTTCTTCTATACTATCGATCTTAGCTTCCATGACATTCTTCAAACCATCCATGTCTGATTTTAAACCATGGTTCAAACCATACATGTCAAATTTTAAATCATTCTTCAAACCATCCATTTTTTATTTTAAAACATCCTTCAAACCATCCATCTTAGCTTGCATTTCATTTCTAGTTACTCTTTGCGAGAGTGAAAATTGTTGCACTTGGTATCTTAATTTTGATATATCATGTTGATATTATTCCTCTTCATGCATCATAGTAGAGATTTTTGAGGGATTAATTGGCATGGAATTATTTTTGGGAGGCATTTTAAAACCCATTATTTATATCAATTCTTCAATATTCCCTTGGAATCTCTTCAAACTATTTTTTTAAACAAAAGTTACACAATTTTAAAAGAATACACAACTTTTTCTTTCTTTTGAGGAGGTCAATATTGAACTTGATGTATCTCTATGATTTCAGATCCCCAATATTTGAAATTAGGTCCTATAGTAGCCCTCTGAGTCTTATTTCCAATGCCATAAGTCAGATCTAATTTGGATTCTTCAAAATAAAGTTATGAACTATCTTCCATAACGATCCAATTATGGATTGGTTCATTAGAGTGAACTTGTATAGCATGACACGTGTCACTCTTTTGACATTCAGATCTAAAATTGATATAAAAGAAAATACAGTCCATAGACTTTCAACCAATTTTACAGAATTCAAATATGATGCCTAAGGTGAAAGTTATGATTATTTTCCCTTGGTGAATTGTTTGAGATGAAATTCTGGATCCTGCAAAAACCCTAAGTTCCTAAGCTCATATCTCTGAAATTTTAGTGAACCAGGATATGAAATTTTTACACAAATTTCAATGTGATTTTGTCTCCACGTTGTAAAAAATTCAGATTCTAAAGCCTTGTAGAAAAAAAATTATATTCAAAACTTCAATATTTCCTGTTTGAATAAGAGAAATGGTAGAAACCCATGGTCTGATACCAAATGTTCAGAAAACATCTCACGAGATACAAGAAAATATAGATCAATGACTTAGAAATCAACCTCTTCGAGGGGAAACCTACTTTACATTACATAAATGAACAATTAGTGGATGATACGGATGACAAAACCTACCTTCTCTATATGGGAGTCTAAGGGGTCACAATATAACAATATGAGGACCAAATGGCCACAGCAATAATAATAATGGGGCCACACCTATGGGGCATAATAATAAAAATATGGAGACTAAATAGGCAAAACAATAACAATAATGGGGCTACACTAACAATCGTGATAAGGGATACAATAGTATTATTGGGCCCTAACAATGGTACAGAATGTCACATAGTCCCTAACAACGTTTCTGAGTGTTGTTAACGTATCTCGTGTAGAGATGTGGTGGGAATTAATGCCTTTTTTTTTGAATACTTGTATTGTTTGAACCTACAAAAAGTAAATTAACTATGATAGTTTATATATATTCATTATAGTGAACATGAAGTCAATTATAATTTAGTCATTTTAATGGCTAGTCAATTTCATTGACAAGTGATGTACTTCAATGGTCTAGTTGGGAAAAATAATTAGGTGTATAATTAATAATATTTCTTAGTTGAGTTGACAGCTTGAAAGTAAATCCAAGAAAAATTTGATTAGAAAGTGGAAGACAAATAAAAAATTGAGTCAAGGACAGGGACCATAATCAAATTTTACAAGTACTTGTGTAATCAATAGAATTCGATAGTATATTGGAAAAATTGAGTGTAAGCACATTTTATTAACATTGTTGGTTGACCAGCGGTCAAAGGGTGGTCAAATGGAGTCAATTTATGGTTAAGAAGGGTATAAATCCTAATATTCCAATTATATTGTCCAATAGGATCTAGACATGTATAATATGTTCAAAGGCTATATTTATGAATATTAATTATCCACCTATAACTAATTTTATAACTATGAATTATGATTTTATTTTCCTATAAAAAGGGGATGACGTAATGCTAATGTTAGTAATGAAAAAATAATCATCGGTAAATATCAAGTGATGTATGAGTGCATTGATCTTAGGTTTGTACGAAGGCTCGCATTTATTGTAATTTGGAAATATATTTTGTCAAGAATATAAGAGTGGTAAATACTAAATTTTGGTTGGTTTTATAGGTTAAGAGTTTGAAATATAAAATATATTTGCACCACATGAATATTTATTTTTTTCCATTATTTATTTTCTTTTCTTAGTATCTTCTTGAAATATTTATGAGAAAGACTTTCAGATCGATATATGTCTCATTGATATTTTCAATTGAACACAATGTATTAGTCAATTGAACTTGTTTATCTAAAATTTAGTATTAAAGTTGTAATACAGTGCCAGTGATCCAACACCAATGCAAGAATAGTCTCAAACTACTAACTGAGTTCAATACCTTGTCTTTTTTCCTAAAAAATTACATGTCTTGTGGAAAAATGTCTCTATAGCCATCCATATAAGACATAACGTGCATATGCAGTTTCTACTTAATTCTACAATTCACAAATGGAGGTTTTTTCAACGGATTCTCCTAATTAGATATAATATCCATCACATAAAACTCTATCTCTTCTAGCCATTCAACATGATAAGTATACATGTAGGAATGCATCTTCTTCTCCTAATTAGATATAATATCCATCACATAAAACTCTATCTCTTCTAGCCATTCAACATGATAAGTATACATGTAGGGATGCATCTTCTTATTATATTATTTATAGGAAGAAACAATTCCACATAACCCCGAATCTTAATACCCTTTCTTCTCACACACTATGATATCTTATCCATAACATTTCTATCAGCCAAATTTCTCTACAACACTCTTCATACCCACTCAAAAAAAAAATTTAGATACCATATCCATGGATTTTGGACGAATATCTATAATTTTGGAGAAATTGAATATTAGATATGGTAAATATAATTTATTGAAGGAGTTAAAAATTTGACTTTTGGCATTATTTATATTACATTTAAGCATATTCCATACTCTATTTTACTTTGGAATTTAATGAAAAATTTAACTCACAAGTTTGAGCATCACATATGGGTCACTCTTCACCATTTTTCGAATATAATGCCCAATCTGTATATGAAACAATTGTATTCGTACTAAGGAAAAACTTATATAATTATTAACTCAAATTTATCACATACCTATAAATGAACAACCATCTTATTTTCTAACAACATGAACCTACAACCTTCATATGTTTTGAAATCCCATAAGGGCACTCTCATGACTATGCTCCTTATAGGAACAACTTTTGTTAAAATGACATAGAAATACAATGCTTATCACTAGCTATAGGGAGTGATCATGGTTACTACAATTCAGTCCTCAACACCCAAAGAAAAAATAGTTTGAACGATACATTATAAAACTTATTATGATAGAATAATAATAAAAAATGATATATATTGTATTAGTATATTATTTTTCATCAATATTGGAGCTTTTAAAGTGGAAAAATAAGAGAAATTAGCTTATAAGGTTGTGGTTTGGAGAACTGGGGTCAAACAATTTGGTGGCACTTTGTGGAATTAAATGTATTTTTTTTGTTATCAAAACTTTCACACCTTTTTAAAAACCCCATATCTGTATTATGCATTACAATATCTTTCCAATTGTGCAAGAATAATTTCAATTGTATTTTGTACAAAACATTTATGCCTCGCAAGTTGACCTATCATGATTAACAACCATGATTAGAGAGGATGCAACATCAACGCTCATTAATCATGAAAAATGGTCCATCTGTGTGTGCACAATGAAGAAGAATCTACAAGGGTAAATTTTTTAGCTCTAGTTGAGAGTTAAATGAGTCAAATGTAAACCCTAGTTGGCTATCAACATATTTTATGTATTGGGGTACTACGAGTTGAGTTCCATTGTATCCTACTACATTATCTCACATAATAGAGAAAATAAAATGGGAGTGGGAATTATAGAGAATAAAAAAGGGGGTTAGTCTTCTATAGAAGCATAAAAGTTCATAGGCGTCAAGTGACTCAATATTGGCTTTCTTTGCATTTGTACTTAAAATATTTCTATTCCATAGAAAAAATGAAGCAACCTCACCTTTTAGCCAAGTTTTCTCCTATGAGAGTGTTCTAGAGTAAATCCTTATACTAAATGTAGATGGTGTGTGATTGTATTTGATGTTCCCTATTTTTCACATTTTTCTATTTCATGCATAAGCAGAAAATCAACAATTAATAGATGTTGAATATAAATGAATTTATCCCTCATATAATATATTTTAGCTTATTTTATCAAATTTATTGTGAAAATTAGTTTAGTGGAAGTTCCATGTTATTTTTAGATCATTAATTATTTCTTTAGTATACACAAGCAACCAATGTAGTGTATGGTATGCATAGCTATTGATCAATTTCACTCTTGTTTTCAACTCATCATTAGATTGATATTTCTTGTGTGAATCGTTGGATTTCCCTAAATAAGGAGCATTTATATTCTAATGAAACCCATACACTCTAGGTAAACATATTTCAATAATTCCAAACCATATATTATGATCCATAGTTACATCCTCTAGCTACTCCACATAGTTTCTAGCACTAACAATAGTTACCCTATAACATTAACTATTATTGCACATCAATGCTAATCCTTAATAGATATTTCTTCCATTCCTTTTTTTCTACGTAGAGTATGGAAAATTTTAAGGAACCATATTTAACTTAATGTGCAAAAAATACGATGAATCTTACAAATCCTTAAAATACCAAACAAAAAATGCTCGATGATGTTGTTGTAAAATACAAAAAATGCTCGATGATGTTGTTGTAAAATATTGAAACTTTTAGGAATTCAATATAGTTTCTAAAATATATTAGGAATCTATAGAGGAAAATATCTTTATTCTATAGAATTTTGGTGAATCATTTACAAAATATGGAGAATGGAATATACCCTTTTTGGATAAAACATGAAAAATTAACCCATGGCTAAAAATTCACACTTAAAATTCCCACTTCCTAAGAGAAATTCCTATACTACGACTAATGTAGGGAGTATTTTCATCTAAAGTAAGATAAATTAATGTGGAACATGATTAGGTTCCTCCTACACAGGGTGCTTAACTAGAATATAACCTCCTTTTCGGGAACCTTTTAGTATTTCCATTATAATGCATGGATAGTTAGCTGCATCTTTTAGCCTTTGAGCGATTTATATATCAAATGTGTAGCATTTATTTTAGCACTTGAGTTGCGTTCACTTAGTTTATTATTTATTTTGTATTTTTAATACTTCAATGTAATTAATTAGCTAGCTTGGTGACTCTATGTTAAAATATAAATCCCTTTTCTATATGAATTAAGTAATATGTTCTTATTGTTATTAGCTTGTAGTTTTCTATTTCTTTCTCTTTAGTTTTATCTATATTATATAATGTGCTAGACCTTTAAAATTATATATGTCATGTATTCGAGGAATTGTTTCCTAACTAAAAACTATTTTTTTGTGGCATCAAGCTTTGACATTGATGCAAAACCAAGTTTTTTGTGTTTGGTGTAGGCATATGTCTTAACCTGTGCACTGCAAGCTAGCTAAGAAGCTTAAAACAATATACCATTATGATTTTTATTGATGTGCACATTCATTTCATCCTTGACAGGACTAAAAAAATCAGTTTCATAAAATAATTAGTCAAATAGTATGTTTCGATTCTCAAGAAATCAAAAGAAACAAAATATTTTTTCGATATGGCTAGCTAAAGAAAATTTTTAAGTACTCCTTACCATTGTTTCCAATTTTCCCAATGCATATAAAAACTCCCATCTTTCTTTAAAAACGTCATTATTTATATTATTGAGGAAAAATCACGATAGATCTTGTCAACCCATCCTCTCAAATAAAATTTATCAAATTTATTTAGAAAAACCTAATGTAGCGAATACAAAATATTAATGGAATACTTTGGAAAGTAGCTGCACCTATGAAGGTTATCCCAGATAGAATGCTCACCACCATCACATTTTTTATTTTTTAAACTTATACAATAAAAAAATGTGTATATGTATTCCTTATATATATATATATATAAACAATACCAATTACTCATAATACTAAGATATTTACCCAACATATTTTTTGATCCAAACCTCTAGCGCTTGTTATATTAATTTCACCATTTTCAATGCAAAAAATAATATCCTACACCATCCAAAAAAAACAATCCATTGATCTAGATTAGATTGCAATATTATTTATTTGACCAAATTTAGAAATCCATGAGATGATAATTCATGTGTCAAAAACCACCAAAAATAACCAAAAAAAACCTCCCAAATTTTTTATTGTATCCACCCCTTAAACGTCAAACGCAAGGGAGCTACTAGTTACCTTGTGAACCCCCACTCAAGGAGCCGAGATTGTCCTACCTCTGACCCCTATAGAAACCCTCCATCCCCACCCCCACTAAATGCATATTAAGTGGGGTTACTTATGAAAATAATGTAACACATACCAAATCAGTATTACCCTATACTTGTAAAAATTATCTAAGAAAAGTGAGTGTTTCTAATATACATTGGTCCGTGGTTCTAAAATTGATCTTTGGTTATATTGAATAACTACGTGATGGTATTGTTTACTTATGAAATTAAACACTAAATTCATATGAAATGGGGTTACTTATGAAAATAATGTAACACATACCAAATAATTCTTACCCTATACTTGTCAAAATTATCAAAGAAAAGTGGGTGTTGTTAATTTACATTGGTCTGCAGTTCTAATATTGGTCTTTGGTTATATTGAATAACTATGTGATGGTATTGTTTGTGAGAATTACTTAATTTATTGTGTCCTCCAAGGAGCACATAATTTTAGTTACAATCATGTAATAATGGGGATTGCATGGATGGTTTTGATGGAAGTATACGAATATTGTAAACACACATTTCTCTTCAAATTCCCTAAGTAATTCATATTCTTGATCGGATTCTACTTCTTCATTATTTGAAATACCATCACTATCTTCATGTGTGTAAAATATTTTCTTCTTTTCAAGCCTTCCTCTAACATTTCATTTTGAAAAATTATTCCATTTCTCATGGTTTTCTTTATAAGGGAATTTAGAAACATAGTGACCAACTCTTCCATAAGAATATAATATGAAATGAAGATTAGTTCTAAATTTTACAGTTCCTACTTGGAGTTTCTTTACAAAATTCATCTCTTATTCATCTGATATGTAACTTGATTCCTTAAGCTCCTCCTTTTATTTTCCTTTATAGGTAGCTTTGAATGTTTCTTTTCTGATATCTGATGGACCCTATTTTCTCATTTCATAGTTGTTATGATCCCATGCAGTTATTCAATAGTAATATTCTTCAAATCCTGAATTTCTTCAATGGAAGATAATTTTGAATCAAATTTTGGGGTTAGATATATTAGGATTTTCTCAACAAGCATACAATATTTTACTTCATCACCAATATTTCTCATTGAGTAATCGATCTCATCTACCCTAAGAAAAAAACCTTGAATACTTTCATCGTTATGAATTTTAAGAGTTTCATATTGAATTCTAAAATGTTTGAAGCTTGGCACTCTTTACCTTAGTGTTACCTTCATAGCTTTGGATGATCTTGTCCCATAAATCCTTTGCAATATTAAGTTGCAAGACCTTCACAAATTCTCATTTTGATAAGCTTCCCAAAACAACGTTGAAAGCCTTTGCATTGGTCTCATATTTTTTCTTGCCATCCTCATCTATGTAAATGGAGTATGGATATTGATAGCCTCTTTCAACGATTTCCCAAACATGAACTCCAAGTGACTGCATATACACTCTCATTTTGACTTTCTAGAACACCATATTCATTCCATTAAATAATGGTGATCAGATAGAAGATAATCCCTCTCGATTTCTCATGTTGATGAATCTCTCTTCAAGGAATCAAGCATCTTCCAAAGGATCTTCTCTTAAAATACAAACTATTAGGAAAAATACTAAGCGGGGGGGTGAATCAATATTTTACACACTTCAATTTCCAAGTTCTTCTTATGGTTTTTATACACTACTATTATAAAGGAAAATAGCATATGTATGAAACTATTATTAAAGAAACAAACTTTTTGTTCTCTATTTAGAATCTTTTTCATGCTACTATATTTTATTATGTTTCCTAGTTTTCCTGTGATACACTTTAATTCAACTTCCTTTTCTTCCAAAAAAAAAAAACAAGAAAATTTCTGGAAAATTAAAAGTTATCATACCCAAATATTGTAACCATTGAAATCCTAATACAACATCAACACCACCCATTGGAATGGAAAGCATTGGACTATTCAATACATATTTCCCCATGGTTATCTTGATGTTATGACACTTTCTAGAGAAATTTATAGTTCCTCCATTTGCAACCATCACTTGACATTGTGGTGTTGGATATATGACTAAATTCAATTCCTTGGCTATCTTACAATGAATAAAAATATGGGTACTACCTGAATCAATCAACACTATTAAAATTTTCTTCTTGATATGTCCTTCTATCTCGAGAGCTTTAGGAGTGGTAATTCCTGCCAATGCATTACAAGATATGATCAGATTCATTTCTTCTTTCTCTAAGGTTGGTTCTAGGTGTATATCCTCTTATTTTTAATTTTCTTATTCCTTTTCTCCACCTCATAACAACCTACGTAAGAAAATTTATTCTCAACACACTTATTAGCTTTAGTGTATTGTGACTATGACAACGGTAAAAAATACATTTTTATATTTTTTCTTCCAATTTTTGTGGTGTCAGCGTTGTATTTTGTGGAAGCCTAGGAGTAGAAATGCTTCCATATTTATGGTTTTGAGTGGTAGGCTTCCCCATTTCCAAAATTTTTCTTTCAATTTTTTATTGCCAACCTGAATGACTTCTCTGATTAATTAGGTTCCCAAAGGCGAATCTCATGTTGGATGTTATCCTTTAGAGTCCCTATGAAGACATCAATCCTATGGTCTCATGGAATATCATTTACCCTTATATTTAATTTTTGAAATTCCTCAATGTGTTCCACCATTGAACAATTTTGTTTGAGATTTATCAATTGGCTAACGAAGGTGTTTATTTTTATATCCTCAAAATGTGCTATCATTTCGTCCGTAAAAATTGACTAAGTGATAATTGGTTTACGAGAACAAAGGCATCGACACCATAAAAACTGATTTGGATATAGATATAAAGTTGCAATGCATACCTTCTGTGTGTTTTTCACATTATGGAGATCAAAATATTGCGCCATCTGTAGTATCCATGTTACCAGATCCTTGCCATCAAACTTCCTCATATAGATGTTGGAGTATGGTGGTTCTTCAATTCAACATTAGATTCTATGAAATCATGACTAACATTTCATTTTTTATCTTCATGATTTTCCTCTACTACGTTTTCACCATTAGGAATCATTTCTTGTGACAACTTTGTCAAACCTTCCATCTCTTATTTTAGACCATTCTTCAAGCCTTCCATGTTTCCTTTGAGTTTTTCTTCTAGACCATCGATCTTAGTTTCCATGCCATTCTTCAAACCATCCATTTCTGATTTTAAACCATTCTTAAAACCAGCCATGTCAAATTTTAAACCATTCTTCAAACCATCCATGTCTGATTTTAAAACATCCTTCAAACCATCTATATTAGCTTGCATTTCATTTTTGGTTACTCTTTTGGAGAGAGAAATTTGTTGAACTTGGTCTCTTAATTTTGATATATCATATTGATATTATTCCTCTTCATGCATCATAGTAGAGATTTTCGAGGGATTAATTGGTGTGGAATTATTTTTGGGAGGCATCTTAAAATCCAATATTGATATCAATTCTTCAATATTCCCTTGGAATCGCTTCAAACTGATTTTTTAAACAAAAGTTACACAATTTTAAAAGAATACACACATTTTTCTTGCTTTTGAGGAGTTGAATATTGAACTTGATGTATCTTTATGATTTCAGATCCCCGATATTTGAAATTAGGTTCTGTAGTAGCCCTCTGAGTCTTCTTTCTAGTTCTGTAAGTCAAATCTAATTTGGATTCTTCAATAAAGTTATGACCTATCTACCACGATGATCTAATTATGGATTGGTTCAATAGAGCGAACTTGTACAACATGACATGTGTCACTCTTTCGAAATTCAACTCTAAAATTGATATAAAATCAACTAGAGTCCATTCACTTTCGGCCAATTTTACATAATTCAAATTTGATGCCTTAGACAAAAGTTATGATGATTTTCCCTTGGTGAATTGTTTGAGATAAATTTCTGGAGCCTGCAAAAACCCTAAGTTCCTAAGATCATATATATGAAATTTTAGTGAACCAAGTTATGAAATTTTTACACAAATTTCAACGTGATTTTGTCTCCACATGGTAAAACATTCAGATTCTAAAGCCTCGTAGAAAACAAGTTATAGTGAAAACTTCAAGATTTCCTATTTGAAGAAGAGAAACGATAGCTCCCCAAGCTCCAATACCAAATTTTATGAAACCAGCTCATGAGATACAAGAAAATATAGATCAACAACTTAGAAATCAACCTCTTCGAGGGGAAACATCCTTCACATTACATAGATGAAAAATTATTGGATGATACAAATGAGAAAACCTACCTTCTATATATGGGAGTCTAAGAGGTCACAATATAGCAATATGAGGACCACATGGCCACCACAATAATAATAATGGGGCTACACCTATGGGGCATAATAATAACAATATGAAGACTACATAGGAAAAACAATAAAAATAATGGGGCTACACTAAAAATAGTGATAAGGGGCTACAATAGTATTACTGGGACCTAACAATGGTACAGAATGTCGCATAGTCCCTAAAAAATTTTGTGATTTTTTTTAAGGTATCTCGTGTAGAGATGTGGTGGGAATTAATGTCTTGTTTTCTAAATAATTGTATTTCTTAAACCTACAAAAAGTAAATTAACTGTGATAATTTATATATATTCATTATAGTGAACATTAAGTAAATTAGAGTTTAGCCATTTTAATGGCTAGTCAAGCTTATTGACAAGTGATGTACCTCAATGGTCTAGCTGGGAAAAACCAACTAGGTGTAGAATTAATAGTATTTTTTAGCTGAGTTCACAGGTTGAAAGTAAATCCAAGAACAATTTGATTGGAAAGTGTAAGGTAAACAAACAATCGAGTTAAGGATAGGGACCATAATCAAATTTTAAAAGTACTTGTGTAGTCAATAGAAGTCGATAGTCTATTGGAGAAATTGAGTGTAAGCACATTTTATTAACATTGTTGGTTGACCAGCGGTCAGAGGGTGGTAAAATGGAGTCAGTTTATGTTTAAGAAGGGTATAAATCCTAATATTCCAATTATCTTGTCCAATAGGATCTAGACATGTATAATATGTTCAAGGGCTATATTTATGAATAGGAATTACCCGCCTATAATTAATTTGATAACTAAGAATTATGATTTTATTTTTTTATAAATGGAGGATGACGTAATTCTAATTTTAGTAATGAAAAAATAATCATCGGTAAATATCAAGTGATCTTTGAATGCATTGATCTTAGGTGTGTACCAAGGCTCGCATTTATTGTAATATGGAAATATATTTTGTCAAGAATATAAGAGTGGTAAATACTAAATTTTGGTTGGTTTTATTGGTCAAGAGTTTGAAATATAAAATATATTTTCACCACATGAATATTAATTTTTTTCCATTATTTATTTTATTTTCTTAATATCTTCTTGAAATATTTATGAGAAAGACATTCAGATCGATATATGTCTCATTGATCTTTCTAATTAAACATAATGTGTTAGTCATTTGAACTTGTTTATTTAAAATTTAGTATTAAAGTTCTAATACAGTGCTAGTGATCCAACACCAATGCAACCATAATCTCAAACTACTAACTGAGTTCAATACCTTGTCTGTTTTCCTAAAAAAATACATATCTTGCAGAAAAATGTTTCTACAGTCATTCAAATAAGACATAATGTGCATATGCAGTTTCTACTTAATTATAGGATTCACAAATGCAGGTTTATTCAAAGGCTTCTCCTAATTAGATATAATATCCATCACATGAAACTCTATCTCTTCTAGCCATTCAAAATGATAAGTATAAATGTAGGAATTCATTTTCTTATTATATTGTTTATAGGAAGAAACAATTCCACATAACCCCAAATCTTAATATCCTCTTTCTTCTCACATGCTATGATATCTTATCCATAACATTTCTATCAGCCAAATTTTTCTACAAAACTCTTCGTACCCACTCAACAAAAAATTGAGATACCATATCCATGGAGTTTGGATGGATATCTATAATTTTGGAGAAATTGAATATTAGATATGGTAAATATAATTTGTTAGAGTTAAAAATTTGACTTTTGGTATTATTTATATTACATTTATGCATATTCAATACTCTATTTTACTTTGGAATTTGATGAAACCTTTAACTCACAAGTTTGAGCATCACATATGGGTCACTCTTCACCATTTTTCGAATATAATGCCCAATCTCTATATGAAACAATTGTATTCGTACTAAGGCAAAACTTATATAATTATTATGTCAATTATATCACATACTTGTAAATGAATAACCATATTATTAGCTAAAAACATGAACCTACAACCTTCATATGTTTTGAAATCCCATAAGGGCACTCTCATGACTATGCTCCTTACAAGAACAACTTTTATTGATATCACATATAAATACAATGCTTATCTCTAGCTACAGGGAGTGATCATGACTACTACAATTCAGTCTTCTACACTCAAAGACAAAATAGTTTGAACGATACATTATAAAACTTATTATGACAGAATATTAAAATAAATTATATATATTGGATTAGTATATTATTTTTCATCAATAGTGAAGTTTTTACAGTGGAAAAATAAGAGAAATTAGCTTAGAAGGTTGTGGTTTGGAGAACTGCGGTCAAACAATTTGGTGGCACTTTGTCAAATTAAATGTTATTTTTTGTGATAAAAACTCTCTCACCTTTTTCAAAACCCCATATCTGTATTATTCATTCAAATATCTTTCGAGTGGTGCAAGAATAATTTCAATTATAGTTTGTACAAAACATTTATGCCTCGCAAGTTGGCCTATCATGATTGACAACCATGATCGGACAGGATGCAACATCAACGCTCGTTACTCATGAAAAATGGTCCATCCATGTGTGCACAATGAAGAAGAATCTACAAGGGTTAAAATTTTAACTCTAGTTGAGAGTTAAAGGAGTCAAATGTAACCCCTAGTTGGCTATCAACATATTTTATGTATTAGGGTAATACGAGTAGAGTTCCATTGTATCCTACTATATTATCTTGCATAATAGAGAAAATAAAATGGGAGTGGGAGTTATAGAGGATAACAAAGGGGGTTAGTCTTCTATTGAAGCATAAAATGTCCTAGGCCTCAAGTGACTCAATATAGGCTTTCTTCCCATTTGTACTTGAACTATTTCCATTCCATAGAAAAAATGAAGCAACCTCACCTTCTAGAAAATTTTTCTCCTATGAGGGTATTCTAGAGTAAATCCTTATACTAAATGTAAATGGTGTGTGATTGTATTTGATGTTCCCTATTTTTCACATTTTTTATTTCATGCATAAGAATAAAATCAACAATTAACAAATGTTGAGTATAAATGAATTTAACCCTCATATAATATATTAGCTTATTTTATCAAATTTATTGTGAAAATTAGTTTACTGGAAATTCCATGGTAGTTTTAGATCATAAATTATTTCTTTAGTATACACAAGCAACCAATGTAGTCTATGGTATGCACAACTATTGGTCAATTTCGCTCTTGTTTTCAAGTCATCATTATACTAATATTTCTTGTGTGAATCGTTGGATTTCCCTAAATAAGGAACATTTATATTTTAATGAAACCCATACACTATAGGTAAGAATATTTCATAATTCTAAACCACATATTATGATCCATGGTTACATCCTCTAGCTACTCCACATAGTTTCTAGCACTAACAATAGTTACCCTATATCACCAAATATTATTGCACATTAATGCTAATCCTTCATAGATATTTCTTCCATTCCTTTTTTTCTATGTAGAGTATGGAAAATTTTAAGGAATCATATTTAACTTAATGTATAGAAAAAATGATGAATCTTACAAATCCTTAAAATGCCAAACAAAAAATGCTTGATGATATTGTTGTAAAATATTCAAACTTATAGGGATTCAATATGGTTTCTAGAATATATTGGGAATTTGTAGAGGAAATATCTTTATTCTATAGAATTTTTGTGAATCATTTAGAAAATATGAAGAATGGAATATAACTTTGTTGGATAAAACATGTAAAATTAACCCATGGCTAGGAATTCCCACTTAAAATTCCCCCTTCCTTAGAGAAATTCCTATACTATGATTAATGTAGGGAGTATTTTCATCTAAAGTAAGATAAATTAATGTGGAGCATGATGATGTTCCTCCTACAAAGGGTGCTTAACTACAATATAACCTCCTTTTCGGGAACTTTTAATATTTCCATTATAATGCATGGATAGTTAGTTGCATCTTTTATCCTTTTAGCTATGTATATATCAACTGTATAGCATTTCTTTGAGAACTTGAGTTGTGTTCACTTATTTTATTATTTATTTTGTACTTTTAATACTTCACTGTATTTAATTAGCTAGCCTGGTGAATCTTTGTTAAACTATAAAAGCCCTTTTCTAGATGAATTAAGTAATATGTTCTTATTGTTATTAGCTTGCATTTTTTTATTTCTTTCTCTTGAGTTTTATCTATATTAGTTAATGTGCTAGAACTTTAACATTATATATGTCATGTATTAGAGGAATTTTTTCCTAACTAAAAATTATTTGTTTGTGGCATCAAGCTTTGTCATTGATGCAAAACCAGGTTTTCGTGTTTGGAGTAGGCATATGTCTTAACCTGTGCACTGCAAGCAAGCTAATAAGCTGAAAAAAATATACCATTATGATTTTTATTGATGTGCACATTCATTTAATCCTTAACAAGACTAAAAAAATCATCTTCATAAAATAATTAGTCAAATTGTATGTTTCAATTGTCAAGAAATCAAAAGATACAACATATTTTTCCATTATGACTAATTGAAGAAAATTTTTAAGTACTCCTAGAAATATCCTTTCCAATGTGAGAAAAACTATATTTAACAAATTGATTCATGGGAATGTATTTCATAGATACTTTCTTATGCAATTATTATTGTTTCCAATTTTCCCAATGTATATAAAAACTCCCATATTTCTTTCAAAACGTCATTATTTATATTATTGAGGAAAAATTCATGATACATCTGGTCAACCCATCCTCTCAAATTAAATTTATCAAATTTATTTATGCAAACCTAATGTAGCCGATACAAAATATTAATGGAATACTTTGGAAAGTGGTTGCACCTATGGAGGTTATCCCTGATAGAACGCTCACCACCATCACGTTTTTTATATTCTAAAATTACACAATAAAAATTTGTGTATATGGATTCCTTATATATATATATATATGTATATATATATATATAAAACAATACCAATTACACATAATACTAAGATATTTACCCAACATATTTTTTGATCCACACCTCTAACTCTTGTTATATTAATTTCACCATTTTCAATGCAACAAATAATATCCTACACCATCCAAAAAACTAATCCATTGACCTAGATTATATTGAAATATTATTTATTTGCCAAAATTTATAAATACATGAGATGATAATTCATGTGTCAACAACCACCAAAAATAATCTAAAAAGCCTCCCAATTTTTTTATTGCATCCACCCCTTAAATGTCAAATGCAAGGGAGCTACTACTTACCTTATGAACCCCCACTCAAGGAGCCCAGATTTTCCTACCTCTGGCCCCTATAGAAACCCTCCATATCCACCCCAACTAAATGAATATGAAGTGGGGTTACTTATGAAAATAATGTAACACATACCAAATAATTCTTACCCTCTACTTGTAAACATTATCTAAGAAAAGTGAGTGTTTCTAATTTACATTGGCATGTCCTTCGAAAATAGGTCTTTGGTTATATTGAATAACTATGTCATGGTATTGTTTACTTATGAAAGTAAACACTAAATGCATATGAAGTGGGGTTACTTATGAAAATAATGTAACACATACCAAATAATTCTTACCCTGCACTTGTCAAAATTATCTAAGAATAATGAGTGTTGCTAATTTACATTGGTTTGTGGTTCTAAAATTGTTCTTTGGTTATATTGAATAACTATGTGATGGTATTGTTTGTGAGAATTACTTAATTTATTGTGTCCTCCAAGCAGTATATAATTTTATTTACAATCATGTAATAATGGGGATTGCATGGATGGTTTTCATGGAATTATACTAATGTGACAAGGATTGTGAGAGGATGTTGGTGAGATAACCCTCTAATGAGGGTGTATTCTACCATGGGCTGATATGGTTCACCCAAAATATTATCCAAGGGAGATGTTGGTCTGTGAACACACATAACATGGAGGGTTGGTCCCTATAAGAAAATAATAGGGCAGAGGCATGGAGGTTTAAGAGGAAGGCTAGGCTATTCAAGCAGCGGATGGAAGGACGCCCTGTAATCAAAGAGAATAGTTCAAGATATGAAGCCCACACCCTTTACTTTTAAATAAAATAAAAGCAAAGAAATGATAAAATTTTCAGGGTTTGGAGGAGGCGCAAAGGGGAAAATAGGCAGTTAGGATCAAAAGCAAATATTTGAAGCAGAGAGATGGACAACATAGATTAAATCACACATCGCTCCCTCTAGTTTTATCATTTACCTATTAAGACTTAACCGAAACTTGTTTTTCAGTCAATGCGATTTGGTGGGACCCATCCAACCTTCACCGCCACATCACCTTCCCTACCATCGCACTTTTTATCATTTTCTCTTTGCTATTCGTGCTTAAATCTTGCGATTGGTGGTATGTAGATGTTTCCACCTCTATCTTGCCACGTCACTCCTCCCCAAACTTTGAAACAAATAACATTTAACCCCCGCTATGCACATTATAAAACATGCAATCTGTGACTTGTGGGTGTAGTCCCACCTCTGTGCCACGTCACCTCCTTCCTCACTGCACTTCGCAGTTCTCTCATTTTAGAGTTTACCTTAACTATGCCATGGTAAAGTGTTTTGATTGTGACATATTTTGGCCGCACCATAATACTTCGCTCACTGGGAACATGCCATTTTCTTCTCCTCATCACCTCCACCTTTCCTCCATCTCCATTCACCCCCTCCTCATCTGATGACCCTTGTTTTATTTCGCACTTACCGCAGCTTTCAAAATTTAACCATGGGGGGGGGGGGGGGTTCTCGAAATGGGCAGTATCCATTACCGCCCACTCCTCGAAATGTCGTCCTCTTGTCATTTCGCACCCCCCCCCCTCCCACCCCAATATTGCTTATCACTTGAGACCCCTTCCGAAATCCAGTTCTCATTTTGGAATTCAAAAAAACCACATGGGATTTTGAGGTGGAACATGCAGTTATGGTTTATGTGGTCTGATCAGAAGATCTCTTCTAAAGAACCAGGTGCACGTAGTATGAAAAGCATCTTCATAATGGATAAAGTGGAAAACACCAGACTGAGGGAGTGGAGGTTTGCAAGCAATAGATGGAATCATATGATAACAATCTGTCTGTCCACCTACGACTGTTTCTTGCCATACTGTCTTGAATGCTCCCATTATTGGCCTCCATGGGTGACCATGTCCTTTCTGTTTTCTATTTAATTTTGATGATTTTCCTGGTGAAATCTCAATTTTGCCGCATTCCTGTTTTAATTCTCTCAGTATAGAACTAATTGCTCAATGTATTCTATGCAAGATACGTAGGATGTTTTGATTTCATAAGCATGGGTTGATCATAAATGATTAGTACCGTAAGACCCTTGAGGGGAACTATATATTTAACTTGTTCCAAGATTAAAGTGTTCGCAATATGATGCAATGTCTTGTCCTTGATGGCAATCTACTTGATGAATTTGATGGAAACTGACTTAATGAGTTTATTAATGATGTAAATCTGATGTATCTACAAGCAGCTCAGAAGTAGCAGAGAAATAAATTTCAGTAAGTGTCAGAGAAATGATAAATATGATATGTCACAAAACATACGTGGGTTTGTAAAGGCAAAGTAGCGAATGTACGTGGAAAAGTGCATACCAAGTAGCGTATGCCTATTTGCGCTCTAAATTTATAAAACCAGGGGACATAACCATGGTATTGGCCCATAGTATTGAGCGCTGGATTATCTATTTGATCCTGTCCAAGAATACCATGAGCGGTTGAGTGGTTTTGACTCATGGTATTGATAAAGGCTAAAACTATATAAGGAGAAGAGAATAATAGTGCAAGGTGTGCATATGTCTGGGTTTTAATGAATACTTCACTCTGAAGTATATCTGCATGGTTGAACTCTGTTCTTAATTGATAGATCTGAATCTATAATGCACTCATGGATATGATGAAGGTTCAAGATCTCTAGATCTAGAAATGATGAATCTCTAGGATGATCTGAAAAGAAATGATGAAGACCTGGTGCAAGTCTGATGAAGAAATTGAAGAAATCTGGGTAAGTTTATAGATATGGACTGTTCTGCAAAGTTTATCTTTTATAGATCTATACAATAGTTTTTCTCGGTAAAAGCGCGTATATACACGGGTCCTCTTAAAGAGAAGAGCATATGGTAGTCAGGTTTTCTGAAGAATAAAATGCACTGAAGTATACGCAGGTTTGTCTCTGTGAAAGCGCGTATATACGCAGGTTTAGTGAAGTGAAAGTGTGTATGGAATCTAGGGTTTTGTTGAAGTGTGTGGAATGAAATGTCTGATCTGTTATGATGTTTTACTGCTATCTGTCAAGGATGTATTCATACAGATCTAGGTTGTTTGAATGTTGATTTTGCTTATAATTATGTTGATTAAAGATCAATTTGTTTGATGATTCAATAACTAAATTGATGAAGGAAGAATGATTGTATAAACAGTTCTGCATGGTTTATAGATTTTCTGAAACAGAAATCTGATTTCAGATCTAAATATGAGTCTGAACTAATTGTGAAAGAAAGCATACACAAAAGAATACGCTAGTTGGTGAAAATGAAAGTGCGTGCATACGCGGAAATGGTGAAGAAAAATCGCGTATACAAAGTTACTATGCACTGAGTCATACGCAGGTTGGTGAGCAGAAAAGCATGTATACACGCGACTTCAGTGAATAAAAGTAGCGTATGATATTTGAATCATTGAATGATCTGGGTTGGGTTTACATCTGCATATCTATTCTGAAGTCTGGGTTATCTCTGATATTCTGGTTACAGTGGTCTCACTGTTCTGTTTGAAGTATTGGGCAAAGTATGTTTGTGGATAAGTGAAGGATTGTGTTGAAGCTGTTTCATCCAATTTGAAAATTGATGAAACGTGGTGTGCAGTGGTGCTGAGGGTCGAAGCCTTCAGTGAGGGGGTAGTAGCTCCCTTCCAGGAGAGGCTGGTAAACGAGAGTAGGGTGTTGTAGCTCCCTTCCAGGAGAGGCTGGTAAACGAGAGAAGGTTGTAGCCTTCTGCAGGTGGGTGCCTGCGTGCTGGTATGAGTCTGCACCAGTACATGCTTGTAAGAAGTTTTCTTTATATAATAAATATTGAAGACTGAGACGACGGCAACGGTGGTTTTCTCCCGAATTGGGTTTCCACCTTAAATCTTGGTGTTCATGTGTGTTTCTTATGTGTGATGATTCATTCTGTTCTTACTGCACCTATTTACTTCTTATTAAACATTTGATGAATGAATTATGAAATGATATAAGTTAAGAATTAAATGCATGATTAGATCTCTGGACATACATAAGTTTTCTTAAGGATATCCGCGTGTATACGCGAGTTGTGTTCAGTAAAGTAGCGTATGGGTTTAAAAGCAAGACAAAGTAAAAAAAATTCAGTCAGCACTAAATATTGATTCACCCCCCCTCTCAGTATTTTTCCCAACAATTGGTATCAGAGCAGGTCCTTCTGAAAAAGATTAGCTGATAGAAGGAAGATCAAGCAAGATGAGTAATCAAGAAGGAATAGCATCTATCAGGCCTCCGCTATTTAACGGAAATAATTTAATCTTCTAGAAAACAAGGATGAGATCCTATCTTCACTCCCTCGGAGCAGATCTATGGGCCGTTGTTGAAGGAGGATATCAATATCCAGCCACAGTACCAACAGATCCGACAGAAAAGAAGAATTACGAATCAAATGCAAAGGCGGTCAATGCTCTAATGGGAAGTCTAACTGAATCTGAATTTGTCAAAGTCATGCAGCTGAATACAGCAAAGAAAATATGGGACAAAATCATTCTAAGTTATGAAGGTGATGCAAAGGTAAAAAGTGCAAAACTCCAAACTCTTAGAATTGAATATGAAAATTTGAAGATGCATAATGATGAGAGTATTGCTAGTTTTTTTTTACGTCTTGATGATGTTGTAAATCGTATGAGAAATCTGGGAGAAACAATAACCGAATCTACTTTGGTTGAGAAAATTTTAAGATCTCTAACGGAAAAATTTGAGTCAAAAGTCTCTGCTCTAGAAGAAAAACAGGATCTTCAAAATCTTACTCTGGTGCAACTTCATGGCATACTAACTGCATATGAAATGAGAAGAGGAGGACCATCTGAAGTCAAAGAATCTATCTTTAGAGCTTCTACAAAAGGAAAATAAGTACAAGAAGTAGAAGGATCAAGATATATCTCAGAAGAAGATGAGGTAAATTTTGTAAAGAAACTTCAACTTGGCATAGGACGGTTCAGAGGTAAGCTTCCTTTTAAATGTTTTGATTGTGGAAGAGTTGGTCATTATGCTGCTAAGTTTCCTTATAAAGATACATCTACAAAAGGGAAGTAGCAAGAAGAAATAAGAACCGGTCTAGCACTAGAGAAAGTTACTATACTCATGGAGATAGTAATGGGTTATTTTGATAGTGAGGAAGAACGTGAACAAGATCTTAGACTTCTCATGGCATTTGAAAAATAATATAGAGAAGAAAAGGATACTTTTATGGATGCTCTAGAGAACAATGATTTTCTTGATGAAAACAATCAACTCAAAATATTCTTGGAAGAAAGTAAAATAATCATAGAGACTCTGAAAAATCAGATTGAAGAAGAGAAGAAACACAATGAGAAATTAGAATGTGAAGTGGTAAGTCTAAGAAAAGAACTTGAGAAAGTAAAGACTCTGAATCTTAGATTTGCTAAAGGATATGAAACCTTGGGTGAGATTATCAACGTACAACGTTCTCCTCTTATAAAGATAGGTCTTGGATATAATGGAGAATCTTCTCAGGCTTCAGCACCAAATTATCTAAAAGCAGCTACAACTGGTTTACAACATTCTGCCACTCAGCAAGGGAATAAAGAATCTTTACAGGTAAAGCATGATCATCTCAATTCAAAGAACACTAATAGGAATATATTTCAAAGAAACACCAATCAACAGGTAAATTCAGGTAGAAGATTTCATGATCGCAGAAATTTCTTCTTCAATGGACAATGTTTCTCATGTCACAATTTTGGTCATAAAGCTGTTCAATGCGTTGCATATAAAACCATCATGACAAGAGAAACAAGAAAGAAAAGGATTGATATTTAAACAAAGAAGAATACCTATAACAACTTTTCTCCTCTTCTAAATGAAGTTGAATGTGCTTATTGCAATAACTTTGGCCATGAAGAATCTGAATGCAGCAGCAAAGTTCAGTCAAAAGAGAATTTTCCTTCAAGCTCCAAAGCATGGAAAAAGAAGGAATTACGGGTTCAAAATTGTGGCATATCGTTATTTGCAGAAGCTGAAGAAAATCAATGGTACATTGATAGTGGATGCTCAAGACACATGACAGGTGAAAAAAACAAACTTCTTGCATATAGTGCTTTAGAAAAGGAAAATAAGGTTACATTTGGAAATGATACTCCTGTGGTAATTAAGGGAAAAGGGTATGTGTTTCTAAAATAAAAGGTGAAAGCTAACGATGTCATGTATGTGAATGGATTAAGGCATAACTTGTTAAGTGTAAGCCAAATGTGTGATCAAGGAACTGAAGTTGTCTTTAGTTCAAATGAATGTGTGGTACGTGATCTCGACACAGGTAAAACAATTATAAAAGGAAAAAGAACTCCAAGAAACCTGTATGTATTGAAGAACTGCAAAGAACAATGTTACTTGAGTAAATCTTCAAAAAACTGGCTATGGCATAGAAGGTTGGGGCATCTGAGCTTCTCTCAGATCAACAAATCAAGCAGACTTAAAGTTGTTTGTGATCTTCCCAATATTACTCTACCTGAAAATATAATATGCAAGTCTTGCCAATTTGGTAAACAGACAAGAGTACAGTTTAATGCGATGGAAGGATCATCAAATAAGCCTCTTGAACTCATTCATACTAACATATGTGGACCTATGAGGAAAAATTCACCACGTGGTGAACAATACTATATCTTGTTTATTGATGATTTCTCTAGAATGTGTTGGATTGGGTTGCTTAAACACAAAGATGAAGCATTTGAGAAATTTTATAATTTCAAAGCTCTAGTTGAAAATGAATTAGATCTAGAAATCAAGTGTCTTAGATCTTATCGAGGAGGAGAATATACTTCAGATGAATTCCTTGAATTTTGTGAACAACATGGCATAAAAAGACAGTTTACTGTAGCTGGCATTCCACAACAAAATGGCGTAGCAGAAAGAATGAATAGAACAGTTCAACAAATGGCTAGAGCTATGCTTGATGATTCCAAAACACCTGACACATTTTGGGGAGAAGCAGCACATACAGCGGTAAATATTCTTAACAAGACACATGTTCGTGTAAATAGTGACAAAACTCCATATGAACTGTGGTATGGTAATCCTCCCACTGTGAAGCATTTTAGAGTTTTTGGAAGCAGATGTTTTATCAAAAATAATGATGAAAAACTTGGCAAGTTTGAACCCAGAGAAGATGAAGGAATACTTCTTGGTTACTCCTCTAGGAGTAGAGCATATAAATGTTACAATAAAATACTTCGGAAGATTGTTGAATGTATTGATGTTGTTATTGACGAGTCTCCTGCAACCCCAAAAGAAGAAAAACAAACAACAAATGAAGACGATGGTGACATATGTCCTTCTACATCGAATAACAATGATATAGATAGTGAACCCAATGAAGAACTTGAAGATGATTTATCTGAAAAAAATCCATCCAGATATGTTCAAAAGAATCATCCAGAATCTCAAATTTTGGGAGATAAGGGATTAGGTGTACAAACAAGAATGACTCTTGTGGGATCTTCTAGCTATTTGGCATTTCTATCCACTATTGAGCCACACAATGTCAATCAAGCTAGCAAAGATGAATGTTGGATTCAAGCCATGAATGAAGAGCTTGATCAAATTGAAAAGAATCACACTTGGGAATTAGTACAAAGACCTCATGACAAAAATGTCATTGGAACTAAATGGATATTCAAAAACAAGTTAAATGAGAATGGGGAGGTTATGAGAAATAAAGCTATACTTGTTTGCAAGGGGTATGCTCAACAAGAAGGTATAGACTTTGAATAAATTTTTTCTCCTATAGCTAGACTTGAAGACATAAGAATGTTTCTTGCTTTTTCAAGCTTCCAACAAATCAAAGTTTATCAAATGGATGTTAAATCTGCGTTTCTCAATGGTGATCTAGAAGAAGAAGTTTATATAGAACAACCAGAAGGATTCATTTTGGGAAATGATGAAAAACTTGTTTGTAGACTTAAAAAGGTTCTATATGGTCTCAAACAAGCTCCAAGGGCATGGTATTATCGTCTTGACAAATATCTTCATCAACAAGGATTTTCAAAGGGGTCTGCTGATAGCAACTTATACACAAAAATTGAAAATGATAAACTATTGATTGTGGTTTTATATGTTGATGATATCATTTTTGGAAGTAATGAAGAATCTATGAGTCAGAAATTTGCTTCTGTCATGTAGCAAGAATTTGAAATGTATTTACTTGGGGAACTAACATTCTTTCTTGGCTTGCAAGTGCATCAAACTATAGATGGTATATTCTTGTCACAAGCAAAATACCTTAAGAAAATTCTGAAGAAGTATGGCATGGAGGAGTGCAAACCTGTAAGTACACCAATGATAACCGGATGTAATCTCAGTTCTCATGATAATTCCCCCATGGTAAATCAACTAGAATACAGATCTATGATAGGAAGTCTTCTGTATCTCACTGGGACTAGACCAGACATTATGCATGCAGTTGGGATTGTTGGAAGATTCCAAGCTAATCCAAAAGAGACTCAACTTCAGGCTGTCAAAAGAATATTCAAATATCTACAAGGAACTCAAGACTTTGGACTATGGTATCCAAAGAATGCTGATCTTACTCTTCATGCTTACACTGATGTAGATTGGGCTGGAAATTTTGATGATCGGAAAAGCACTAGTGGTGGTGCATTCTATATGGGGCCTCGGCTAGTATCTTGGTTCAGCAAGAAGCAAAACTCTATTGCCTTATCTACAGCAGAAGAAGAATATGTGGCTGCCGCATCATGTTGCACTCAACTTCTTTGGATGATGCAAACCTTACAAGACTTTCAAATCAAATGTTCACCTCCTATCTCCATTATGTGTGATAATACAAGTGCCATCGGTATCTCAAAGAATCCTGTTATGCATTCCAAGACCAAGCACATTCCCATCAAGTATCACTTCTTACGTGAACAAGTGCTTGAACAAAAGGTGAAGTTGGAGTATGTTCCCTCCAAAGAACAAGTTGCTGATATATTTAACAAACCTCTACCCAGGGAAGCGTTCGAATATCTCAGACATAAGCTAGGAATAGTCTCTGCCATGCACAAGATCAGATCTGCTTAAATGAAAAAGATTAAATTGGATACACGGATTTCCTGAAAGACAGTCGCGTATATATGCGAGTTTATACAAAGAAAACCGCGTATGGGTGGTTGCTGATTTTTTTTTTTTTTTGGATCAGTATTCTTCAGCATAGCTATGGTGCTGTTGGGTATCTCTGGTGATGTTTTAGCTCTCATATTTTTGTTTCATTCTCTGATATTTGATGAAGATGCCTTGATGATTTGTTGTTGAAAGTGTTCAGAATGCACAAGCTAAGGGGGAGATGAAGGAGTGAAATGGCTCAAGAACAGGTGTACAGGTTCAGGGGGAGCATTAGCCTTGCTGAGAATTATGCATTGTTGGCATTATGATGGTTCTGAAATATGATCTCTCTCTTGAGGTATTTTTGGCATCTGTTACGAAAGGTCCTTGTTGAAATTTGATGAAAAGGTCATGTTGAAACCTATGATGTAAAATTGTAATTTTCAGTCATGTAAGGACTTGATCAAATTTGTAAACCCACTTGGCTGGGTAGTTGAGTCATATATGTAAATCCACTTGGTTGGATCTTTGATGTAAGTATGAGTCCTTGAAAGGTCATAGATTCATGTACTTCATTGAAAAATATGTTTGAAGATTCAGCATGAACTCAGGGGGAGCATGGTAACTTCCGTGCACTTCAAATCTTCAGAGCTTGTCTTTCTACATGAGAAGAAAAACCTTGTTTTGGTTTTGATCCACCCTTTGCCCTTGATGTCAAAGGGGGAGAGTATCATAGTGTTTGAATAGGGGGAGAGTATCATGGTGTTTGCATAATGGTTATATTCAATGTATCTATCTGTTGTGGTGATCAAACACCATCATGGTTGCCATCAAGTCCAAAGGGGGATATTGTTGGCAATATGATGCAATGTGGTTTCCTTGATGTCAACCTACTTGATGAAGTTGATGGAAACTGACTTAATGAGTTTATTAATGATGTAAATCTAATGTATCTACAAGCAGCTCAAAAGTAGAAGAGAAATAAATTTCAGTAAGTGTTAGAGAAATGATAAATATGATATGTCACAAAGCATACACGGGTTTGCAAAGGAAAAGTAGCGTATGTACGCGGAAAATTATGTACCAAGTAGCATATGCATATTTGCGCTCTAAATTTATAAAACCAGGGGATATAACCATGGTATTGGCCCATAGTATTGAGCGTTGGATTATCTATTTGATCCTGTCCAGGAATACCATGAGCAGTTGAGTGGTTTTGACTCATGGTATATATAAAGTTTAAACCTATATAAGGAGAAGAGAATAATAGTGCAAGGTGTGCATATGTCTAAGTTTCAATGAATACTTCACTCTGAAGTATATCTGCATGGTTGAACTCTGATCTTAATTGATAGATCTGAATCTATGATGCACACATGGATATGATGAAGGTTCAAGATCTCTAGATCTAGAAATGATGAATCTCTAGGATGATCTGAAAAGAAATTGAAGAAATCTGGGTAAGTTTATAGACATGGACTGTTCTGCAAAGTTTATCTTTTATAGATCTATACGCTAGTTTGTCTTGGTAAAAACGCGTATATACGCGGGTCTGCTTAAAGAAAATCGCATATGGAAGTCAGGGTTTCTGAAGAATAAAATGTACTGAAGTATATGCAGGTTTGTCTCTGTGAAAGCGCGTATATACGCAGGTTTAGTGAAGTAAAAGTGCGTATGGAATCTAGGGTTTTGCTGAAGTGTGTGGAATGAAATGTCTGATCTGTTATGCTATTTTACTGCTATCTGTAAAGGATGTATTCGTACAGATTTGGGTTTTTTGAATGTTGATTGTGATGCTAATTATGTTGATTAAAGATCAAGTTGTTTGATGATTCAATAACTAAATTGATGAAGGAAGAATGACTGTATAAAAAGTTCTGCATGGTTGATAGATTGTCTGAAACAGAAATCTGATTTCAGATCTGAATATGAGTCTGACTAATTCTGAAAGAAAGCATACATAGAAGAATACGCTAGTTGGTGAAAAGGAAAGCGCGTACATACACGAAAATGGTGAAGAAAAATCGCGTATAAAAAGTTACTATGCATTGAGTCATACACAGGTTGGTGAGCAGAAAAGCACGTATACACGTGACTTCAGTGAATAAAAGTAGCGTATGATATTTGAATCAATGAATGATCTAGGTTGAGTTTACATCTGCATATCTATTTTGAAGTCTGGGTTATCTCTGATATTCTGGTTACAGTGGTCTCACTGTTCTGTTTGAAGTATTGGGCAAAGTATGTTTGTTGATAAGTGAAGGATTGTGTTGAAGTTGTTTGATCCAGTTTGAAAATTGATGAAACGTGGTATGCAGTGGTGTTGAGGGTCGAAGCCTTCAGTGAGGGGGTAGTAGCTCCCTTCCAGGAGAGGCTGGTAAACGAGAGCAGGGGGTTGTAGCTCCCTTCCAGGAGAGGCTGGTAAATGAGAGAAGGTTGTAGCCTTCTGCAGGTGGGTGCCTGCATGCTGGTATGAGTCTGTGCCAGTACATGGTTGTAAGAAGTTTTCTTTATATAATAAATATTGAATACTGAGACGACGGTAGCGGTGGTTTTCTCTCGAATTGGGTTTCCACCTTAAATCCTGGTGTTCATATGTGTTGCTTATGTGTGATGATTTATTATGTTCTTACTGCACCTGTTTACTGCCTACTAAACATCTAATGAATGAATGATGCAATGATCTAAGTTAAGAATTAAATGCATGATTAGATCTCTGGACATACGCAAGTTTTCTTAAGGATATCCGCGTGTATATGCGAGTTGTGTTCAGTAAAGTAGCGTATGGGTTTAAAAGCAAGAAAAAGTAAAAAAAATTCAGTCAACACTAAATACTGATTCACCCCCCCTCTCAGTATTTTTTCCAACATAAAGAAGGGTTCTACAATTTAGAAGTATTTTGTTGTAGTTTTGTATGATTGTGCTCCCTGTGCTCTAAGATACATATTTGGGAGAGCTATTTGAACTTATTATGATACAACAATGTTATTTGGATTCCAGATGGAGAAATGAGTAGTATGTATCTGTTTTATTCTATTATCAGTAATCTCCTTCTTATGTATAATCAACTTTCATGTTCAACTGCTTTGATGGTTCATGTAACGTAGCTGTTGCTAGTCTACAATTTTATTCATGAATTCGTGTCTGCATAATGCTCAGGTGTTAACGCCCATGTATTAAGCTTGTTGTGTGTCCTTAATTTGAACTAAACAAACCTATTTTGTTGTCCATATCTCATTCATATATGTTTCCTCTAAGTTCATGGGGGACATATTCTTAATCTTCTTAAGCTTGTCTCTTGTGGGTTCCTTCTCAGTTCTTTCTCAATGCCCCTCACATATTTTAAAACTTCTGCTCATTTTTTTATACTTGGCCTATTTAAAATCCATCAAGCCTCATAGCCTATTGAGCCCTCTCACTATTTCGGGAATTGACATGAATCGACGCAAAGGTCTTCTCCATCCTATAACCACTAAAACCATTATTCTCTTGACTCATATTCTTCCAGAGGAATTTATTCAATTTTCTACATTTAACCTCTGATTTTAAGATGTTCTAGGCACTAGTCTTTTGTAACTCAAGGCTGTCTCTAGGAGCTACAACATATTTTTGGCGTCGTTGCCAGGGACATGAATTAGAAAACCTTTTCCCTGGGATACGAAATTATCTTCACCCTTCAATCAGGTGAGCATGAAGGGTTGACAGTTGCATAGCCCTCACCTTCGAAACTCCACAATTATTAAAGTTCAAGTCAGTCATAAACCTGGCTTACAAAATACCTCATACTCGATCAAATACTTCCCAACATAGAATCCCTTCTGTGTCTAATCCCGAGGAGATTATATTTATGAGATTTTGGAAGGAGAATCAACCCAACTAGGTAGACCTTCCCTCATTTACTCTAGAAGCTTCACCTTCCTCATCTCATAAATCAAACATCTATGGTCGTGGTACCACAGTTCACGTACTTTATTATTCTCTAGAAGCCTTTACTTCAGCTAGTTCAATCACAAAAAATGAATCTGAATCCGCTAATATTTCTTTGCCTCCCTTGCACCCTACTCTCGAGGCTGAAGAAATTAAACAAGTTGTAGTACTCCATATCTTTTTACAGACCAATATAACAACCTCTATTCAACACACACTTGTTATACCACAGCCTATTCATCCTCAAAATATACCTCCACCACCCCTCATGGTTGTACCTGGCTTCCTCCTCAATAAATGTGCTCCATTGGCTTTAACTCAAGTATTGAATGACATGCCTAAAAATTATCTAAAGCTCCTGCCTCGGTTCACCAGGGAAGATAATACTTCTCCGGAGAGACATATTTAAAAAATTTATGCCTTTGTTGAGAATATAAATGTAGAGCACCTAGATGTGGTGTTCAGGATTTTCTTCCAATCCTTGGATGGAGAGGCTCGAAAATGGTTCAAATCTATTGTTTATCACACGATCACCACTTGGGAATAAATGGAGAATTCCATCACACTAAAATGGGGAGAAAAGAGGGATCATGGATATTTCCTCATGGAATTCAATTCTCTCAAGAAGAGACACAATGAGGATGTAATATAATTTATAAAAAGGTTCAATAAGCTTTATAATAATCTTCCTCTTGAAATAAGGCCTCCCCAAGCAGCTGCTAAGGTGGTTTTCGTAGGATCTTTTGAACCAGAGTTTGGGTTCACCCTAAGAGAAAGAAACTTTGCATCTCTGGATCAAATTTAGACTGATGCACTAGAAGTAGAAGCAAACTTTTCTTCTACTGGTAAATTCAAAGGCAAGAGAGACCATGAAGACAGAAGAATGGGTAGGGAGGAGGCTTCTACCTCTAATCAAGAGAGGAAATCACAGGAGTATAGAATCGAAGAGATGAATAAGCTGGTCGAGAACCTCTCAAATAAGTTGGTGAAGCTTGAATTGAAGGCCAATAATTCCCCTCCTTTTCCCAACCAAATATTCCAAACCGTGGGTTTAATCCACAATAATGAAAGCCTCGTCTACAGTTGTCGCAATGATAAAGGAAAGAGAAACAATATCACATCCAACCTCCCCAATTCCTAGAAGGGGAAATGGAGGGATAAGCCGAGGAATTCACAGATAGTTAAGAAGATCAATTCCTCACTTACTCAGAGGATGAAGAAGGTGAACTCACCATGCAAGAAAATCCAGAAGAGAAGGAAGTCCCCCTAGAGGATCGATATATTGAAAATTACTACAGGGAGTTTGTGGATTTCATGCAAGCTCAACTCCATAGGAAATATGATCTCAGGTCCTCCAAGAAGAGAACCCAAGTGCAGGAACAAGTTTAAGAGTCGACATCAAAAGAGAAGAACCCTTCTATTTTTGCCAATAAGGGGAAAAGGCCTTTAGAAGAGTCTTCCCATCATAAAGCCTCTGCGCCCACCTCCTCAAATTAGGGCTCTGATCCTCCCCAAAATGAGAGATCCATAGTTATACCCTTGAAACTGCCTCACCCTCCTAAAGAGGAGTTCAAAGAAGTTATCACAAAAAAATCTCCCACGACCTTTAGCCTCCAAAAAGAATTAGAAAAGGTCAAGATCCTGGTCCCCCTGATTGAGCTCCTAAAACAACCATCATACAAGGCCCAAGTCTCTCAATTCATGTTGTACCAGGGCATAGGTCCTCTCCCTGACAGCCTCAATCTCCAAAAAGAAAGACCCATGGTAGTTTTTGAACCTCATATAGAAGAGTCGAATTCATCCACTCCTCCATTATATGTGACTCGAGTTATACATGACCTGTTATTGCACAACTGCATCTAGATTCAAGGGCTTCACATAATCTGTTGCCATTGTTTGCCATGGAGTAGTTGGGGTTGCATATCACCAGGCCTTATAAATATCTATATTCCTTTGATTCCAAGAGGGTGAAATGCTTGGGCATGACAAAATATCTAATACTAAATTTAGCCCAGATTCTGGCCAAAAGCGTGGTAATGGAAATTGTTGTGGTGAATATCCCAGCTTGGTTTGGAATGTTGTTGTCCATATCCTTGGGTAGCAATATTAGAGGATCCATAAAAATTGACCTCACCTATGCCACTATTCTAATATTCGGCGGGGAGGAAATATGACTATACCATAAGTCTAGATTCATGAAGATGGTCACCAAAGCTAGAGATTCTATAAATTCTCTGGTATATACTAAGGAGGGAAAATTCTCTTGTCTTATGCTCAAGGAGGACGGAAATTTCCTGCAAGAAATGAAGTTCTGGCCTCTAATCCAAGAGAATCTTATGAGTAGAGAGGAAAGCGAAATATGGACCTTGCCATTTTATGGAGATTAATTACGAGAAGAAAATAGGGTTAGGGTACTCTTGATATCACCAGATCGATGCTTGGTTCCACTTTCACTTTAGCTAGAATTCGAAGCCACAAATAATGTGGCTGACTATGAAGCCCTGTTGTTGTGGTTACAGACAACTTGGAACATGAAGATACAAAACCTCAAGGTGTTTGTAGATTCAGATATTGTATTGAGGAAAGTGAGGAGCTAATGCCAAACTAAACACTAATGGATCATAGCTTACAGGAATGAGGTATGGGATTTAGTTGAGAACTTATTTTTTCTCTTTTAACATTCAATCCGTGCCAAGGGAAAAGAATAGAATGGCAGACTCAATAGCTATAGCTACTAGTATTTTATGCCCCTTGCAGAATCCCTTGCTCAGATATGAGGCTGAAGTGTGACATCTTCCCTCCATTCCGAACAATGTTAAGCATTGAAAAGTCTTCGAAGATGAAGATCAGGTCCAACATTTTATGGAAACGATGGGAAATTTCTCAAATATGGTGATCAATTCAGTCCCGGAGGATGACAGTGATGAGCCAAAAACAAGATGTGAAGAGAGAATGGTTTGGCATCGTGTTCTGCAGTTAAAGGAAAATGTCATCCCCACGGGTCTTGTGCCATTAGAGAGACTGTTTGATAAGAATGATATCCCAGTGAATCCCAGAAAACTTACCCTCGACAAGCTAGTTGGGGACGTGAACATTGGGATAGAAGAATATCTAAAGGTGGTAATGTTCTCAAAAGGGGTCCCTGAAGAATATCAAGATTAGTACCTCGAGCTATTTTAGTCATATAGTGATGTCTTCTCCTGGTCATAGCAAGATTTGAAGATTTTTGATGTTGATATTATAGAGCACAATATACTGCTCAAAGAGGATGCCAAGCCTCATAAGTAAAATATGAGACAGATAAATCCCCTTCTTCTCCCAGCCATTGAAAAGGAAATAAAGAAGATGTTGCAGACAAATATCATTGTCCCTCTAAGATATTATGAATTGGTGGCAAACTTGGTGCCCATTAGAAATAAAAACTGTGAAATTGGGCTCTGAGTGGAATTCCGCAATCTGAACAGAGCCTCACTGAAAGATAACTCTCCCCTCCTAAAGATGGACCACATCTTGCAGACGGTGGTGGGATCCTCCCGCATATCCATGATGGATGACTTCTGAGGATATAAGTAGGTGGCAGTGCTCTCGAAATACCAAAATAAGACGACGTTCACTATGAATTGGGGAACCTTCATGTACGCCTGAATGCCCTTTGGCCTGATAAATGCTAGTGACACATTCCAACGGGCGATGGACATTGCTTTCATAAGAGATCAAGACAAGTTTTTGGTGATCAACCCAGATGACATGACTGCCTTTTCAAAGGGTGATGTTGAATATATAGAGCACCTTCGACGAACCTTTGATAAATGCCACAACTATGGCCTATCTCTGAATCCTAAAAAATCCATGTTTTCCTTGGAGGAAGGGAAGTTATTTGGGGCGCATAGTAACTAAGGAAGGAGTGAGGATCAACCCGAAGCGGTTAAAGGTGATAAAAAAAATTCCCCTGCCAAGAAACAAAAAGGAAGTACAGGTGTTCTTGGGAAGAATAGATTTTGTCAGAAGGTTCATTTCCAACTATGCCAAGATTGTCCGAAATATCACCAGGATGCTAAAGAAGAATAATGAAGTTAGATGGACCTTTGCGTCTAGGGACTCTTTTAGCAGGGTCAAACAAGCCTCTACAGAAGCTCTAGTGCTGGGAGGACTAGATTATGGGAATCTTTTCTTGATTTTCTCCTTCACTTTTCATCACACAATAGTTGTAGTAATTTTACAGAAAAATGTCGATGGGAATGAAATACCCATTGTGTTCTTCAGTCAAGTCCTGCAAGACGCTGAACTGAAATATGATATCCTGGAGAAGAAAGCTTGTGCTCTGGTCAAATCGCTGAAGGCATTCTAGGTGTATGTGTTACAATAAACCATAACATCTTGTGTACCCATTGTAGCAATAAAGGATATTATAGTATAGGGTGACAGGGAAGGGAAGAGGTGCAAGTGGATAGCTAATATCTAGGAGTACGAACTGGAGATATAGCTTACTAAACTCATGAAAGGCCAGGGGTTGGAAAAAATCCTATCTGAATCCAACTATCAAGCTCTGGGAATAAATTTATAGTGGAATACTTTTTAATGCTGAGGTGTCCCCCTCATTATGATAAAACCAAGTATCGCACTTTGAGACTAAGATCTCAAAAGTACATTCTGGCAAATGGGAGACTATATTGGAGAGACCCAGCGGGAATATTATTATTATGTTTGACAGAGAAAGAAGTTGACCACGTGATGACCGAGTTCCACGAAGGGATGTGTGGAGGGCATTACAGTTGGCGATCCATTGCACACAAGATCCTGAAGGCAGGGTTCTTTTGGCCTAAAGTATTTCGTGATGTACATGCCCGAGTTTGGGCCTGCGAGAAGTGCCAGGCATTCGCTGAAAAACAAAGGTATGCACCTCTCCCATTAATTCTGGTACATGCTGAGGAAGCTTTTAAACAATGGAGGATTGACCTCATAGGAGAGATTCACCCTGCCTCTAGAAATCAACATCGATGGATCCTCACTGCTACAAATTATTTCTCCAAGTGGGTAGAGGCTATGCCCGCAATAAATGCAACATATTTTGTGGTGATCAAGTTCCTGAAGTAGAACATAATAATTAGGTTCAGATTCACCGCTAAAATCATTACAAATAATGCCAAGGATTTAAAGTTGGTTATATTTGTTAATTTCTGTCAGCGTTACAACATCCTGCTAGGCCACTCCACTACGTACTACCCATAGGGGAACGGGCTGGCAGAATCATCTAGCAAGACACTAGTGAGGATCTTGACAAAATCCATCAATGAAAATCAAAATAACTCAGATTCCCAGCTCAAGTTTTCACTTTGAGAAAATAACATCACTGTGAAAAGATCCACAAGAAAGTCCCCTTATGAACTGGAGATTCTTGATAGGATGAAATAGCCTTAGAGTGTACTAGAGATTGACAAATAGAAGGATTAGGCTTCTCCAGGATTAATTTAACAGCACTACCAACGTCTAATTGTGGTCAATTTATTTTTGTTCCTCAGGTTCCTAATGATATCCACTGGTCTCTCTGTTTCCTTCAATTCTCAGATCCTGATCAATAATTCTCAACTGATGTTTTGAATCTGGAGTTTTGATATCAGGAGTGGATATTTTTTTTGAAGGATGGTAAGGTGCAGCCACTGAAGGTACCAATGGTCAAGGCCTTGATATAGTAGCTTCTTTCTGTGCTCCTGTCTTCCTATTATATATGTATAACGTGGATTGTTCCTTCTCTGCCCTTGAAATCAGATCTCTAAAGAATATTTTACTTCCCAAATATGCACTCTTCTTTTCCTTCTTACGATTTTTCTTTCATGTAGTTAGTAGAGTGGGGGGTGTTTGTAGATGTTCATGTTGTCCTACCGGCACACATGGTCCCTCTACATATCAATTTATCCTATAAGTGCTTCAGTGTCTACAATAGTGAGCCCGCTCAAGCTTGTTAGAGTGATGCATAGGTTCTTACCTCTCGTCTTACTGCCCAATGACTGTATAGCTGAAGGCACCGTAAAAAAAGAACCCAAAATTTGATTCCTAAGTGTCCCAGCAAGACATTGGTGAGCCCACTCAAGCCTGTTAGAGCGCTACGTAGGTTCTAACATCTCGTCTTACTGCCCAACAATTGTGTTGTTGGAGACACTCTATAAAAACACATGGAAATTCGACTTCTTAGAAACAACTATGATTTATTGGATCGTCACTTCCATCCCTGGAAACAGTGCCAAAATGTTGGACTATATAAATCACTTATTAAATGACTCAACATCACATGTTTAACTATCAATCCAGGGACGTATATTTATTTCAATGACAGTAGCACTGTCTATGCCGATACACCAACCAGAATTAATCTCAAAGAAAAGAAACCGTTGTTGAAGTAAAATGATGGAAATAAATCACTCATGGAAAAATAAAATAATCCACAAGATTGAAATCACACTTCAGTTGATCTTTTTAGCTTGCCACACAATAAGTACCTAGCTGGTATCTCTATTAACATATGTGTAACAACATAGAAACCATAGAAATCGAAGCAGATATATTCTAAGCTGAACAACAACAACAACACTCTCATGATGCATAAACTTAAATACAATTACATACACACAACTACTGTAATCACTGCAATTATAAGAAGGAGGGCCCTTCCTCCCTAGCAGGGCACAGGTAGAGAAGGAAATTTAACTAAAATTAAATGGAATCACACATGTAACAGTAATAACAATATGATCTGTATTAATCAAATGACTATATGTCCAAAATAGATTCCCTATATTGAAACAACACTTTATGTATTTATTATAAAATTATTTGATTAATGTGAATACATATTTCCTTATGGATTTTGACATTAAATAATACAAATCTATATTGCATAAAATTATTAAAAATAAAACAATACTCTAAAGGTAAAGAAACGATCATACTGAAATTTAGTATTGGAAAAAGACATTAGAATGGGAAACAAACACTGAAAATTGGAAAGAATCCCTATTGGAAATTCAGTTTCCATTTGTTTTGTAGATCACCTTGAGAAATCTACCGAGCTAACTGAATTTATCATTTTCCATGTGTTTTCTAGATCACCTTGAAAAATGTCCTCAACTAACTAAATTTATCAGTTTCTGTGTTTGCTAGATCACTTTGAGAAATGTCCTAAGATAATTGAACTTAAAAATAAAACATTAGCCCAAAATTCATCTCACTACTGAATTTTTCTGTGTATAATTCAGCTCACAGTTCATTCACAAGCTAACATAATGAGAACAAAATTGCTACATTCTCCTCTTCCACCACAATGACGACCTCTGCAACTTAACGTCCATTTCATTCAATGGGGTTGTAGATTCAAGTAGATCAAGTTTTCTTCTATAAGAACCAGCGACAGCCATGTTGGTGATTTAGGATCCACACGCATTTATTTCAAATATTGAATCATTGAACTCATTTCTTCTCTCACCAGATGGCTTGAGCCATGTATTTATAAATAATAACGTAAAGAAACACAAAACCATCTCGAGAAGGAAAATCCTTAATTAGAACTCTCGATGCTAATAGAAAAGGGATGTTGTTATATCTATATAAACATTTTGAATTGACATAATAAAAAAATAAAATTAAAAATAAAATGAAAAATAAAATAAATTTAATATACTTAAAATTAAAAATTAAATAAAAAATAAAATAAAATGCAGGTAGTTAGATCAGCTGCATTTCTAGATTGGTTCTGCAGTCCTTGGGAAATTGTCTAGATCATGAGGCTGTTGATGAAGCTAGTCACCACATTGCAGAGATGCAGCACAACCTTTCAGGTGATTGGAATAAATTTTCATGGAGGAGCACAAAAAGGCTACAACCGAACGACATTGTTGTCTATGCAGGTTAGTTGGACTTCTTGGTATGGCTGCATCGAATATTTTTGAGGGTTTGATTTTTCTTCTTCGAACACATAGTGATCTGAAGGGTTTATTCATAATCAAGGTGCAAAAGGAGTCCATATTTTAGGTCAATACTTTTACAGACATTTGGGAGTATTTGTTTCCCTTTTTCCATTGCTTTTGGTATTGATTGGCCTCCTCTATTTTCTCCACCTGGAAAAACGTTTTAGGGATTTTTTGGTTCAGCTACCCTCTCTGTATAAATCAGTAACATATACATGCCAAAGGGTATCACTGGTTAAAATTGACCTAAAAATATAAATAAAAACTCCAAGCAAATTATACACTTGCAATGAAGGAACAAACCCTAAACACATCACTCTATCTAGAAAGGACTAATTTCAAAACAGAACCGTAATCTCATCAATCTATAAGGAACCAATTATAACCAATCCCAAAACTAAAGCCTCAAGCTCATCAATCTACTAGGGACATACTACAACCAGACCAATATACAAAACCCTCATGACACCAATCTGCCATTGACAAATTACTGAAGTCAGTAGTCATTTCCACCACTCTAACTCGATCATCCAGGTCGTTCATGAGTTAATCCTAGTGGAACTACGCTTTATCTACTATTATTTGAACAATGAATGAATCCTCGTGTCCTCCTAAGATCTCTCGAAGCCTTTGAATGGTTCTGTGAAAGGAACATGTCTCAATCTCCAGTACTATACGATATCTACAAGAAAAGGTGAGCGACTCGCTCTCTATTGCCTTCTTGATATTCAAATTGAAATACAAGATCCACCATGGTAAGTCCCTATCATAGAGCCACTTTTTTCTGCTGGAAAAGAAATCATTGTCCAATGGAAATGAGTTCCACTCTAGTTCTATGTAAACATCGATTTTTAAAATATGCGTTTGTGGGTTTCTTCTCTCTAGGAAGAGGATGGATTCAAGTAGTTTCCTGTATCTGAGAAGAGGATAGAAGCAATATACTCTTGAATCTAAATATTTGTAATGCTTTGGATATCTTTTATGCTAAACGAGATATATACGAAAAGGAAAGCTAGACCAACAAATCCCTTGGAGGCTTTTTCAAGTGGAGAAAGCACGGGAGGGAAATGAATACTGAAAGGAAAAAAGGAAAAGTCTTTTTAAGATGAAAAAACATTGGAATTGATTTTAATAAGTAAATCCCATACATAAAATAGTGATGAAAAAACCTCACATATTATATGATTTAGAAATATCTCACACCTCTGTTGCCAGATAATCATCATGCTTTTGCACATCTAGAGAGGAATCCATAAAGTTTAAAAATAGTTCATGGAAAAAATGAAATACAAACATAGAAACCCGTCGAAAAAAACACAAGTAATAAGAGTAAGACTATCTAAATCTATGGTTTATAATACCTTATGTCTTAGTATTTTTGTCCATAATGTGCCTGTACTTCATAACCCTGTAGTCTCCATTGAGACCATATGTAGAGAGAAAGTCTGCCACCATGTTGAATTCATGGTAGATATCTGATAGAGTAGAGTAGCGCAGAGGAGAGAAACCATGATTTATTTTATGTTTTCCATCAAACAAGATAAATGAGGCTGATCAAAAGTAATAAGATGCGTGACCCATTAATGATCGTTTATGAATCGCCATATATATGTATATTTTTAACTTTGAGTTTAGTGGCAAACCATACTAATCCCCATAGAGCCAGAACTTTTTCCCTTATACTAGTGTCCAGGTCACCTTTCCGTGAGAGGTTGTACTGTTGTGTGTCATTAATTCTCAGATAGGCACCACATCCACAATGTCCATGTTGTGACGCTCCGTAAATAATATGTATGGAAAAAAAAAGAAATCCAGGAGGAATACAACTGTAGGAAAGATCTTTTCTATTGTGAGGTTTACCTATCATATATGACATCTAAGAGATAATATTGTGGTAAATTCTGGCATGATTAATTGGAATTCCATCAAATATGCATCAGTTTCTCACATTAGAGAAAATGAAAAGAGGGGTTTTCTTTGTGTTGCCACCTCCCAATGTCCATTCTGAAAAAACATTGTTCTATATTTTTCAAATTTCAGTCTGGTACTCATATGCTAGTGCAATATTCCTCCAAGTGATTATGTGAATGGGCTTAAGATGAAAATATGAAAACAAGGTTCATTGTCCTATTTGTATAAGATACACCATCTAGGTCATGTCAATCCTAGTTTCATTAGATTATCCAAATTCTGTATTTTTCTCTTTCATGTCACTCACGAAAATATGACAACAAGATTCATTGTCTTGCTTGTATAAGATACACCATCGAAGTCATGTCTGTTACACCATTTTTTTGGTTATCTAACCCATTATCATTAGATGAACCCAGGTACACCATGTAAGACCAATTTTACCCCAAGTAAAATTGCTTTCACCATATAAAATAACATTTGTCCATATTTTCTAGTCATATTTAACCCAAAACAAGGAAATTGATTAAATAAATCATTATTTATTTAATTATTTCCTAGGAATAAGTTATTCAAATCATTATTTAATAACATTCCTAGTTAAATTGGACTAAATCATTTGTAAATAATTAAATAAATCATTATTTATCTAATTATATTCCCATCATCTCCCTAAAATAATAAATAAATCATTTATTTATTTATTGTTTATAAATAAAGGAATTGACCCAAGTCAAAAGACCTTTTCCCTCCAACAAATATAATAAAATATTCCTAAAAGGTTATTCTAGAATGTGATTAATAATATTTTATTCATGCACCGAGTTCTAGAACACCCCAATATTTTGTTATAAATAGAAGGGTTTTCCCCATTCATTAGTCACCTTCATTGCATTAGATCACTTTGGATCTACTCTTGGTCACCATTTTCCATTTTTGCTTTATGAACTCCCATTGAGTTGCATGTTTGTTTTTCTACACCAATAAGAGAGAGGAATTTTAGATCTGAAACACTGAGGACTTCCAAGAACCCTTCGCATTGAGGAGAACCAGAAAACACCTTTCTTGTTTTCCTCTCAAGTGCCCCATTCTTTAATATAATACAAATCATTCTTTTAAACAATTTGTTCTCGTCTTGTCTATTGGATGCATGGAGCCATATTATATTTTATCTGCTTAATGTCTTTTTGTGCTTAGATCTGAATTTGTGCAGCAGACTTGAAGATATTTTGTAGCCATAATTGATGTTAGGGCTATTTGTTATGCGTAGGTAAAGTGATATTTTACGACGAAAGATTAATACTAACAATTGGCGAATCCACACATGTTTTCTTTTGCAACTGTTGTCGTTTCATATATTCCTGCATATCCAGCTTTTTCAAACCCTAGGGTTTCTCTTCCATTTTCTGTTTTTCCTATTTTTATGGTGTTTTTCACCCCTAAAACCCTCAAACAGTCCAATTTTTAACTTCCTTGTGTTTCTGGCCTTATTACACAGGTGACAGACATCAGCCGCAGCTGAGACGACAAATTTTTCTAAAATCTGCCACCGAGAGAGCCGGATCTGCAGGTCACACTTATCAGCCCAAAAAGTGCAACCTGGGCTTGAGGATGCAATTTTCTACACCAAACCTGCGACCTGGACTGAAATCAGGTCAGAACATGCGACCTGCACTTTTTCTGCAAATTTTCCAGCACTTTTTATGGGTTTATCTGAAGCTTCTGTCAGGGTTTTCCAGCCTCTCTCTCTGCCCATTCAGACCTGTTCCTGATCTAATTTTACTCAACCATGAGGGAATCTTTCCCCTTAGGGCTCTAGTACCCTCCAATTTTTGTGGGAGAGTCTTTGATGTTTCAGACGTTTGAATTTTCACAATTTCATCCTTATTTTTATCAGATCTGACACCTCCATTTCAGATCATTTTAGATCATCTCTGCTCCCTCTCAAATCACCTCATATTGTTTTTTTTGGGTTAATTTCTAAGGCCACTTCCTTGTCTCTTCTAGTTTTAGTTGATCTCCTCCTTTTTAGCAGCAACCATGCCTCTTCCTCTTTATTGTTCTCTGCACCACTTTTCAGCAGATTTCTTCTTTAGATCGCAGTCCCCCGTGACATTAGATCTATTTGCCTCCTTTTTGCATGCTTGTCTTAGTTTTTTCCCTCTTATAGACTAGTTTTGAGAGACCCGCCTCCTTGGGTTACATTGATGCATTAGTAGCTGTTAATTTTTTGTTCTCTTCGTTTCATTTACTACAAATTTATTTTCAGTTACACAACACACCTTTTCTTTTACTCTCAAAACATTTGGGTTTAAACAATTAAAATTAACGCACACCACACACTGACCCTAAGTGAAGAAGTGCCTGGTTAACACCACCTGGAAAAGACTTTAAAAATCAATTGTCACTGCACCTCTCTGCCCTTGACCTCACTCAATTTTGTCCCTCCCTGCCCTTGTCAATTTTTCTTCTTCCCGTCATTATTGCACCTCCAAGGCACCTCTCTCAGAGACTTCTTGGCCTTCACCCTCAGTTTCCGCTTGGTCAACTTCCTCCTTCCCATCGCCATCGAGAAAGTGCTCCCCTGAGTCCGCACTCTGACTCTTCCTCTGATTTTTTGGGTTCTCCCCCTCTTCTTGGTTCCCCCCCTGTTACCTTCACCATGTCTAGTTCTGGACCTAGCCCTAACCCCAGTTCTACAACTGGGTCTGTGTCCAGTGGAACCCTTAAAGGACCTACCTCTACTGCCCCATTACTCCCTTATATGGCTGGCCTCAGTCTCCCCGATTCCAATCAGCTGATTAATGATCCTATTCGCAACGATTTTAGTTGGCCTGCTATGCCAACCAAGCTCCCCTACGAAATTCCCAAGTTCGAAGGCCTTGCTAGTGAAGATCCCTCCAACCATATCCGATATTTTCACATGTGGTGTTCCTCCAATTCCATCATCGATGACTCCATCCGTCTTCGATTGTTCCAATGCACGCTCACCGACAAAGCTTCCAAATGGTATGTCGATCAAGCCACCTCTTCCCATACCACCTTTGTGACCATTTCCCAAGCGTTTTTATCTTATTTCTAGCTCCCACTCCGATACGACACTGGCACTGAACTATTGACCTCTTTTCATCAATCCTCTTCGACCCGTCTTTCCGCTCATGTCCAGGAATGGTGATGAAGACGGAGCTTGTATCGCGCTCCCCCCTTTGAAGATCGGGTTTACATGGACTGGTTCCTTCTCTCTCTCTTACCTCCCATTGGCAAAGATGTTGCATCCCATTTTCCCCAAACCGAAGAAGATGCCCTTCAAATCACCTTAAAATATGACCTTATTTACACCCAATCTGGTTATGTTTATACCGTCCTTCCTGACCTTCCCAAACCCAGTGGCCCTAATGCATCGGGGGCATCTCACTCTGCCAACGGTATCATTGGAGCCCTGTCACATACCTCTGCCCAACCTCTTCTGCGCCATGGTTTTCCTCCAGGGGGCGCCAGCCCCTCCGACACTTTTTCCCCTCCAGGTAGCATGTATCCAGGATACGGCATTCCTCCTCCTTTTTCCCACCCTCCTTCTTACCTCAATGTTGCCCCTCTTGCCCCTTATCCATATCCACAACCTGGTGTCCCAGCTTCTCCAGCATTTGGACCATCCACTACGTTGCCTTTTACACCCCCGCAACTGCACTTACTACCCCCTCCAGGGAAATTCTTTGCACAACAGGGGGCACCTCATTTTCTTCCTTCTCAAAGAAAGAGGAAATGAAATCAATATGCCCCTGATAATTGTGGACCCAATCCTTCAAGTATTGATCCTCACACTGCTAACCCACCACAGAGTTCTCAGCCCAAGCCGAACATGCCACTTCGCACCAATAAGCCCTGTTCGTGTTGCGGTGTGTATGGTCATTACACTAACGATTTCCCCTTATTACCACAAATGCGGCAGATGTGGGATTCTTAGGCCACCGTGCGGGGAAAACATTCCTCCCTTACTGTCCCTCCCACCCCAGGTACTTCTCAACCCCCTTTTTTTACCGATCCTTTCCCTCAACAAGGATTTGTGGCCACTCAACCCCCTCGTGCCCCGGTAACCACTCAACCTTCCCCTTCTGGTTCCTCTGATTACCAGATTCTCATGATGGCCTCTGACCCACCTCTCACCATCGACCTCAACCTTCAAACTCGGTCCCGTCAATATTCCACCCCTCTCGTCCCGTCTGCCTCCGAGTCTCCATCTTCAGGTCCTCTAGAGCCTCTATCAACACCCAATGGTCCCTTGCAACTACCTTTTCCAAACGCTGAGGTTCATCCCAAGAATCCTCAGGGACCATTACGCCGAAATGCTACCTTTGGTCGGGCTGCCTAGTCATACAGTATAGTATATGATCTGGCACACTCTCCTGCTTCCATTTCAACACTGGAACTCCTCCAGTCGTGTCCTTCTCAAAATAAGACTCTACTATCTGCCGTGGGCGCCGTAGATCCTACTGATGACCAATTGATTATTTTCAACGCCCGTTAGTCAGACCCTCCCCCTCTTCCTCCTTCTATTGCTTTCCCAATCCCAGTCAAAATCCAAAATCCCACTGTCGCTAGGTGCATTATTGATGAGGGGGCATCCACCTGTGTGATGTCCGCTTCAGTTTGGAAACAACTTGGATCTCCGGAGCTGGCCCCTTCCACCATCACCCTTCGTGTGTGGGATGGCCATACCTTCCAACCCAGTGGCCTCTTTCGTAATTGTCCTATCACCCTTGTAGGAAAAAATATTTGTGTCGACGTTGAATTGATTGACGCCCCTCTTGACTATAACATTATTTTTGGGCGTAGTTACACCTATGCCATGTCTGTCGTCCCATCCGCAGTCTACCATAAAATGTTCTTCCCTCATAATGGCAAGATTGTCACCATCGACCAGTTGCAATACCATGAACCGAAATCTCAGACATCCCCTGAGTCCACCATCTCTAATATCACCAATAAACCAACTGTTGATTCTTTGACCAGTGTTTCCTGTAGTGTCTATAAAGACTCCTTCTTTCTTGGAACCTTTTTAGACCTTCCTCCCGTACTCGATCCTAGCATGGCGAATGTTTGTGTGATGCAATCTTCATGGGATGACCTTGCACAGCCCATCCTGGCCAGTAAGCAAACACATCCTCACCCAGCTCCACCCGTTCCTAGCCCTTCGCCCCCACTAGCCCACCTTCTTCCTTCAGAATCTCCTTCCCCAATCACTCCCCCTGGCCATTTCCCTGGTAGTCAGATTCCTTTCCTTGCTCCCCCTCCTGGCGCTCATTTCGTCCCTATATTGGCTACCCTATCCCTCCCCAACTTGACCTTAGGCATACCCATTTGGTACCTAGACCCCCCAGCCCCTACTCTGCCTGACCAACCCAAACCTTATCTTTCTTTGACCCCAGTTCTAACGATACCCATGGCTTCTCCCACTACACCTATACCTCAGCCCCCTCATCAGAAACCACCCGCTATGGTAGCCATGCCAGGTGCCACTAGCCAAGCTCGCAAGGGGATATCCAAGGACAAAGCCACCCAGAAAACTTCCGCCCATCCTCGACCTCCAAAGCATCCCATCCAGTGTGCTTTGTGCGATATTGTCGAACATGCCACCCATACTTGTCCTGAATTACCACATCTCAAAACCATGGTCAATAAGACGTTTCCCGAATCTGCTCTCCCTAACGCCTCTGTCACCATACCTGATTCTCTTCCTATACTTAAACACTTGCGCACCAATCACCCCTGTTCTTTGTGCGATTTCCATGGAAATTACACCCATCTTTGTACCCGCCTTGACGAGTATCACGCTTCTTTAGCCACATACCGCCAATTTGAAGCCGCACTTGCCCACCATCCTTCTTCCCTACAACCAGACCCCATGTCTCCCCCAATTACCATTCCCCCTCCTGATACTGAAATGAATGAAACTTCAGCCACTATTCTCTACCTTTCCTCCTCCCCGCATCTCCCAGCACCCGACCCCTTAGTGCCTTCTGCTGTCGGTTCGCTCACTCACTCATCTGTTCACTTCACTGTCACCCCTCATGCTGACACGCACGTGAACCTTCCCCCTCCAAATCAGGTGTCTCATATCTCTACCTCCTCTGATACTCCTCTTCCTCCCAACCTTCCCATCTTTCAGACCGATGAAGACATCATGCAAGCTATGACCGCACCTGATTTTTCATGGGACACATGCACCATCGTGCATACTTCCTACCACACTAGTCCCATGACCAATATGCCCTCTAATCTAAATACTTCATTCCCACCAAAGTTGATTGGTTCAAAAACCCCATCCCTGCACCTAACGCTTTCGAAGAAGGAAATATGGCTAATATCTCTCCTACCATTGAAATAGAAATTTCTTTCAAACCAGGTATTGAAGAACATATCACCATGGGCGCCCAATGCACTCCAAAAGAAATTGAAGCCTACACAAAAATCTTCAAATAATTCCGTGATATTTTCGCTTGGTCCTACGCAGAAATGCCTAGAATCGATCCTAACATTGTTGAACATCACATCGACACATGGCCTGATGCCATTTTGGTCTATCAAAAGTTGAGACTCATTCATCCTTCTAGACGCGAAGCCATCAATGCTGAAATCGATAAGCTCTGGCAAGTTGGTTTCATTTACCCCATCGAATATACCACCTGGGTGTCTAACCCAGTTCCCATCCTCAAAAAACAAGGCACCGTTCTTGTTTGCGCCGACTTTCGCGATCTGAACAAAGCTTGTCCCAAAGACAACTTCCCCACACCATTTATTGACCAAATCATAGATGAGTGTGCGGGGCACGAGATTCTCTCCTTTATGGATGGCTTCTCCGGATACAACCAAATTGTTATATGTCATGCTGATCAACTTAAAACTGCGTTCATTAGTCCGTGGGGCACTTTCACATACCGAGTCATGCCATTTGGCCTTAAAAATGCCGGCGCTACCTTTCAACGCACCATGTCTTATTGTTTCCATGACTTAGCCCATATTATCCTTCCCTATTTAAACGACCTTACTGCTCGTTCTGAACATTGGGCACAACACCTTCATGACCTACGTACCATTTTTCTCCGGTGCTACAAGTAGAACATTCGCCTTAACCCATTGAAATGTGTCTTCTGTGTTCCCGCCGGTCATATCCTCGGCTTCATCGTGTCAAAAGACGGGATAACTCTCGACCCTTTGAAAGTTAAAGCCATTCTTGAACTTCCTATGCCTCATACCTTATGCCAACTACAAAGTCTCCAAGGCAAAGCCAATTTTCTTTGCCGATTCGTTCCTGACTACGCCACTACCGCTCATGGTTTCCTTAGACTTCTTCGATCTCACACCTCTTTTGTCTGGGATACGTACGCTCATGAGTCTTTTGACGCCCTCAAGCATGCTCTTACGTCCGCTCCCTTGATCCGTCCCCCTGACTTTGACCGAGATTTCATCCTATACATCTCTGCTTCCACCTATTCGGTTGCTGGTGTCCTTATTTAGGAGGATGATAACGGTATCGAACATGTGATCTATTATGTCAGTAAGAACATTGCTGGTCCACCTGTGTCCTACTCGCATGAAGAAAAATTAGCACTAGCTATCGTGTTCTCGGTCCAAAAACTGCGTCATTATATCCTCATGCATTCCACCAAGGTTGTGACTGATTCCAACCCCATGGCTTTCCTATTGAGTCATCGTATCCTCAATGGGATGTACGCCCATTGGGTCGTTATCCTCTAAGAATTCGACCTTGAATTTGTCACCCCAATAAGTAAGAACAGTTTAGTCCTCGCTGACCTCATTTCTGAGCTGCCTACTAGAATGCAAGATACCCCAATTAATGATGCTCTTCTCGATGAACATTTTTTTTCCATCACCACCGACAATCCTTGCTATGGTGAAATCCTTACTTACTTGCGAACCCAGAAGTTCTCCCTCCATCTCAATCGAAATGCTCGACGACGTATCCGACACCAAGCCTCTCGCTACCTTCTAATCGGCAATGACCTTTATAGTCGCGGAGTAGATATTGTCCTTCGTCGTTGCCTCATACACGCTGAAGCCGAGTAAGTCCTCAATGCCTGTCATAGCGGCGCTTGTGGTGGCCACCTCTCCGGCCTTGCCACCTCCCAAAAAATCATGCATGCTGGGTATTTTTCGCCTTCTCTCTTCAGTGATTGCATTGAAGCAGTCAAACACTATTCCAATTGCCAACATTTCGCCCCCAAGGCGCGAGCTCCTCCCACTCCTCTCCATCCTGTCATCACCACCGGTCCTTTTTGTAAATGGGCCATCAAATTTATGGAATGTGGACCCCCATCTAATAGTAACCAAAAATATATCATCGTGGCGGTTGACTATTTCACTAAATGGGCCGAAGCTATGCCAACATTTAACAATACGGCAGCCAATGCAGCCCTCTTTTTCTTTAACCATGTCATTGCTCAATTCGGAGTTCCAAAACAGTTAATCTCAGACCATGGCTGAAATTTTGAAGATTATATTTGGAAGGAGCTATCCTCCCTATTGGGTTTCAAGCACCAATATTCATCTTCTTATTACCCCCAAGGTAATGGCCAAGATGAAGCGGTCAACAAAATTCTTAAGACCATGCTTCAATGAACGATGAATAAGCACAAAACTAATTGGCATCTCATGCTCTTCCCTGCTTTATGGGCTTATCGTACTTCTGTTAAAACCGCCACCGGTTTCACTCCTTTCCACCTTGTCTTTAGCAAGGAGGCAGTCTTACCAATCGAGTGTGAAATCCCTTCCCTTCACTTGGCCGTCGAACTTCTCCCTGATACCCAACCTCTTGAACAACGACTTATCATGGTCGATCTCACCTCTGAAGACCGTCGTGTTTCATTTCAAACTCTTGAAGTGACCAAAAAGAGCACCAAAACTCAGTATGACTGAAAATTCCACCCTCGTACCTTTCACGAAAGTGATCTCATTCTAGTATATGACCAGGCCCACAATACCCTCGGTCATGGGAAGCTCGACTCATTATGGCTAGGTCCTTACATCATCAGTAAAGACCTTGGTAAGGGGGCATATCTTTTAGAGGAATTTGAAGGCCATATCCTTCCTAATCCTCCCAATGCCCTCTATATTAAGAGATATTACCCCTAGCATTTTCCCTGTGAAATGCGGGTTTTCTTCTCTTCTAGATAGCCAGGATTTGTTTGTTTTGGATTTTGTCACTTCACTAGGACACATTTCGTCCATGAAGCATTACTTCACCTCCCCTCAAAATCATATTTTCTCACTTACTACAGATGTCATTGGGGGCACCACCTTGCCTCCACACTCATTCCTGTTTGTGTCAATTTCCGCCATGAGATACCATTTTGTACTCATGTTCTTTGTGATCCCCTTTGGATCATCCCTCCTTCCCCCATCATCATTAGTCTCTAGCTGTTCATCGCTTTACTCTTTTCCCTTGTTCCTCAGTTGGGGTTTCCTTATTTCCTCAATGGCGGACCTATTTCTGTCGACATCAACTCATTTACTCCAGAAGCCAAGTCTAGGGGGTAGTGTACTTTGGTTCGAGCTCTTCTCAGCCTGATCTTGATCTAGATACTTGATGGTCCAGTGAAGCAGCAGCAGCTATTGGTGATTTCCGGGCGTGTGTGAGATGTCTCAACCCTCATGAGGGGGTGGCCCTGCAAGTAGCCCCCCACATGCCCTAATGACTTCCTCATTTCCACCCTTGATGCAGCTCCTCTCATTTGATGATATTGGCCTCAACCACCCACAGCGCCTCTTCAATTTGCATATATCAGTCAGATTTTGTGAGCCCTTCCCCGTGTGTAGGGGGAAGTTGGGTACATTTGTATCTCATGTACTAAAATCTTCTTGTATAAGTCCTGAAGGTTATTCCAGGCATCACATGTATGTGGGATTCATCATTTTTATCTGGCTCATGTTTAGGTCAGCACATGCTTCATTATTGTGTTCCGTGGCTTTCTGGGCACCTTATTCTTTGTACTGTTGTATCGGCAGGCATAAGTATGCCTCCCCCGCCATCTTTAACACTGGTACTACTTCATCACCTAGAGACTTGTTGCACCTGTAAGTCTCATCTCCTCCAGGTCTAGTCCTTTAGCACATTAGACTACCTTACATTCCTCTCTCTCACTCCCCTCTTGATGCCTAGTAATTGAGTTCTTACAATGTACTTCAATCATACGATTTGCTCCTAACACTCGTACGTTGGGGGGAAATTTGTTACACCATTTTTCTGGTCATCTAACCCATTATCATTAGATCAACCCAAGTACACCATGTAAGACCAATATTACCCCAAGTAAAATTGCTTTCACCATATAAAATAACATTTGTCCATATTTCCTAGTCATATTTAACCCAAAACAAGGAAATTGATTAAATAAATCATTATTTATTTAATTATTTCCTAGGAATAAGTTATTCAAATCATTATTTAATAACATTCCTAGTTAAATTGGACTAAATCATTTGTAAATAATTAATTAAATCATTATTTATCCAATTATATTCCCATCATGTACCTAAAATAATAAATAAATCATTTATTTATTTATTGTTTATAAATAAAGGAATTGACCCAAGTCAAAAGACCTTTTCCCTCCAAAAAATATAATAAAATATTCCTAAAAGGTGATTCTAGAATGTGATTAATAATATTTTATTCATGCACCGAGTTCTAGAACACCCCAATATTTTGTTATAAATAGAAGGGTTTTCCCCATTCATTAGTCACCTTCATTGCATTAGATCACTCTGGATCTACTCTTGGTGAGAATTTTCCATTTTTGCTTTATGAACTCCCATTGAGTTACATGTTTGTTTTTCTACACCAATAAGAGAGAGGAATTTTAGATCTGAAACACTGAGGACTTCCAAAAACCCATCCCACTGAGGAGAACCGGAAAACACCTTTCTTGTTTTCCTCTCAAGTGCCCCATTCTTTAATATAATACAAATCATTCTTTTAAACACTTTGTTCTCGTCTTGTCTATTGGATGCATGTAGCCATATTATATTTTATCTGCTTAATGTCTTTTTGTGCTTAGATCTGAATTTGTGCAGCAGACTTAAAGATATTTTGCAGCCATAATTGATGTTAGGGCTATTTTTTATGCATAGCTAAAGTTATCTTTTACGACGAAAGATTAATACTAACAATTGGTGACTCCACACAGGTTTTCTTTTGCAACTGCTATCGTTTCATATATTCCTGCATATCCAGCTTTTTCAAACCCTAGGGTTTCTCTTCCATTTTCTGTTTTTCCTATTTTTATTGTGTTTTTCACCCCTAAAACCCTCAAACAGTCCAACTTTTAACTTCCTTGTGTTTCTGGCCTTATTGCGTGGGTGATAGACATCAGCCGCAGCTGAGACGATAATTTTTTCTAAAATCTACCGTTGAGAGAGCCGGATCTGCAGGTCACACTTATCAGCCCAAAAAGTGCAACCTGAGCTTGAGGATGCACTTTTCTGCCCCAAACCTGCGACCTGGACTGAAATCAGGTCAGAACCTGCGACCTACACTTTTTCTGCAAATTTTCCAGCACTTTTTCTGGGTTTATCTGAAGCTTCTGTCAGGGTTTTCCAGCCTCTGTCTCTGCCCGTTCAGACCTGTTCCTAATCTAATTTACTCAAACACGAGGGAATCTTGCCCCTTAGGGCTCTAGTACCCTCCACGTTTTGTGGGAGAGTCTTTGATGTTTCAGACATATGAATTTTCACAGTTTCATCCTTATTTTTATCAGATCTGACACCTCCATTTCAGATCATTTTAGATCAGCTCTGCTCCCTCTCAAATCACCTCATATTGTTTTGTTTGGGTTCATTTCTAAGGCCACTTCCTTGTCTCTTCTAGTTTTAGTTGATCTCCTCCATTTTAGCAGCAACCTTGCCTCTACCTCTTTGTTGTTCTCTGCACCACTTTTCAGCAGATTTCTCCTTTAGATCCCAGTCCCCCATGACATTAGATCTATTGGCCTCCTTTTTGCATGCTTGGCTTAGTTTTTTCCCTCTTATAGACTAGTTTTGAGAGACCCGCCTCCTTGGGTTACATTGATGCATTAGTAGCTGTTAATTTTCTGTTCTCTTCGTTTCATTCACTGCAGATTTATTTTCAGTTACACAAAACACCTTTTCTTTTACTCTCAAAACATCTGGGTTTAAAAAATTAAAATTGACGCACACCACACACTGACCCTAAGTGAAGAAGCACCTGGTTAACACCACCTGGCAAAGAATTTAAAATAAATTGTCACTGCACCTCTCTGCCCTTGACCTCACTCAATTTTGTCCCTCCCTGCCCTTGTCAATTTTTCTTCTTCCCATCATTATTGCACCTCCAAGGCACCTCTCTCGGAGACTTCTTTGCCTTCACCCTCAGTTTCCGCTTGGTCAACTTCCTCCTTCCAATCGCCATCGAGAAAGCGCTCCCCTGAGTCTGCACTCTAACTCTTCCTCTGATTTTTTGGGTTCTCCCCCTCCTCTTGGTTCCCCCCCTGTTACCTTCACCATGTCTAGTTCCGGACCTAGCCCTAACCCTAGTTCTACAACTGGGTTCGTGTCCAGTGGAACCCCTACGGGACCTACCTCTACTGCCCCATTACTCCCTTATATGGCTGCAATCCGTCTCCCCAATTTCAATCAGCTGATTAATGATCCTATTCACCACGATGTTAGTTGGCCTACTATGCCAACCAAGCTCCCCTCCAACATTCCCAAGTTCGAAGGCCTTGCTAGTGATGATCCCTCCAACCATATCCAATCTTTTCACATGTGGTGTTCCTCCAATTCCATCACCGATGACTCCATCTGTCTTCGATTGTTCCAACGTACGCTCAACAGCAAAGCTTCCAAATGGTATGTCGATCAAGCCACCTCTTCCCATACCACCTTTGCAACCATTTCCCTAGCCTTTTTATCTTATTTCCAGCTCCCTCTTCGATATGACACTGGCATTGAACTATTGACCTCTTTTCATCAATCCTCTTCGACCCGTCTTTCCGCTCATGTCCAGGAATGGCGATGAAGATGGAGCTTGTGTCACGCTCCCCCCTTTGAAGATCGGGTTTACATGGATTGGTTCCTTCTCTCTCTCTTACCTCCCGTTGGCAAAGATGTCGCATCCCATTTTCCCTAAACCGAAGAAGTTTCCCTTCGAATCACCTTAAAATATGACCTTATTTACGCCCAATCTGGTTATGTTTATACCGTCCTTCCTGACCTTCCCAAACCCAGTGGCCCTAATGCATCGGGGGCATCTCACTCTGCCAATGGTATCATTGGAGCCCTATCACATACCTCTGCCCAACCTCTTCCGCGCCATGGTTTTCCTCCAGGGGGCGCCAGCCCCTCCGACACTTTTTCCTCTCCAGGTAGCATGTATCCAGGATACAGCATGCCTCCTCCTTTTTCCCACCTTCCTGCTTACCTCAATTTTTCCCCTCTTGCCCCTTATCCATATCCACAACCTGGTGTCCCAGCTTCTCTAGCATTTGGACCATCCACTCCGTTTCCTTTTCCACCCTCGCAACTACACTTACTACCCCCTCCAGGGAAAGTCTTTGCACAACAACGAGCACCTCATTTTATTCCTTCTCAAAGAAAGAGGAAAGGCAATCAATCTGCCCCTGGTAATCATGGACCCAATCCTTCAAGTATTGATCCTCACACTGCTAACCAGCCACAGGGTTCTCAGCCCAAGCCGAATAGGCCACTTCGCACCAATAAGCCCTGTTTGTGTTGTGGTGTGTATGGTCATTACACTCACGATTGCCCCTTATTACCACAAATGCGGCAGATGTTGGATTCTCAGGCCACGATGCGGGGACAACATTCCTCCCCTAATGTCCCTCCCACCCCAGCCACTTCTCAAACCCCCCCCGTGCTTCAGCTCCAATCTTTCCCTCAACATGGATTTTCCAGGGCCACCCAACCCCTGCCCAAAGAACTACTCAACCCCTCGGTGCCTCAAAGAACCACTCAACCTTCCCCTTCGGTTTCTTTGATTACCAGACCAAGAGCGGCCCTCTGACCCACCTCTCACTGTCGACCTCAACCTTCAAACTTGGTCCCGTCAATATTCCACCCCTCTCGTCCCATCTGCCTCCGAGTCTCCATCTTCAGATCCTCTAGAGCCTCTATCAACACCCAATGGTCCCTTGCAACTCCCTTCGCCCAAAGCTGAGGTTCATCCCAAGAATCCTCAGGAACCATTACACCGAAATGCTGCTTTTGGTCAGGCTACCCAGTCATACAGTATAGTAGATGATCTGGCACACTCTCCTGCTTCCATTTCAACACTGAAACTCCTCCAGTCGTGTCCTTCTCAAAATAAGACTCTAATATCTACCATGGGCGTCGTAGATCCTACTGATAACCAATTGATTATTTTCGATGCCCGTCAGTCAGACCCTCCCCTTCTTCCTCCTTCTATTGCTTTCCCAATCCCAGTCAAAATCTGAAATGCCACTGTCGCTCAGTGCATTATTGATGAGGGGGCATCCACCTGTGTGATGTCTGCTTCGGTTTGGAAACAACTTGGATCTCTGGAGCTGGCCCCTTCCACCATCACCCTTCATGCATGGGATGGCCATACCTCCCAACCCAGTTGCCTCTTTCGTAATTGTCCTATCACCCTTGCAGGAAAAACTATTTGTGTCGACGTTGAAGTAATCGACGCCCCTCTTGACTACAACATTATTTTGGGGCGTAGTTACACCTATGCCATGTCTGCCGTCCCATCCGCAGTCTACCGTAAAATGTTCTTCCCTCATAATGGCAAGATTGTCACCATCGACCAGTTGCAATACCATGAGCCGAAATCTCAGACCTCCCCCGAGTCCACCATCTCTACTGTCACCAATAAACCAACTGTTGATTATTTAACCAGTGTTTCCTGTAGCGTCTATAAAGACTCCTCCTTGCTTCGAACCTTTTTAGACCTTCCTCCTGTACCTGATCCTAGCATGGCGAATGTTTGCATGATGCAATATTCATGGGCTGACCTTGCATAGCCCATCCTAGCTAGTAAGCAAACACATCCTCACCCAGATCCACTCGCTCCTAGCCCTTCGCCCCCGCTAGCCCACCTTCTTCCTTCAGAATCTCCTTCCCAAACCACTCCCCGTGGCCATTTCCTTGGTAGTCAGATTCCTTTCCTTTCTCCCCCTCCTGGCGCTCATTTCGTCCCTATCTTGGCTACCCTATCCCTCCCCAACTTGACCTTAGGCATACCCATTTGGTACCTAGACCCCCCAGCCCCTACTCTGCCTGACCAACCCAAACCTTATCTTTCTTCGACCCTGGTTCCAGTGATACCCATGGCTTCTCACACTACACCTGTACCTCAGCCCCCTCATCAGAAACCACCCCCTATGGTAGCCATGCTAGGTGCCACTAGCCAAGCTCGCAGGGGGGCATCCAAGGAAAAATCCACCCCGACAACTTCCGCCCATCCTCGACCTCCAAAGCATCCCATCCAGTGTGCTTTGTGCGATATTGTCAGACATGCCACCCATACTTGTCCCGAATTACCACATCTAAAAACCATGGTCAATGAGACGTTTCCTGAATCTACTCTCACTGACATCTCTGTCACCATGCCTGATTCTCTTCCTAAACTTAAACACTTGCACACCAATCACCCTAGTTCTTTGTGCGATTTCCATGGACATTACACCCATCTTTGTCCCCGCCTTGATGAGTATCGCGCTTCTTTAGCCACATACCGCCAATTTGAAGCCGCGCTTGCCCGACATCCTTCTTCCCTACAACCAGACCCCATGTCTCCTCCAATTACCATTCCCCCTCCTGATACTGAAATGAATGAAACTTCAGCCACAATTCTCTACCTTTCCTCCTCCCCGCATCTCCCGGCACCCGACCCCTTAGTGCCTTCTGCTGCCGGTTCGCTCACTCACTTAGCTGTTCACTCCGATGTCACCCCTCATGCTGACACACACGTGAACCTTCCCCCTCCAAATCAGGTGTCTCATATCTCTACCTCCTCTGATACTCCTCTTCCTCCCAAACTTCCCATCTTTCAGACCGATGAAGACATCATGGAAGCTATGACAGCACCTGAATTTTCGTGGGACGCATGCACCATCGTGCATACTTCCTACCACACCAGTCCCATGACCAATATTCCCTCAAATCTAAAGACTTCATTCCCGCCAAAATTGATTGGTTCAAAAACCCCATCCCTGCACCTGACGCTTTCGAAGAAGGCAATATGGCTAATATCTCTCCTACTATTAAAATAGACATTTCTTTCAAACCAGGTATTGAAGAACATATCACCATGGGCGCCCAATGCACTCCAAAATAAATTGAAGCCTACACCAAACTCTTCAAATAATTCTGTGATATTTTCGCCTGGTCCTACGCAGAAATGCCTAGACTCGATCCTGCCATTGTTGAACATCACATCGACACATGGCCTGATGCTAGTTTGGTCTGTCAAAAGTTGAGACCCATTCATCCTTCTAGACATGAAGCCATCAATGCTAAAATCGATAAGCTCTGGCAAGCTGGTTTCATTTACCCCATCGAATATACCACCTGGGTGTCTAACCCAGTTCCCATCCTCAAAAAACAAGGCACCATTCGTGTTTGCAACGACTTTCACGATCTGAAAAAAGCTTGTCCCAAAGACAACTTCCCCACACCATTTATTGACCAAATCATAGATGACTGTGCGGGGCACGAGATTCTCTCCTTTATGGATGGCTTCTCCGGATACAACCAAATTGTTATCTGTCGTGCTGATCAACTTAAAATTGCGTTCATTAGTCCGTGGGGAACTTTCGCATAACGATTCATGCCATTTGGCCTTAAAAACCCCGGTGCTACGTTTAAACGCGCCATGTCTTATTATTTCCATGACTTAGCCCATATTATCCTTGCCTATTTAGATGAACTTACTGCTCGTTATAAACATTGGGCACAACTCCTTCATGACCTACGTACCATTTTTCTCCGATGCTACAAGTAGAACATTCGCCTTAACCCATTGAAATGTGTCTTCTATGTTCCCGCCGGTCATCTCCTCGGCTTCATCGTGTCAAAAAATGGGATAACTCTCGACCCTTAGAAAGTTCAAGCCATTCTTGAACTTCATATGCCTCATACCTTACGCCAACTACAAAGTCTCCAAGGCAAAGCCAATTTTCTTCGTCGATTCGTTCCTGACTACGCCACTACTGCTCATGGTTTCCTTAGAATTATTCAATCTCACACCTCTTTTGTCTGGGATACGTATGCTCACGTGTCTTTTGATGCCCTCAATCATGCTCTTACATCCGCTCCCTTGATCCGTCCCCCTGACTTTGACCGAGATTTCATCCTATACATCTCTACTTCCACCTATTCGGTTGCTGGTGTCCTTATTCAGGAGGATGATAACGGTATCGAACATTTGATCTATTATGTCAGTAAGAACCTTGCCGGTCCACCTATGTCCTACTCGGATGAAGAGAAATTAGCACTAGCTGTCGTGTTCTCGGTCCAAAAACTGTGTCATTATATCCTCATGTGTTCCACCAAGGTTGTGACTGATTCCAACCCCATGGCTTTCCCATTGAGTCACCGCATCCTCAATGGGAAGTACGCCCGTTGGGTCATTATCCTCTAAGAATTCGACCTTAAATTTGTCACCCCAATAAGTAAGAATGGTTTAGTCCTCGCTGACCTCATTTCTGAGCTGCCTACTAGAACGCAAGATACCCCAATTAATGATGCTCTTCCCGATGAACATTTTTTTTCCATCACCACCGACGATCGTTGCTATGGTGAAATCCTTACTTACTTGCAAACCCAGAATTTTTCCCTCCATCTCGATCGAAATGCTCGATGACGTATCCGACACCAAGCCTCTCGCTACCTTCTAATCGGCGATGACCTTTATCGTCACAGAGTAGATATTTTCCTTCGTCGTTGCCTCACACACGCTGAAGCCGAGTAAGTCCTCAATGCCTGTCATAGCGATGCTTGTGGTGGCCACCTCTTCGGCCTCACCACCGCCCAAAAAATCATGCGTGCTGGGTATTTTTTCGCCTTCTCTCTTTAGTGATTGCATTGAAGCAGTCAAACACTGTTCCAATTGCCAACATTTTGACCCCAAGGCGCGAGCTCCTCCCACTCCTCTCCATCCTGTCATCACCGCCGGTCCTTTTTGTAAATGGGCCATCGAATTTATGGAATGTCGACCCCCATATACTAGTAACCACAAATATATCATCGTGGCGGTTGACTATTTCACTAAATGGGCCGAAGCTATGCCAACATTTAACAATACGGCAGCCAATGCAACCCTCTTTTTCTTTAACCATGTCATTGCTCAATTCAGAGTTCCAAAACAGTTAGTCTCAGACCATGGCTGAAATTTTGAAGATTAGATTTGGCAGGAGCTATCCTCCCTATTGGGTTTCAAGCACCAACATTCATCTTCTTATTACCCCCAAGGTAATGGCCAAGTTGAAGCGGTCAACAAAATTATTAAGACCATGCTTCAATGAACGGTGAATAAGCACAAAACCAATTGGCATCTCATGCTCTTCCCTGCTTTGTGGGCTTATCGTACTTCTGTTAAAACCGCCACCGGTTTCACTCCTTTCCAGCTTGTCTTTGGCGAGGAGGTAGTCTTACCAATCGAGTGTGAAATCCCTTCCCTTCACTTGGCCGTCGAACTTCTCCCTGATACCCAACCTCTTGAACAACGACTTATCATGCTCGAGCACGCCTCTGAAGACCGTCGTGTTGCATTGCAAACTCTTGAAGCGACCAAAAAGAGCACCAAAACTCAGTATGACCGAAAATTCCACCCTCGTACCTTTCACGAAGGTGATCTCATTCTAGTATATGACCAGGCCCACGATACCCTCGGTCATTGGAAGTTCGACTCATTATGGCTAGGTCCTTACATAATCAGTAAAGACCTTGGTAAAGGGGCATATCTTTTAGAGGAATTTGAAGGCCATATCCTTCCTAATCCTCCCAATGCACTCTATCTTAAGAGATATTACCCCTAGCATTTTCCCTGCGAAATGCGGGTTTTCTTCTCTTCTAGATAACCAGCATATGTTTGTTTTGCATTTTGTCACTTCACTAGGACAGTTGTCGTCCACGAAACATTACTTCACCTCCCCTCAAAATCAGATTTTCTCACTTACTACAGATGTCATTGGGGGCACCACCTTGCCTCCACACTCATTCCTGTTTTTGTCAATTTCCGTCATGAGATACCATTTTTTACTCATGTTATTTGTGATCCCCTTTGGATCATCCCTCCTTCCCTCATCATCATTAGTCTCTAGCTGTTCGTCGCTTTACTCTTTTCCCTTGTTCCTCAGTTGGGGTTTCCTTATTGCCTCACCTATGGCGGACCTATTTCTGTCGACATCAGCTCATTTACTCCAGAAGCCAGGTCTAGGGGGTAGTGTACTTTGGTTCAAGCTCTTCTCAGCCTGATCTTGATCTAGATACTTGATGGTCCAGTGATGCAGTAGCAGCTATTGGTGATTCCCAGGCGTGTGTGAGATGTCTCAACCCTCATGAGGGGGTGGCCCTGCAAGTAGCCCCCCACATGCCCGAATGACTTCCTCATTTCCACCCTTGATGTAGCTCCTCTCATTTGATGATATTGGCCTCAACTGCCCACATCGCCTCTTCGATTTTCATATATCAGTCAGATTTTGTGAGCCCTTCCCCATGTGTAGGGGCCATTTGGGTAAATTTGTATCTCATGTACTAAAATCTTCTTGTATAAGTCCTGAAGGTTATTCCAGGCATCACATGTATGTGGGATTCATCATTTTTATCTGGCTCATGTTTAGGCCAACACTTGCTTCATTATTGTGTTCCGTGGTTTTCCGGGCACCTTATTATTTATACTATTATATCGGTGGGCATAGGTATGCCTTCCCCGCCACCTTTAACACTGGTACTACTTCATCACCTAGAGACTTGTTGCACCTGTAAGTCTCATCTCCTCCGGGTCTAGTCCTTTAGCACATTAGACTACCTTACATTCCTCTCTCTCACTCCCCTCTTGATGCCTAGTAATTGAGTTCTTACAACATACTTCAATCATACGATTTGCTCCTAACACTTGTACGTTGGGGGGAAATTTGTTACATCGTATTTTTGGTCATCTATCCCATTATCATTAGATGAACCCAAGTACACCATGTAAGACCAATTTTACCCCACGTAAAATATCTTTCACCATATAAAATAACATTTGTCCATATTTCCTAGTCATATTTAACCCAAAACAAGGAAATTGATTAAATAAATCATTCTTTATTTAATTATTTCCTAGGAATAAGTTATTCAAATCATTATTTATTTAATTATATTCCCATCATCTCCCTAAAATAATAAATAAATCATTTATTTATTTATTTTTTATAAATAAAGGAATTGACCCAAGTCAAAAGACCTTTTCCCTCCAACAAATATAATAAAATATTCCTAAAAGGTGATTCTAGAATGTGATTAATAATATTTTATTCACGCACCGAGTTCTAGAACACCCCAATATTTTGTTATAAATAGAAGGGTTTTCCCCATTCATTATTCACCTTCATTGCATTAGATCACTCTAGATCTACTCTTGATCACCATTTTCCATTTTTTCTTTATGAACTCCCATTGAGTTCCATGTTTGTTTTTCTACACCAATAAGAGAGAGGAATTTTAGATCTGAAACACTGAGAACTTCCAAGAACCCATCCCACTGAGGAGAACCGAAAACACCTTTCTTGTTTTCCTCTCAGGTGCCACATTCTTTAATATAATACAAATCATTCTCTTAAAAACTTTTTTCTCGTCTTGTCTATTGGATGCATGGAGCCATATTATATTTTATCTGCTTAATGTCATTTTGTGCTTAGATCTAAATTTGTGCAGCAGACTTAAAGATATTTTGCAGCCATAATCGATGTTAGGGATATTTTTTATGCGTAGCTAAAGTGATCTTTTACGATGAAAGATTCATACTAACAATGTCAATCCTAGTTTCATTAGATTATCCAAATTCAGTATGTTGTTCTTCCATGTCACCCATGAAAACAAAATGATCTTCAATGGTATATTCATGAGCAACATTTTTTGTACCATGAATGAAGGGTTCTAGAGGTTATATACTAGCGACATATAAAATTGATATGAATGGGCATAAGATGAAATTATGACAACAAGATTCATTTTCTTGTTTGTATAAGATGAAAATATGAACGAGCATAAGACAAAAATATGACAACAAGATTAATTGTCTTGTTTGTATAAGATACACCATCCAAGTCATCTCAATACTAGTTTCATTAGATTATCCAAATTAAGTATTTTGTTCTTCCATGTCACCCATGAAAACAAAATGATCTTGAATGGTATATTCATGAGCACCATTTTTCGTATCATGATGGGTTATAGAGGTCATATACCAATGACATATAAAATTGATATGTCTCTTTCCCTACCGCGAATTTTTTTGAGGGATCTCGCCATAGGTGGGATGATCACCTTTTGTGATATCAAATAGCCCGAAAAAGCTTAAATATTTTATATATTCCTTCCAGTCCAGTGGAGGTTGTCCTTCAAGACCAATCTCGTATGCACCTTACTAGATAGGATATCCCCATTGTGTAATGATGTGATAAAGGAAAAAAATATCCTCAAGCATGAGTAATATCCAATGTATTGTCCATCTAAGGAGATAACTAATTGACACCCATTATGCCATCTTTCCATATCAATATATTGTTCCCATTACCAAACACCCATTTCTGTATCACCTTCCGAAAATTTTTCCATATGAGTGATCCTTTTCTTTGAAATTTTTTGCTATATATCTAGCAAGAATATATGTCCTTACCCTTCAAATATTTGTATTTGATTGTGTCCCGTGCAAGACCTGTCATCTAGTCATAGCTCTACAAACTGATTTTATCAGTAAAGGATTACTATAAACATTTTTCTCTAGGAAGCCCCATCCTACATATTCTTTTGGAATGGTTAAAGCCTCCCATTTACATAGGTAGAATTTTGTATCCCCTCTGAGAGGAAAATTTTTATAATAGATTTTATCTGAGATTGAATAGAAGATGGAATCAGAAATATATGTACCCAATACACATTTATTTTTTGTAACACTACCTCGATAAGAATTTATTCTCCCCATCAACAACCACCTTTCAGTCCATGAATTAGGTATCTTTTTGGATTTTCCAATGATCCAATTCCAGTTTGTAATATTGTAGTTATTTGGCTTTTATAGCCGAAATAAGAGAACCCATCATGTAAATGAGAAAATCTTACTCTGAATAGACCTACAATAATCTCAATGTCACTGATATCTCCAAAAGAAAAAAATAAGAATTGATTTTGAGTGATGCAACACTATATCACACAAAAATGTAGTGGAGAACCTACCATTGTGATCTTGACATCATACCACAGGAGAGTATATCATGAAAAAAAAAGAGGTGAGAAATATACACATGATGAGATATATGCAGACCTTAGAACAGACCCCATGACTGTGCCTCTCAAATCTTCAAACTAATATTATCCATTCTAAGAATAAAAAGTGAAGGGGAAAGATAACATCCTTTTTGAAGGTCTATGCCCACTCTAAAGAAGCTTGTAGGATATTCGTTAGTCATAACTACATAACTAACAAACGAAAAGAAATAAATTCCATGATCTATTCCACATTTTGTATATGTAAACTAATATTAACACGAATTAGGTCTACACTATCATATGCCTATTTCAAATCCACTTTCATGACCAATGTATCCTTCTTTTTTGTGTCAATGGTGTGTATACATTCCCATGCAATTGGTATGCCATCATGAATCAGTCGATTATTCATGAATCCAAATTATTCTTGAGAAAATTATGAGTAAGAATCCTAATCTGAAATATATAATCATTTTGCACCTGCATTAAGATACTAGCAAACCCTTAAAATCACTATGTATCCGAATTAAAAAAAAAAAAAACCCTAAAAAATATTTGATGCAACCATAACAAGAATTCCAGCTGATCTAACCTGCTTAGAAAACCATGTTAAAATATGTAATTACCTCTCGCATGCGTTGTTAGATAGTCAGTTAAGTGAGTTAGTTGAGTTGAGTGATAGATATATTTGGCGAGTGAGTTATGGAGGGATTTAATTGAGAGTTGATCAAGTTGATTTATGTGAGAGTGTGTGCATGTAAATTTAGGTTAAATACCCTTCATCAGGTTCATTGTAGTCAGAGAGAGTGTGATTGTGATTGAAATTGAAGATTAATGGAAGAGCGCAGCTCATATGGTTTGTGTATAATTTTTTTTGTGTTTCTCCTCTCTGCCTATCCAATAGATTGGTATCAGAGCTGAGTAAGGATCAGAAGATCTATGGGCGAGTAGAACCAGAGAAAGAGGCCAAGAGCAGAAAGGCTAGCAATTTTTTAAATTTTTTTGCAACCGCTAAGGTTTTCATGTTTGCACTGCAACACCTGCGGAGCACTACAACTTCTCCTAAGAAAAACTGTGGAGATTTCAACAAACTTACGATTTGAAAGAAATCATGTTTAATCGTCATTTTCTGGTTTTGGGGGTGCGGAATATTTTTTACGGCTTACACAGCCCACCAACCATGGTCAATGCACATTGGAAACATCCATCGTTCGCCTTAAATTTTTAAAAGCGTTGGTTTTCAAAAGGAGTACGAGTTTTTTCAAAGAGTTTTGATATTTTTTTCACAAAAAAAAATACATATTCGGAGCTATTCAATAGAGCTTTTTACGAAGGTTAAAAGTTTTAAAAGGAAGTTTTTTTTAAAAGGGTTTCTCCACATGACTTGAATTTTGCAAAGGGAAATTTCATAAAATTAATTAAGGTTTTCTTATGGTTTGGAGTTTTGTAAAAGGTGATTTTATTTAAAAGGAATTTTGAAAGGCAATTTTTGAAAAAGTTGTTCTTTTATAACAAAGAAATACAAGGGTCGCAAAAGTGCATGGTATAATTTTTTTTTTAAGTTTTTTTTTTATTTAAAAAAAAAAAAGGTGCATATCCAATATTTTTTTGTTATTATTGGAAGTATAATTTAGGGCTTTGCAAATTCTGATAGTCCACAAACAATATTTTGGTGTTTTTTCAAGCATGAAATGTTTTTTGGAGAAGATTGTGCCTTGCAGGGGCGCATATTAAAAACCATATTTTTTTCGGGGGTGATATGGAAGATAGCCTCATGCAAGCATGCATGCAACTATGACAGAATTTATGGGTTGCAAAGCATGACTAAAGAAGAGTAAGAAAATAAAATAAAAAATAAGAGGCAAAGATAGTGGCCATGTGCAAAGAGGTTTAGGCCACAGCTGATGAACTAAGATGTCTAGAAAAATACAAAGATTCCCTACCTTTGAGTTTCATTCAACATGCAATGGATGAAACTTTTATGTGCAAGGTAGAAAAAGCTACAACTTCCAGCAGCAGGATATGTCACATGCAAAGATGTTAGACGCGTATCTGAGAGTTGATGAGCAAGACTCTAGGAGGCTAACAGACATTGGTGAAACCCTTTATGCAAGCATGCATATGGATGAAGAAGGTGCAACACATATTGCAAAGAGGGAAGTTGAAGCCTCTATATGTGAAACAGAGCTTCTTAACACCCATTATGCAAGCATGCATATGGATGAAGAAGGTGCAACACAAATTGCAAAGAGGGAAGTTGAAGCCTTTGTATGTGAAATAGAGCAAGAACATATAAATTCTCAAGCACTCCACTGTAACATGGATGGTGCAGATGATGGTGAAACCCATTATGCAAGTAAGCATATGGATGAATAAGGTGCAACATAGATTGAAAAGAGGGAAGTTGAAGCCTCTGTATGTGAAACAAAACTTGAGCATATCAATGCTCAATCACTCCACCATAATGTAGATCGTGCAGAAGATGGTGAATCCCACTGTGATGAAACACATGTGGATGATGACTGCAAAGTGAAATGCACATTGGTGAATCCAGCCAGTGCTGGTGAGCTTGGAAAAGCTGAAATGGGTAATGAACTTGACAATGAGCACATGCATGCTTGGATATCCCACGATAGGGTGGATGAATATTATTTTGATGTTATTTTTAGTTTCCTTTTTGAAACAAGAATTGATTATGGTAATATTGTAAACGTCATGTTTGATGAATCATTGAAGTTTGAAGCTGCCTTTGTGGTAGGAAGATATGAAGCAGTTGGAACTACTCATGAAGTAGTGTGCGAACATGCAGCATCTGAGTTTGGCTTAGATAAAGCTATCAATAGAGAAGAAATTTTTTTGGTGGATCCAACAATTGTAATTTTTGAAGTTAAATTTGATGAAGAACCATTAAATGGTGATGATTCATTGCACATGATGCAACAAAAAGAACACATTGATATGTTGTTATTTGGTGAGAGAAACCCACTTGTGTTTAGAAGCCAAGTGGAAGACAACATGTTTACAGCAGCAACGGTTTGTAAAACGGTTGGAAAGAAGGAAGAGAAGGAAGAGAAAGAGGAAGAAGCTCTCACTGAAGAGCATAATAAAGATGTATTTAACATTGTTTTTGAATATGCAGGTAATAAAAATAGCATGGGAGTAGAAGATGAAAACAAGGTTGTTAGTAAATTTGATGCAGATTTAAAGTTCATTGAAGAATGGATTCATAAGCCAATTGAACAAATTGATGTGAGTATTAAAGCAGCAGCTGGAATAAAAGAAGTGAAGAAAGCAGCAGTACTTGATAATGCATTTGAAGAGAATGATATGGAAGTTTCTGAAAACAAGGTAGAATGCAACAAAACTATTTTTTTGCAATGGATTCAAGAAGAGATAAGATTCTGCTATCAAGAAATATGGCAGATAGAAATTCAGGAATATGAAGCACAAGGAGTAGAGCAAAGAATACAATTTGAAGATGTAATGTTATGGCAGCAATTCCTGTTTGAACAAATATTTGAAGAGGAAGGTATAGAAGACAAGATCAGATTGTTTTTTAGCACAAATTCAAGACAAGTCAAATAAAAATTGCAGGAGCAACAAGTGAAGAAAGTCTACAACAGGAAAGTGCAACAAAGAATGAAATAATTTCGAGGATATAGAATTTGGAAGAAGAGAAAGAGAAAATGAAATATTGCAAAATTTTTTGAGTCATTGTAAGTCTAGCTGAGATATAGACCAACACAGATTTTTGAGTTGTCATGAGTTATGTTTTAGTCGAGCAGTCATAATTAAGGGGGGAGTGTTAAAAATATTTAATTACCTCCCACATGCATTGTTAGATAGTCAGTTAAGTGAGTTAGTTGAGTTGAGTGATTGATATATTTCACGAGTGAGTTAGAGAGTGAGTTAAGTGAGAGTTGATCAAGTTGATTTATGTGAGAGTGTGTGCATGTAAATTTAGTTTAAATAACCTACTTAGAAAACCATGCCACGTGATCGTAGCCCTCCACCCAATGGTAGCCTTCCTGGGATACTCCGCGACATTTTCTTTCAATCGCTTAGAAAGATTTTGGTGGATCTCTGTAACACGATGACTGGCTTCATCAACACCCTGGTGATTTGATCAATCTCTCATGGACTGTAGAACCGATCTAGAAAGGAGCCCGTCGTAACTATATAGATTTCATTTTGTTTTTTTTTTTGTTTTTTTTTTAATTTTAATTTTAAATATATTAATTTTAATTTATTTTTCGTAATTTTTTTATATTAATTGAATTAATATGTTTACATTTATTTTTTTTATATTTAACTAGTGAAATTGTTTACACTAAATAATAAGATAATATCTTGTCCATATTGATAATGCATGATAAAATATCTTTTCCAAAATATATTTTCCATATATATTGGAGAACCTTGTATAATAAAAGATCTCTCTTACCAATTTGACTTTTAAACTTTACCTTCATATACATATTTTTTTCCTATTTAAACTTTATTACCACCTTCATTACCTATCACCCCAATATACAATTTTTATAACTTTTTAAATGTCTTACTTACTAATTCTATATTTTTTTCCCTTTTTTTAATTCATAATATAATAACACATATATGATTTCTAAATCATATTTTTATACTAATTATCATTGGATGTATAAAATTTATTAACTATTATTGTACATTGTCTGAATCATTAGTATATATGCAGTAAGGATTTGTATAGGGCACTGGAAAAAACCATTGCTTATATATTGTCTTCAAACCATTGATAATATATGTACCTGGATTTTGTTGGGGAATCTAATTCCAACCACCTGCTAGGTGTTGAAACCATCCAACCAAGTGCCCTAGTTCAGTTTTTCTTAGTCCAGTTTTAGTTGAGTCTCACTAAAGTTATTTATTTCCAATGTATTTAATGTAGTCTTATTTAACTCATTGTTAATAATGAGAAGGGAAATCCTCTATTGCAATTATTTTCAATTTTCCATTCTTCTCATGGTATCAGAGCTAGTTTGCATAAGACGCCCTGAGAAAGCAGCAACATGAGTGAAGTTGGAGCAGCAAAGAGAAGAGGCGAAATTGCATAATACTCTTTGAGAGGGAAGCAAAAGTTTGAAGAATTTTGAAGATGCCTCTTGCGAAGAAGCAACATGGGAACAAAGAAGTCAGTGAAGGCATAGATGAAACAGATTGAAGAAAAATATTCACCTGTGTAAGACTCCTTGAGACAAATAGAGATCGAAGATACATTGTGTAAGACTTTAGAGAAACAACGTGAGTGCAAGGTGAGTGCGAGATCCAAAGGAATATTGTTGAGGTGCAGAGATACAAAAGAAAAATAAGAACAAAGAACCAGCAGAAGAGAAGCCCCTGATTATTATATGAAGTTTTTTTTTTAACAATGCTCTTTTTGAAGGAAAAGGCTGGCCGATCAGCCATCAACGTTGGTTTGACGGAGATACTAGGGCCGATCAGCACTAGTTTGAGCTTGATTCTAGGGCCGATCAATGCACTGTTGAGCAATTTTACGGAGCCGTGTTGCTTCAAGGTACGGTTTAAAAAGTTAAAATTGATTGTACTATTGAAAAAAAAATTGCAAGAATTTTTTTCTTTCTTTTTTAAGCCCTGTAGAGATGATATGTCTATAATTTGTGTTAGTTTTTGAGTCATAGTGAGCCAACACTCAACAAATGGGAAAATACAAGAGGCTAAAGAAAGAACATGAGATGTTTGAGATCTTCTTAGATCTGAAAGTGAAGAGGAAAAAAGATGCCTTTGCATTAAAATGCATAAAAGAATATGTGGATGACAACATTATTCCTTTGATTTCAGATGCCAAGACAACCAAGAAGGCTTGGGATACACTTGAGAGGTGTTTTGGTGCAAGGGGGAGCATTGAAGTTGAAGATGAAGGTGGATCTATAGCAAGAGATATACAAGGAAATGAATCCCACTGTGCTTAGCCAAAAGTGGATGATGACTATGAATAAATTGTAGAAATAGTAGAGAAGCAACACGAAGATGCTTGTGAATCCACTGTATACAACCACAAGTTGATTAAATTTTGATGAATCTAGCCACGAAGCTTGCTCATGAAGATATGATAAATCCAGTAATAGAGCTTGCTGAAAAAAATTGGGTGAATCCAGCAAGACAGCTTGCTAATGAAGACTTGGTGATACTAACAACAGAGGTTGCTGATGATTTTTTGGTGATTCCAACAACAGATCTTGTTGATTATGATTTGGTGATTCCAACAGCAGACTTGCTCATGAGAGTAAAAATACTATTGTAAATCTAGTGACTAATATTGTTGCTGTAAATTTTGATAGATAATTTTTGACTAATAATGAATCATTGTAGATGATGCAACAAAAACCTTATATCAACATGCTGCTATTTGGTGAGATAATCCCACTTTAGAAAATGGAAGACAACCTATTTGCAGTAGCATAGGTTAGTGATGAAAAGACAAAGTTAAAGATAAAGAGAGAGACAAAGACAAAAAAAAAAGAGAAAGGAAAATACAAATATTTAGACAGAGACAGAGATAAAGACAAACGCAAAGAAAGAAGTCTGCAAAGGGAAAGCAAGAACAGAGATAGAGGTAGAAGAAGAGAAGGAAGAGAATTAGGAGACAACTCTCATTGCAGAGCAGAAGGAACAATGACAATGTGGTTTTGGAGATGTTTTTTCACTTATCATTGATTTCTAATGTCCAAGTAAACAGAACGATTATGAAGAGGACTTAAAGTTCCTTGAAACATGGCTTGCAACTCTATGTCTTGATGAGGTCTACACAGAAGCTGTAGATATGAATGTTGAAGATAATGTGCATGATGAAAATGTCAATGAAATTTTCAGGCATTGGAGTTTTGAAGAGATAAAATTTTATTCTCATCTTATACTACAACAGATTGATGATGAAAAGCACACTACAAAAGACAATATGTGGCAGCAACCTACATACAAGTCACTTTTTGAAGAAGTCCAAGACATACTTAGACTGTCTGGAAGAATAGAAGACCTGCACCCACGAATGAAGAAACAAAGCTTTGAAGAATACAACAAGAAGAAAATGATGAAACAATTTAGAGGCTATAGAATCTCGAAGAAGAGAAGAAGAAAACTAAATCTAGTTAAAGTTGATTTGTTAGATTGTAAGCCTTGCTGAGACATAGACCAGCAGGTATAGTAATTTAATTTTTATGTGATTGTAATTAAGGGGGAGTGTTGGAAAATTTAATTCCAACCACCTGCTAGGTGTCAAAATCGTCCATCCAAGTGTCCCAGCTCACTTTCACTTAGTCCAGTTTTAGTTTAGTGTCATAAACCAGCAGGTATAGTAATTAAATTTTTATGTGGTTGTAATTAAGGGGGAGTGTTGGAGAATCTAATTCTGACCACCTGCTAGGTGTCGAAACTGTCCATCCAAGTGTCCGAGTTCACTTTCACTTATTCTAGTTTTAGTTGAATGTCGTAAAGTCATTTATTTATGATGTCTCTAATGTAGTCTTATTTAACTCAAGGGCAGTACTCTGCTCCACTTCTTTTTGAGTTTTCAATTGTTGTCTGATTTATGGATCAAAAATTTTCACCGTCAATTATGCTTTAAATTTTTTTATTTATTTATCCTACTTATACTTCTCTTCTTAAAGTGCAAACTTCAAGCGTTTGCTCTCAAAATAACTAGTAACCGTTAACTATTAACTATAATTTTAGATTTTCCCAGATGCGGGTGGTAATGGCGTTTGACATGGCTGGTACACAGTGGGACGACACGTGGCCTAGCCACATGGCCACCCGCACGCTAACTAGCCGGCCTCCTCCTACATTTAACGCCCCCAATTAATTCATTGCAATGGTCGAGGCATTCATTCGAGCTTAAAAATGTCGTCTGGTTACTACTCTCTTCGGCTCTCTGTTCTTGCACCCGAGCTCTCTGTGGTGATTCAGCTTCCCTCTGCGGGTTCTATTCCGACTCGCATTCCTCCTCTACGTAGTGGTTGCTCCCTTGTAGCCACATAGCCTAGCACTCGCACGTCATTTGGGAGGTGTTACAGTCTCAGTGGCTGTATAGAAATCATCCCCGACACCCATTACTCACAGAGTCCCCACTGCTGTCTACATTTCTTAGCCTCTTTCGGCCCTACCTCGTCCTCCATCTCTCGGCTCCTCCATGCCCACACGGCCTCCTCTGCCAATCGAAGCTGTGTGCATCCAGGCTATGCAAACATGCCTTGCTTGCGACATTGAATGCAATGCCGAAGGGGTGGCAGCAGAGGCAGAGCTTCGCGAATTATCTCTTCCTCCTCTCCCTGTACTTCATCCTCCTCCCTCGCTTACTCAGGGGGCAGATATCCGGATACCCATAGTGGTTGGGGTCGTCTCCTTGGCTCCACGGCTCGTCACCCTACCTCTGAGCCTCCTTCCGCCCCTCCGCCCCATCACTTCCCAGCCTCAGCTCAGTTTCAATTTCAATGCTCTTCCTTCAGCCCTCTTGTCATGGCCACGATCTCCATTTCCTTCTACGAAATCCCGAGTGCTAGCCCTATCCCGAACCACCCGCCCCGTCTTCAAGCCAGCATGGTCATCCCGAATCTTCGAAGGCTGCAAAAGCTCTGCAAGCCTCGCCTATGCACACCTCCAGCTCGCACAACGATAACAGCTCTGACTACTACAAAGAGAAGTGGATGAAGGACGATGGTAAGGGCGCTAAAGCTACTGCTCCTCGCCAAGAAGCAATTGGACTCCATTATGCTGAAGATGACGAGTACATGTGCTTAATCGTTGAAGAACCTCCTCCAGTTTCTCCTGATGCTCAGATTACCGGGTCTCCCTAAGTCTTGGACCTACAGTTCTGTAGTTTTGTTTTCTATTCATGCACATACTGAATACATTATCTTATGTTGTCTATTGCTGGTTTCCTCTCTAAGGTGACACTATCTACTCTTCTTGGGCTGGTTTCCCCTTGTGGGCAGCTCCAGTTTTGGTCTTTTTGCTATTTTGCTGATATCATGGCAGTTACTCACGCCAAGTCTGCTAAGGCCCTAGCCTCCCTGTAAATTATGTTACATTATCAATAGAATTTTAGTCTTACTTACAAAAAAAAAAAAAAACTATAATTTTAGATTTTTAATTCAATTAGTTAGATTATATTCCCTGAGAAAGAAAAAAGTTTTGGTATTCTGTGTAGCTGTCTTTTGTCTGCAATCCCTCGACATGTACTAAGTTTTCTTGTGGTGGGTCTTTTAACAATGTTGTCTTTTATCCACAATCCCCAATGTTTTCTTCCTTGGAAATACTTTTTCAGCCTGTTCGATGAAAAAATTGCAACATGCGTTTTCATGCTTGGAAATACTTTTGCAGCTTGTGCGATGATAAATTGCAATATGTGTTTCTGCTGGGGCTATAATCAAATAGAGATTTTACAACTCAATGCTTACTCTCTTTATAGTAATGAACTACTGAGATGTATTTTTATTTTATGTGAAGCGTGACCACAATATTGGCAAAATACCCAAGACAAACGGAAACAACCACAAACGCAATGCCTTCATCGCTTCAAAACGCAGAGGTAAATGCTCATGCTTACTTTATAATCAATCATAATATAAAACTCATGCTCTGTGTTTGTTATGTCATTAAACAATGGATTTTTCTTATATAACGATGTTGCATTTTCATCAGTTTTGGAGAATATGTTTTAAGACATTTAGATAATTTCATGAATAATGGGGTCGTCTTTTAGATGTTTTACTCTGTTACTTTTCTTCGTAAATTTTGATAAATTACCAATATGACTCATTAGATATTAAGCTTTAGGCAATAAGAAGCTGTGGCAAGATATAAGCTCCTACAAAACAGTATATAATATAATCTATTTGTGTTTAATAAAGGGAAAAGCATATAATTTACTTATAATGTTTATTTTTAGTGTAACCAGATTGCAAATTCTGTAATATAATGCAAATCTCATATCCGCGTTTCCAAAGTATTTTAATCATTAATGAAAGGTAATCCCGTCAACAAGATATTCTATTTTCGGTGATTCCAAGGGTATTGACTAAATGGATAAACCTATTGTTTTTTCTATTGAAGAAATATCATGTTTGTTAGTTATTTTACGTTTCAAAGGAAATGGAATAAATAGAAGAATCGTAATTCCAATTAAAAGAAATAATATATAATTTATTTGTTTATACATAATTTAATGTATTGCATTTGAAATAATAGAAAATTTCTTTGTTCATACATAATTTAATGTAAAGATAAACTGAAGGGATGTTGATTATGTAATATACTTATATATGTTATTATATTTAATTTAATATTATAATTTTAGCAATCTTTGCTCTTGGTAAAGGTTATAATTCCAAGACTATATAGAATCAAGATTCTCATGTTACGTCTTATATGTGATCTCGATATATAATAGGGGTATACAGGCAGTCCTCCTATCATAGATCATTTTATTTTATTTTTAAAAGATTATGAAAAGGAATGAAACTCGAGACTTTAACATTAGGTTCTATAATTACTTGAACAATTTTTATCTATCTACTATGTCTCCATCACGTTGATGCAAAGTTTACATTGTCAATAAAACGTGTTTGGATGCAATGGAAACCTCACATCATCTTCACTGAAGAATACTCGAGCTCACGACATTTTATCACTAATTATTGCATATGCTTTCTATCAAATGCTGAGCCCTTATATGATATGCAAATTTATATCATAGATTAAGGTCTTAATCATGAATTTAATATATATATATATATATATATATATATATATATATATATATATATATAACCATTATAGTCGCTTTTTCTAAGATAAACTTTGATTTTAAATATGTGCATTTTATCTCTGCATGTCGAGCACTCAAATTGTGGTTCTCACCCATCCATGTGATCGATTCATAATTGGATGGCTTAGATGATTCTACGCAATGAAACGATATTGATGGCTCGATGTAACAAGCCATTTGGATTGACTACCATATTGGACATGCCATTCGACATTGCATGTTCTTCGCAGGACAAAATTTCTCCGGCTTTAAACTAGGGTTTAAGCTCCACAACTATGCTTCTCTATTTATCGATGGTGATTTGTTTCCACATTGAGTTGGTTTTATCGACAATATTTCAAGTTGCGAGCGACACACAATTTCATAGTCTTTTTTATGAACTTACTATTGAAGGTTTACCACATTTGATCTTGAAAACTTTGTGCTACAGTCATCATGATGACTTTGTCATCAAGCGTTTACTAGTTTGAACTTGGAAATTTTTTATTTGTCATCGGATGCGTGGAAAAATGACTTGAGTAATGGTTTTGGTTTCATTGCGGGTCCTTCCAATATCAAATCTAGATATTGGTGGAGAATTTTCGTCAAAATCAATTTCATGTTGTTATGTAAAACTATTTATAATTTGTCTTTCCCTATATCTTTCAACTTACCCTTTTCTCATTAAATTTAACACTATAAACCCACCTCACATATATACTTTCCTTATATGCTTCTAAATATACACAATAAACCCACCACACATATATACTTTCTTTATGTGCTAGTAAATCCACTAGGTCCCATGTATTATTATTTTTAATGGAACTATCTCCATATTCATGGATTTGACCAATTTCACTTCTCTAACAACTTATTCAAGGCATGTTGGTTGACATCTAAACAATGAAATTTTCCAAATTTTATCCAGTGGTTCATAAATTTCTCATAGCCTTCTACTCTTTCTAGTGCTATAATAATTATTTGACTAAAGTGAGGAGTAGATTGAGTTTCTTACCATAGTGACTTTCCTTAAACCTGAATTATTTGAGTCCTTGTTAGAGACCCTTGAATAGGCCAATGATCATAGGCACCATGTTGTGTTATTTTTTTAGTTTTCTTTCCTAAACCAAATTATCCATAAGGGATTACAAATCCAATATTTTGAGTTTACCCTACTCTTCCATCCAAAGTTTTAGCTTATTTTAAATCTAGATATTTGCTAATTATACTCTTCTCTGTAAGTAGATCATGTAGTTGTATGCTTTGAACTAATTATTGTGTTATGTGAAAATACACCTTTCACTTCTATCATTGATTTTTCTTCTTACCAATTTAGGTAGGTGAGCATATTTTTCATATCTAAACACCCTAAAATTGAAACAGTCCACTTCAGAACACACCAAGCCTCTTGTGGTATTTTGTTTTTGACATGCTTTATGGGAGACCTATTTAAAATGTGTGTAGTATAAGAAATTTTTTAAACCCAAAACTCATTGGATAATTGTTTTTCTATCAGAAAAGTTTTATCCATATTCATAATTGTTCTATTCTTCCTTTTTACTATGTTGTTTTATTGTGGTGTGTATCTAACTATGAATTTTCTCTTGATTCCATGATGTTTAAAATATGACATAAATTCTTTGGATCTATATAATCCTTCTCAATTAGATCTCAAAATTTTAATATATTTACCACATTGTGTTTCAAGATGTTAGCCAAGGAAAATTTTAGTGGTTAATATTTGCAAGTGGGATAAATTGTGATGTTTTTTCTAAAAAAAAGGCTCCCTAATTTCCATAATTTATAAAAAAAGATTCACCCAATTCTATAGTATAAAATTGTAAAAATTTTACGTCAAAAATTGTCAAATTTTTTCAAAGACTATATAAGATCATTAGAAGAATATTCTTACAAAAATGTCACTGAAAATTTTATGGTTTGCATGTTAGGGCTAGTAATATTAAACAAGATTTATAAACTTTGAAATAAATTTCTATGCTTAAAACTTTCCCTCATGTTGACTATTGTTGATCATTTTAACCACAACCAACCATAGTCAACATAGGTGACATGTGTTAGTGTATATATTGATGTATAGTTAGTATTTTATCAATGTATATAAAACCTTGTAAACCTATGTCAACATAGTAAACCTATGTCATCTTTTTTAACCTAGGTCAACATAGTTGATTGTGGTTTACTAATGTGGTTCTCACATTATGACATTGTTTTTTGTTCGTCACATTGGAATGCCATTTCCTAATTGTCAAAATACAACAATGTTACTTGTTCATCACATTACAACATCATTGTTTTTTTGAATTTTGATATTATTTTTTTTTCATCACATTACAATTTTGTTTTTTTGTTTGTCACATTGTCACATTGTTTGTTATCCATCACATTATTACAGTCTTTTTCAATTTTCACACTAGGAAAAATATTGAAGTTAATTCCCATGGTGACTATGGGTTTTGATGGCACCCAAGTGGACTATGATTAACATTGATGCTAATGTTGACTATACTAGATCATTTTATGCATAGCCAATCACATTACCTATCTATACCTAATTTATTATGGTTGACCATTATTGAATATTGTTTATTACGCTTGAATTGGGTCAACATAGTAAACCGAGTTCAAATTAACACAAAGTTTACTATTTATGAAATTCCTATTAGGAGCCAAGATAATAATGAGAGGTGGTGGGAATCAGTATTATATAATTTTTAACAATTATTTAACCCATCAAACATATTCGATCAAACAATGATGCACTATTCACATAGGATATTGAACACATGATCTTTTTGTGGAAATCCATAGAGGAGGAAACCACAAATATTCTTTTAATTGTAATGTAAATGCAAGTGAAAAAATAAATTTATGTAATATTTTGTAGGAACCAACCTATGGGAGCCAAAAACCCCCCATTTATTTTCATGAACCCAATTATTGGAAGCAACAACTCCCACTATTTCCAACTACCAACCAACTAGATACACTGACCATTTTTTCTTTGAAAGCACCTTCTTGATGGAAGCACCAACTCCCATTGTTTATAGGCACCAACTTGTTGCAAGAAACAATCCCTTAACAATTATAGGCACCAACCTAAGGGAGAATCTATCCCCTTAATATGGAAGCGCCTACTTCATCACCTATTAGATTCATTTTCATTATTTTTCAAGATTAAATCCACTGGAGGCACCAACATCCTTTCTTTACAAGCACCAATTTGAAGGAGACGTTAATCCTTGATATACAATAACCAATATTCTTTTCCTATTAGATCCCTCTTTCACCACATTTTCAAACCTAGATCCAATGGCTCTTCATTCAAATATCGCACAAGAAGAACTATTTAACCTTATATCTTCATTCTCTCCCTCATCACTTTGTACAACAAACTAGGCTCCATTTTAGATATGCATTCAAATATGTTCTACTCTTTGTATCTAACCAATATGCTAATTCACAATGTTCAATATCTCTCTCACTATCCTTTTTTATACAACGTCATTTATTATTTTTTATTTCTTTGCTACAATTTAGCTTGATTCTTTAGTTCTCTAATCCAATTGATATTTCATTAGATATTTGAAGCTATTTTTCATATATAATCAACATCTCCTTAGTTCTTGTCCGAATTTGACCTCAAAATTTGTATTTTTTCTTATATTCTCTTCATCGCCTCTCCCTTGGGATTGATATGATATCAACATTCTACCCTCTTAGTATTTATTATACATACATCTTCAAACACAACCTTAGATCTCTACACTATGATTTCAACCTTGGCACTAAGATCTATGGAAATTGGTATACAACATCTCCATAATGCCTTGACAACACTACTCTTTGCATATTCTCCCCCAAATCTATTTGATTTTCTACTTAAATCTATTTCATTACAATAGAAATGCCCCCTCTTGTCATACATATTTATTTCTTATTTTTCTTCACGAAATATAGCCCACCAACTTATTTGAAGTAGTATTTATTTTATTATATAAAGAACAATAATGAATCATCCTATGCATAATCTATTACATGTCAATTTTCATGAGATCACACCTTTTCGCATTGTTTTTCTTTTGTTTTATAAAGGAATAGGTCTACATATCAAGTCTAGTTATGTGCTAATTAATTTTTACCAACTTTAATAAATTTGGCACTTGAAACACCAAATTTCATGTTCTCATAGCTGGCCTAAGTTCTTAATGCCTAGCCCCACAAAAACTTTCCTGATACTGAAATATTTAATCACTATCTCATATCATAGAGGATCGAGGTGCCTTTCAACACTAATGTACCAGAGTTTGAGACTGAAGTACCAAGATTATAATCTCCTTGGGTTCTTATTACTAACAGCTTTTTGATCAATATTTGTGACCACAGTCATTTAACAATGGATGTTGAATATCAAATGTTTGAATGAGCTTCAATTTTTATGTGTGAAAGTCCAAGATCGAGGTCTTGATGACTGGTATATCCTTAGGTTCTTACTTCCAAGACCATTATGATTAACAATTGTGATGTTATTCTCTACCTTTTTATTTTTTTGCTATTGATGATACCTTCCAACACTCTTAAAATACAAATGTTCTGAGAATAAAGTCACAAGACAATAAAATCATGGGTGCCACTTTCTATGCTCTTCGTGACAGGGGGTTTTGACCATCACCTTGATTTTTTTAGATCTTAGGATATTGAGAAATCCATCCATACTCCAAATGAAAAATTTTGAGAGAAAAGTCCTTAGAAGTGGTTGGCTATCATAACACCTGTCACCATGTATAACACTTCATCTACCGCTACAACTAAGAACCTACAACTTATCCACCTACTCATGTCTATCTTCCATGTGTCGATTGCCAACTATCGATTTGGACCATCAAAAGTGTTGAAATCACCTACCACATGTCACCTTAATGTTTCTCCACATCATTTGTTTTCCATTTATGCTCCATTGTGGCATCCATATCAATGCCATATTTAAACCTTGTAAAACGTCCCACCGACCTACCATGTCTATAAACCACCACTTCACCAACTTTCACTCTATTGTCTGAAAACATAAACCTTAATTGATGGTTCGATAAATTAATAGGTTCTTATCACTAGGCTCCTTGTCACCAAGCACTATGACACACAATTTTCCAATTCACTTCCCATTGGCCATCACTGCTCCTTACTAAGCTCATGATTTAGGGTTTTGGTGTTGATACAATGAGGGGTTTGTATGCCACATTTTTGGATCTTATATCTTGAGTTGTAAGCTTTTCTAGATGATGCTGCAATATTTATTTTTTCCTCCATAGTCAAATGGCCTACGTGCTCTTAACTTATTGATTAAAAAGAACTATGAGCTATGGTGAAACTTTTAATATGCTACACCACTTCAAACCCAATTTTATTCTATTTCCTTGGGAGTTAGATGATATTTCATATATCATTGGAAATTTATTTCAAAATTTTAGACAAATGTACACTTTTCATTCTCATTTGGATCTACGAACTAATGAATAAATCACTTCAAATATGTTATGTGTCACTCCATTCATGAAATTAAGCAAGACAACTTACACTCGACACTGCAACAATGAAATTAATAACAACACACATCTAACATTGCAGAAATGACATCAATGATAATGTATTAAAAAATATTGCCCTAAACTTGACATCAATTATTGCACCTAACGTCAATTACAACACATACTCGAAAATATGCCAATGCACTCAACAATCTCCCCTTTTGGAATCAAGGGAAACACAACCAAATATTACTTTTTAATGATGGCTCTAGGCATGAATTCCACTAACAATATACTCATTTTCCATATCCATTTCTTCTCACTCTCCATCTTCAATGTCAAATTCATTGACTCACATTTCTTCTCCAATGTTTCCTCACTCTCCCCCTTTGACATTAGTGGAAAAGGGTTCTTGCTGCACAACTGCATTGTCTAATCACTATCACCCTTGCTACCTATTATATAAATATTGATGTGAAATCCTCTACACTCACACCAATATAGTACTACAACGATTGTTGGTCTAAAAAAAATCTCTCCCCTCAGATATCAATTAACTAAGTTTCATGTATACTACTATACAATTGAACTAATGCACACTAATGGCTATTATAAGGGTCAAATTATCCTGCTACTTTAGAAAAATAGGTTATTGATTATAATTACTACTAAACCTAATTATTTCATCCACTTATACAAATGAAATGAGACAAAACATATAATATTTGCAAAATTTTCATTTCATGTTCTTCTTTAGGAGTTAGCTCCCCCAAAACACATGTTATTGTTGATCTTGTAGCTCACCCTGAACACATGCTATTTTTGATCTTATAGTTCCCCCTAAGCTTATTATATTTTCCTCTCTTTGACCTCTTCACATACAACTATTCATAACAAAATTGAACATATTCCTCCTTTCATTTTTCCTATTTGATATTCCTATGGAAGTTTCTTTATTTCACTTCACTTCATATTTCTTTCTCGCTAATTGAACTTCACTTTCTATTGCTAATACACATGAAATGGTATTTTCAGCTCATCATTATTCTCTTGCAATTCACCATCAATTTTTTTTTTCTTCTTGATATGACTTGATGTAACGTACACCTCCCCTGACATCTACCTACCTTCACAAACTTCGTCGGGGTAAAAATGAGATGAGTGGAAATGAAATTCCTAAGTGACCTTGAGGAAATGGAGTCAACAAAAAAACCCTAATGACTTTCCTTACGTGCCACAGGGCGATCCAAGAGTGACCCAACCCCTCCAGGTGTTCATCCCCTAATCCTACTTATCTTTTCCATGAGTTTTACCCCCAGTCACTCCCTTTCCAAGGTAATTTCATGTGTGTAGACTCAAGATATAACTGTATGGGCTGAAGAAATCACCTTGTGCTTAGTACACCATGATCGACAACTATTTCACCAGGTTTGGCTTCACAAAGAGTTAAGTGGATGCGAATCTATACTATATTGTTGTTTATGAGAAGATTTTGATTATTTTACTTTATGTAGATGATTTGATACTGAAAGGTGATGAGCATTTCATAACTTCTTGAAAAGAGGATCTTGCAAGAGAATTTGAGATGGAGGACACGGGGCTCTTGCATTATTTCCTTGGTTTGGAAATATGGCAAAGAGATGGGAAGTTATTTGTATCAAAAGGGAAGTATGCCAAGGAGTTTCTTAGGAAGTTCAACATGGAGGGTAGCAAACCTATGGAGACACCTCTTGCAGGAAACTAGTGGAAGGAGGATGCTACTTTAGGCGAGGTAGTGGATGCTACTGTTTAGAGGTAGCTTGTGGGTTCACTTATGTATTTGGTGGACACAGGACCAGACATATGCTACGTAGTTAACTAACTTAGTAAATCTATGTTTAAGCCAACCAAGATCATTTGGAAGGCGGGGAAGCATGTTTTGAGATATATTAGGGGCACCACAAAGTATGGATAATAGTACATAGAAACAAAGGAAGTAAAGCTTCAAGGATTCAGTGATGCGGATTGGGCAGGAAGTCCATCAAATAGGAAGAGCACAACAGGGGGCCTCTTCAACATAGGATCAAGACCAACTTCTTGATATAGTACGAAACATAGATCAGTTGCACTCACTTCAAAAAAGTCAGAGTACATCGCATCTAGTTAGGCTTCATGCGAGGCCATCTCGATGAGGAAGATAATTAATTGGTTTGTTTGGTCATCAGATGGATCCGACGATGATACATTGTGATAACCAGAGTTTCATAAAACTCTTAGTTACTCTCGTATTCCATGAGAGGTGCAAACATATTGATATTTGGTATGACCATCTCAGATATTGTATTCAAAGGAAGATTGTGTTGTTTCAGTACATTCCCACGGAGGATAAGGATGTAAAAATCTTGATGAAGGCGCTGGAAAAGAGAAAATTTGAATACCACATAAGCAAGATTAGGGTAGCTGATAATCCATTTATTGTTGAGAGGGAGTGTTGAAATCCAAAAACAAAATGCACCCAAATACTACTATGGAATTTCAATCAAACATTTGGGAGAAATTAAGTTACACATTAATGTTAAATGTGGGTGTCTAATTTATTTTTTCCTTAAATAAATTGCACAATAAATTGTAATTTCATCTCAAAATAACTCGTATCACTTAACTAAGTCATGATGAATGAGTTAGCTAAAGAAATTTGAGTTCAGGCTCTAAGATGAGTCATATATAGTTATCCTAATATTTTTGGTGTCCAGTTGTAGTTGTAGCACTAGTGTGGTGTGAGTGTAATCAGTTAACTCAAATTAATTGAGTAAAATTCAGTTTAACTATTTCTTAATGAGTGATGAAATAGTGAGAGGTCCAGTGAACTTGATCATATTTAATTCAAAAGTAGTGGTCAATCAGATAACTGATGATTTGCTATTAATAGTTGCATGCATGTAAATTCTAATGAAGACCTAGTTGAGAAAAAGGTTAAAGGGAACATAAATATCATTTGTATTATTAGAAAATTTCCCAGAGGTAATTATAAAGTCATGAGAGGGCCATGATGGATTGCACCATCAAGGAAGGCTTAATTTTCTAATTATTTGGGGTTACTTCCATTGGAATTGTGTGAGCAAGGCAAGTTGAAGGAAGACAAGGAATTGGCTATTTTTTTATCCAAATTTTCATACATCAGTGTGAGAGAATTGGTAGAGTGTGGGAGAGTCTTGTGAACAAGAATTCCTTATATTTTTTCATGAATCCTTGATTTATACAATATATGATAGCAGGGTTTTGAGCAGTTGCTTTCCTCAAGCATATCATGTGTTGTGTGATTGATTTAATTATTTCTCTAACTTTCATGTGATTGAGCGATCATGCTTTATATTCCACAAATATTTTATAAGGATTAAATATCTTGTTTTAGTACATCATAAGATCATATTGAATCCATTGGTATAATTCCTACAATCCCGTTCAAGTTTCTTACTCGTTTCTATGTTGGTAATGCTAGTATATCCCTTGATAGTTATGGGGGCTCAATGCAGATATCCCATAAGAAATTTTGTCTTGCAAATATAGGGAATATTTCTACTGAAAATCAATCTTCAAGTGTTTGTTATAGCCCTTCCAAAACATATGACCTATAAACACAATAAGAAGGTGAAACAAAGACAAGTAATCGAAAGGATAGTAAAGGAGAGTAAGAAAAAAAAGAAGAGGGACTTTAACTATAGGATATAAGGGAGGAATTTTGCACATAATGCTTTCATTGATGAAAAAAATTGTTATTGATGTTAAAGGGGATGACTGAGAAAAAATATATATCATTCATGGTTCAAACGAGGTAGTATGACCTTTGGATATCTTGGTTATCCTCATCAGATGAAGTAAAAGGAAGTTTGATCTATTAATGATCTATAAATAGCATGGTTGCATATTTCTCACCTTTACCTTTCCAATGGCATATCCAAATCTGAAAAATTCCTCCTGAATGAGAAGTTATGGCCAGTGGAAGATCAACATCTATTTAGGGCCCAAAACTATAGAGAAAAATTCCACAAACATTAATTCATTAAACATTTCATGAGTTTAAGAGTATTCATGATGGATGATGTACAAAGTAGGAATATGTTTAAGAAAGTTAACATTTGTGCACATTTCATGTATCAAATGGTGGATACATTCCAACATGTGCAACACTTAATTAGGAGTGACCCAACACCATTTGACTATATAATGGAGAATGATTCACAATATTCCACATGACACTAATTGGTTTAAAATATACGATGATTCAATTGACTGATGTGGCATTTTGATGTTGTGACACATGGAATGTCCATATGGAAACTTTCAGAGGGTCAATCATCCAGAATAAGGTGACACATCACACCCCTCATGCGATGTCACATGGCGTGATGGAATAACGTTTATATCATCTTGAGGAGGATCAGTGCACTTAGAAAATCAATCACATCACAATCATTTAGTACCTTGAAACTAGGCCGAAAGGGCCATGGGAAAAAGGTTAATAACTCGGTCACATACACGGTTATATGGTACCTTAGGGTAAGGCCCAAAGGATCATGGAGAAAATATTAAGCTCTCAGTTACATGCGTGTTCATATAAGAGCATAGGGGCAAGGCCAGAATAGCCATGCCACAAAGAATGAGGTAATGATTACATGGTCGGGCATATGGTAGTCTGGGGGATTGATCCCTAAGGTCCATTCCACAAATAGTAAAAAATTTGATACACACCGGTCATTTATATGTAAGATATTTGTGTAATTATCACGTCAAATGATTGATTGAATATTATAAAATGTAATTTCTCCAATTTTCGAGTTCTATCCATACAAATCGATTATATTTTTTGTTGTTAAGCTATACCTAGTGGTAAGGATTGGTCTATGGAAGTTGTGGTTCTAGAGAACTCATGATAATGGTATATGGAATTCATAGAACCAAAAGTGCTAGAGGTAGTGGCCTGTGCAAGACATAGCTCCATTAGAGCTCCTAAAAGTGGCATTTTTGTGATTGACTTAGATCGATGAGATCTCATTACAGTGGATTTTTTGTGAATGAAATAGCTCTGGAGAGCTCATGATAGTGATCTATGGAATTCATAACTCTATAAGATCACGTGGTAGTGGTTTGTGCAAGAAATAGCTCCTAGAGAGCTCATTGTAGTTGTTTGTAGAATATGTAGCTTCGAGAGCCATGGTGGTTGCCTACAAAAGTTGTAGAGCTTATGATGACGGTATATAGTAACTTTGGTAGCTAGAAGAAATTGTCTATCCATATCATGGCTTAAATATTATAGTATTAATGGTCTATTCATGTAAGTTGAGAGTGAAAACCAACTTCTCTAAGAATTAGTTGGAGTAAGTGTTGGATATTTGAGAAAATAGTGGATATCAGCTCGCAAAAATCGATTGAATTATTGATCAAAGGAGTGAGTCCCAAGCAAGAAAATTAGTGAGCGAGTGGCATTTCTATGTTCGATGAAGTCACATGAAGTATTGAACAAATGAACGAATCCCATTAGGGTAAACATTTGCTAAAATCTCATGAGCTAGTTTAGTGTCCGTGTTATGATGAGAGCTCCTTGATCCAATATAACATTTAATTAGATAAATGAGTCCTCACCGAGGAGATATGTGAACCGCTGTTTTTTATCAGTTTGTCAAAACTCTTGCTAGTGTTCGGTTGGAGGATTATTCCTTGTCAGCATGAAATACTAGTGAATTCGAGTTATATTGTTGGTTGTGGACCAATGACAAGATCGATTCTCAACTTCTTTGAAGTCTATTAAAATAATAACAAATATTAAATCACAAGGATTGTGTTACAAGTTTCATTGTGTAGCTCGATTGGTAGGAGTTTCATGTTGTACACTTGAAGTCATGGGTTAAACTTCTGATAGTTTTCAAGTCAAATTGATACTTTATTATTTTATATACTTTCCATTTTCTGACACTGTTAGCTAGCCATAAAAGAGAATTTCGGGAAAGCCATTGTTGGAATTTTGGCTTTCAGTAGAACATACCTGAAAAGGTGAATTTTGTAGAGCCCTTAATATAATATATGGTTTTGAATGGTTTTTGCGGGTTTTTTCGACTCATTATTAGTCTAAATTGGATTTGATAAGAAGCATGGTGATTAGGGTTCAAAGGAGGATATTTATAAAGGCATGAAAGGCCTTGTTAACGTATTTTCTTGTGACCAAAATCTTTATTATGTGATTTGGGACCTTGAGAGTAGGTTGCAGTTGGTTTTGGGTATTTGGTAGAAAGGGGTTTGAAGATGAAGCTTATGGGACCAGATTGATGATTAGTTTTAAGTAGAGTTTTGAAAGGTTATGACAAGGTATTGGCAGTAGTATGAGAATAAAAGGTTATTTAATTTAAATATTTGTATTTCTTGAAGAGCACATGAATCCAATGTGAAATATTTCAAAAATAGTTCCACAAGAATATGAGGAGGGAGTTGTGTGCATCCCACTCATATTGGACCCCCAATAAGGTTTTAGCCTATAGTAATTCAGGTTTTGATGATCGCCAAGGTCAGTGCCTCCATTAGGCTAGAGCCTAGAGAAATTCATACCTTTCTCATCATCAAGGTTTGTGCCTTAATTAGGTTGTAGCTTAATAGGTCCCTATATTACTAGTGTAGCTCCTTATTGTTGTTAGTGTAGCGCCCTTATTTTTATTGTTGTACCCTTGTAGCCCTTGTATTTTTATTATTGTGCCACATAAAAGCCACTATTTGTATTTTTGTGACCTTACATTATTATTGTTAGGTCGAATAGTATTAAGTTGTGACCCAATGGAATACTATATATAGAAATGAGGTTTTTTTATTTCTATCATCCAAGAATTTTTCAATTCTGTAATGTAAAGGAGGTTTCCCCCTCTAAATGGCTGATTTATAAGGCATTAATCTCTCTTTTATTCTATTTTGGGAGCTGGTTCCATAATATTTGGTATGAAAGATTTTGATTTTTGGGTTTCGCTGCTTCAAACAGGTCATCCTCTAAATTTTTCTATAACATTTTTTCTACGAAGGTTCAGAAACCGAGAAAAAACCATTTTCCAAGAAATCCCAGGTAACATCGTGTAAAAAATTAAGATCTTGGTTTGCAATATTTTATGAAATATGGTCTATCGAAATTAGGGTTTTTTCAAGCTCCCAAATTTTATCTCAAAGAGGTGACCTTGGGAAAATCGTCATAATTCTCTCTTTCAGCATTAGGTTGGATTTTTGTGAAAAGTGGCCGACATTACATGGACTATAGTCTATTGTGTATAAATTTTAGAGATGAAGGAGAAAATAATTAAACATGGCATGTTTTACAAGTTCCCTCTACTGAACCAATCCATAATTAGGTCATTGTGGGATATTTTTCATAACTTTTCCTTGAAGAATCTAGATCAGGCTAGACTTGTTGCACTGGAAATAATATCGAGAGGGCTTATGAAGTACTGAAAATGAAATATCGGGGATCCGAAATCAGATAGATACATCATTTTCAATATCAAGCTCCTCAAAAGAAAGAAAAAGGTGTGTATTTATTTTTCAAATTGAATAATTCTTGTTTGAAAAATCAATTTGAAGTGATTCGAAGGGCATAATGAAGCATAGATATCAGTATTCAGTTTTAAAAATCCCTTTAAAAATAATTGACCACCCATTAAGCCCTAATAAAGCTCTACTATGACTCATTAAGAGGAAGAAGTGCAACATCGTAGATCAAAATTACAAGAACAAGTGTAATAAATTTCGCTATCGTAAAGAGCAAGAAAAAATGAAATGGAAGTTTTGAAGAAAGGTGTTGAAGCTAAGATGGATGCTTTGAAGAAAGGCACAGAAGCTAAGATGGATGGCTTGAAGAATGGCATGGAATCTAATATTGATGACATGGAAGAAAAAATTAAAGACAACATCAAAGAGATTAAGAATGATCTAAAGACACACATGGAATGTTTGAAGGAAGGTTTGACAAAGTTGATACAAGAAATGATTCCTAACAGTGAAAACATAGTAGAGGAAACTCGTGATGAGAAAAAACTAAATGTTAATCTTGATTTAATAAACTTTAATGTTGGGTTGAAGACCGACCATATTCAAAAGATCCATATGAGGAATTTTGATCGCAAGGATCTCGTAACATGGATACTACAAATGGAGCCATATTTTGATCTCAATAATTTTCAATATGCATGAAAGGTACGCATTGCTGCTTTATATTTAGAAAAAAATAAATTTTTATGTTATCGATGGCTTTGTTCCTGTAAAATAAATTTCACTTGGTCAATTTTTACAGAGGAAATCATAGCACATTAGGAGGATACAAAGAGCAACACCTTATTTATCCAACTGATAAATATCAAACAAAAGGGTTCAATGGTTCAGAATGTTGAGGACTTCCAAAATTTTAATATAAGGGTAAATGATACTCCAGAGGAGCATAGGATTGATGTATTCATAGGGAAATTAAAGGATAACATCCAACACAAGGTTCGACTTTCGAAACCTGATTCATTGGAGAATGAATTCAGGTTGGCAGGAAAAATTGAATGTAAAATTATGGCGGCAAGGAAGCCTACCACTCACATATATAAATATGGAAGTGTTGCTACTCCTATAGCTCCAAAACCTACAAGGTTGACACGAAAAAAATTGTGAGAAAAAAAGAGAAAAAGCGTTTTGCTATAGGTGTGATAGAAAATACACTAGAGGTCATAAGTGTGCTAAGAAGAATTTGTTTTTACATAGATTGTGAAGAGGAGGAAGAAAATGAACAAGAAACATCAAAAGAAGAAGACATACACCATGAACCAACCCTAGAGAAAGATGAAATGAGTCTGACCATATCTCGTAATGTATTTCCAGGAATTACCACTGAAAATCTCAAGATAGAAGGACATATCAATAAGAAAAAGGTAATAGTATTGATTGATTCGGGTAGTACCCATAATTTTATTCATTGTAAGGTAGCCAAGGAATTTAATTTCTTCCTATACCCAGCACTAGAGTGTCAAGTGATGGTTGCAAATGAAGGAATTATAAATTTCTCTGCAAAATTCCATAATATCAAGCTAGCTATGGGGGGAATATATTAAATAGTCCAATGCTTTCCATTCCATTGGGACATGTTGATGTTGTACTAGGAGCACAATGGTTACAATATTTGGGGATGATAGCTTTTAATTTTCAAGAACTTTTCTTGAAATTGTTTTTGGAAGGAAATGAAGTTGAATTACGGGGTATCGCAGGGAATCCGGGAAAGATAATAACCTCTAATGTTATGAAAATACTTTTGAAGAAAAAAAAAACATGGCGTAATCTCACAATTATGATTACTAGAAGTTCCAACATCGAAATCATCTATTTTTCCATATCTCCAAAAAGTCTTGGATAAAATTTCCAAGGTTTTTGAAACTCCCAAAGGAATCCCACCTATTCGTGATCATTATCATGATATTCATTTGATTCCAGGAAGTGTTCCTCCAAACATCAGCCCTTACAGATATCCTTATGTTCAAAAGAGTGAAATTGAATGTATGATTGCACAAAATGTTAGAGGCTAGTATAATTCAACCTAGCCAAATTTCTTTCTCTACTCCAATAGCATTAGTTCACAACAAGGATGGATCATGGTGCATGTGTCCAGATTATAGGGAGCTCAATAAGCTCACTATTAAATATCAATTTCCCATTCCTGTGATTGATCAATTATTAGATGAATTACATGGAGCAATTTATTTTACCAAGTTAGATCTTTGTTCAAGATATCATCAAATTAGAATGGATACTGAAGATATTCTGAAATCAACATTTTGAACTCATCAGGGTAACTATAAATTTTTGGTCATGCCTTTTGGCCTTACAATTGCACCTTCTACATTTCAATGGTTCATGAATTCCATTTTCAAACCCTTCCTTAGAAATTTTTTGTTATTATTTTTTGAAGATATACTAATCTACAAAAGGTCTTGGAAGGATAATTTTCAACATGTTGAGAGGGTGCTCAAACTATTAGAGGAGAAAACATTATATGTAAAAACCTCCAAATTTTTCTTTGGAGTACAAGAGGTGGAATATCTAGGTCATATTGTATATCAGGAGGGTGTTAAGGTAGACCCTAACAAGATTAAAGTCATTAAGGAATGGAATGTCCCCACAACCATAAATCAGTTGTGAGGATTTTTCAGGTTAACATGGTATTATCATCATTTTGTTAAGATATATGGGATAATATCAACACCTCTAACAACATTAGTGAAGAAACATGCATTTTCATGGACTCCTGAAGAAACTAAGGCCTTTGAACCTCTTAAAGAGGAAATGTACGTAGCACCAGTCTTAACTACGCCAGACTTCACAAAAACATTTATTGTGGAGTGTGATGCCTCAATAAATGGAATTGGTGCCGTTTTGATGAAAAAAGGAAAACCAATTGCTTTTGAAAGTCATCCAATCAAAGGAAAGTATTTACAAAAAGAAAATTATGAGAAGGAAATGTTGGCAATACTACATGAACTAAATAAATGGTGACCTTAGATAATGGGAAGACACTTCAAGGTAATAAATGATAATGATAGTATTAAATACTTTTTGGAACAAATATTATCTTCAAAAGAGTAGCAAAAATGGGTCACACAGATGTTGGGTTATGAATTTGAAATCATATACAAAAAATGGAAGCTAAATGTTGTTGTAGATGCACTCTCAAGAAATGATGAAGAGGTGGAAGCATTGCTTTGTTCCATTTCTCTTATCCAACCAAATTGGATAACTAGAGCAAGGATGAATGGAAGAATGACGAAGAGGTGCAGACACTCATTCAAAAGTTGCAGCAAGATCCTAGTACATTTGGTACATTTAGTTGTTAAAATTATTCCTTATGGTACAAATATCACTTATATCATTGTAATAATTACCAACTAAAATAAAGACTCTTTTGGAATTTCACACCTCTCCCTTAGGAGGACACTCAAGATTTTAAAAAATTTACCATAGGGTGAAAAAATGTCTTTTTTGTGATGGCCTTAAATTTGATATTCAGAAGTTTGTGGTAGAATCTTTGGTTTTCCAGCAAAGTAAAGTTGAGACAATGAAGACCTCGGGTCTTCTACAACCTTTATCCATTCCAAGTAAATGTTGGGAATATTTTTCACTGGATTTTATCACAGGTTTACCTAAGCCTGAAGGAAAGAGTGTCATCATGGTGGTAGTTCATAGACTTACCAAGTATTCACACTTTTGTGCATTATCTCATCCATTTAAGGCAAGTACAGTTTCTACTGCATTTATGGAAACAATTCAAAAGCTACATGGAAACCCAAAGATTATTGTAAGTGACAAAGATCCCATTTTTACTAGAAATTTTTGGATGAAATTATTTTCTTTTTTGGGTACTCAACTAGCTCATAGCTCATCTTATCATCCTCAATCTGACGAGAAAAATGAGATAGTGAAAAAAATGTTTGTAAGGATATCTTCATTTTTTTGTATATGATAAACAAACACAAAGGGTCAAGTGGTTACCTCTACCTGAATGGTGGCATAATACTTCAATATTGCAGCAAAAATCACCCCATTTATGGCACTTTATGGATATCATCCAACATCCATCACATAATCTTTAAGAGAAAATTCTAAGGTTCAAGTAGTCGAAGATCACATCGAGCATCAACAACAAGTTCTGCAACTCTTAAAGGATAACCTAAATTTGGCACAAAATCGAATGAAACAAAGGCAAATGAACATCACAGTGAGAGAAGTTTTGATGTAGGAGACCAGGTATTCTTACAGCTACAACCATATAAAGAAATGTCCCTCAAGCAAGCTAATAAAGATAATAAATTATCGCCAAAGTACTATGGTCCTTAGAAGGTGTTGCAAAATATTGGTACTATGGAATACAAATTGGAGCTTCCTGCTTCTTCTCGAGTGCACCTATTTTTCCATGTTTCATGCTTAAAGAAGGTTATAGGTGAAAAAATTCCAGTGCAAACAATATTTTCAGAGCTTGACGAGGAAGGACAAATCATATTGGAACCTGAAGCAGGCACGGAAAAAAAAAACTCGACAATTACGAAATCAATCAATTTCAGAGTATTTCATGAAGTGGAAGAACTTACCCACTGAATATTCCACATGGGAGGATAAGAATTTTATACAGAAGCATCCAGAGTTACTCAATCATTGAGGAATTTGTTTTTTTTTGAATGAGAGGGGCATGTTAGGTCCCTATATTAGTAGTGTAGTCCCTTATTGTTCTTAGTGTAGCCCCTTATTGCGATTGTTTTACCCCTGTAGCCCTCATATTGTTATTATTGTGCCCCATAGAAGCCATTATTGTTATTTTTTTTCCCTTACATTATTATTGTTAGGTAGAATAGGATTATATTGTGACCCCATGGACTCCTATATATTGAAAGGAGGTTTTGTCATTTGTATCATCCAGTAATTGTTCATTTATGTAATGTACAGGAGGTTTCCCCCTCGAAGTGGCTAATTTTGAATGTGTTTATCTATCTTTTCTTCTATTTTGGGAGTTAGTTTCATAACATAGCCTACATTGAGTTGTTCATTGCACACCTTCAAAGTTTATGCCTTAATCAGGTTGCTTCCTACCATACGTAGAAACTTACATATTTTTGGGGTTGAAAAGTTGGTTCATGTCAATATATGTAATGAATTGAAGAAGAATGACAAAAAGAATATTTGGTTTTCTTCTATATGGTTTTATGTAAAATGTTCTGTCATCTTGTGTTGATATGATGGCTTATTGATGTCATGATAATTCTATGTTTCATTGTTCTATTTATTGATATGTTGCAAATTATTATGGTTCATTGCTATAAAACTATTTATTAATGAAAATTTCTGAAGTTGTAAAGTTTCTCTCACATTGATTCAACCTTCTCCTCTCAATGTGATATTTGGTCCAAAAAATACCTGAATTTGTAAATATTCCTACTATATTTACCAATGTGTAGAATTTGATTCTATGCAAGGGGTTAGAAACAACTATTTTCTACTAGTTGTTACTTTTCCAACATAAAGGAATGGATTCCATTAACCCTATTACTTACTAATTGCATAATTATATGTATTAATCATATATATGAAATCACTAACACTATAATTAAAAACATAAATGAGGAAACTACCAAAGGTGATAATTCATGCAACAGATGGAAACATTGAGAAGTAGATTTATGACAAGCGGGTTCCCGTAGAAAGAGCCTATGGATTACGAGAAAATTTTTCATCCAGTAATTAGATGGTGAATTTACTAGGCTTCAGCATAGACTCATCAAGATTAATTTATTTCTGAGACGGAGGAATATATAGATTACGAGGACATATAGGACCATGCCAGATGACTAGAAGATCTTCTAGTTCGGAGGAAGTAGAAAGTCATGCAGAATGGAAGGAGAAAAATTCCAATAAGATGTTATAGGTTAATATTGTAAGAATATATGCTCAAATATAGGAGGTCTCTAGGATATGTAATACTTATACGAGGGTACCATTCCAGGTATCTAGGTATGGTCAATTGATAGATTAAGAAGTAGTGGTAGAGGGGGAAGCCATGATTTCGACATAAGGATATACTTCAATGTTAAAGGGAGAACCCCATCACAATGACCAGAAACAAGTTATGGTGATGGATCTAATGAAGGAAGCTATCTAGTTTTTGGTTGAGCCAAGACATGAAATGAAGCATGTGTTGAGGTGCATTTATGGTACAATTGAATATGTTTTCAGATATGTCTTGGCTGTTGAAGTGAGGCGGCAGGGCTATACTTATCTTTGTTGCGTTGGGAGTAAAAAATATATAAATAGAACCACGGGGTGTTGTTTCTGCATTGGATGGTCGATTATTTCATAGCTTAATAGTACGTAAAATTATGTCTCTCTCAATAAAACATAGGAAAATTATATTGCAACTAGTGTCACAAGTCATGAAGCAGTGTGATTTCGAATACTTCATGCAAGACTCTTTGATCGAGTCACTTCATATAAGATATGGTGCAGAAGGGAGTAGTGAAGCTCTAGTACATATGCACATATGAGCATATTTTATACGTTCTCATGAAGCCTATGTGTATAGAAAAGTTTTTATACTTCAGATAGAAGCTTGACGTGATGCAAAATGTCTCGCTTATTGAGAGGGAGTGTTGATTTCTGTGCAGGATTGGGAAGACCATATCCTAATAATCGAGGCATACATGGTTAGGTAATTTTTATTTAATTAGGAGATATGGATACATTCACCTAAGTATCCATGAAATACTTTTGTTGAGTCATGTTCATTTTCCAAAAGGTGAATGGCCTAGGGAAATTGCAAGATTATATAAATATTCACTCGATAATACAAAAGGATTTGGCTGGGTCATGTTGATCTTATGATAGGAGATAGATGGAAGTAACCTGGGTGTAGGTTTTAATCTTGTACATAAATTACCTATAGATGGATGCTAAAAACAAAAAATAAATATTGTGAGCACATAAAACATAAAACAAATATACAAAAAAAATTTCCCCTAGATCCAAAAACTGGGACTACTAGATTTATGTTTGATTTTAATCCTTTGAATGTTACAATACATATATATACGTTTTGAAGAATTCATAAAACCCAACACGTTAACCCAGGATTAGAACATAACCATAGTTCCCTTAACCGAATCTAAAAATTACCATAGGCAGAAAACCATCATGCCCAAAACCATGTGCAAATCCCATTCACAAAATGATAGGTAGGTATGCCAACCTATTATAGGGTCCAAAAAATATTTCACAGGGAATTGCCCCATACCCCGTGTAGGGGGGATACTGTCGCCCTACAAACCCCCAGATAGTGGGGGTTACGCCCCCTTATGACCCTGCTTCTACGCCCAGTGTAATAACATAGGCTCTATCAGCCCCCCCACACATGTGACTAGTTGTGGAAAGAATATAACATAGACAAAACACTAGGAAGCCATAAAGGAATTTTTGTTGGGTCCATGATGTTCTTTCCAATAATAAATGGTCTAAATTTTAATCCTGTGTTAAGAAGCCATCAAATACTTTGGTTGGGTCATGATGTTTTGACAAGAAGATATTGATATATTTACCTAAGGATCAGTAACAGACTTTGGCCAGGTGTAAATGGCCTAGGATACTCACATTACCTACTATAGGATGGAGTGATCTATATATTTGCATGTGAAGTTTCACATTTCCTAATATATACTGGTGAGATATATAGACATGCAGTAACATAGTAATCTCATGAGTTTTTATTATGGAGGATAAATTTCAACTAAGGGGAAAATTGTTACAGCTAAGGATAATACTACCCTTGCTAAGAGGGTTTGTTTATTTTTTATGTAGCATCAGAAGGTATTATTGCATCCCAAATAGGTCTCCAATTCAAGTTAATAAAATTAAAATTAAAATATTATTGGGGAGTATCACAATACAAGTCACCCTAGCTCATAAAACGGTGTGCCAGTTGGGTTAATCACGCCCATTTAACTTGTATATATTGATGATGAGTCATTTTATTTTTACCACCTGGCAAGAACAATTCTTCTTGATTAGAAAAGGAAGGAATCCAAAATGAAGGATAAATTTTATGGCAAGCCAAGGAAGCATAGTAAGGAGCCACAACCAATAAGAAATAAGACTTCGTTTTTGCAGTTGAAATGATGATTGACGTAGCTCTTTTGTGGGATTAAAAAAGGCGTTAGGAAACTTTAAGGATGAAAGAAAAAAAAACACAGGGGTCGTAGGGCTAAAACAATAACATTTTAACTAGATTTTATTTGGTAGAAAAGTAGACCCAGTTACAAGTAAAATGGAAAACCAACATTGATTTAACAATTTTACCAACATTAATTTAATAATGACACAGGGTGGTAAAAATTTTACAGTTTTATCAACATTGATTTAATAGTTTGAACCTAAATTATATTATTTGGTTCTAGCACAATGGTATTTATCCTTAAACAATATCCAAGACCCCAATGACCATCTCTAGTGCATAAATACTTATAATGATGACTGAATCACATGTTTATATTAAATATTACCTTTACATGGCCTAGGTGGTGTTTTTTTAATGTATTTATGGTTCATTACCCCTAAAAAAAATACTCTATGTATAGTGACATTGATTTCTCTCCTAAAACCAATTATACCATCACAAGAGCCATTTTAATTCCAAAAAAATTCCATAAATCATGAAAATTATCAGAAAAATATTCCCTTTATAGTAAAAGTGTATTTTTATATTAAAACATAACTCGTAAAATAAATTTAATGACCCAATGGACTACTTTGTATCCTTGTAGCATACCTAAATACCTAAGAAATATTTCTAGTGTTGTAACATCCCTGGTGAAAAATGAGTGTAACAAAATTTAATAAAGGAAAAATTATACCGTGGACATGGGACATGTCTTCCATGATGAATGTTTGGAAAAATATCCTATTATAGGTGTTAATATAGTTTATTATGGCTATGGAAATTGGAGAAGGAAATGGCTAAGGCTTTGGAAAGAAAACATGGCATTTATTGGCATTTATTTATAAAAATTATGGAAATTAGGAGAAAAGGAAGGTGAAATGTCACAATTTCAAGTGAGGAGGAAAATGAAGGAATATAATGGAAAATTGAAGAATTGGAGGCCTCATTAATAAAAAGGATTTCGAGGATCAGTTCACATACTTTTGTCACTCCAGCTTTGGAGCTCTCACTCTATTTTCTCTCTCTCTCATACTCATGGGTACTTAGAGTTTCTTGTAGCACAATTGGAGAGTATGGAATACTTGGAGTTTTTGAGCAGAAATGAAAAGGAAGAGTAGGAAATCCCAAGAGGAAATTACGATCAATAGTTACAACTGGTTTTTCTTGAAGGTACCGAGTTGCATATGATATGATACGATAGTTTTGGCTTGCATATGATATGAATGTAGTTTCTTGGTCATGATATATCATTCAGATAGAGGATTACCTGGATTGATAGTGGACTTCATGGATATACATGGTTTTGTGGGTTTATTTAATTGTTTTTTTTTTTATGGTTGGTTCTCACATTCCTTTAGTTCTGGGTTGAGTTACTATTTCCTAGAGCCTTGGTTAGACAAACACTCTAGAGCCCTGTACCAACATTTTTTGATGATAATTCATCTTGGTTAGACTCGAAACATAGACGTAAAAATGGAGACTGTAGAGATTCTGAATACCCCTCCTCAAAACTCACAACACATAAATATTCAAAATATCAACTCGACTTAAGTTAATAGTCTTGGAGCCCTCGTAAGAAAAATTATTTGGAGCCCTTGGTGGGTTTAGTTACTAGTTCTTGAGCCTTGGTTTGACAAATGCTTTAGATCCCGACATGCAATGTTGGTTAATTTAGTAGTCCTGGAGCCTTGGTTGGAACAAACCCTTTAGATCCCTAGACTACTTAGGTGGAGAAAAATGTGTTGATGGTTTGGGATGTCCAATCGTTAAGTGGAATTTCTGGTTGAGGGTTGAAGTAGTTTGGCCTCTGGAAGCCCTAGTTTTGTTTTGATTGATGTGTTTATGAGATCCTATATTCATGTTTGGAATATGGCATGAGGGTGACTAGATGAAGAGATATTTGTCTCACCCTTGTCTTTGGTCGGGTGGTACATGGAAGTCCCAGACTTGGTTGCATATTTCTTATGTAAATAAGATTTTTTTACTCTTGTATTGATCGGTAAATATGTCTTTTATTATGTGTCTTATATGGTTGTTCTATGCTTTTCATTTATGTTGTTTATATGTTGGTTATGAATGTGTTCTATGATATTGATGATGTATGGATCTCTTCATGTTTTGACCTATAAATGAATTAATAATAAATATATGACTTAATAGATGATAATGCATCTAATTTGATAAGGAAACAGTGCTTCTTAATGATTCTCAGATAAGTGTGAGTTAGCTATGCTCATATATATTGTCTAAACATGTCGATTACATATTTTTGACATGTTTGACGAAATGCCTGTCCTCGCTAGCAGGGGTATAGTCAAGTCCTTCTTAAAGAGATTGAATTTACGTCGTTATTCCATTTTTAACTTTCATTTATGGAAGTGTCATGGAGTTCCGGGAAGTGACTTGATCCCTGGCCCACAAAAAGTGGCACAGAAATCGGGGTCCCAGGCACAAAAATACTTGCGAAAGTCCCCAGTTGTATACATTCCCATGATGTGCAAGCGACTGGAGGTTTCAAAACACACTATTTCCCATGTCAAGGGAGAAATTGTGGGATTGATACAATAAAAGTCAAGTTTGACTTAGGGGCTATCTTCTTGGAAGGTTTGGATGGCTCCTGGGTTTCCTATAGCGAGTGCATAAGGCTTTGTTTTGTTGTATTCTCTTGATTATACTTCCTTAACTAACATATAGGGAGTTTAATCATATCAAAGTAACTCTTCATCACATGTTTACCCCAATTTTCTGATTACTTGGGTATGCATGGGCGGAGGGTGTTTCAAGTGCACACACCAATGTAATTACACCTATAGGGAATTTTTTTTTATAAGGTTTATGTGGTAGTTTTGGACATTTAGCATTGTCAATAAAATTTATAAGATTATTAAATTTATGCCCTAATATACTAGTATTACTTTCATTGAACTTGGATAGGATGTTGAAAACCATCCTTATTCTGTAAGTCATTGTAATTATGTGCATATGACACATATTGGTAATTATTCCCTTTATATATAATGTGGTGCATTTTTTATCATGTGCATACTCCATGAGCTGAGAGAGCATAGTTCTAGCCCTAATCCATTAATGTTCCTCATACAATTTCGAAGACTGAAATAACCACCCTTACTATCAATAACTTCATAATTTGATCTATAAGATGCTATCACAACAGTTATTCACTTTATATTTCATCATTTTTAACCTTATACGTTGTCCAAGGGCCTTAAATCATGCCTTAGAACCAAATACCTTATTATTTATCCTAAAAGTATGTCCATGGATTATGTTGTGGTCTATGGCCTTGCACATTCACCATGATGTGCAGAGGTTAATTTTCTTTCTTGAATCCCTAACTCTAAACCCAAAACTATCTTGGCTCTAATGTACATAATTTGTGGCCATTGGTAAATTTCTTACTACCACTCATCATTGAAATTATTTTCTTATTTCATTCATGAAATAAAGGTAATATAGATCTATATATGACCAAGGATCCCCAAAAGAAATTAGAAAGCCTAATGGCCATATTTACTCACCATACACCATGGACTTAATTCTAATAATCATGCTTTTTTTTTCTATGATATGGCACATTGTCCGTACAAGTTAATGTGATAACTCAATAATTTGAATTTGAAATTTTATTATGGAGCATGAATTATTGGAATATGTAATTCCTACTTGTCTTCAGTTGTGACTATCTATGTATAGAGTCTGTTCCTATTCCATAGGATAAATAAAACTAGTTTCCTTGTTTGGTGTGAGGTTAAGATATTCCCTCAAGCAACTTAGTGTGCGCCCAAGATAGATTTCCTATCTTGAGACTAATTCATGTATAAATGTGTGTAATCTATTTGATTAATAATATAGTTTGCATATTGAAATTTTAATTTGGTATCACATAAATCTCCATGCGAAGCTTTTCCTTATATTGAATAAGAGGATTAAGGTGTCAATTTACTCCATGGCTCCCAAACTGGCTCACAGAGGAGGCGTTGATGAACCGTTCTCCTGGTAAAGTAGAGATTTTTTATGGAAACTATGTATTGGGAAGGAATTCACCTTTCGAGTAGACTATAGAATGCCCTTTATGGCAAGAGAATTTAGCTTGGTGTTTCTTGGTGACCTGATCTATGCAAAAGAAGTAGTCGTTAGGTGAAAAATGTCGTGTCTTTATCGATGGATCTATTAAACGGTGGATAGTCAATTGCGGCATGCTATGTGCATAGCAGTTGTGTGTAGAGTGATGTAGCTGTGGCGGTTACAGTTGTGAACTGTGGTATGGAATATGAGTGAATACATACCCTTCCTAGACTATGTTGCTACAATCATCAAGCTTAAATCTATGGTGAGAGGGGAGAGGTTTGAACGGCTTTGCCCCGACAAAACGATCTAGTTGAACAATCTTGTTCCCACTCCACTGAAGTAGGACGCTCACATTCCATGGTTGAGAAGTCGCGATGAGGTTTGGTAGATGTGCTTTCTTGGTTGGTTACCTTATTTACACTTTTGCAGTTGGTAGAGATGCATGAAATTTTCCATGGAAAGCACTTCGATCAATATCACGAGATAGCACAACATGCGTTATGACTAATAGGATAATTTCAATGGATGGACTGACATCCGGTTTTGTTGGACCTAGAAACAAAGCTCTGTAATGACGAGATGTAGAAGCCTTACAAAAATCATCTACAGCAGAAAGTGTTATTCGATGTTTAAGCATGTTTGCAGATATGTGCTGATCAGAGAAGCAAGAAAATCCTCAACTTTCTGTGGAGAAATTTTTAAATCTCCATGCTCGGTTGGAACAAACAACAATCTTCTGCTACAATAAGATAGAATATGAAAATTAAATTTTCTAAATTTACTTGGAGTTTGGTAAGATAAATGCATTGAGCTGGATCAACTCAACTTAAAAAATGCAATTTTGGTTATGATAGCATGTTTATAAAATCCAAAGAAAAAAAATAATGGTATTTTGTTTTTGGAATTAGAAGCATTGAGTCTAGCTAACTCAATGGAGTGGTTTTGTTAGAATTAGCTACTCTAACAAATCATTCACATGAATCCAAGGCAACAATTATATCACAAAGATGATGCAAAGATACTCTGTGGTGGGTAATAAGGTTGAAGCATGGAAACTATTAATTTTGTTCAAAAGCGACGCTGGAAATTAGGTGATGATGGACAATAGAATTTGTGTGAGTTTGTGGAATAGAATTTTGATGATGGTCACATACATTGCTTAGTAAGCAAGTATAAGATTTTTTTATAGTAGTCTTTGTAAAGTATGTACTTGATAACTCCAAGATTTGGAGTTGTGTTGTAAGCCTTGTAAAGGCATGTGTATTCCCATAAAAGTTTGTGGTAATCTAGAAACCAATTTGTAATTACAGGTTCGTGGTTAGCTAGAAACCATTTTATAGTGTCGGTTTGTGGTCAGATAGAAACCATGTGTAACAGTGAAGTGGACTAGAAACAGGTATGTGCCAGTGTTCACTCACTGATGAAGAAATCTTGTGCAAGGTCCCCGATGAGGAAATCCAGTGCAAGGTCACCGATGAAGGGATTCGATAATTTTTTTCCAAAGAGATCTAAGACAAATCTACTGCCAGTAAGAGTTCACTGATGAAGGAAGAGCATGGTTACGGGTCATCCGATAAAACCCACGTTGGAGGGGGATCTATAGATATAGGTACATGTATGTAGTGATAATGGTTGACAGAACCATGTATACGAAGGACATCCTATGAGACCAGCGGTTGCAGCAGTTGGTACCCATTCATTCTGGTGGATGGTTGCTCCTTTATATGGACATCGACATATCCTTTTTTGTTATGTTTTGCCACAACTAGATTTTGCATATGGATATTGAGACAAGTAGTCATTAAGGGGGAGTATTGGAATATGTAATTCCTACTTGTCTTCAGTTGTGACTATCTATGTATAAAGTCTGTTCCTATTCCATAGGATAGCTAAAACTAGTTTCCTTGTTTGGTGTGAGGTTGAGATATTCCCTCAACCAACTTATTATGTGTGCAAAATAGATTTCCTATCTTGAGAATAATTCATGTATAAATGTGTGTAATCTATTTGATTAATAATATAGTCATATTGACATTTTAATTGACATGGCCCATGAAAACCATCCTTGACATGATGGCCTAGGACCCTCGACAAACCCATTGAGCTAAATTAACCATCTCTCTTAATGAAATATCTAATGGATCACCATATGAAACACGTAAGGTAAATAATTTTATAACCCCATCCTAACCCAACAACACACAAAAAACCATTAAATTTGAATTACGTGATACATTTACAAGATTAAGCCACCTAAGACATCATCGCAATAGAGATCTAAACATGTTTTCATTGTTCCCATTTAGACATCATTGGAAATTCAATGTTGATTCATGTTTATATTATTCTTTTCTCCTTTGCATTATGAATAATCGCTAATTTGTAAATAACCGCTAACCCTCAACCCTTAGATTTTTATTAATTTTGTAAATATGTCTAATAAATTAATTACGCCATTAGTTGATAATTGAATTTGGTATTTAATTAAAACATGGAATTAGAAAGAAAATATAACTTTTCATTATTAAAATAAAAATAAAAAAATAACTTATTATAACTATTTCTATGTTTCTCTCGACTATATTGTTTTAGAAATTTTTGGAAAACTAAATCATAACACTAGCAAATTCAAGACCACACTAATTTTCTCAACTTTAATTAGTAGTAAATATCACCAGAAAATTGTTTAAAAGTGATCATTTCTATTTCAATAATTGTTAATCCATAGTGAACCTATGAATTGGGGTTCATTTTTCATTTTTGTTGAATTAGATAAATCATGTAGAGATGTTGTTGTTGAATTAAGTGAATTGTGTTGAAATGTTGTTGGTGGGAGTATGCATAAGAGGTTATGAAATTTATGAGATAAATGATGTATATAATTTCTAATGCAATGACATGTTAGTCTTGAATATTAGTTCAATTGGTTAAGTCTCCATTTCTAAATAACTTTTTCTATTTAGGGGTCAGGAGTCCAATTTTCTTAACAGTCTGAGGGCCTATAAGAAGTGATCCATATCTTCCATTCAAATAGATATATGTGGTACAAATATAATTTCCCTACAAATGTCATTTAATTTTTTTATAAATTTTATAAAGAAAACACTAATATTTATTTTTATTTATTATATTTTTTAAGTTAATAATATTAGAATTTTTTTTTAATTAATAATATTAGTATTTTCTTTAAACTATATGTGATTTTAGATCTAAGACTTTTGTGATCCATAATGTAGATAAAATTACTTTTGGAAAAATCACATCATTAGGATTAGGTCGACGTTTCGAACCAGCTAATGTGGTTCATCCTCAGGACAAGGTAGAGAGACTGATCGATCTTGGTAAATAAATAGTGGAGGTGCATCATTGCTCGAAATTAGCCATTGAGACCTAGCCGCTAAGACTAGCTGTTAAGAACTAGCCGTTAGAAAGTTACTTAATAAATTAATTAATTAAATAATTTTTTATTATAAGAAATGGGTTAATAAACTATTAAGTAATTAAAATATGAAGGGGAAATTTTTTTAGTTTAAAATATATAATTACTTAATTAATTGTTAATAAAATCAATAAATTAATTAATTAAAATAAAACTAAGGGACCTAAGAGGGAATTAGAGAGGGGAAAATTTTTATAACTAAATAAATAAGTAAATTAAATAAATTAATTTAAAATTTTAAGAAGGGGTTTATAAATAAATATAATAGGTATTAAAATAAAATAATAGGGGAGGGGGTAAAATTTTTGCTTGATAAAACTAAATAAATAATTTATTTAATTATTGGACAAATAAATTAATAAATATAAAATAATAAATAAACAAAAAGATCCATTAAAAATAATAATAATAAGGCAAAGAGATCTAAGAAGGCACTAGGGAGGGGTAAAAATATGTAAAAATAAATAAATAAAAATAAAATAAAAATAAATAAATAAATATAAATAACAAAAATTACAAGGCGATAACCAGGGCCCATCTCTTAATTTCCAACCATCATCGCGGTTGAGATTCTTAGTATGTCGCTCAATTTCGATCGCCTCCCTTAATTTCCTATGGTGTAAGTGATCTATCTTAGCAATGACCTTAGAGTATTCAATACAAACATGGTCGCACGATTTTTCCACATGTTTAGCAAGAGATGAGGTACGGGACTGATTATGCCTAATAACCGCAGCATGCTCCCTGATTCTCTGCCTAATGGATCGACCTGTTTCTCCTATATAGCAAGTTCCACAAGAAAAAGGATCATGTAAACCCCTTCACGTCCTTAGGGTCGATAGGGTCTTTAACAAACCCAACATAATAATTTTCTAATCGTGCAAAGAGGTTTGAAAGAAGCCGAGATATTATTTCTTTGAAAGACATGGGCAATTTTGTCCGTTGTCCCCTAGATAAAATGGAGATGGACCTTGGAAATAGGATCCACCCGAGTGGACTTTCCACTCAATCCTTTATATGCTTTTTGAAAGTTTTTAAGACCTTGAGATCTACTGGAACCATTATTTTTAAAAACGTCAAGAAGATGGGACTTGTCTGATTCCAAGGAGTTTTCGTCAGAGATTCTAAGGGCACGAGTGGCAAGAGTGCATAGGACACCAAATTTCTGAGCAGGAAAATAATGGGACCCAGCATGAAAATACTGTTCCATGTGAGTCTTTTTGTGAAAAACCCGGTGAGAAATGGAACCATCCTCATTCCTTGAGAGAAGGATATCAATAAAAGGGAGGCAGCCATCAACCTCTACTTCCATCGTGAACTTGATGGAATCAAAAAGCGAGTTTAGGTGTCCAAGGAACAGATCTAATATCTCCCGACCATGGGGCCAGATGACACAAGTATCATCCATGAACCTATTCCACTTCCTAGGGCGGAATTTAGCAGAGGCCAGGGCCTTAGATTCAAAATCCTCCATAAAGAAGTTAGGAACAATAGGGGAAAGAGGGTAGCCCATCGCAACACTACAGGTTTGCTCATAAAACTCACCTTGAAAACTGAAGAAAGTCGAGGTGAGGTAGAGGCTAGGCAATTTAGAGGTGTTCTCATTGGAGATCTATTTAATGACATCAACGACTTCTTTGATGGGTATTTTGGTGAACAAGGACACAACATCAAAGCTAACAAAAATATCACCAGGCTCGAGCTTGATGTTCTTTCACTCATTGATAAAGGAAACTGAGTCCTTCACAAAGGAATCAGTTTGACCTACAAGGGGCTTGAGCTTCTGGGCCAAGAATTTGGCCAGATGATAAGAGGGACTGCCTATTATGTTAACAATAGGTCTTAAGGGCCCCCCGTGTTTATGAATCTTTGGGAGACCATAGATCGGAGGGGTAAGGGGATTGATTTCAATTAGCTTCTTAGCGAGAGGATTAAGAGAAGAAATAGATTTAATGACAAGGGCAGCATCCTTACACACTAATCTAAGGGGATTCTTAATAAGCTTAATATAACTACCACTATTGGAAAGATGGTCAACCATCCTGCTAACATAGTCAGACTTATCCAAAATGACAATTGCCCCACCCTTGTCGGCCTTAAGGGTGACAATGTTAGGGTTGTCCCTTAGGGTCTTGAGGGCGAGAAACTCAGGCTTACTCAAGTTTCTCTTAGGAGGTTTAGCCTTCCTAACAATAATAGATCAATCCTGCCTAATGGTCTCCTTAACAATATCCGGGAGATCCTTGATGCCATATTCGAGGCTACAAATAATGTCATCATTAGGGATCTTCTTCGAGGTAAGGGAAAAATTAAGCCCTTTATTAAGAACACTGAAAACTGAAGGATCAAAAGTAAAACTAGAAAAATTCACAACATTTTTATTAGAAACCCCATTATTATTATTATTAACAATGCTACTTAGATTATTTTTTTGTTAGTTATATCATTATTTCTATTGTATAATAATGAATTATTATTGAAAACCTTGTCACTAATATTATTTATTATTACTGGAAGGTTATTATTAATAAAGTTAGGGTTAATTAAATTTTTATTAAGGGAACCTATACCTACCAAGCCCGAAGGCCGATAGCCATTGAAGCCACCATCACCTTTAAGCTTCACTGCATCGAGAATAGTAGGAGACTTAGCCTAACCTTTAGCACGAGCGATGGGTACGTCCGCGTTGACCGCGAAGGGGCTGCCAGGGGTAGCAACAAAGCCACAGCCCGACAGCGATTGCGTCTGTGAAAGGGGAAAAGGTGCAGGTTTAGGAGCGGAACGACACAATGTAAGGTGCAACAAGGGAGCAGCCCCCACCTCAGATAGCTGCGTGATATTGGCCATAACCTGGGTTGAACAAAACGAAGGAGAAAACCCATTCGTTGTTGAACCGTCAACGTTGACCGAGAATGGCATTGAGTTGCTGGAGATATTGCACGTCGCTGAGTTACTGGGGATATTGATCTTGCAGGCCGCTGAGTTGCTGAGGATCTTACACGCCGACAAACTGGGAACTCAGAGAGGAACAATTGAATCCGGTGCTGAATCAAACACGCTGCTACTTCTAGAGGGAGACTTGGAAACCGATGAATGCTTATCGACCCAAGAACTGAGTGCCAAGATCTGTGCACCGCTGATGCAGGACCATCCAGGGTTCAAAGAGGTTGCAACGGCTGGAGGATGAGATAATGTCAGTTTTTGAAACTTTGACGCATGCTTCCTCTTCGAAATTTCCTCCACCTCCAGAGCTTTAGAAGACGAAACCCCATCTAAAATATTCCACAGATAAATGGAAATACCATTGGCTAGATCCAAGTGGAGAGAAAAAAGCTTGCGCGCAATAAAATCGAAATCACTCCTTATTTACCAATTTCTGACCTGACCAAAGCGAGACTAGATTTAAGAAAAACTATTCTTGTTTTTAGAGAAATTAAGATGGTGGGAAACACGACAATAAAACGGAATCAATGATGCATCTCTACAGCGTTTAAGGAACATGAGATCGGATTTATTTTTAGCCACTTGTAATCGTGCTCACTCAAACTGACTAGCCTTATCAGCCATTTTCCTTCTGTATAGGGTAATAATGTTAGATCTAAGACTTTTGTGATCCATAATGTAGATAAAAGTACTTTCAAAAAAATCAGATCATTAGGATTAGGTAAATAAATAGTGGAGATGCATCATTGCCCTAAATTAACTGTTGAGATCTACGATAATTCCCGGCAATGATGCATCTCCACTATTTATTTACCAAGATCAATTAGTCTCTCCACCTTGTCATGAGGATGAACCACATTAGCTCATTCAAAACGTCCACATAATCCTAATCATGTGATTTTTCCGAAAGTAGTTTTATGTATATACATAATTTTTTAATAATTTTTTCGTTCCTGAAGCCCAACATTAATTTTGAACCAATTTCAATATAATAATGAGTTGTATAATAATTGGACAAAGAAATTATTTATTTATATATTTTCCTTTATAATAACGTGTCCATGTAATAATAATATAAATGTTATTCCATGTAATAATGGTATAGAATCTCATTTGTCATATATCGATTAAATTTGAAAAAAATAAAATCCAAAATTTATAAAATAAATGCTTTTGTGCAATTATTTTATTATAATCATTTACTTATATTTAACATATATTTTCTAATTTACATGTACCTAATATATATTTTTTATTATTTTATAATTCACTTATTTAATATATACATATTTCTAATATTTCCATGTATATATTTTAAATATTTTTTTCCTTATTCAAACTGTCAGTGTGATCAATTACAACATAAGATGCTGCATGAGAAGATAGATAAATTGGAGAAAAAGAAAAAGGTAAGATTGAAAATGAGGTATTGTGATTTAGTATTTTGTCATTTGTATTAAAATAGGTTTAAATTTTATTATTATTTTGAATTATAACTAAATTGTTTTTATGATTAAGAATATGGTTGGTGAGAATTTGGAGTCACTTACGTTGAAGGAATTGCAGCAACTTGAAAAGCAATTACAGAAGGCTATAAAAAGGATTTATAATAAAAAGGTAAATGAACATAAATATAATCTTCGTATTTATTATTTTCATTTAATTGTATGTAAAAATTAATAATTAGTTTTAAGAGTTTTTATATTACTTTCAGACGAATATACTTTCACAATGTTCCAAATCCTTAGTGAAAAAGGTACATTCAACATTTTTTTTAACATTAATATAATTTTATTTTTATTTTTTATTCATGCAAATATAAGGCAATTAGATTACGGTGATTTTTAGAGTTTATCGTGTTTTCAATAAGTGCTCACGTGATATATATGTAAGTAATAGAGTCATTATTTTTTAATTTGTAAATTTATGCTAAAACAAGGGATTTATCAAATTTTCTTTTAAAATACCAATAAACCAAATTATATTTTTTTCTAAATTAAGCTTGATTAGATAAGCATGCATCCATGATATTTATGTTTGTAAAGTAAAATAAGATAACAAAAATAAAATGTCTCACTTTTTGGATAACCATTATATTATCTAAAAATATATAAAGTTATGGGCAACTAATGTTATATGGCATATACATCTAAAAATATATAAAAGACCAAAATGAGTGTAACCTTGATATTTTTACATGTAATTATATATCCAGATTAAAATATTAGACTAAGGACTTTCCTTTCTTGTTAATGGCTATATATATATATAATTAATATGGTACATAATTTACATTTTTGGAAGTAGTGATTCTATTAAGTTGTCATTGAGTTGTTATCTAACTTTATCTTATAGTATCATTTGGCATTCTTTCTTTTGGAGACTATACTAACTACTTATTTTTCATGTTATTCCTTTTTTGACATGTTTTTTTATGGCTGAGTTTTCAATTTCATTTTACTAAATTCATTATTACAGTTTTTTTAATTATCTCTATCCTACTTTTTCAAAAAGATTCATGACCAATTCTCAATAGTTTTTCAATTATTTACGCACCTTCTCATGATAACTTATATATATATATATATATATATATATATATATATATATATATACTTATCATTATTATTATTATTATTATTAGTCTTTTCATTCACATATCACATATTATGACTCATAGCCAAGATGTTGTTCCTTTCATTTCAAAAAAAATATCCTTAACCTTCTCCAATAACATTTATGATGTGCTATGCCTAAAACTCTTAACAAGATCGAAGTAGCCTTATACTTAAATGTGATGTGCATTCCCGATATCCCCCTCATTTCTCTTTGACTTGACTTTACTTCGTAAATTATCATATTTTTCCATGCACCTCTCACACATACCTAGATCGTGTTTGATAAAAATTCCATTGTATTAAAAACTAAGCATATACTTATCATAACACTAATTCCTCTACATAGTCCTTCTTGTACAACTTATTTAATATTCTACTTATATCGAATCTATGTTATGTTGATATGAACCATCTTTAGAGTGTACGAAGTAGGTGTAGTACTCAATGTTTCTTGTAATATATGTATTCTCTTTGGAAATTCTTATATTTATTCAATTTCCTCCATGTCATGGTGTTCTTCCAAATCATCTTAGTGATGTTATCACCCCATAATTGAACCTCTAGGCTGAGAAAAGGTTTATAGGGGTAACCATAAACCTATTTGTGATAGAAGCTAGTCCTTTCTAACCAGAAGGGTCTCCCTCACTAAAAGAAAATGTCCAGAGGTAAGGAGCACTAAAGCTTAAGGATACCAAACAAAGACTAGATCTGAAAAAAGGTAAATTTTAATGATGACAGTTGGTAGACTTGGGAGGGAATGCCATTGAACATGAAACCATAATTCAGGGTTCTACAAAAAAATTCCAGTGCTTACATAAGGAACTTGTAAAATAAGATGAAAGGTAGGTATATATTTTATATTTATAGCATCAATTGATGTAAAGTGAATATATTTTCGAAGAAACTAGAAAATACACAACAATATATGGTCACATGTTAACAAAGCACTGCATGAATTATGCAACTACATTTATGATCAAATTTTGAGAAGAAAATGATGATGGAGCACCTAACTGAGGGTGAATTCTATCACAACTAAGAAATAAAAAAATTATTCATAGCATCTAGATAAATGAATTCCAAAAAACTACTTTAGAGGACTAATTTCAAAGAGAGCATGTCACATAACGTTGAGATTAACATAACATCTAAGAAGGAGTAAAAAATTCAAAACACATACCACATGAATATTTGAAATCCAAGTGACAAAAATTTGCACTGATATTTTATTCAAGAAACAATAAGCATATGTACAAAGCTTCTCTATATCCAAACCCTTTTTCAATGTGTTGTTTGATTTAAATACATTTTGCAGAGTGAAGAAACATAAGAAGATAAAATATACTTACTATCCAAAAGTGGATCGAAACCAACTGAAATTAGAAACATCAAGATTTAAAAGATAAAACTAAGATAAAGCTAAAAATACAATTGTAACATCATTTTGACAAAATCAGCGTTATGTTATCTACTTATCTGATCCGTTCCCATTCTTTTCTATTCATATCACCAACATTACAATAGGAAGGTACAAATATGATTGACAACACAAACAAAATTGAATGATGATTTTGTGCATTAGGCTCCACCTAAGCATAGATACGGGCTGCACCAACTGAAACCGAGTTCGTGGGGATGATGAAAAGGCTGGTGAGTTGGGGTAGGACCCATCTGATGTCTCCTTCCATGCATGCAAACCTCAAAACTGCGTGGTCAACACTTGTGCAACAATTAAGAAACCAAATTTCAATTTTATGATTTTCACTATCATTTCCCACTCCAAAATAGATAAATGTTCAAAAATCCATCACTTGTACCTTATAACTTCTAGAAAGCATCAAAATGCCAAAAAATTCACATTTAAAAATTGAATTTCAAAAATTTCGGAATTCTATTAGCAAGGAATTATGAAAATGGGTCTCCAAGTGACACTTATAATTCCCAAAAAATACACCTATATAAAACAAAAGATAGGTTTTTGTATATGAACTTACTATGGAGAGAAACCACTCCGATTTTCCTTAAATTGTATCTCTTCTCCTTGGAATATGTTTCCCAAAATCATGGCTAAAATAGTAAATTGCACAACCTAAAAAATAGGCTCTGAATATGCATTTGAATCTTGTAATGTATGACACATGTGCAGAAAATGAAGGATTTTTTTGTTATTTTCCCCCTTCTGGAGAAAAATATCTTTCCATTTTTCGAAATTTGTCTCTTTTTAGTCGGAAAAATGTTTTCCAAATGAATACAAAAATAGTCAATTTCACAGAAAATTCATAGATGAGTATGAAACACCGCCATGGTTGATCTGGTTGCAAGAATTTTCCTGGAAAAAAAATTAAATTGGTATGTTGGGAATGGAATTTTGATGGTGTAGAACTCCTAAAATATTTTTTTCAATTCCTATAGACCTTCAATATAGCTAACTCCAACTTGCACATTAGATGCAAAACAAACTATTTCCCATGAGCATTGAATGTTCTGCTTCGGCTTCTGAAACCTTATTTCACCATTACACTGCTCTAGAGCTCGAAATGAATCACAAATGATGGAGAATGATAAAGGTTCATGATATTTTATTTTTATTCCAACCAAAACTCTTTTTATGTCAAAACGGTGGTTTGGAATGATGACATGAGATGGGTTTTTTAGAATTATGAGTAGAACATGACATTGACTGACTTCATCAATAACTTTAACCACTAATGATTACTAATTTTTAATGATGAATCCTCATGGATCATTCATGACCTTAAAATTTTGAATTAAGGATAATAAACTCATTTTTGACAAAAAAAATTATCACAGCCCTTTAGACTATGACATTTTGTGACTCATATGCTAAAATTGACAAACAGATCCCCAAGATGAATAGTAAGAGGCAAGTAAAGTTTTCTTCCTATATTATACAACCCTAGGATAGACTGTAATGGGGATGGGATCCTCCATGTGAGGTGCCAAAGACACTGTAGCCTAGTAGACTGATCCATTAGGAAATGGAGTCCAAATTTATCTAAATAAAACTAACTATAACTAACTTGAATTTTCCATTACATATGTCAGTAGATCAGTATAATATTATTGCCTTAATTTCGGGCTTCAAATTTTGATCATATCCAACCACACCTGCAGCACTAAAGAATAATACCAAACTATGGGGAAAAACTCGTTGAGAAAGATATTAAACTACAATCTGAAACAAACTTGCTGAAAGAAATTCTTACCAAACAAGCTTATTGCACACCATTTCCTACTTAGTAGATAAAATTAACTGCTCAATAAAAGACACTTAAATGCCAATACAACCAGTTGAGAATATGTTGAAATAATGTGGTTGTTTGATTGTGCTTCAACAAGATCATAACTGGAGCATTAAGTATTAGAAACAACTCAAACCCTGAACTAAATCCAATCTATGCGTCGGTGAACAAGAAAATGTATACCTTTACCAATGATTGTAACAAGTTTGTAAAAGGACTTTAGCATCCAGAATTATTAGCTTTTATTGATAAAAAATAAAGAGATCGACATCTCCTTCATGATCATATGCATACTTCTCTTCATGATTTACTACTAGCTGCAAATTTTACAGTCTAAACGCTCTACATAATCAACCACTCGGTCATTAAAAAACAAAACAAGATAGTCGTAATTCATTTTTAATTTTCCCCATTGACTCTATATGCCTTTGTATTCACCCACACTCTTCTACTTCATTACCTTTTCTGGTTCCATATTGTTAAAAAGTATGTCACATGGAGGTTTACTGTGTTCTTGAGACTGCTGAAAATCTTCATTTTTCAATGGAAAAAATGCAACAAGAAGTTATATAAAATTAAGATCAAAATTTTTACCAGGTTCATCATCCTTAGGCATATTAAAGTTACCTGTAATGTCATCAAACATTCTAAGTGAACAATAAATTACTCCTTTTCATTATCTGCTTGCAATGTTTGATGATTATTTCCTGCCATAACTACAACGTCTCAAACTTCCACACATGCCAATTCGAAATTGTGATTTACAAAATTATGCTCTTGAAATAACGCTTCAGAAAATGGATGAGATGGAGAGATATATGAGTGATGAATGGCCAGATATCCTTGTTCATGCATTTCATCAGAAACCTCACCTTGGTCTTCAAAAACCTGGTGTTGAAATAAAAACCCAAAAAAAGAACAATCTGAAAAAACAAATGAATGACTATCTGCATACCTTTGATCATACAAAGACTTATAAGCCTGCTACAAATTTTAATCAATTTGAGAAAATATAACATGAATTTCCTGAATTAAATCTTGGTTAGTTTCATTTTTATCCAATATATCAGCCACCATTTCTTCTTATTAATGGAAAGGTTTATTGTTTAAAGCTTCTAGAATTTATTCATCCATGAATTATTCCTCATGATATGTATTTTCTAGATTCTGGATAAAACCCTCAAAGTGTTCACAAAAATTCTCAACCAAAGACAAAGAAGGATGAGACTCTTTTTGTTTTTCAAAAAATGTTGAATGAAAATATTTAAGAGAATAAATAACAGCTGATGGAAAACATTCATACGAAGTCTAACTCTTTCCTTGTAAAGTTGCCATAAAAATATTCATTAGGAAATATTCATGAATTTTAACCTTAAGTCTATGCACATGCATGTGAAATATGATCAAATGAAGATCAACAACATCTCCTTTCTAGTCACTGAATTTTGGCAAATAATTTTGTTAATCTAGGTGGGGCATGCGATTTGGAAAACCTGGAATGTGATCTCGATTCATGGGAGCATACCTTTTGGATTGAGAACTCATCTTAAAAGAGTAGAGATACCAGTGGGACTTAAAAATTTTGGATTATGCTCAATTGGAGTTGCCAAGCGAAAGGTACAACCTTCTTTTGTTTTACTGTTGTCCACCATCAACAACCAGATCTGAAACTTTGATGCTCTTTCCCATAGAAGATGAAACATTTCATTCCCCGCAACGACACCAATATGTTAGTACCATAAATTGAACCTCTAGGCTGAGAAAATTTTTCCAGGGGTAACAAAAAACCTATTTGGGATAGAAAATAGTCCTTTCTAACAAGAGGGGGCTCCCTCACTAAAAAAAATTTCTAAAGGTAAGGAGCACTAAAGCCTAACAACACCGAACAGAGACGAGATCTGAAAAAAGGTAAATTTTAATGATGATGGTTGGTAGACTTGAGAGGGAACGACACTGAAAATGAAACCATAATTCATACTTCTATATAAAAATACCATTTCTTATATAAGACACTTCTAAAATCAAAGGCAAGGTAGGTATATACTTCAGAGTTATAACATTAGTTGTAGCATAGTGAATATATTTTGGAAGAAACTAGAAAATACACAACAATATATGATCGCATGCTAACAGAGCACTATATAAAGTCCACAACATACATTTATTACCAAATATCGAGAAGAAAAACAATGATGGGGCACCTAAATAAGGGTGAATTCCATCACAATTAATAAAAAAACAATTATTCAGAGAATCAAGATAAATGAATTCTGAAAAATTTCTTTAGAAGGCCATTTCAAAGAGAGAATGTAACAGAACACTGAGATTAACATAACATATAAGAAGGAGCACAAAAATCAAAGCACATACCACATGAATCTTTGAAATCAGAGTGACAAAAATTTTCATTGATATTTTATTCAAGAAACAGTAAGCAATATATGCACAAGGCTTCTCCAAATCCAAACCAATTTTCCATGTTCTTTTTTGTTTAAATACATTTTTCAAAGTGATAAAACATAAAAATATACAAATTACTTAGTATCCACTAAGTGGATCAAAGCGAAGGGAAATTAAAAACATCAAGCATTAAAATCTTAAACTCAGATAAAGATAAAAATACAACTACAACATCATTTTTGAAAAAAAACAGCTTTATATTATCTACTTACCTGATCCCTATCCATTCTTTTCTATCCATATAACCAAAATTAAAATAGAAGGGTCCAAATCTTATTGAAAATAAAAAACAAATGAATGTTGAGTTTGCACAACAATTGCACAGTAGTCTCCGCCTAAGCAGAGACACAAGCTACACCGAATGAAACGAAGGTGATGGGGATGATGAAAAGGTTATTGAGTTGGAGTAGGACCCATATGATATCATAGTCTCCACCTAAGCATAGACACAGGATGAACTCAATGAAACCAAGGTGATGGGGATGATGACAAGGCTACTGAGTTGTAGTAGGACCCATCTTATGTCTCCTTCCATGCATGCAAACATTAGAACTTCCTTGTCAACATTTGCACAATAATTGCACAAAAAAATTTCAAATTTATAGGGTTTACTATCATTTCCCACTCTGAAACAAAGAAATAATCAAAAATCCATCACATGTACCTTATGAATTACAAAAAGCATCAAAATTCCAAAAATTTCACATTTACAAATTGAATTTCATGAATTTCGAAAATTCTATTAGCAAGGAATTATGAAAATGGGTCTCCAATTGACACCTGTAATTACCAAACTATACCACTTGTGTAAAAAATTATATAGTGTTTTGTAGATGATATTTTTTTAGATAAACCTCTCTCATTTTTATCAAATTTAACCCCATCTCCTCATAATATGTTCCCCAAAATCATGGCTAAAACAATAAATTGCATAGTTTGAGAAATAGGATTTCAAGATGCATTTCAATCTCCCAATATATTAAACGTGTGCATAAAATGAAGGAGGTTTTTGTTCTTTTCCCCATGCTTGAGAAATAACTCTTTCTGTTTTTTGAAATTTGGCTCCATTTGGTTAGAAAAATCTTTTGAAAATGATGACAAGAAAAGTCAACTTCGTAACAAATTCGTAATAGAGTATGGCAGACCTCCATGGTTGATATGGTTGCTGAAATTTCTTGGAAAAATAGAGAAAATGGGTATGTTTGGAATGGAAGGCTTATGGTGTAGAAATATTTAAATATATTTTTCAATTCCTCCGGACCTTCAAGATAGCTGACTCTAACCTACGCAACATATGCACAACAGACTACTTCCTGTGAGATTTCAATGTTCCCCTTCGGATTTTGAAACCTTCTTGCACCTTTACACTACTCCAAGCTCATAATTCATCACATATGAGGAATAATGAGAGATGTTAAAGGATATTTTATTTTTATTCCAACCAAAACTCTTTTCTTGTGATGATTTTTTTTTTGAATGATGACATGATATGGTACTTGTTATCACCATAGTAATTCTAAGGTTGTGGGATGGGGATTTTTGTAGTTAAGAACATTAGGGGTAACCAAGAACCGCTTTAGGAAATTGGGATCTAGTCTTCCTGAGCTCTAGAGAGGGATCTCTCCTAAATTTTTAGCTTTGTTTTGGTAAAGGTTTTTAGGCTAGCTATGAGTGAGAAATAGGAATGATTTTAGAAGTGTGGTAGGAATAAAAAGTATTTCAAGGTAAACTAGAGGGATCTACCAGAACATTGGGCAAAGGAGTCAACTCTCTAGGCAAGCAGAGTTAGGAAATAAGACTTAAAGATGCAAATGTACTAAGGGTAGGATAGATGACCTTCTAAGGCTTTGAATAGGATTTGTTGATGGAATGGGTGAAATCTGAACAAAAGGGCACTTAATAATCCTTAAGTTACAAAAAAGAGGATTAAAGGAGGGGATCAAACTGGGACCTAGAGAAATTAAGAATTCTATGGTTCGGTTATCAAGCAGAAAACATAAAAATACCAACTAGTTTAAAACAGAGAGCTTATTATCACTAATTATGTTTAATTTCTCCTTAGTTGATCATTACAAAATAGAAACATATAAAATGAATGTATGTAAACTTTAAAAAATAGCACTGAAAATAGGAAGAAATATGAGACTTATCTTGTCACCACGAGAATCCTTAGTTATGATGTCTCTAATCTTGTTTCTAGACTGCTACTTCGCTAATTGACTCACACCAACTTCAATATGTCCATCAAAATAACTATAGTAGTATTGAGAAATTTTATTCCACCCTGAATACTTCGAATTATGAAGTATTTATACACAAAAATTGTTTACAAAATATCTCAAAAATTGAGATAATGTTTTCAGGAAAAATAGGAAAGAGAACATAAGAAGAGGGATAGCAGCAAAACAGTTTGCAAGCTGTCCTCTTTTACAAAGAAAAATAGAACTGATTTATCTTATCTAAACTGATTTTTTATGTGCTGTGAGCATTGTTGGCATTAGGTACATCTTCTCGTGGATGGTGACTTGTAGAATACTCTTTCTTTTCATCTTCTGCTCTGATACTCTTTATCTCTTCTTTTCACTGTTTCACTACTGTAATTGAAGAATGACCAACAGTAACAATTTGATTTTTCTGATACACTTTGACCCTGATACACTTTGGCACTAATTTTTTCACAATAAGGTAAAAGTAAAATATGATTTTTCATATGATTTTCCTGTCCTTTACCTGTCAAATTCACATCATATCTGTGAATTCTTGCCACTGTTCAGCAGTGGGGATCTTCATATTCTTTAATTTCCTGTAACTTTCATCAGCCTCTATATATTTGGAAAATTTTGGCTTTACTGTGAACATATTCTTGATTTCATTTTCCAAAAAGAATAGATTTTAAAAATATTGAAGAAGTACTTTGTCACTTGGAGATCCTTGTGGCAAAGGCTGCTTAGCTTGCTCCCTGGCATGAGCTCTAATTTTCTGATCATAAACCTTCTATGGCATAAATTTGTCATTTAATGCATGAATGTATGGTAAACCTGCTTCTGATAATACTTTGTATTTGGCTCAAAATCTTGAGATGGACAAGTTCATATCTTTACACATGTCTTCCAAATTATTCATCATGTTTCTTTTATTCAAGACTTTCTTAATTTGAAGGATGGCCTCTGTTCTGTCAGCAATTTTCAACTCTTCCAATTCTTCTCTATTTTTGCTGTTCAAAAATGCTATGAGTTGAAATGCTTGAGGTGGATTATTTTCAATTTATTTCTATGGAATTTGCAGCCTGTAGTAACTCTTTCCACTCATAAATTATTTGAATGGAAGGCCATTGTGATTGAACGCCTTGAATGATTTTTTTCCATAAATGATTTTTTTATGTATGCAACCTGATCTATAAGATTCACCTGTGTTTGAATAATTCTCACTTGTTCTTGTAATCTATTATCCCTCTGTTCATGCCCTTTGTAAGTAATCAAGGCATCGCTTTTGGAAGTTTCCAGATTTTTAATAGTGCCTTTCAAATTGAGTATTTCTTTATCTTTCAAAGACATATCTTCCATCGCTCTGATTATTGCAGCTTTGTCCTCCACTGTGTTTACCTGTGAGGTTGATGAAGAAGAGGCAGAGATGTCATGAGAAGTGATTGGCACTATAGTTTCCAGTACTCCTTGTAGTGCCAAGTGTTCTGCCAATGTAGATGGAACAACTATGCTTATAGTTGGGATCATTGTAGGAATGACAACCTGTTGAGATTTCTTCAATTTTTCATTCTCTTGCATGAAAGCTTCTATTTTTCTTTCCATTTCTTTTATCTGATCTGTCATTTTAAGAGTAAGTTTTTTCAATTCATCATTCTCTGTTTTCTGCTAAAGGATTTATTTTGCCTGAGGATTTTCACTTTGAGGAAATTTTAGCTGTTTTCTGAGGGCAGCTATATCCTCATTTTTTTGTTTGATTAAAGCCTCTGCAACTTAAAAGTTAGCTGGATCAGCCCCTGCTTCAATCACCAAGTCTTCTAATGCTTTGATCTTCAAATTATTGGCATATAATGAGGCTTTATCCAATTTCATTTGAGTTTGGAGGTTTATCAATGTTTTCTCAAGCCTAATAGAATTCATAGTCTTATTGACTATCTTAGAATATAACATCTTTGTGTTGCTCCCATGAAATTATATTTGGTCCAATTCATGGATAGTGTCTGCATCAACTTCCAAATTAGTCTTTGAATAATCTACTACTGACTTAGGATCAGCCACAGTAGGCTTGAGAAATGACATCACCAATTTATTAGAAGAATAATAAAAATTTGAAAGGAGTCTATCTTTATTCCCAGGCTTTTTTTAAGGAATTTGGAATATGCTTATTTTTTATTTCTTCATTCTTTTCTTTAATTTTTCTAAACCTGATTTGAATATTTGACTCTGTGTTGTCAGGTTATTTAGAATAAGATGGCATATCAACCTTTGTTTGTTTATCCACCACGACTGTATCTTTTTGTTGTGCTCCAAGTTGGAAATTTGAAGCTCTTTGAGTGTTTCAGTTAGTATCCTTGTTGCTTCATCATCAGTTTCATGACCATTGTTATCTTCAACATTGATAGCTTTGTCCCTTTCTTCATTAGTCAATTTACTTTTCTTATTGTAGGGAATTATGAATCTTTTGTCTTGAATAGTTTCAACAATGAAACTATCTTCCTTTTTGCTTCTTTTATGAAGAATGTCAGATTATTTGTTTATTGTAACCACCTATGTTTGATCAATATGCTTATATTTTCCACTTTTTCCCTGCATGCTTTATGAGTCATCATCAAATAAAGTATTTGGCTGCCATTCAATTTTGTTGGCATATTTTTCAATTTGGAGCTTGGGATCATGCAAGAAGGCAGACAACTTGCATTTAAATCTTGTCATGCTCAAAATACCTTGTGGATCATAATTCCACATAAAAATATATGGGAATTTATACTCTTTCAACTTGACATTAATTTCATTTGCTGCTTCTCTATTATTCACAATGAATGGCCCAATTTGATTTTTCTGTTTTGAACTGAGTCTTTTTCCTAGAAGCTATGAAATTGAATTCATCTGCATTCAACAACTGCCTCAAATATTTTAAAGAAAATATTCTTGTTGTAACAAATCTTGGCAATTTATATGGGGCCAAGAGTGCACTATATACTCTGATCTCTGTGTAAATTTTGTATAAGTACCAATCTCCTATTTTACAGCTCTCAGATAGATGTAGGATCCTCTTTGTCTCTTCATTAATTCTAGGGGTCTGTTCTTTATTTAGTAAATTTATAGCAGGTACTAGGAACAATTCATTAAAGTTTGCAAAGTTGTATTCCTTGTTCCATTTTCTCAGAATTGATGACCAAAACACAACTGAAAAAACATTTCCTTCTGGATCTACCTTTTGAAATTCAATAGGAAATTTGTCTTCTTGATAATACAAAAAGAGGTGAAGTAGATATGAGGTATATCTAAAGACTCCTTCTTCTGACAATCTAGACAATTGATAGTGCATGTTTTCTGAAATGAACTTGGCAAAATTGTACACAATGGATGGAGACTGGCCATGACTCAGAGTAGATAGACAACCTAATATAGCCACATTAGTGAATTCATCACTGGTGTATCCCAGTATGAATGATAGCATGGAGAAAATCTGTCTGGTTTCATTTGGAAAATAAAAAGTATCAAATGGAGGATTAGGCTTAGGGATATCAACTTGCTTGGGACAAAAAGTCTGGAAGACATTGAACTTAGAAGAAAAATCAAGTTCAAGGTAATTCTGAGTTAAATCCTCTATTGACAATGAGGTAGCACTAGCGTCAGGGTTCTGTTGCAGCATAGAGTTTATAGATTCTGCATTGATGTAAAATAAGACCTCTCTGTCTTTATTCACAATGTACTTTTGGTCTGGAAGATAATAGGACTGACACAATCTCACAAAATCAGGGGCTGAATGAGTTTTAGGGACAATGCATTTTGGAAGATTGGAATCCCACACTAGTATATCTTTATCATCTTTTTCTAATGATTTACCAAAACACCAGTTATAGACATCAAGAAAATTTAACTCTACTGAAGGGTCCAAAATTATGTAAGCAGGGTCAACCAGAGGGCTATTTTCTTGTGAAATAACTGGAGGTTGGACACGCCTGACAACTTCTGAGGAATCAACAGTGAGTGCAGGGGTTGGTTTATCAATTTTAAAAGATTCAGGGTAAGGGAATTTAGTAGAGGCTTTCTTTTGAGGCTTTGGACCTCCTGATTTGGGGGTTACTTGTTTCTTTGTCATTTTTTAATTGAACAGAGAAAGCATAGACTGTTTGCTGAGTTCTTCTGTTGGAAACAAGGGATTTTTGGAGAATATCTCTGGTAAAATAGGGTTCTGAGCAAAATTACAAATGAAAAAAGGTTTTTAATGCTCATAAGAAAGGTTACGATCAATTTCAGCAGTGAAAATGACCAGGGTATGGATGAAACTTGCAAAAAATGGAAACGAGGGATTTTGGGGAAATTTTGACAGAGTTTCCCCTATACTTTGGATATTTTTTGCAATTTTCGTAAGATTAATTCAGACAATTACAAGCAATAATTGAAGAATTGGTGCTTTTTATTTTGAAATTGAAGTTTTTTGGTTAAGTTTAACGAAAAATACCTTTAAAAGGTATAATTGTGGTCGAAGGTTGCGCGCAGCCTTCAATTCTGCTGAATTGGTCTGTCAGAGCATACTTTGGCTCTTCGTGGTTGAATTTCAAGGAAACCAGCTTGGAAATGGCACTAGTAAGTTTGAAAATAGTGAAAATGGCTCTACACAGGCTCTCAAAGGTTAAATGGCGCAAAATGGTGAAAATTCATTGAAAATTATGAGATTTTATGCATTAACCATAGTTTAAACCATAGTCAAATCATATTAAATCATGGTTTGGGCGGAAGTGGTTTCGGAATACCACTGGGTGTTATTCGCGCAACTCCAAGGTGTCAAGCGGTAAATCGCTTTTCAAATGCAATCCAATCATTTGAGGACATGTCGACATAGGGTTGTTTCGGAAAAAAACCTATATCACGCAACTTTTCCAAAGCTTTAGTCGATTACTTTATGAGCGCGAAAATAAACTGGCACTATCGGATCTGTTTTCAACAAGTGAACGGTCAGGATTAAGAGGAAAGGTGCAGGAAAAATGCAATGGGTCCGAGACATTAGAAGTGATCGGGTGTAATAAGGATCGTCGGATCTTGAAGGTAAGTGAAGATTGAACGGTTGAAAATTAGTGCGATGGGAAGGGTAAGGTTCATGTAATAAAACTATCGCGCTAAATAAGAACTATTAGATTTGATAGGAGAGATCAGACGATTGTTTAAGCAACGCGATAAGGAATAAGTGAATATGTGATACAAGTATCACGTTTATTTTGAGTCGTGGGATTATATAAGTGCTGAAGATAGGAGGGTCTAGATTGAACCCAATGGGAAAAGGGTTTTTTGATGGGTTTTACGTACAAAAAACCAATTTTTTCAATGGAAAAAGTGATCGGGAAGGATATAAAGGCTTTAACCAAGGTTAGGGACAATGGTAATGAAATATATATTGCGGGGAAATGGTTAGGTTATAGATTTAACCTTAGGTTAAGGGAGTCGGGCAAGGGAAATATACAAGGGAATGGGTTTAGAAGTTTAGTTTAAATTAAACTTCGATATTTTTTCTTAAAACACATATAAAACATGTTTTAAAAGATTTTTCGAATATTTTTATTATAGGGTTAATTAAACCAGGTTGATTTAACTACCATAGGGGTGGGATTATATATAAAGGTATATTTTAGCCAAAGGGGGTTATAATGTGGGTTTTATTAAACATGTGGGAATTATAAACTTCGGCTAAAATTATAATAAGTGGCTTTTTGGGTTTATTATATAAAAGGATTTATATATAATAGGAAAAAAGGTTATTTTTGTAGGGATTTAATATATAAATTAGAGTTAATATGAAAATAGTACATGATATACTCAAAAAACATAACAAGTTAATTTCAAAAGATAATTTGCATTGATCTTATCACTTAACTTATGATATAATGTTATTTTGAGGGCTTAATGTTTTCAAATGATTTAGGAAGTTAAAAAAATGGGAATTAAAATGTCTTTAAGTAAAAATTTGAGTTTTACTTAGGATTATGGAAAATTTTAGGGGCTAATATTCGTAGGTGCGCTAATTTTCCATGGTTTTTCCAAAAAAAAGATTCGCCAATTTCCATTTTTTTATAGAAATGATTCGCCCAAATTTTACAATATAAAATTATTTTACGTTAAAAATCGCCAATATTATATAGAAAAAATATATAACATTATTATAAATTTGAATAATTTTACAAATACATCAATAAACATTTTATAATTTCCATATTAGGGACTAGTGAGATTCGCCAATTTTTTAAACATCAAGATAACCTCATGTTTAAAAAATTACCTGCAATATATATTTCATTACCACTGTCCCTAACCTTGGTTAAAGCCTTTATATCCTTCCCGATAACATCAAGATAAGAATGGTGTAAAACTCATGCCATGCCCATACCCGAGATTTTGAAAGGATGGTGGGAAGAACCAGAGAATTTCCATGTTAAAAGGTACCAAGAATATCCGACGCAAGGCCTCAGGATAGCATATAAACTTGTGGCCACAACGCTATGCAGAATGTATGGCCGCCTGGATGTGACCTTTTTCAGTGGTACATGGGTCTGTCTCATGTACGCCATCACAGTACATGGCACTCGTTTTAATTGGCTAATGTAATTATGGCATCCCTCAAATCTAGCATCAACGCATCACTTTCCCCTGATGACGGTTTTGCGTCTGAGTTTGACATGGCTTCGTAACTTTTAGATGCAGTCTGTGCAAGGTGCAACTTCAATGGATGGGCGCACAACTAGGTAGTAGGAAAAAATGGCCCGATTCATAAGTATCTCAGGGTGTTTTGGGACTCCTGGTACAAGCAAGATATGGAGTCAATATCAGATATTTTTTTCTTAGCCCTCTATCGTAGATTATTCGAGATGGAAGCTCCTTGCATGTCTTGGCAGGTAATGGAAACAATAACTCAGGTAGCCCATTAGTTCCCAAATGTAGAATCTACTACTATTATAGTGTCCGATTCCATCAAAGCCCTCACACACTGCCCAAGTTTGGATAGAAAAACTCCTGCTTTAGGAGATATGTTATCAGATGTCTGGAGGGTTCACCAAAGTCCTGACCAAAGGCAAGAAAAAGCCATGGCCAACTCTACCACTCACCATTACTTCCTATATAGTCAAATATTTCAGAGAGGTGGAGGCAGAGACCGAGCAGATGAAAGGATTCCATTTTTCCACTTTAGCGCACTAGACATATGACCCTAACAGGATCGTCCCCGCACATTGCAAACGAGCCAAATTCAGGTGGAGCTAGCAACACACTAACTGCTCCACTGAAGACATGATCTGAAACTGGTACAATAAATATAGAGAGTATGCCCCAGATGAATCCATCGATCAAGAAGGCCAGGAAGGCCAAGACAACCATACCTTAGAAGAAATAGCACAGACCATGGGGGGAGCTTCGTCATCCAAGGGAACAACTATAGAGACAGCACCCGATCTTGTGGCCCAACAACGAGTAAGAGAAGCTAAATCTCAGAAGGAGGCTGAAGAGAAGGCCAAATAAGAACAAGAAAAGAAGGGGAAGCAAGTAAAATATGACCCAAAAGGGATGAAGAAAGAATAAGCCCGCAAAAGGAAAGGGGAAGAGCAGAGTAAGAAAGAAGAAGAGCGGAAAAGGAAAGAGGAGCAAGACAAGGCTGAAAGTGAATGTCGATTAAAAGAAAGCCAAGATAAAGCTAAAGCCAAATGACTCATAAAGGAAGAGCAGGATAGATTGGCTGCTAAACAAAGGAGGAAGGAGGAAGAAAATAGGATGGAAAAAGACAAGGCAACCGAAGTGGCAGAGGGTAGCAAGATGCCTCCTCCTGATACTGATATCGAGATGCTTCAAATGAGCCCTGTGAGTATAGCTTGCGTTTCCCTCTCAGAATTGGGCATTGTTGTTGGACAAGATGAAGAAGTATTAGATCTTACCAGGATCTTCTATGACCAATTCTCACACAAGATTCGGCAATAAAAGAGGAGATTCCTAGCGCAATACTGCACTACACCTCTCACAGCTACCACCCGCAAGGATATCGTACTAGACACTCGAACGAATCCAGTAATGATTGCCTCATCCGACGCAACATTTGAAGTTGCCATGGAGGATAATTTTAACATGATGAGCAAAGAAATTTTCTCCTTACAGAACATGTTGTAGGCTTCGGAGCAGAAAATAGCCAAGGCAGAGCTGGAAAAGAAAGCATTGGAAGAAGAAGTACAGTGGTTGTAGGCTCACAACAATTTCTCAAATGAAACAGCACTAACCATCCAAGGAGAGGTTTTGACATTAGAAGTCACTATAAGGCAAGTGTACAGAGAGATGTTTTCTATAAAAAAAACTGTTGCACCACTGCTGAAGGCTCAGGTTGAAACAAAGCAAAAGAACGCCCAGCTTAAAAAGGCCTGCACTGCTTTAGATTGCATCCTGGAATGGTCCAATGCTTACCCAAAAGCTCTAGCTACCTTGCTGAAGAGGGACTGGATCAACACCCAGAATGATAAGGTTCAGATCCGAATCAGGGTACAATCTAAGGAAAATATGGTCAAAGATATGGAGAAGGTGATGAATACATATGATCACTTGATCAGTGGCATAGAATCAATGGCTGAGTTACATCACATTCCTCCCCTCAGCCCTCTGAGTGAAGACATGACTTGGAAGCAAATCAATCAAGATATCAAAGCCTTCATGTAGCCCATCGAGCAAGCAGCAACTTCCCGAGATCCACAGGCATCAAGGGAAAATCTAGTCCGGTTTATTGTGACACCAGTGCGAAACTACACTAAGTTGGAATCCTTGTCAAATGAGACTAATATCAAAAGAGATACCCTGAATCCAAACACACTCTAATGCATACATAGATTAAAGGAAGACACACCTTTGGTCACCCCGATTGCTGCAGATTATCAAGCGTGGAAAACCTACCTCCGAGACTAGCTACAAGTGTTCATTCTCGACCTAGAAATCACTCAGCTCATAAAATTATCAAGGCATTGCACAGGTCACAGAACAAAGAAGTTCGTAGGTCAGATAACCCATCAGGTCGCAGGTCACAGGATCCACCAGGTCACAGGTTGCAGAATCCACCAGGTTGCAGGGTAGCCCAATAGTCTGGAAGGTAGAAAGTTAGAAGCCCAAAGGACAAGTTTTGTGTTATAAATACCTCCTTCGGGAAATTGTAAAAGACCTTTGGTTTGGGACTCAAAGAGATATAGAGTATTATATATAAGGACTAATTTTTTTTGAGTATGAATACAAGCATTTTTTAACTCCATTTTTGGATCTAATGTTGGTCAATGTGTGAAAACTATGAGTATTCTGTCTTCATTTTCTAACATCTTTTGATTAATGAAACTGTCTCCAATTACATCATTTATGAATTATAGTTTTCTAAACATGTGTTAATGGTGATAAGTTTATTTCTCTTTCTCAATGAATGTTAATAACTTTGTTTACTGACATTTATATTATTACCAAAACCATTTAAAAAAGTGAAGGGTATTCTGGCATAAAGAATTGTTTCTTCTGTGGTTAGAACATCATACAACCATGACCCTAATGATATGTTGTTGACAACATTTCCTTTGGCCCAATGCTTTATTATTCAGCTTGTTATGAATAGTGTTGTATGTTCATTTAATTCATCAATCATGTGTCTTATATCGTCCGAATCAGCGTGTGTCCACAGGTTTATAGAGTCCTACTAAGACCCAAGGAAAGGAGAATTAAGCGGTAGCCAAACCCACACCCCGGACGGGATCCATGTTCCAAACAGTTTAGAGTCTAGTTGGGACTTTTTACCAGGGAGATCCCCTGCTGTTGGCCGGACAGATTTTTCCATCAACAAAATTGGCACTAGAAGGAGGGCCTATGGTAGGCTCCTAGCACATGAGTAATATTTCGTTACAAATTCCACAAAAGGAGGCCATACACCATGACACCGGCCCTCCCCCTTTTGAAGATTCCCAAGGAGAGGAAGCTCCTTATTATGAGGTTACCAGGGATCAGTTAAGAGTTCTGCCCTCGATTTCCTACAACCTCATTAGATATTTGAAAATCACTCCAGTCATGAGTTGTCTATCCCATACCAGGACCCCTACAGGTAACCTCACTCACAACGGTGCCCTTGTAAATTCCCTGCCCTAGTTGATAAATCTAATGGTTGAAGAACTTGCAATAGCAATTCAGAATAATGAACCTATTACTGGCCCCCAAGGAGCAAAAAAGGATGACATGAATGGACCCCATGTTGGCCCTCAGCCTGACCGGACCCAAAATGACAACACCCAAGTTCACATTTCACCAGGGGGGCAAGGGAAATAGAGGCCAAGGGAATAGACGTCGGGGAAACAGAGGCCATGGCCAAGGTCACCATACTGCCCATTGCCATCAAAACCAAAATAGAGGGCCCATATATAATTGGAGAAACATTAGAAATATGGAAAACCGCGGGGGACGTCAAGACGAGCACTCCCACCATGAAGGAGAAGCATCCACATCAAGTGTGGGAAGTGAATCTGAGTCAGAAATAGGGCACGAGAATGCTGGTAGGGTACAACTGCTTGCTTGGATGGCCCAATCTCCATTAGATCTCCAGGGTCGTCTTCATCACATGCCTAGACACCGTGAAAAAAACCTTCCCAAGTTTGACCCTGAGAAAGGCATGCTGGCTGAAGTCCACATAAGAAACTTCTAAATTTCACTACAAATGATGAGAGTCCAAGTAGATGATGTCGTCTGCCATATTTTTCCCCATACCCTTGAGAACAAAGCAGCCACCTGGTATCAGTCTCTCCCAAGTGCTTCCATAGCTTCATGGGATCAATTTCGTCGCACTTTCCTTCAGAAGTTTTCAGAGGACAATACCCCCTCCATGATCCTCATGGAGTTGAGTACATTCAAATGCCAAAATAAGGAGAAGGTCAGAGATTTTAATCAACATTTTTCTACCATATTGAACAAATTCCCCCCCAACTTGGCATTGGATGACTCCATCAATATAGACTACTACACAAAGGCTCTTCCGAGAGACATCATCATATTCGTAAAGCGTGCGGCTAGGGCTACCCTTGCAGAAAATTACACCACTTCCCTTGCCGTAGAAAAGGACATGCTTTCCATAGGGGTCATCGACCATGAAGGTCGAGATGATCATAAAGCTGCCTCGAAAAGGAACTAGTTTTCCACATTCAAAACCGGGGATAAGGAAAAAGATACTTTTGACTTCGAAGGTATAGAAAAGTCCCTTAAGTTATTAACCAATGAAGTCTCTCATCTAAAGAGAAAATCCATTGAACCTGCTACTGGCACTAAGATGCAAAATCTTTTTTTCAGAAAGAATACCCCTACAATAAGCCGACCCCCATCAAACACAAATGTTGTTCTTAATGTGGAAGAAATCGGAAAAGATAATTCTTATTATTTCCACCAAGACGCCCACTCCGAGAAGACATGCCGCCAATGGATTGGCAGCATGACTGTGGTAGTGAATTAGCTCTTAGATGATAAAACCCTAGGGGAAGCAGGTGAAGACGATGTCTCTGAAAATGAAGAAAACCTGCCCCCAGATGGAGAACCAGGATCTATCGTCCTTGCATTTGATGTGATCTGCAGGGAAAGAACCCATACCATCATTGAAATTAACGTGGCTAATGGTCCTAAATCCAACCCTATGCGAAACTATGGCCTAAGAAGCAAAGGACCAATTCTTGAAAAATCCTTTGAAGAGAAGAGGAGGGCCTTCTTAAGGAAAATCTTACCCCCAGGGAATGAGCACCAACATGTTATTCCCGAGAAGTCTGCTCCTAGCAGCACCCGAACAAACAAAAAGAGAAAACTGCTGGTAGGGTCACCCAAAACCCCCACTAATACTATTCCACACTCTAATTCTGGTTACAACATTTGTAAGCACATGAAGAAAACTAGAGCCAGCATCTATTTTTATGAGCTCGCCCACATCACCAACCAATGGGAGCTTATCCTCAAAGCCTTCGCCAACGCCTCGACAACCGAACCCGTGAGCAACACATCTGCCCAAGCTAGTGCAAGCCTCTAATCTATTGTGAACGCTATAAATATGAACTATAGTGGATCTACTCCCCCCTTTCTCCTATCTTTTGAAATATTTAACTTTAACGTCCATAACTGCCTGGTCGACTCCAGTGCATCCACAAATGTCATGCCCCTGTCTGTCTGCAAGAAGTTAAACATTCGCCTGGAGAAAATGGATGCTAGGATTATTCAGCTCGATAGATCACAAGTGCCCACTATAGGTGAACTAAATAATGTCATCATCTACCTATCTTCCGACTCCAGAGTCCACCAGCGCATAGAAATAGTAGTCGTAGACATCCCGGAAGCCTATGCTCTCTTGTTGAGCAAGGGCTAGTCCAGTAAGCTATAATGGTACTTCGCTACTGGTTGGTCTCACCTATGGCTTCCCTACAAGGGTGGAAACAACCAAATTAGAGTTGAAAGTGAACCTTGTCTGAAACATACTATGACCGACTTGGACGTTACCAATGAACCTGTAATATTTTCCCAAGAAGAGCTCAGCATATGTTTCTTAGATGCCATCTTCGAATGTTATTGTCCCCCTCAGTCCTCGGTAAACCCAGATGTCCAATCATAACTAATGCTCATCACTGAAGACCAAGTTGTACCCATCATAAACCAAACTGAAATCTCTCCCCAGCCCATGGTTCCAGAGAAACCAGAAGACGATGTATGGACCTTGTATTATGATGGCTCCAAGACGCATGATGGAGCAGGTGAAGGCTAAATCCTGTTGGACCCCCAAAAGAACAATTTTTTGATCTCATGCCGGCTAGAATTTCAATTCAGTAACAATACTGCCGAATATGAGGCCATAGTCCTCGAACTCAAAAAAGAGTTGGACCTAAAGGTGAAATGCTTAAAGGTTATCGGAGATTCCGAAATCATCACTCGCCAGGTACGCAATACCATCCATTTCTTATCTCCGCACTTGAAAGCTTACCAACAAGAGGTATGGAATTTTTTTTTTTTTTTAATGCATTTCGCATTAAATCTATGCTTAGGATGCATAATGCGGCACCTGATACTGTAGCTAATGCTGCTGCTAGGTTCACCCATCTAAGGGAAGGTTTTTCTATTGAAATAGTGTATAAACCATCTGTGCCAGATATCATCACTAATTTACGCGTCTTTGATGATTACCAATAGGAACTTGAATTCATGCTCAACACCGATGTGTTCAAAGACGCGGTGATAGAAGAAGTGGACCATGATCAAGCCTTGCAGGAAGAACGAGAGAAACACAAGGAAAATCCCATGCCCAAGGGAATAGTGTCGCTTGAAAAATTATTTGATCTGTAGAACCATTTTCGCAGACCCCCCAACACTAAAGTATAGAGCTCCACTCTGGCACATCAACAGGTAAACTTAGGGACATATAAGGACCCGAAGTTCATTAAACTCGGGAAGTATTTTTCCAATTAGGAGAGGAAAGCTTTAACCAAACTGTTACGAAGATACCGAGATGTGTTCTCTTGGACGTATGATGAACTACATACTTATGACACTTGAATTATTCAGCATGTGATCCCTATGAAGGAAGGAGTGAATCCTTTCTAGAAAAAGCCAAGCAAAGTGCACCCTACATTGGAACCAATGATTCAGAAAGAACTTAAGAGGCTTTTGGATGCGCACATAATATTCAAATTCTGACACTCCACTTGGGTATCAAATCTGGTTCTGGTACGAAAAAAATCCAGTGAGATCCGTTTGTGCATGGATTTCCGAAATCTGAACAGAGCCTCAGAAAAGGATAACTACCCAGTTCCCCCTATGGAACAGTTACTACAAGCTGTATCTGGATCGAAAGTGTTCTCGTTGTTGGTTGGTTTTTCCAGGTATAACCAAGTACTGGCAGTGGAACCCAACAGATTAGAAACTATGTTCTGGACTAAATGGGGGACTTTCGCTTTTAGGCGCATGCCCTTCGGATTGATAAATGCTGGGGCGACATTCCAACGAGCTATGGACATAGCTTTCTAAGGTCTAATAGGGAAAAGCATGGTAGTATACTTGGACAATGTCACCATGTTTTCAAAGCACAGAGGTGATCACTTACGTCACCTCAGGTATATTTTCGAAAGATGCAGAAAGTATGGAATCTCACTCAACCCAAAGAAAATTCTCTTCATTGTGTCCAAGGGGAATTTGCTGGGTCATATCATAACCAGGAATGGTATAGTTGTAGATCCCAACCGATCAAAGGTCATCGCCTAGATTCCACCCCCTAGTAGCAAAAAGGCCATGCAATCCTTCCTTGGGAAGATCAACTTTGTACGGAAGTTCATATCAGATTTTTCCCAAATAGTCAGGCCTTTGCAATGGATGATTAAGAAGAATGCAAGTTTCAAATGGAATCCACTCTAGAAGGAAGCATTCGATAAGATCAAGTAGGCCATTGCAGAAGCACCATCCCTATAAATCACAGACTTCAGCAAAGGTTTCATCTTATATACCTTTTCCTCGGATTCATCACTCATAGCTATACTCACACAGAAAGACGCTAACAATGATGAACGACCCATATCATTCATGAGTGCTGGTTAGAAAGGTGTTGAACTGAATTACTCTGAGATTGATAAGTAGGCTTACACAGTATACAAATCGGTCAAGCATTTCCGGCCATACATCTTGAAGAACCATGTCATGGTGTTCGTCCCTCACCCAAATGTTTGCTCACTTTTCGTTCAGCAAGAGCTAGGCGAAAGACGAGGAAACTGGATGAAATGTATCCAAGAGTGTGACCTGGAGTTCAAACCGGCACATACTTTCAAAGGTCATGGAGTCTGCCAAATGGCCGTGGAGGCTGCAAATTCATGTGGGTGTGAAGAAGAATGCTGGGAGCAAGAAATAAACATGTATCAAATTGTCAAGGTGCCCCATCAGGGAAACCTTTCTTGGTACTCTGACATTTTGAAATATTTGGCCCACCGTGTTATGGATCCTATTTTAACTGCTCGGCAGAAACAGGTAATAAGGATGAAAGTTGCGTCCTACCAGTTAGTATAAGGACAAATTTTCAAGAAACATTACAATGGATTCCTACTACGCTGCCTGGAACACGATGAAGCACAAAGTGTCCTGACTGAAATACATGATGGGCCAGCTGGAGGGCATTATGCAGGTGATACCACTGCCCACAAAATCATGCGAGCTGGCTACTATTCACCAACCCTCTTCAAGGATGCTCATGCATATGTCCATAAGTGTCTTCAATGTCAAAAATTTTCCAACTGGGAAACATGGCAAGCCGCTCCATTACAGTCGGTGGCAGTAGAGGAACCTTTTCAACAATGGGGGTTGGACATGATTGGAGAAATATTATCGCACTTAAACATTCTGCAAACTATTAAGTTCTATTAAACACACTTAACCTTTTCGTCTTTCAAGTTCTATGATTTTGCTTTGGAAAATGGTATTGTACTTAAACACTCTGCAAACTATTACCCCCAAGGGAATGGGTTAGCCAAGTCTACTAATAAGAACCTTATCTGCATCATAAAAAAGACCCTATTGTCACACCAACGAAACTGGCATAATGCCCTCCATAACGCCCTTTGGGATAATCGGGTCACAACCAAATCTTCGCTCGGCACCTCCCCATTTTTTATTGTATATGGAAAAGAGGCCATCCTTCCTCCCCACCTATCTCTCCCAACCCTCCAGTTGTCCCAAGAGACCCATGGCACCCCATGCCCGACCTTGCAATCCCGAATCAACACATTTTTGAAACTGGAGGAGGAAAGGAAAAAAACCTTGGAAAAATTCACCATCCACCAAAGTCGGATTAAGAGATGGTTTGATAAAAATTCCACGAAGAATAAAATTTTTGAAGTAGGAGACCTTGTTCTTAAATGGGATAAATCTCATGAGGAAAAAAGGGAGAAATTCCAAATTCCAAGCCCTTTGGACAGGTCCATTCTAGATTAAAGAGAAGCTAGGTTCCCACACTTTCAGATTGCAAACTCTAGAGGGAAGAATCGAGGTCCTCCGAGTAAACAGGCATGACCTCAAGCACTACTTCACTTAACGGCCCTACGAGGGCTGTCACCACCCCTGTACCATATTTTGCTGTTTTTTGTTTAGTTTTCGATTTTTCATTTCCCGCAATAAAAGCGCTTATTCAATTAGCGCATTAGTAAAAGTGTCCTTCTAAGAACTTAAAAAGGTGAAAGGCATTGTATAATTCATGCAATTGGCATGCTGCGCCAGGATCTGTGCTGATGAAAAGTCTTTCCTGAAAACCACAAAAAATGGCAGGACCTTGTCTTTGATTGACACCCAAAGGTAAAACATGACCTAGTCCAAGCTACTAAGCGCAGATAGCTCACCTAGCAAGCTTGAAAGGGTGTCTCTGAAAAGAAATTTGGTTAAAGAGGCAACTAGAATAAAAGGGCAGAGGGCTAACTTCGAGTGATGCAAGGATATCCAGGAAAACCTAAAGTCCTCATACATACCAGGAGCAACCTCTCTTGGAAGTAAAATAAGTCGGGATCCCTCATCCGCCAAGGCAAAATTGCCTCTATCAAATAAGTTCCCTGAGAACATCTAAATAAGTGCCTTGAGCACATTTAAAGTAAGTAAAGTAGCACACCAATAAAGGGTAAAGGATTGAGAAAGGCTTCCTACATAGAGAGGCAATGCGACGACTTTGCTGGGGTACTGACCAGGCTCACCAGCAGCAGAGCAATGTCTGTGACTCCTAGGTAGTGACGTCACCGGGACCACGAGGTTTTTAGGTATCGTAGCAATACAATGAGGACGAAATAACTACACCGGATCATAGAAATACCTGATGTGCTCCAACCCTTTTGGTCCAGAATCCAAAAGTAAAAGTTCGGTCAACCAACACCTAAATAAGCAAGCAGGCAAAGCAACCTCCCAAGGTACAAAAGGAAAAAATCATGGAAACCCAATGGTGAAAGGAATAGCTTGCTAAGGCCCCCTCCCCCCTACCCCACAAAGATAAATCGTCAGTAGAGATTCTGGACCCTACCAGTGAATTGCCATTTGTTGTAGCCTCTACAACACCCTCTAAAAAATTCACCATCTAAATTTTTTTGGGCCCCCTGAGCATCGAAAAGCTAAGTCAAAATCTAAAGTTCAATTCTATTTCAGGAAAGGCCTTAAGTCCCCGAGTCGCAGAATATGTATTTTTCCATATTTGTGACCTAGCGACACTGCGACCTATCAGGTCGCCAAGTTTCCAAGTCCCAAATCTCATTCAAACTACAAAATTGTGACCTAGTGACCTTGCGACCCTGCGACCCTCCAAGTCGCAAGGTCATAATGTCGCGAGGTCGCGCCTCTCTTAAGCACGGGACATTTTCGACCCAACGACCTCATTAATTGCTCTCATTTGCGACCCTTTTATGAATAGGGAGGTTGCTAGGTCAAATTTCACTCGCACGAAGAAGAAGTAAAACGCCTCTCACAGTCTGACTAGAATGCATTTTTTCGGGTAAGTTTTCGTTTCCTTCTACTTTTTCCTCATTATGACTTCCTGTTTCTCCCCTTTACCTCACCGATACTCTTTAAAGCTTCATGCTTACCATAGGATTTGCTTCCCATGAGCCCTGGCATGCCTATATTCTAGATCTATTCTTTCTGCTCTCAGCCCATCCATGTTCCCCATCCGAGACCCAGTGCGACACTGTGACCTTACGACCATGCAACCCAGTCGGAGGTCACTAAGTCACTAAGTCAAATATCATTTAAAGTTTAACGACCAAGTGACCCAGCGACCCGATTGCCAGGTCTCCAGGTCGCTAAATCGCATTTCCTTGCAAATTAATCAATCAGTGACCTAGCGACTCGGTCGCCAGGTCGCTAAGTTGTTTTTTCTTGCAAATTGATCAATCAGTGACCCATCCACTCAGCGACCCAGTTTCCAGGTTGCTAAGTCACATTTCCTATTGAACGCACCCTTGCGTGACCCAGCGACCCAGGGACCTTATCGCAAGGTCGCTAGGTCATAGGTTTGCCCATTCCTTTGGCCATACATTGTCAGATATAGCCATGTTATTATCAATATGAAGTTTGTCTTATCATGGGATGGTTTTCTAACAATACCAAGTAATATTGAAGCAGAGCTAAGTTGGGTATCCATCTTGTTAGCCTCAAGTGACATGGGTCCCCCAGTAGTCCGAAAGAGGAAAAAAAAGTCCTGAAGTGGAAGTTGTGGAATAATAAGAGTTACAATTCTCCCCTGCCCCCATGTATGGGGACTCAATATGTACCTTTGGCCAGGGAGATAGCATGACTTGGTACCAAATATACCAGGAATTCACAAACCCGATTTCCCAGAGGACCTTCCAGATAGGCAGGTATATATACAAGTAAAATGGTTCAAGTTGCATTATGCAGGATCCCGCCCGCCAATATTCCCTTGTGCAGAGATTCTAGACTGGATCTTGCAGAGATTTGATCCCTAGAACTGGGTTATATGGGATCATTCCGGGGATGCTATGGCTGCTCTGAAAGGACAAGACGCTGAGGTGTATTACAGAATTCCTGCCAGGGAGCAGACACTTAAAGAAGAGTGGTGTAAAACTCATGTCATGCCCATACCTGAGATTTTGAAAGGATGGTGGGAAGAACCGGAGAATTTCCAAGTTAAAATGGACCAAGAATATCTGACATAAGGCCTCAGGAAGACATAAAAACTTGTGGCCGCAATGCTATGTAGAATGTATGGCCACCCGAATGTCACCTTTCTCAGTGGTACATGGGTCTGTCTCATTTACGCCATCACAGTACACGACACCCGCTTTAATTGGGCCAATGTAATTATGGCAGCCCTAAAATCTAACATCAACGTAGCAGTTTCCCCTAACAATGATTTTGCATCCGAGTTTGACATGGCTTCGTACCTTTTAGATGTAGTCTGTGTAAGGTGCAGCTTCGACGGATGGGCCCACAACTGGGTAGCAGAAAAAAGAGGCCCGATTCATAAGAATCTCAGGGTGTTTTAGGAATCCCGGTAGAAGCAAGATATGGATTCAATAGTAGATATTTTTATCCCAGCCCTCTATCACAGATTATTCGAGACGGAGGCTCCTTGCATGTCTTGGCGAGCAATGGAAATAATAACTCAGGTAGCCCATTTTTTCCCAGATGCAGAATCTACTACTATAAGAGTGTTCGGGTCCTTCGAAGCCCTCACACACTGCCCAAGTTTGCGACAGACAAACTCTTGCTCCAGGATATATGCTATCATATGTCCTAAAGGTTCACCAAAGTACCAACCAAAGGCAAGAAAAATCCATGGCCAACTCTACCACTCACCATTCGTGCCTATATAGTCAAATATTTTAGAGAGGTGGAGGTAGAGACTGAGCAGATGAAAGGATTCCATTTTCCCACTTTGGTGCACCGGACGTATGACCCTAACATGATCGTCCCCACACATTGCAAACGAGCCAAATTCAGGTGTAGCTGTCAACATGGTGACTGCTCCATTGAAGACAGAATCTGAAACTCGTACAATAAAGATAGGGAGTATGCCCCAGATGAATCCTTCGATCAAGAAGGCCAAGAAGGCCAAGACAACCATACCTTAGAAGGAGGCTGAAGAGAAGGCCAAAGAAGAACAAGAAAAGAATGGGAAGTAGGTAAAATATGACCCAAAAGGGATGAATAAATAAGAAGCCCGCAAAAGGAAAGAGGAAGAGTAGAGGAAGAAATAAGAAGAGCGGAAAAGGAAAGAGGAGCAAGACAGGGCTGAAAGTGAACACTGGTTAAAAGAAAGCCAAGATAAAGCGGAAGATGAACAACTCATAAAGGAAGAGTAGGACAGAATGGCTGCTGAACAAAGGTGGAATGATGAAGAATATAGGAGGGCAAAGGACAAGGCAACCAAAGAGTTAGAGGGCAGCAAGATGCCTCCTCCTGATACTGATATCGAGATGCTTCAAACGAGCCTTGTGAGTACATGTCACGTTTCCCTCTCAGAATTGGACGTTGCTATGGGACAAGATGAAGAATTATTTGATCTTACCAGGATCTCCTATGACCAATTCTCACACAAGATTCGGCAAGAAAAGGGGAGATGCCTAGCGCGAGACCACACTACACTTCTCACAGCTACCACCCGCAAGGATATCGTACTAGACATTGGGACGAATCTAGTAATGATCACCTCAGTCGGCGCAACATTTGCAGTTTCCACGGAGGATAATGTTAACAGGATGAGCAAAGGAATTTTGGCCTTACAGAACATTTTGCAGGCTTCGGAGCAGAAAATAGCCAAGGCAGAGCTGGAAAAGAAAGCATTGGAAGAAGAGGTACAGCAGATGCAGGCTCACAACACTTCCTCAAATGAAACAACAATGGCCATCCAAGGAGAGGTGGTCACATTAGAAGTCACTATAAGGCAGGTGTACAGAGAGATGTTTTCTATAAAGAAAGTTGTTGCACCACTGCTGAAGGCTCAGGCTGAAACAAAGAAAAAGAACACCCAGCTTAAAGAGGCCTACATTGCATTAGATTGCATCTTGGAATGGTCCAATGAATACCGACAAGCTCCAGCTACCTTGCCGAAGAGGGACTGGATCAACACCCAGAATGATAAGGCTCAGATCCGAATCAGGGTACAATCTAAGGAAAAGCTGGTCAAAGATCTGGAGAAGGTGATGAAAACATATGATCACTTGATCAGTGGCATAGAATCAATGGACGAGTTACATCACATTCCTCCCCTTGGCCCTTTGATTGAATACAAGACTTGGTAGAAAATCAATCAGATATCAAAGCCTTCAGGAAACCCATCGATCAAGCAGTAGCTTCCCGAGATCTATAGGCATCAAGGGAAAATATAGTCTGGTTTATTGTGACACTAGTTCAAATCTACACTAAGTTGGAATCCTTGTCAAATCAGATTAATATCAAAAGAGATACCCTGATTCCAAACACACTCGAATGCATACATAGATTAAAGGAAGACATACCTCTGGTCACCCTGATTTCTGCAGATTATCAAGCGTGGCAGACCTACCTTCGATACCAGCTACAAGTGATCGTTCCCAACCTATAAATCACTCAGCTCATAAAATGATTAAGGCATTGCACAGGTCGCATAACAATGAAGGTCGTAGGTCGCAAAATCCGTCAGGTCGTAGGTCGCAGGATCCATGAGGTCGCAGGTTGCAGAATCCACCAAGTCACAAGGAAGCCCAATGGTCTACAAGGTGGAAAGTCGGAAGCCCAAAGGGCAAGTTTTGTGTTATAAATAACTCCTTCGGGAAATTGTAAAAGACCTTTGTTTTGGGACTCAAAGAGATATAGAGTATTGTGTAGAAGGACTACACATTTTTTAGTATGAATACAAGCATTTGTTAACTCCATTTTTGGATCTGATGTTCATCAATGTGTGAACACTATGAGTATTCTTTCTTGAGTTTCTAACATCTTTTGATTAATGAAACTGTCTCCAATTACATCATTTATGCATTATATTTTTCTAAACATGTGTTAATGGTGCTAATTTATTTCTCTTTCTCAATGAATGTTAATAACTTTGTTTACTGACATTTATATTATCACCAAAACCATTTAAATAAGTGAAGGGTATTCTACCATAAAGAATTGTTTCTTCCGTGTTTAGAACATCGTACAAGCATGACCCTAATGATAAGCTGTTGACAACATTTCCTTTGGCCCCATGCTTTATTATTCAGCTTGCTATGCATAGTGTTGTATGTTAGTTTAATTCATCAATCATGTGTCTTGTATCATCCGAATAAGCATGTGTCCGCAGGTTTATAGAGTCCTACTGAGACCTAAGGAAAGGAGAATTAAGCGGTAGTCGGACCCACACCCCAGACGGGATCCCTGTTCCAAACGATTTAGAGTATATTTGGGACTTTTTACTGGGGAGATCCCCTGCTGTTGGCCGGATAGATTTTCTCGTCAACAGGATCCTCATGGACCCTTGATGACCTTACAAATTCAAATTAAGGCTAATAGAGTCCTTTTTGACAGAAATATTTATAGAGACCCTTTAGACCATGACATTTAGTGACTCATAGGATAAAATTGACAAACATATACCCAAGATGAATAGTAAGAAGAAAGCACACTTTGATTCGTACATTATAGGACCCTAACTAGTGGTATCTTTTTCTCCTCATTTATGGCGATGTATATTTGTACCTATTCAAGTTTTCTTAGAAAATAGGAAAAATGTTTAATTTCGATAGCAAACGAATCTTGTATTTGTATTTTATAAAAAAAAAAATTGCTATAAATATGGCTATATATCTTGGAATTATATCTTATTATGTGTGGCTATATGATGGTGCTCCTTGACCAAATTGATGATCTCCTAGTCACCAACTTTGGAAAACTAATTCTACTATAGATATATTATTTTATCCGTATCCATCATTATTTCATCCCAAAATATTTATTAGAAATATGTGCACATGTTTTTGGGTACACTTTATATACTTTATAAATTAATTTCCATTCTTTCTCCACTTTAGGTAAATATAAAAATAAGTAAGTTTTGTCGCACAAGTTTGAAACCTTATGTAAACTATCTTTAATTAAAAAAAAGTATCAACCTATTAAACGATATATTATATGTGAACACATCTTACATAAATTCGTAATTCCATTACTTGATCTAATCTTTCAATTTTTTATCTCAATAAATTTCCAAAACTTCTTTAAAAACGTATTTTATATGATATATCTAATTCAGTAAGAAACATTATCGATATAATTATTTTATATATTTTATTTCTCTAGGTTGGCACTTACCAGATAAATTTTACTCTTTCCCTTGTGCACACTAATGATAAATGATTTTTTATCCTTAATGAGGTGCTATTTTTTGGTTGTAGACATGAATATCACATCCGATGTGTACATTTACAGACTCCCAAAAATAACTCCACATACATAAATTAGAAATATATTCAATTATAAGTCATTGATAAAATCATCACTGTTAGAAAACCTTATTTTACACTTTCCTTTCCTTTATTTTTGCATCCCTATTTATCCACCACAATCGATATGTGTTAATATGATCTGAAACGTGTAGTCCCAATTCATTGGCTAAATCTACTACAATGGCATTCTTTCAGGATATTGAGTTGAACAAAGCATCAATAAAAATATTTAAGCTTATATATTTATACGGAAGAGTCTTGTAATATCCTCCTCTTCGTGTTTTTGAAGGCTATTCAAATTATCCCCTTTATGTAGTAATATGCAAATAATATTCTCATCCATGACTAAGATTATTTCCACCTTATTTATCAAATGTGTAGTAGCATCCTCAATACCTACCATAGTAACATCACATCCAACTACCTCGAATGCTAGTAGGACCTCCAAGATAGGAAACCATAAATAAACACATGTAGAAGAAATATAATGTCTCGAAGACATGTAGATACATATGAAACACCAAGAGAAGCACTCTAACCACCTGCAATAACAAGCTCAACAACTATAGTAAAACATCAAGGAATCCAAGTGTCACCAACACTAGTATAAGAAACTCTAACACAAGAAGCCACAACTAAACATCTATATCATAAATATAAAATCTCCAAGACGTGTATAGACATCTGAAACACATAGAGCAACACTCCAACCATATGAAACAACACCACATCTAAACAAATCAACATGTATCGAATCCATCTCCTTAGTATCCACAACATCATATCCACTAGGTATATTCACATGTATGTTGACATCAATTCCATCTAAATATACCATAACCAGTAATCAAACACCAATCATTCATCACACTTGCATATGACTAGTAGCATCAAGAGCTTGTTGACATCAATGCTAACAAACTCCCCCTTTGGCATTGATGCCAACCTCAATAAAACAATTATGACCAATGATCCCAAATCTCTCCCCCTTTGACATAAATGGAAAGGGGCTATAAAAAAACTGAAGTACAATGCCAATAATGTGGTGGAAGAGAAAAGGAATCCCCCTATCATAATCGACATCATGCTGATACAAGACTGATGTAGAACAAAATAGTAACCTTAACTTATAATCATATCTCTTGCCAATGTAATTCCAACTCTGAAGACTGAACATGCTCCCTCTGAGCATGTAATGGTGGTGCAATCATACACTTTGCTTGCTGCAATGAGCCTCCCTACAAAGTGCAATATAGTACTCAATGGACCATGAATCTAACTAATTTTGGACATGGTACACAATGAAGTGCATTAAATACAATGCTTCATGGAGCAAGCACAAGGCTATGCAAAGTACATTGGTTTCAAAAATTACTCCACTATACCTATCATCAACTAAGAATTTTATGGACCTGAGTTTGCATCATGCACTCAATGAAGTGGTGCTACATCAAAGATATAAATTATGAAATATGACTTGAAATCCATTGGCCCATATATAGTAAATGACAAGACATGCTAGACACCATGGATCTCTCCATTGAGAAGGGAAGAAAAATTTAGAGCCAAAAACTTGCATGAGATTTACATAGTCAGGTGGATCGTAAATTTTTTTGTGCCAAAACGATTTTAATACACCCCATAATAACAAAATCTTTGAAGGGGAAAAATTGAAACCCTAGAATCAACAAAAACCATACCTTAGATAAAGCATTGGGAGAATGGTTGAGCACAGGAGGAGCTCTTGGCACCAAGAGAATAATTAGGACAAGAAATATAATGGTTTATCATTGAGTATTGCTAAAACAATTTGAGGAAAATACTAAGACTATGAAAGGAGAAAGAAAGAACTGATGATAGAAGAATATGATTCAATGTTGTAGCAAGGTTTCCTGAGATTCCAATTGGGTTTTCCTCCATATCGCCTATACACCATAAAAATCAGAAAAATCCTTGTAAGAAATTTGAAGCAAAGGTAACAAAAAATTTGAATGAATATTTTTTGAAGGTATCCATGAACTCTAACTCACCGGTTCATAGGTGTGCTAGAGGGAAGGCACACTACATTGAGGTCTTCTCCAATAGTGTGGTAGAAGAGGAGATGAGTCAGAACCCTTGGGGAGAAAATTTTTAGAGCCAAAATGTTGGAGGAGAAGAATGGTGGTGTCACTAGCGAGCTAGAGGTAGGAATTTTATCATCAACAACCTCAACAAAACTATACATTTTTCGATAGAAACTCTAATACTAGACAGTGGTGATTAAGACAATTGTCAGGTGTATTCAATTTCAAGTTAAGGCAGCTGTACAAGGGCCAGTCCCTATAGAATTCGCTAATTTTTTTATAAATCTAAACATCAAATTAATTAGCATGTGAGTTTAAATAAAGCTTTTAATTGATCGCATTATCATTGAGACAAAAGATAAAGTGCAACTAAGATCTCTAAGATGATGTTGTACATTTAGGTGGGGAGAAATTTAAACAAGAACTACATTTATATGTGAAATAATAATAACAAGTTAAAAATCTTGTATTCCATGTTCATTTGACCTCTTCTTAAAATTTTCTTCGGAAAGTATTAAAATATTTAATTGTATCATGTTTAGGAATGCATATACATATATCAAAGGTGTAAATCATGAAATTTTTTTAGATGGGTATTAAGAGTAGCATGAAAGAAACTAGGTTGCAATACTATTTCCTATTTGGTATATATATATATATATATATATATATATATATATATATATATAATGTGTTCACAGAGGAAGCATAAAGAGGAGAGCATCTGGAAGTACATAGGCATTCAGGCCATCTATAGAATCTGGTTCCATACCAAATTTAGGAGTTAATCCAAAGATGTTGGTTGAACTAGAAGGAAGCCCCCAAAACCCCACTTCAATGTTGCTGCAAAATTTTCAGCAGTTAACGACCAATATAGCTAGTCTGTGAGCCGATAATGTGGGGCTAATGCGAGACCAAGAGTGAATATTGAATAGTGTTTCTAATCTTCAGAACCATAGAATTGATATACCTAGCACTGGAAATGAAGACACAGATGAAGAAGAAAGGCAGAGAGGTGAAAATATGCTAGTGGGAGTCAACTATGACACTACAAGGAAACAAAGGTGGAAATTAAGAGGAATCTAACAATGCCTCAAATCCTAAGAAAGGAAAGAAACATAATACTGAACCGAAAGGGGAATTCAAGAAAATTGAACCCCTGAATTTTGAGGAGGAAGTGGAACAAGTTTTTGAGGCTTGGTTGGTTAACATAAAAAATAATTCCAAATCTATTAATATGATCATAACCTAAAGGAAATATTAGCCATATATCAACTTTATGGGAAGGCTATGTTGTGGTGGGAAGAAATTAGGGTTGTTCATGCAATTAATGAACATGAGATGACTTGGGGAGACTTTCTGAAACACTTAAAAAAAAGTACTTGTCTCAGAAATTTTATGATGATAAGGAAAAGGAATTCCATGAACTTCGATTGGGACAACTCTGTATAGACAAATTTGTGATGAAGTTCAAATCCTTATTGAGATATGTACCTTATAGATGGGAGGAGACACCTAATTTACAATGTTTTATGAGTAGGTTACCAACATTTATAAAAAATCATTTAGAGTTTGATAATATTAAAACTATGGATGAGGTCATCAAGAAGGTATCAATTGGTTACCAACAAGTGAAATAGAAAGTGGAATGAACCAAGAGTCTTTTTAGTAAAAAAGGATAGAAAAAATTCCAGAAAATTTAAAATATTAGAAGTGGAAATTTCATGAATTTCCACAAAAACCAGCACAAAAAAACTCCTCGAAAGAAAAACAAAAATTTAGATCCCAAAATGAATCTAAATAAGTGGAATTATCAAGTAAACAAGAGGTTAGTGAGTCATAAATACCTCCATTATAGTGTTGGGGTTGTGGCAAGCCTCATTATCACAAAATATTCCCTCACCACACTAGGATGGAGAAGACTCCCAACATTTAGTACGCTTCCACAATTGGAGAAAGGGGAATGAATATATCCAAGATTAATGTTACCATGGATGATGATCAAGGCGAGTATCCACCTAATATGATCGAATTTGAATGTAATATGCACAATCATTTTATGTCAATTTTGATAGACTTGAGAGATAGTTTAAGTTATATCAATCATAAAATTATGGAAATGTGTCACATGCAAACTTGTAAATTTAAAAATCCATCGTTGGTGCAACTTTCCACCCAGAAAAAAATAAGGGTGATAGAAAAATTAGATGAATTCCCTATTGATATAGTAGGCCAACTAATTAATATAAATTTTGAATGTGGTAGCTTTAATGTCTTATGATGTCCTAATTGGGATCGATTGGTTTGAATGAAACTGGTCCTTAGTAAAATGTAAAGATCAAACTATGAATTATCTCACTAAGGACTAAGGAGGGTGTTGGGTCTCAATCTAGTCTCCTAAACTGAGCTCATTTAATTGTCAACCAGGATTTGTAAACTGCTGAAGTGAAGTGTACCATATGTACCTAGGTGCTTGTTTCCTAATGCGTTGTGTGTATTTTTGTGATTTTTTTGGTCTTTTATGTTGATTTATGATGTTTTTTTTTTGGTCTTTTGGTGTTTTATGTTCACAATGAAAATACCTAGAAAACTAATGGAAAGAAGTTGGTGGTCAAAAACAGAGTTAATCCTAATGTATGGAATGGCAAATGCAATTGGAAACAATGAAGCAGAATCTGAACTATGACTAAATAAAAGCAAAAGCTTGATAATGACTTTTTAGGCAAATGACACAAACTAAACTTGAGAAATGATCACTAAATATGCAAGTTCTCTAACTAGACAGTTAAACACTAATGATGCAATACTCTGTCCTAAGCTTTTCTATTCTATGATTAATTCCTAGTTCTATTCTGCAATTTAATTGAATGTCACAGAACCTATACTCAAAGAGTTATTGGTTTCTTGTTCAAAGTAGTTCTTTTGAGGAAGAGCTCTGTTTATAAAATGATGAGGAGATTGCAGAGAGATTTCAGACCTTATAGTGATGTTGTCTTCTGTTCCTATGACTATGGATCATTTGTAGTTTTTAGAACAAGAAGATGTTTGTGAATAATGAAGGCTGTCTTGTTAATCCTAACAACTAGAGTAATCTATTGTGCAATGGATAACAATTTGAATATTAGATGCAAGTGCAATGAGTTAATCTAAGAATGAACCTAAGATGCCACTAAACTAAAACAATGCTGAACTATAAGTCATCATCAAACTTGAAACAAAGTAACTGATCATGAATTAAATGCAAATGAAACTCCGGAGCATTCTAACTATACTAACATGCATTATTCTATGAAGTTACACAATCTGTTTGTTCATCATTAGTGATATGTTGGAAGAGTTCCTTCTTTTGGAAGAGGTAGAACAATTCTGACTGTGTACTTGTATGCAATTGAAAGAAAATGAACTGAAAGCAAATGAAAAACTAAGTTATCACATCCATACCCTACTCGTCATTATGATGTCTTGGGCAAGCGTTTAAGAGCAAGAACAGGGATGATACTTAGTACAAACATACAACTAAATCATGCATTATCACAGTCATGTCTTGAACTTCTTAAGGATGTCTTGGAAAAGTTTCTTCTTGTGGAAGAGTGATTAGAACAAGTGTAACTTATGATAGTGAATAGCAAAAACTGCAACTAACTCCTACAGTACTATAGCTATTCATCATTCATCATTATAATCTGTTGGAAGAGTGTCTTCTTGTGAAAGAGCTAGAATGAATATAACTACAGTAACTAGTTAAAACAACTACAAGTTCAACTCCTATTTCTACAATACTATAGTCATTCAACATTCATCATTATGGTCTTTTGGAAGAGTATCTTCTGGTGGAAGAGTTAGAATGAGCATGACTACAGTAGCTAACAAAAACAACTATTAATTCAAATGCAAAACGTAAAGGCAGCTAGAAAAACTTATCTAATTTACGCAAAAGAAATCCGTGCAAGAGGCAGGGGCCCTCTACCACTTGACGACATTCAACTTCAAATTAAATCACGCCTTCAAAATAACTTTGTCTGCTCCATTAACGATGCAATAGTTTGAACATAACACTCTGCGTTCTCAAGAATGTATCACAGAGTTTAAACAAAATCTAGCAGCAAATCTAACATAAAATCTCCAACATAGCTCTCGGTCTCCCAAGAGTTTTTAAAGCAAATGCACGTAACAGTAATTACAAAAATTTAGGAATAATGTCTTTCCTTATCCGAATTATGTTAGGACTCTTTGAGGTGGCTACGTGAAGGAGAAAAGACATCTGGACTGAGACAGTCCTAGTAGGAGTCTTCTTTCATAAATGTGTTCCCACGTGCATAACCGTACCCAAAATCCATTTCTTCCTCCATGATGAGCAACGAACCATGTAGACACGACGTGGATCATGCCCATATGCGGTTTTTCTCAAGAGGCCACCTGGAACATACTCAAACATGAAGGCAACTGCAGAATCGCCGGTTAGCTACGGAATGTCTGCATTCTGCAGCTAGTTCCGGTCAAAATGCTTAACAATGGAAAAAATCACAAAATTCAACAAGTCAGTCATGTAGATCATTCTAGAAGTAATTTTAACTATATTTATTGATCAATTGGGTCTAAGATAGAAATGGACAAGGGAAAATGAGGTAAAATGAGGTGAAGGAAAGCACAAATTTGAGGCTCAACATACCCCCACTGCTGTCTCTTTCCATGTCCTCATGCAAATTATCCTATGAATTCAGAGGCTTCTGCAAGGACATCTAATCCCCTTCTTCTCCTTTGTCTGAAAGCTAGAGGCCTTCTGGGTTTCCTGATCACAATTTTGAACCTGAGGTTGGTGAGTGCCCTGATTAGCTTTTTGTTCTTTGTCTTCAACTTCTCATTGGTCCTCTCCACTTTGTCTATATGCAGGGATAAGGTTGAGTTCATATCAGTTTTGAGCTTGATTTGATCTTTGAGAATTTCATTCTCGTTTTTGATATGTCTATTCAGCACTTCCAACTCATATCTATCCCTCCTTAATATATCTATTTTAGACAGTGGAGGACTGGGGGTTCTTTCTCTGCTTTCTGAAGCTGTCCTCTCTAAGGTTTCCACATAGTCATAAATTTCCTGTTGAGCAGGATCAATTTCAGGGGTTCCCTCATAAAAATATTCTTCATCATCCTCTTCAATGGGCGTTTCTTCATCTTCTATATTGATTACCCCTGTTTGTTTGATTGGTGTTTTCTTCAATTTTCCCTTTAATCTGTGGCTTCTCCTAGGTTGAGAGGATCCCTCTCCTTTTTCTATGGTAGATTCCTTGATTATCTTCTCTTCCTTAAGTTGCCTCTTGATTCGAGTCAACTTCTCTAAAATGATTTCTTCACTGCTCTCTTGGACTGGTTTGTCAATTTCAACTTTTGAAGCCCTCCATTTCCTACTTCTCTTTGTAGGCTGTGGTTTAGGTGATGGTTCTTTTGCTTCTTCAAAATGATTTCTTATTAAGAAATCATCCCATGTATCATTTGTTTTAGCTAGATGATGCTCAATCAAAATTTTGACTAAACCATGATGATACAGGGTTGTCTCTAAAAATTGAACTCTTCTCTGAACACAGGAAGCCATCTTCTTCAGACTTTGATGCAAGAAATATGGTAGGTTTAAGTCTTCTCCCAGAAAATGCATCATTAGTCTAATGTGGTAGACATAAAATGTCCCATATCTACCCTCACATGTAACAATTTTTTGCAAAAGAAGTAGTATGTTTCTCCATTTGTTTTTCAATGCAGAGCTGGGAATTCCTTTCTTGAATACACTAACATACATATTTGGTGATTTTAAAATTTGTTTCCAGGAGTCGTTGTGGAATTCCCTATTTTTAAACCATCTCTCCCCAGTTCTAGACAATCCTGTAGCCTCTGCAATAAAAACTTCAGTGACAGTAAACTTGACATCCCCTACTTCAACTTCGGTTCCTTGAAATGATCTGGCAAATGTTTTAGTGACTTCCTTATGGAAGCCATTAAATTTTTCCAAAAATTGAAGCCATCCTATTTGTTGTAACATTTCCTTGCATTGTGGGTAACCTTCTAAATATTTTGAACCCACAGGTTCAGTCCTTACGATGAAACCCATGATTTTTTTAATATCAAATTAACACTCTTCTACCCACAAAACAATGTCTTTCACTTTCGAATTGAAATGACTTCAAGCTCTAAATGAAAATGGCTTCAATTTTGGAATGACATACCTCTGATTGATAATAACAAATGCCTTTAAAACCCTCGGACTTATATGCTTCTGTTGACAATTGAATGTCGGAGTGCTATGCCTTTGTTTGATGATGAAAGCAGTTTCAAATTTCGAGCTAAAATGTCTTTGATTGAAAATGGCAGATGGCTTCAAATTTCTTTTTGTGCAATACCTCTGGCTCTTAGTAGCAAAAGACTTCAAATTCAACGCTGCAACGTCTCTGTCTCTGGTAGCAAAAATCTTCAAACTGCAACACCTCTATCTCTGGTAGCAAAAGTCTTCAAACTCAATCACTACAACACCTTTGTCTCTGGTAGCAAAAGACTTCGATTTTAACACCTCTGTCTTTTGGTAACAAAAGACTTCAAACTCACACTGCTACAATTCTGAGTTTGTAGTGAAAATACTTCAAACTCCGTCCATAGTGATATTCTATCTGCCCACGGAATCAAGTAGCTTCAAGTCCTCACACTGTTATACTTCCAAATTTACCCTTCTGCTCTGCTCTGAGTTTTACAATGCTCAATGCTATTCAAACTGATATCCTTTGGCTCTGCTCCTGGTGATAATAATATCTATGTCTTCGGAATGGAAAATGCTGGATACGGAATGAAGTTATGGTAGTGGTCACGGAATGGAGTAGTGGAGTGAGGTGGAGGGATTGTATTAATGATTGAGGAGACGGCGGAGGATTTTACGACGGCAGAGGGAATCATCATCATTAAATGTCTTGGTTAAGAGACGTGGAAAATTCAAATGCTTTGGCCATTTCACCGCTTAAATGCTATCAGATATGAAATTTGAAATGGAAGATTTTAATCTAAAGTCTGTAGAGGGTTTGTTGGTGTTTGATCAATAAAAACAATTAAAACAACATTTTCGAATAATCCATAACTAAACTATGCTAAACTTTTATGAAATGCCATTTTAATTTTAAACTTATTACCTCTGCCTTTTATTTGATTTTTTTTTTTAGCCTTTGTCTTCTCTGCTCATCTTTGGAGGAATCTTTCATAATTTTCTTGATGCTTTTGATTCATGAATTCACTGGATCACTTTGTTGCAATTCTGATGTCTGCTAGTTGATGCCTTCAGGATTTGTAGCTGCAGAAAGACTAACGGGCTACAGAAAGGCTGATCAGCTGCAGAATGTCCACTGAGCTGCAGAATGTTCCTGTAGAACACTTTAATCATGAAAATGGAATGTTTTTGGAGTATGGGTGAAATGTTATGTGGTATGAATGAAAATGGATGATGGATTATGATATGTATGAAGTGGATAATGGAATGGAATGGATTCAGTTCATGAAATGGAGTGAAAGAACATAAGGACTGTACTGTAATTCATGACATGTTTTATTCACTTACAGCAAGATATCAAATTTTGTGTTTTGATATGAAAATGAGATGAATGGAAGATGGAATGAGATGGGTGAAGTGTGGAATAGAGTGAAATATGAATGATGAATGAGATGGAGTATGGATGAATAAGTAAATGGAGTGAGATGAAATGAATCATAACCACTATGGAACTGAACTTATGATTTTTATAACAGCTGCTTATAAAAACAAAAATGGGAAAAGTTAGAGTGTCAGAGAAACTCTGATTTTCACCCTATCTTTTCTGTATAAACATGCCAATCAATGATTGGTTTTCATGTTTATACCTTTATTTTTTATTTTTATTTATTTATTTATTTATTTTTATTTTTTTTAGAATAGAAATACTTCAGAAAATTCAATCAAGTTGATGAAGAAGAGAGACTCTTCTTCATTAACTTCACATCATTGTCTTCTTGGAACTTCTTGACAAACTCTTCTCTTGAGAGTGGTTTATGGTATAGCTTCAGTCTATGGCCATTCACAAGAAAAGTGACCTCTTCTTCATCTATAGTTCTGATTTTTACTGCCCCATTATCAAAAATTCGAACAATTTCATATGGCCCAAGCCAATGTGTTTGAAATTTCCCTTGAAAATCCTTGAATTTTGAATCAAACAAGAGAGCCCAATCACCCTCTTTAAATTTCTTCTCCTTGATGTACTTGTCATGCCATCTAGCCCTTTTCTGTTGGACTAGACTTGTTTTCTGAACTGCATCTTGTCTGATCTCATCCAACTCATTAATTTGCTCCAGTCTATGCTTTTGTGCCTCCGTTAGATCAAGTCCTAGCTGAACTGCCATCTTGAATGTTTGAATTTGGAACTCTATAGGAAACAAAACTTTCTTTCCATAAACAAGCTCATAAGGAGTATGGCCTGTTGTGTTCCTCCATGTAGTTCTATAGGCCCACAAGGCTTCAGGAAGCCTATCTACCCAATCTCTTCTATGTAGATGAACAGTCTTTGTTAGGATTCCTTCAATAACTTTATTAGTGGATTCCACTTGACCATTTTCTTGTGGATGATAAGGAGTAGATGTTCTATGTATGATTTTGTACTTCTCCATCATTTGCTCCACTAGCCTTGATGTAAATTGAGCTCCTTGATCTGTAACAATTTCCCTTGGGACACCAAAACGAGTAAAAATATCCTCAAAAAGAAAAGTAACTACGGATGATTCATTAGCAACAAGTAATGGCTTGGCTTCTACCCATTTAGTAACATAATCAGTGCAAACTAATATATACTTTTTCTGTCTTGATGGAGGACTAATAGGTCCTACAAAATCCAAAGCCCATTTTTCAAAAGGTTCAATATGTACCTGAGTTTGTAATGGCATCTCACCTGAAGGAGAAGGTTTCCCTACCCTTTGACAACTGTCACACCTTTTGACATACTCTTTAGCATCTTTAAACAAGGATGGCCAATAATATCCTAAATTAAGGATCTTATAGGCTGTCCTCTTATCTGCAAAGTGTCCGCCACAAGGTTCATCATGACATGCCTTGAGAATTTCAGGCATCTCATCTTCACGAACACACCTTCTAATAATCAAATCTGGACTTGTCTTGTACAACTCATTAGCGACCCATGAATATCTTGCACTATCATTAATGATTTTTCTTTTATCCCTTGCATTCATAATTGAAGGAAACTTTCTTGAAACTAAATAATTAGCAATATCAGCAAACCATGGAGTTTGAGTAGAAACTGCAAAAAGATATTCATCAGGAAATTGATCTTCAACCGGAGTGTCATATTTGATATTTTGAATTCTAGACAGGAAGTCAGCCACAGTGTTTTGTTTTCCAGGCCTATCTAGAATAGTAATGTTGAATTCTTGCAATAATAACAACCATCTTATAACTCTACCATTAGTGATTGATTTATTCATTAAATATCTAATGGCAGAATGATCAGTGTGAATAAAAGTTTCATAGCTTGTTATATAGTGTCTAAATTTGTTAATGGCATGAACAACAGCTAAAAACTCTTTTTCAGTTACAGTATAGTTTAACTCTGCAGGAGTCAAATTTTTACTGATATAATAGATGGCATAGGGAATTAAATCTTTCTGTCCCAATACTGCTCCTAAAGCTGTATCGGAAGCATCTATCGAGATATGAAAAGGTAACTTCCAGTTAGGTCCCCTTAATATAGGTGCTTCAGAAATTTTGGTTTTCAGGGTTTCAAAAGCTAACTGGCAATCAGAAGTCCACTTGAATTCAAAATCTTTGGTGAGTAATTTGAAGAGAGGAGATGCTATTTTGGTGAAGTTTTCTATAAATCTCCGATAATACCCTGTAAATCCTAGAAAACTTCTAACATCTCTTTGACAACTTGGAATGGATAGGTTAGAAATGACTTCAACTTTTGCCTCATCAACTCTAATCCCATCCCCTAAAATGTGGTGCCCTAAAACAATACCTTCAGTGAACATCATAAAACATTTTTCATGACTAAGTGAAAGGTTTGCTTCTTGACATCTTTTTAAGACTTTTTCCAAGTTTTCTAAAGCCTCTTCAAATGTATCCCCATAAACTGTAAAATCATCCATGTACACCTCTACACAGTCATGTATCGGATCAGAAAAAATTCCTAATACTGCCCTTTGGAATGTTGCAGGTGCATTGCACAATCCAAATGGCAATACTCGGTAGGCATAGGTACCCCAAGGACAAGTAAATGTGGTTTTATCTTGGTCTTCAAGTGCTACCTGGATTTGATTGTAACCACTAAACCCATCTAGGAATGAAAAGTACTTTTTACCTGCTAATGTATCTAATACTTGATCTATGAAAGGTAAGGGAAAATGGTCTTTAAGAGTAGCTTTATTCAGTTCTCGGTATTCAACACACACCCTCCATTTTCCATTTTTCTTAGGCACAATCACGAAAGGAGAAACCCACTGACTATCTGAAATAGGATAGATGAAGTTAACATTTAACAATTTTTGTAATTCTTCCTTGACAATTTCCCTAAGATTTGGGTTCATCCATCTTTGAGGCTGTCTGATTGGTTTGCAATTTGCCTCTATATAGATGTGATGAGTATAAGTCTTGGGACTTATCCCTTTCATGTCAGTGTATTCCCATGCATATGCAGAAGAATGTCTCTGTAATACTTTGACTAACTCTTCTTGTTGAGATTTTCCTAGGTTTTTGTTTATGTTCAAGGTTTTGCCTGGAAAAATTTCACTTGTAGAGCTGCCAAATTTGTCCATAGAATGAAGAGACATCTGCCTAGATGACAAGAACTCAATATTGGATCCCTCTTGAAATGATTCTTGTTTGTGTTCTGGAGAAGATTCAAAGTTTTCTAGAGTATTCAGAATTTGATTATCTTCACTAATTTCTGAAATTGTGAGGATGTTGACTGCTACATCTCTTATTATTGATGTCAGTAGTTTTATAATTGTCACGGAGGATATAATTGAGTTCTTGTCTGAACTACCATAAAATATGTATCACCGGATGACTTCTCAATATAATAAGGCAGTGGTAGCCAATTGTCTTCCTAGTATGTAAGGAAATAGTCTGGATTATTCTGCTAGGTGGTTAAGTCATGAAATCACAGTACTGAGTCTGGTTGCTGAGATATCTCTGTTACCCATACAGATAAATCACACAGATCTATCTGCTAGTTGTAATAGTGTGGGTGTAAAGAGAAGATTAGGAAGTTTCAGTTTGTCCATGATTTGTCTACTCATGATATTTATTGCTGCTCCTAAGTCAATAAGTGTGTTTTGAATTTCAATTCCATTGATGTGAATTTTGACAACTGGATTTCTTGGGTCAAGGTACTTTGGAATAGTAATCTTACCCATCATAATGTCTGCTATTTGTCCTACCAGTTGAATTTTCTTGGTTTCTCTTATTCTTTTTCTTGTTGTCTTCATACTCAACTCCTTTATTGTTTTGGCTAAAATTGGGATTTCTTTGATGGCTTGCAATAATGGAATTTTAATACAAACATTTCTCAATTCATCTAAGAAATCATAATTAGGCACCATTATTTGTTTTTCTACACCTTTATCAATTTGTAGTCTTTCCGGAAAGGGAGGTATAGAAGTAGATGTGGATGGTTGCTCTAATATTGGAGTTGGATTTATTGGATCTTTTTGTTTCAATTTTTCAATGTTTTGGTCTTGAAAGGATGTATCTTCCTCAAGACTTTTATTAACCCGTAGGGAGTCTTCCTCAGAATTGTCTTGTTCTTGTATGATCACAGAAGGTTTCCTCTTCTCAAGTATCCTTCCAGACCTAAGTTGAACATCACTAAGGTCTAGAGGAGTAATCAAATAAGTTGGAAATTGTTGTCCTTCTATCATGTATGTATTCTGAGGGTTTTTATTATTTGGGTTTGGTATGGGCTGAGCTAGCAATTGATTGGATTTTTGAGGGAATGGTAATGGAAGTGGTTGATTTTGATGAGATTGGTTCGGATGATGTTGTTGAGGATTTTGTTGAAAATTTTGTTGAAGATTTTGAGGAAAATTTTGTTGGGAATTTTGAGGATAAAAATGTGGATATGGTGGATAGGATGGTGGATACTGATAATATGGAGAGTATCTTCCAAAGGGACCTTGTGATCCTTGTGCCCAAGCTTGAGATTGATTTTGAAATTGGGGCCAAGGTTGATGCCAAGAATTCCAAGGTGGAGGTTGATTATACATTTGATCATGGAATCCTTGTGTCTGAGGTCCCTGCCAAGGTCTTCTAGATACAAAGTTAAGAGACTCTGTGGAATCTGTAGGAGTTTCCTCCTGAAAGATAGCTTTGAGACCAGGAAGAGAAGGACAATTCTTAGTCTCATGTTTCTCAAAACAAATAACACAGGTTTCTACAACTTTTACATCTAAAGGACACTCTCTCAAGGCATGTTTCTTTCTACATTTGGGACAAAAGATTGCCAAGGCATCAAATTCAGCTTTTTGCTTGTTTTGTATCTTGAGGGTGTCTATTTGTTCACTAAGACTCCCTAAGATGTCAGATTTAAAATCATCAAGCATATGTCCTATTTCTGATCTACTTACTGTCCCAGAAGCAGATTTACTTGCCCTTGCAAGAGCAGGATCTCTTGGACCTTTGGTAGTTTTAGATTTCCCTCTGGAAAGGTTGATACATAACTTAGATATTTCAGGTAATGTGAGTTGTGATATATCCCCTTTTCCCATCATTTTAAGGATATCCAACCATTCATCCCTAATTGTTTTCAACAAAAGAGCTTTTAAAGTGTCCTGATCTAGGTTTTCCATTTGTGCCCTTTTTATGTTGTATTTAAATCTTTCCAACAAATCTTATAAGTTTTCATCTTCTTTTTGTAACATCTTGAACTCTTCTTCCTTATGATTAACTGGCATACAATAATCCAAGTATCTCTCTAGAAATGCTTGTCTCATGTCTTCCCATGTTCTAATGGAACTACTGTTTAAACTCATAAACCACTTCAATGCTGCTCCTTTCAGAGTTGAAGGAAATAATTTCAATTTTTTAGCATCTTGAAGGTAGTCATAAGTCCTACACAGCACTTCAAATTCGAATAAGAAAGTTTCAGGATCTTCAGTTTTAAGTCCATAGAAGTTCGGAAGGACAGAAGGTGAAATGTTTTTCATGGTTGTATTGGTTTCTTCATCAAGTATAGGGAACCCAAAAGAGCTTCCTATTCTACCTCTTCCTCCATCTACACCTCTTCCTCCTTCTCCTCTACCTCTACCTCTACCTCTACCTCCTCCAAATAATGTGTGTTCTCCATTAACAACTCCTCCTCCTCCTTCTTCTGCCATGGTTGACTCTCCTGTGGAAGTAGAAAGGTTTGTATCCTCAACAAGAGTTTTTGGATCCTCTTCTATGGCAGGATCAGTGGATGAAGTGGAAGGTTTCTCTAATGGAATAGGTGACCTTAGATCTTCTATAAGTCCAGGATCAGTAAAGGATGGAAGATGGGTTTGAGTTGAAGGTGTACTAGCTCTGGATCTAGATGAAACAAGTGGTGTTCTAGAAATTAAACTTCTACCTCTGCTGCTTATAAATCTTCCCCTTGAATCTCTCTCCCTACGCATAAAATTGTTTTTGGATGCTAAGAAACAAAGGTTACCTAGTTTTCACTTCCCCGGCAACGGCGCCAAAATGTTGGGTCTCAATCTAGTCTCCTAAACTAAGCTCATTTAATTGTCAACCAGGATTTGTAAACTGCTGAAGTGAAGTGTACCATATGTACCTAGGTGCTTGTTTCCTAATGCGTTGTGTGTAGTTTTGTGATGTTTTTGGTCTTTTATGTTGATTTATGATGTTTTTTTTTTGGTCTTTTGGTGTTTTATGTTCACAATGAAAATGCCTAGAAAACTAATGGAAAGAAGTTGGTGGTCAAAAACAGAGTTAAGCCTAATGTATGGAATGGCAAATGCAATTGGAAACAATGAAGCAGAATCTGAACTATGACTAAATAAAAGAAAAAGCTTGATAATGAATTTTTAGGCAAATGACACAAACTAAACTTGAGAAATGATCACTAAGTATGCAAGTTATCTAACTAGACAGTTAAACACTAATCTTACCATGATGCAACGTTTTGTTCTAATCTCTCTTATTCTATGACTAATTCCTAGTTCTATTCTGCAATTTAATTGAATGTCACAGAACCTATACTCAAAGAGTTATTGGTTTCTTTTTCAAAGTAGTTCTTTTGAGGAAAAGTTCTGTTTATAAAATGATAAGGAAATTGCAGAGAGATTTTGTATTGAACCTGTAAATGATGTTGTCTTAAATTTCCTATGGCTATGGATTGTGATTTTAGAAAAAATGTTGTAGACATGAAAGAATATTTATTAGTCTCCATTGAGTAATCACTATATGATGGATAAGTTGAATATTGTTGTTAGTGATTGATCTGAACAATTTAGTCTTTAAACAAATAATCTGAACTATGATCATGATAATACAGTAAATGTGATCTTGAATTGATAAATGAAACCTCAGACATTAATATACTGTACATATTGAAAGTGTAATACATTTAATAATATTTAATAATGATATTTGGAAAAGTTCACTATTTGGAAGATAAAACAATTCATTGTATATATGATGAAAAAATGGCAAAAGTAATAAAAACTAGATTATCTTACAATCTTTGTCCATACCCTACTCGTCATTATGATGTCTTGGGCAAGCGTTTAAGAGCAAGGACAGGGATGATACTTAGTACAAACACACAACTAAATCATTCATTATCATAGTCATGTCTTGAACTTCTTAAGGATGTCTTGGAAGAGTTTCTTCTTGTGGAAGAGTGATTAGAACAAGTGTAACTTATGATAGTGAATAGCAAAAACTACAACTAACTCCTACAGTACTATAGCTATTCATCATTCATCATTATAATCTATTGGAAGAGTGTCTTCTTGTGAAAGAGCTGGAATGAATATAACTACAGTAGCTAGTTAAAACAACTACAAATTCAACTTCTATTTCTACAATACTATAGTCATTCAGCATTCAATATTAATAATTATTTTTGGAAAGTATCTTACGGTGGAAGAGTTCGATGAGCACGACAAAATGGCTATGAAAACAACTATTCATTATTTTTAAAAACGTAAGCACAACTACGAAAAACTTATCTAATTTACGCCAAAAGAAATCCGTACAGGCAGAACCTCTCTATGGCTGACATTAACTTCAAATTAATCAAACTAAAATAGCACATCAATAAATAAAATTACAACCAGACTTTGAATAACAACATAATTTCTCAAGAATGTATCACAGAGTTTAAACAAAATCTAGCAGCAAATCTAACATAAAATCTCTAACATAGCTCTCGGTCTCCCAAGAGTTTTTAAAGCAAATGCACGTAACAGTAATTACAACAATTTAGGAATAATGTCTTTCCTTATCCGAATTATGTTAGGACTCTTTGAGGTGGCTACGTGAAGGAGAAAAGACATCTGGACTGAGACAGTCCTAGTAGGAGTCTTCTTTCATAAATGTGTTCCCACGTGCATAATCGTACCCAGAATCCATTTCTTCCTCCATGATGAGCAACGAACCATGTAGACACGACGTGGATCATGCCCATATGCGGTTTTTCTCAAGAGGCCACCTGGAACATAGTCAAACATGAAGGTAGCTGCAGAATCGCCGGTTAGCTACGGAATGTCTACATTCTGCAGCTAGTTCCGGTCAAAATGCTTAACAATGGGAAAAATCACAAAATTCAACAAGTCAGTCATGTAAATCATTCTAGAAGTAATTTTAACTATATTTATTGATCAATTGGGTCTAAGATAGAAATGGACAAGGGAAAATGAGGTAAAATGAGGTGAAGGAAAGCACAAATTTGAGGCTCAACAGAGGGTGTCAGGAAATAAATTCAAGGGGTAAGAAAACCTATAAAATTATAAACAATTATCGCCTCCCATCTAGATAAGTGTATTAGGAAAGGATGTCATATTTTTTTAGTCCAAGTGGTTTTTAATATCTCAAAAGATAAGTGAATTTCCTTGGGAAGCATGTTAGTTATTAAATACTTTATTGATGTGTTTCTAGAAGAAATTTTAGGGTTATCTCCGAAGAGAGATATAGATTTCAGTATATAACTTTTTCGAGGTGATGCACTTGTGTCAAAAACTCCTTATCGAATGAGTATTCCTAAATTAAATAAGTTAAATATGCAACTACAAAAATTAATTGACAAAGGCTATATTCACCCAAGTGTGTCCCCATGGGAAGCACCTATCTTGTTTGTCATAAAAAACTATGGTACTATGAGACTATGCATTGACTACATACAACTTAATTAATGATTAATATTAAGAACAAATATCCATTTCCAATAATCGACGATCTATTCGATCAAGTCAAGGGGGATACGATGTTTTCCAATATTGATTTGTGATCCGAGTATCATCAATTAAGGGTAAGAGAGGATGGTGTTCCTAAAACAACCTTCATAATTTGTTATGGTCATTATGAGTTTTTGGTTCTTTCGTTCAACCTCACCAATGCCCCAACAACCATCAAGATTTGTATGAATAGTTTTTTTGACCCCTATCTTGATAAATTTGTCCTATTTTTTTATTTATTACATCCTTATATACTCAAATAATTTGGAGGAACATAAAAATCATTTGAAAATAGATTTTCAAACATTACGAGAACTCCAAATTTGCACCAAATATATAAACTTTTATAAAGGATCAGATACAATATTTAGGACATATAATTTCTACTAAGGGGATAGTTTGTTATCCATAGAAGATTAAAACTACTATGGAATGGTTTATTCCTACTAATGTTGATAAAAACATATATTTCATGGGTTTAGGAAGATATTACCATTATTTTATTGAGGGATTCTCTATAATAATGCATCCTATAACTTCTGTGTAGAAGAAAGGAATGGCCTTGAAGTGAACTGTTGACTATCAACGTATTTTTGATTTATTGAAGCATTTATTAACCACAACTATAGTGTTAAAAATTTCAGTCCCATAGAAGGAATTCCTCGTCTCCACTAATGCATGTCAAGAAGGAGTGGGAGGAGTATTGATGCAAGAGGGGAAGGTAATTGCATATGAATCCCATCAAATAAAATAGCAAGAGTAGATACATTTTTCTTATGATTTAGAGCTATTGTGGTAGTAGACGCTTTGAAAGTATGGAGAAAACATTATCTCGGGAAGAAGTTTGTGTTAATGCCTTACCATAGAAGTTTAACTAGTCTCTTTAAATGGCCTAGTCTTAATGCATGGAAATCTAGTTTCGAAACCGTTTTTACTGAATTTGGTTTTGATATTAAGCAAGTAAAATTGAAAGGAAGTTATGTGCTGGATGAATTAAGTAGAAATCAAATTCAGGTGGAATTTAATTATTCAGATCTTATTAAACAGGTCACAAATAAGGATAAGGAAATTATGTTTTTATTCGAGCAAACCAAACAAGTAAACAATTTTGAACAACAAATGTATTATGGCATAAATAAAGAAAATTTATTGACTTTTAAGGGAAGAGTATATGCTCCCAATTAGATGATTGTTAGAGAGTTAATATTGGATCAACTTCATAAGAGACCTTATGTTTCCCATCATAGATATCAAAATCTATTTTCTCCTATCAATAAAATTTATTCCTAGCCCTAAAGGAGAAGATATATCACTAAGTATATTTCCAAACATTGGGAGTGTTAAGGCTGAACATCAACATCCATCTCGGTTGCTCCACTTTCTACCCATTCCAGAGTGGAAATGGGAAGTAATTACAATGGATTTTATAACAGGATTTCCTAAAAATAAGAAAAAAAATTATTTAATCATTGTGATAGTAGATAAATTGAGAAAAGTAGCTCATTTAATCCTTGTTCAATCTATTTACAAAGGGTGCAAATTGTATATACATTTAAGCGAGAGAGATCTTTACACTACACGAGATGCCAAAAGATAAGATCTCTGACATAGATGTAAAATTCACATCGGCATTCTGGAAAAATCTCTTTATAGGTTTATGGAATCAGGTTCAATTTAGAACTCCTTATCACTCCTAGACCGATGGGAAGATAGAGTAAGTAAAAAAAGTGCTAGAAGATATGTTAAGAATGTATGTAATGAAAAAACCAATTAAACAAGAGGAGTACCTCCATGTAGTGGAATTCTCATACACTAACGATTATCATGAATCATTGAAGATGACCCCTTTCAAAGTCTTATATAGAAGGAGGTGCAGAGCACCCATCGATTCGAACAACCCAACATATAGGTTAATGTTGGGACCTAATATGTTAGTAGAGATGGACCTCAATGTGAGAAAGGCCTAATAAAATTTTAAGGTCGCCCATGACACGATTAAAGCATACACAGATAAGAAAAGAACTTATAAGGAGTTTTAGGTAGGGTACCATGTACATGTTCCAGTGAAACCCAAGAAAATCACCCTATAATGGAAAGGATGTGAAAAATTAGCACCTTGATATTGTGGACCCTTCCAGATTCTAGAAAGAGTTGTACATGTGGCATACCAACTTGCATTACCTAGCTACATGTGAGTCCATATTTTGTTTCAGATTCCTTTTTTAAATAAATATATATAACTTTCGACATATTATTAATTGGCAAGACGTGTAGGTAAAATTTTTAGTAAATAATATTTTCTTGGTAGTTGATGTTTATTAAATTTTCATAAGCTAGTGAAATTTTGTGATGTGGAATAGGTAGAACTACACGAGTTCCTAGTAGAGCCTCTACATGATCTCGGTTGGAGAGAAACAATGGTACGGAGGTTAAATATCACCATGGTTAAATTGCAATGGAATCTGTTTCGCCCAGAAGAGGCAACCTAGAAGGATGAAAGCTTGATTCCGGAATCATACCCTCACATGTTCCAAGGGCATGAGTAAACACCAAGGATGGTGTTTCACTCAAAGGGGGGAAGATGTAACACCCTTGGGAATGTAAATAATTCTCATTTAATTTTTATTGTGCAAGACTAGGTGCTTTGGATTTAGTAGAGGTTGGTAAAATAACTCGGATTATAAAATTTTATTAATAGTTTGTTTTGTTTAAGAATTTATGCTAACACATAGAAATTAAGTGAAAGAATTCAAGAAAAGATAAATATTGAGTATCCAGGTAGCTATAAAATTACTCCCTTCCCTAGAGAGATTTAAAATAAAACATCTCAATTGGGTAAAATCCATGTGTGGCTCGAGAGGGAAGGAAGAGGAAAAAAGGAAAAAGAAATAGACTATGAGAGGAAGTTTTTAAGTGAGAAGGAATACTCCCAAAGGGTGCTATTAAGCTGGTCACAACTTGTGGAGACCCTGAGATGAAATTATGGATTGGACTGGAGATATTTATGTCTCAAAATAGTTGTTGTCTTAAACTGTTCTACAAACCCTAAGAGGCTTGGGGGGAGACTTGGACATAATTATCAATATCATAGGTTGGGTGGTTAAATGAGTCGCTTCTTGGTTCTATTTATCTAGAAGAGCTAACAAAGAGAAAGAAGTACTTCATTTCAATTACTTGAAACTATTTGTATATCTTAATTGTATCTATTTCTTTGAAAAAGAGAGTCCCTTCTTATGAAATATGTGAAAGGGTTTTTCTTAGATTGATTCTTTGTGAAACATAATCATAATGATACATATGTGAAATTTTAGTCCAATTTAAGTATATCTAAAGAAAAATGTTGGTATATCTCACAAGAATCTCATTATATTTAGGGTGCAAGTGTAATATAATTTTCTATAATAAAGAAAGGTACTGAAATGCTCTTTCTGTGTTGAATCAAATGGAATCAATAGAACTGTATGCAAAATTTTATTTCTATAGAAAAAATATTAGACTCTGCCATTGGTTGAATTATAATTTTCATTTTCATGTAACACTGTATATATTAAGGTAAATTCCAATAGCGTTTAACGGGACTGGTAAGTTATGGAAGAAAGGTAAGTCCCTACATGTTCTAACAGTAACCAAATGTGGTTTTTATAGGTGAGACTTTAGCAATAATGGGATTTAGTTAGTCCACGAGACCAGAATAGGGGTTCAGTTGGGAGACATCCCTTCTTCTTACATTAGAATATTAAAACCTATTATCAAGAACAGATTCTGATGGGTCGAGATTCCATCCCTATAAAGATAGAGGTCATAAATGTCAAAACAAAAATTAATCACATGATGTATTCACTGTAAGAAACTAAATAAAAAACCATATACCATATACATTTAGAGCTAAATAAACAACTTGCAGTAAAGAAACAGTGTAAGACCCAGTGAAAAATAGGCATGCTGAGAGTGTTAAAGAACAAGCCAGTAATAAAATAATTCATTGGACATTAACTAATAAAGAGCTGATTGAAACTATATTTTGACAATAAGTAAATCATTACTATAATTGACCATTGTCGACAGAAAGTTAAGTGTCAAATGAAAAATTCTTTTCTGATAATAAACTTTTGATTAATTATGTATATATATTGAAAACTCAAACTAGGAATTCTCAAAAATTTATAGACAAATCAAAAGGGGGGTATAATTACTTTAACAATATAAATCCTTGAAATAGGAACATAGAACTTGACTACAGAACAAGCCATAAAAAATGAAAGAAACTACATAACCCTTTACTAAAATATGAAAGTCTGATAAGTTCAATAGTCCCTCAAGACCTAAAAGGCTATCATATCCAAATAAAAATATCAAGATTGACGACATTGGAATACAACCATAAAACTCATAAGCACTTCTATGTGAAGGTGAAGAACCCAAAATGTGAAATAGGAGAAAATTTCTAAAGAGATCAGTTGTTGTGTGACCAAAAAGGTCGCCTGTTCAGAAGGGAATACAAAGATGGTGCCAAAAACTCACCTGTAGATTAAATCAAGAAAAATCATGAGATTTGTAAAGTCGGGTGGATCATAGACATTATCATGATAGAAGGATTGTAATACATTCCATAATAAAAAACACCTGCAGAGGGGAAAACTTGAAACCCTAGAATCGATGAAAACCCTACCTTAGAGAATGCATTGGGAGAATGACTGAGAACAAGAGGAGATATTGGCACCAGAACAATAATTAGGACAATAAATATAAGGGTTTATTATTTATTATTGCTAAAAAATTTGAGGAAAATTCTGAGAATATGAAAGGAGAAAATATCACGTAGTAAGACAAGGATTTGATTAATGTCGGAGCAAGGTTTCCTGAGATCCGAGCTGGTTTGTCCTCCATAACACCTAGACACCACTACAATTTCAGTAAATCCCTATAAGAAAATTGAAGGAGAGAAAACAAAACAAAATGTACGAATACTGTTCGAAGGTAGCCACTAACTGTAACTCACTAGTGATATATTGACAGGAGATGAGTCGAAACCCTTCGTGAGACAAGTTGCAGAGCCAAAACCTTGGAGAAGCAAGATGGTGGTACTAGTAGGGAGCCGAAGGTAAGACAGTTACCATCAACCAACTCACCAAAAATCTACATTGTCTGATAAAAACTGTAATACTAGATGGTGGTGATCAAAACAAATGTCAAGTAAAATCAATTCCATGTTAAAGGGACAAGACGAAGGCAAAATTCTAGAGAATTTGCCTGAGTGTTTATAAAGTTAACCATGAAATTAATTAACACGAGTTTAAATTTGTAATATTCCATTTCTTCATCTAGTCAAAGTGGATAGAATCGATCCATGGTACTTATCATGGTATTTTCCCATGGCATTTCTTGTTGGTATTGACCCATGGTATTTCTTTTTGGTATTGACCCATCAAGCCTATAAAATGGGAGAGAAGCTAGGCATTTAAATCATTCTAGATTATCTATCTTATTATCTTTAGGTTGAGAACTTGGCCTGGCTAGTTTAATTATTGATCCCCGTACGAAAACCCCGTGGTGATGTTTATGTGGTGGATCCATCCAGGATTCACAAGTGGGCTTCAGTTTCTTATATTTGTCATTATTAAGCAGTTGTGCATGCCATTTGTAGGATTTTATGGTCTGGGCATGTATTTTACTTTCAATGAATAATATAAATAAAATGGCTACATTTCTTGTGTTATGGTTCTTGATGAAAGACTATATTAAATGAGAACACTAATATGTTTTAGATATATCCAAAAGTGTGTGGGTTAGAATCGACCCATGGTACTTACCGTGGTATTTTCCCATGGTATTTCTTGTTGGTATTGACCCATGGTATTTGTTGTTGGTATTGAACCATCAAGCCTATAAAAGGGGAGAGAAGCTAGGCATTTAGATCATTCTGGATTATCTATCTTATTATGTTTGGGTTGAGAACCTGGCCTGGCTAGTTTAATTATTGATCCCGGGGCGAAAACCCCGCGGTGATGTTTATGTGGTGGATCCATCCAGGATTCACAAGTGGGCTTCATTTTCTTATATTTGTCATTGTTAAGTAGCTGTGCATGCCATTTGTAGGATTTTATGGTCTAGGCATGTATTTTACTTTCAGTGAATAATATAAATAAAATGGCTGCATTTCTTGTGTTCCCGTTCTTGATGAAAGACTGTATTAAATGAGAACACTAATATGTTTTATATCTATCCAAACTTTTATTGTTTGGAATATTACAGTGGTATTAGAGATGTGCATCCTACCAGTCTGAGAGTTTTATGAAAGGAACTTTGGTGAAATTTATTTTTCACCCTAGCCAGCATTTCTCACTTCAGTGATATTTATCACCCTAGTTGGATTTTTATTTTTTAGTAAATTATTTTATTGGGAGACATAAGTGAAGGGAAAATAATTTATAAGTCTGCCATCATGAGAGAATTTTACACATACATTGAAATCAAAATATTGTCTTGTGTAAAAGGGAATGTATATTTGGGCAGCATATCTCCAAACCAAGTGCTGAAATATTATTTCAAGAGGTTGTGCTATTTATATACTTTTGCTGGCGCAAACTTAACCTAGTTTCATGAGGGCCAAAATCAAAATGTGAAAAGTTAGAATTCATTTTTGTATATTTCATTTTCTTGCTATGTGAAGATGGATCGTCTTGAAGAAATTTTGAAAAATAACTAGAAAATCTTTGATGTACTAGTGAGGCTATATGGTCCTTTACGTAGCCATATCTCCATAGACCAAAATGATAATCAAAGCAAGAACAAAATCTGTAACAAGAATGAACTAAGGAGGAGAGGACTACGCTTTATCTGAAAGGGACCTTGGGCCCTTAAACATTCCTGTCCAAGTGATAAGAAGAAGGCAACAAAGACGGAACAATAGGAGATTACTTCAAATCATGGAAAATATTTTGTAGATGGGTCTATTGATCTTCAGGATGGTGAGAAACATCGTGACATTATTCAGGGAGGCTTGCAGGATAACAAACATCTGGAAGTGCATGAGGAAATTCTACCTAATGCCATTGATGAGGTTGATTCCTATACAATGGAGTTCGTAGATCCCCAGGGGAATATTCATGAAGAATATGAAAAATCAAGTATAGATAAAATTTCACCAATGCATCTATGTTTGAAAAATAAAAGGGATGAATAGATGGTCTCCACAAGTGAAGGAGACTTGGGAGATTTGAGTGAGGATCTAGCCATAATGGACCAGCATGATGAGTATGATCACGAGGAGCAACATGACAAACATAATGTGAAAGATGGACCATTCCTAAATATTTGGTCAAAGGCTCCAGTTGAAGATGTATTCATTGGGCATTGGGTGCAAACAGATACAGAGACAGACAACACGGCACTAGAATTTCTAGTAGAATACTTTTGAGAAAGGATCAAGCATTTCAAGATAGATCTTATGTTGTTGAAGTAGAAATACTTGACAGTCCGAGACATTTCCTTACAGGAGAACAGAGAAATTGAGGAACTCATAGGGGTATGTGCTGAATCAAAGACCAAGTTGTCTAGTGTTGAAGAACGACTCAAATCCCTCATAAGGCAACAAGAGGAGTACGATTGGGAGTTCCAGACCAGCGCTTTATAGGAGTACATAGATAAGTCTTGCAACACTACCAACAACCCACCTTTATATATTGGGAAGAGAAGGGAAGAGTTCTCTAACTGCATCATGTTGGGTAACCAAGTAGAGAAACATGAATTGAGCATTGAACAACATCAAAATAGTATATTTGCAGATATTCATCCCTCCCCAAGTATGGATTGGCAAGATATTATGAGTTGGTATTCTATCAATAGGTTGATTCTTTGGAGGATACTCACAGCCAAGGGCATATTGCAGCTTGGGCCCTTTGATGCAGGCAGTGATGGAGGGCTGAAATGGTACCATAACCCATAGGTCCCAGGATTTAGGTGGCATTGGGATCTGGGAGAATCCATTGGGGAAAGAATTGTTTGGGATCTCGGTAAATCTATTGAGAGGAGGATTGATTGGAGGATTGTTTGGGATCCAGGTATTGGAGGATCCATCCAGGACCATTCAACGTGGAGGGTACATCGGATTGTATGGGATCCTGGTATCAATGTACAAATGCTTCTGTTGTGGATAGAAGTGGATTACTTGAGGACAAAGAATATTTCGGTGGTAGGATTTGTAATATTCCCTTTCTTGAGCCAATCAAAGTGGATAGAATCGATCCATGGTATTTTCCCATGGTATTGACCCATGGTATTTCTTGTTGGTATTGAACCATGGTATTTCTTGTTGGTATTGACCCATCAAGCCTATAAAAGGGGAGAGAAGCTAGGCATTTAGGGAATTCTAGATTATCTATCTTATTATCTTTGGGTTGAGAACCTGACACGGCCAGTTCTATCATTGATCCCAGGATGAAAACCCCGAGGTGATGTTTATGTGGTGAATCTATCCAGGATTCACAAGTGGGCTTCAATTTCTTATATTTGTCATTGCCAAGTAGTTGTGCATGCCATTTGCAGGATTTTATGGTCTGGGCATGTATGTTACTTTCAGTGAATAATAACATAAATAAATGGCTGCAATTTTTGTGTTATGGTTCTTGATGAAAGATTATATTAAATGAGAACACTAAGATATTTTAGATCTATGAATTTTTTTTTATTTTTTGGAATGTTACAGTGGTATCAGAGTTGTGCATCCTACCAGCCTAAGAGTTTTATGCAAGGAACTTCGGTGAAATTTATTTTTCACCCTAGCCAACATTTCTCACTTCAGTGATATTTATCACCCTAGTTGGATTTTATTTTTTTGTAAATTATTTTTATTGGGAGACACAAGTGAAGGGAAAATCATTTATAAGTGTGTGGGTTAAATTTTTGAAAATATTTGAAGGCATGATTGACAAAATATTCCTATGAAAAATTAATATATTCCTATTTGGGTATGGCAGAAGATGGACCGTCTTGAAGAAATTTTGAAAAACAACCCGGAAATCCTTGGTGTACTAGTGAGGTTATATGGTCCTTTAACTAGCCATATCTCCATAGACCAAAATGATAATCAAAGCAAGAACGGAATCTGCATCAAGAATGAACTAAGGAGGAGAGGACTATGATTTATCTGCAAGGGACCTTGGGCCCTTAACCATTCCTGTCCAGGTGATAAGATGAAGGCAACAAAGACAGAGAAAGAGGAGATTAATTCAAATCATGGGGAATATTTTGTAGATGGGTCTGCTGATCTTCAGGATAGTGAGCAACATCATGACATTATTCAGGGAGGCTTTCAAGATGACAAGCATTTTGAAGTTCATGAGGGAATTCTACCTAATGATATCAATGAGGTAGACTCCTATACAATGGAGTTCGTAGATTCCCAGGTGAATATCCATAAAGAATATAAACAATCAATTATACATAAAATTCCACCAATGCATCTATATTCGACAGTTGAAAGGGATGAACATATTGTCTCCACAGATGAAGGAGAGCTGGGAGATTTGAGTGAGGATTCAGCCATAGTGAACCAACATGATGAGTATGATCACGAGGAGCAACATGACAAGCATAATGTGCAAAATGGACCATTCCTAGAGAGTTGGTCAAAGGCTCAAGTTGAAGATGTGGTCATCGGGCATCTAGTGCAGTCAAATACAGAGACATTCAGCAGGGCACTAGAATTTCCAGTGAAAGACTTTCAGGAGAGGATCATGCATTTCAGGATAGATCTTATGTTGTTGAAGCAAAGAGTCTGGAAATTTCAAGACACTGTCTTACAGGAGAATAGAAAAATTGAGGAAATCATAGGGAAATGTGCCAAATCATCGAACAAGTTGTCTAGTATTGAGGAACAACTCAAATCCCTCATAAGGCAGCAAGAGGAGTACGATTGGGAGTTCCAGAGAAGCCCTCTATAGGAGTACATAGATAAGTCTTACAACACTACCAACAACCCACCTTTATACATTCGGAAGAGAAGGGAAGAGTTCTCCAACTGCATCATGTTGGGTAGCCAATTAGAGAAGCATGAATTGAGCATCGAACAACATCAACATAGTAGATTTGCAGATATTCATCCCTCCCCAAGTATGGATTGGTGAGAGATTATGAGTTGGTATTCTATCGATAGGTTGATTCTTTGGAGGATACTCACAGCCGAGGGCATATTGCAGCTTTGGCCATTTGGTGCGGGTAGTGATGGAGGGATGAAATGGTACCATAACCCATAGGTCCCAGGATTTAGGTAGCATTGGGATCCGGGAGAATCCATTGGGGAAAGGATTGTTTGCGATCTAGGAAAATCCATCGAGGAAAGGATTAGTCAAAGGATTGTTTGGGATCCAGGTATCGAAGGATCCATTCAGGACCATTCAACATGGAGGGCATGTCATCGGATTGTATGGGATCCTGGTATCAATGTACAAATGCTTTTGTTGTGGATAGAAGTGGATTGCTTGAGGACAAGCAATCTTTGGGTGGGAGGATTTGTAATATTCCATTTCTTCATCCAGTCAAAATGGATAGTATCGATCCATGGTACTTACAGTGGTATTTTCCCATGGTATTTCTTGTTGGTATTTACCCATGGTATTTCTTGTTGGTATTGACCCATAAAGCCTATTAAAGGGGAGAAAAGCTAGGCATTTAGATCATTCTGGATTATCTATCTTATTATGTTTGGGTTGAGAACCTGGCCTGGCCAGTTTAATTATTGATCCCGGGACGAAAACCCCGTGGTGATGTTTATGTGGTGGATCCATCCAGGATTCACAAGTGGGCTTCAGTTTCTTATATTTGTCATTTTTAAGCAGTTGTGCATGCCATTTGTAGGATTTTATGGTCTGGGCATGTATTTTACTTTCAGTGAATAATATAAATAGAATGGCTGCATTTCTTGTGTTCTGGTTCTTGATGAAAGATTATATTAATTGAGAACACTAATATGTCTTAGATCTATCCAAGTTTTTATTGTTTGGAATCTTACAAAATCAAGCTTTTAATCCACCATATAATGACCGAGACAAAATATATGGTGCCAACCCAAATCTCTAAGAATGATGTTGTACATTTAGGTGGGAAGTAATTTAAAGCAGTACCTTTATATGTCACAATATAATCACATAGCACAGGTAAAAGGAAATTTAAAATTATTGTATTCCATGTTCATTGAACCTCTTCTCGAAATTACCTTGCGATGGTATTAAAATATTTAATTGTATGTTGTTTAGGAATGCATATACATATATCATCAAAGGTGTAATTAATTAAAATTTGTTTAGATGGATGATGCATATATTTGTCTATTCTTAACGATGACTTCTCTCAAGCCATTTTCATTTGGAAATTTTATCGATCAATAAATATCATTACTCTGTTCGGATATTTTACTAGATATTTTCCATCCATGTTGGGAAACACTCGTGCATATTCATGCGAAGATAAACATTCCTGCAACTTTTCTACTTTCACTCTATAATGTGATTAAATGAATGTCTTACAAAAGTGTACAAAGTCTATATTTATAATTTTTTTATACTTATTTTAAATATAAAAAAGTTATATATCTTTTAACCATGATAAAATAATGCTTAACATAATTAATATATAATCTATGATTCATTTAATATCTAATTGAAAAGATCTAATTTCTTTTCAATTTATATAACTTCAAATTCCATGCATACCCCAACTTTACCTAATAATATTTACCATTTTCTTTGGGCACTGATTTCTAAACAGATATGTAATTGGGCTAAATGAGAATTTTCAGTGCAAGTATTTATAATTGGCTTCCTTGTGATATTTTGGCACAATTACATAAATTAATTTAATTATTATAATTATAGATGACTTGAAAATTGAATGGTCAATATTAATTTATTTTCAGAAAAAGGAAATAAAAACAGATAAAATTAAAATAAAAATATCAATGATATATCTACTATAAATATTTATGGCATTACAATTTGTTTACAAATTTTCCATTTTTTTTCATTTATAATAAAATTAGATTTATAAATTTATAAAATTAATTTTTTTTTATCTGTTTAATGATATCAACGTAAAATAAACTTAATTTTCTATTTATTATTATTTTTAATATTTAACTAATTAGATATAATTTAAGTTTTTAATTAAGATATAGATTATGATTTTTTTTTACTTCAATTTTTTTTTCTCTTATTAATTTAAAAGCAATAAAATTTCTTGAGATGTAAAATACTTTTATAGATCGGAAGTTAAGATGGATCTAGGATATTTTAATTATTAATTATAATTAATTTATAATTACAATGTAAATATAATTGTTCATAAGGTATTAGACTATTGAGGCACTCCTTGATGTGAAGTCACCAGTTCAATTCACGAGTTCAATTCCCTGTTTCAATCAGGGCGATATGTTAGATATAATGAAGATGTAATCCCACCAAGATTACAAAAAGTATATATATAAAGATAATTATTAATTTTATGTTTTTAATTTTGTTTTTACCGAATTCAAAATGTTAAAGGTTACAACATCTCTACCATAATGGGATCAAATGTTTACATAGGAGTTAAGTTTACTTATAAACCTCAAATATAAAGAATGTTTTTAATAGAAAGTGAATTTGGTGAGGTGAAATTTTGGATAAAATATAATATTACAATATTTATTACCACTCCTAATTTTACAATTGAATTGTCTTTTCTTTCAAATTTCAAATATAAAGAAAAATTACAATAAGAAGCCACTGGTTGAGGGGAAATATTAGGTAAAACATAATATCATAATACTATATTTTACCCGCTATAACATAGTAAAAATTATTCCAGATGTGGGTGATAGACTGGAGTGATGGGACTTCCATCCCTTGGTGGATCCTGAGAGCGTTCACTTGACGCGGCCATATGGCCCCCTGTTGTGCCATTACTCTCTCATTAATTTCGCCAACCTGTTCTTTCTTCAAACCATTCGCAGCGCCTGTCGTCTACCTTGCCTCGCTGGTTCATTTGGCTATGGATTTCATTCTGGAGAATTCGTCTTCTCATTGTGTTTTCTGTGAACCTCCTTTGCCCGTCTGTGGAAGCTGCCCCTCTGCTTGCGCTGTTCCAAGTGAGCGCACCCATACTGGTCGACGTTTCTCTATACTGGGTTTCTTGGAAACTCTTCCAGGTTTCCACTTCACCTAGACCAGCTACTGTCATCTCAATTTTTGCTTGCCTACTCACGCGACGAATTTTCAAAGCTCTCCGTTGCATCCCAACTGCGCCTTCTGCCCCAAGCATTCCTGCCTTCGTGCTGCTTCGATGCCTCAGCTCAGGCAGACAATGCGCTGTAGGCGCGGAACGAGCAGAGGGCGCTCCTCCCTCCCTCGCCCTTCCATTATCTCTCCCTCGGCATCGTCTGAGGAGGACGTGGATTGGAGTTTGCATTCTGGGCATTTGAGAGGCAACTCCTACCCTCCTGGAAGCACTCACTCTATTCCGACTTCGCAGCCTTCTCAGTCTGTCTCCGAGCCTACCTCCCCTGTTTCTAACCTGCGCACCAACCCATCCCTCCACCAGTCTTCACAAAGGATGGAATTCTGCTTCAATTGCTCCTTAAACAAGCCTGCTCTCACTGCTTTTATCACTGTCACTGTTTGCGAAGAATCCCCTGTCCCTAATCCAGCTTCAGTGCCCTGCCCTACCCCTATTCCGCCTGACCCTCAGCCCTCTCATGCGAATATGGTCGTTCCTACCCTTGTTGAGCCTGTGGGCATTGGTCCTTCCATTCTTGGAATGGGAAACTTGCAGGTGGACTTCCTCATCAAAAGTGGCGCGCCAGAGAAGGTCAACGATGATGAAGAAGCTGAATTTGGTTGCAGGATCGTGGAAGAACTGGAGTCCCCTACTACTAAACGGTGATTTTGATCTCCCTCAGCTTGTTTTGGTAAAGATTTTCGACCATATGGATGAATTTCTTGGTTTTTTGAGTTCATATTCAGCTGTAAAATATGTTGGCTATTCCAGTTTACTGTCTCTTGTTATATTACAGTAATTTTACTATTTTTCCAGTTTCCCTTCTAAGGGCGGTGGACTTTATTCTAAAAGAATTGGTTTCCCACTCTGGGCAGTTCAGTTGTTAAAGTTAAGCATGGACATCAAGCCCAGCTCTCAGGCTCCCACAGCTGAAACTGGTGCAGTTTTGTATTATTATGTTTTATAAAAATATTTAGTTTTACCAAGAAAAAAAAACATCGTAAAAAGTGGATGGGGGTAGGAAAAAATATTACATAAAATGTAGCATTTACATTTTTACTAGTATTTGCCCATCTTTGAAAATATCTACACAAATTTCAACACAAAGATATCAGTAAAAAAAAATGTACCTTTACATGCTACTCGGATTCAACACTCATTTTCTACAACTAATTCTACGTGTAAATATAACATGAAACTAAGTTGGATCTAGGCTAGTTTAAAATATTTTATAATCCACATGAATACCATGGGTAATTTTTTATTATTATTATTTAATTTTTGTTTTGTTATTTTTATTTTATTTTCACCGGGTTAAAATTTTTACATTATATTACATTACCTATCACAATTCTACCATAATATAGACATTATATATATGTTCAACCAAGGAATTACATATATCCCTTATACTAAACAAGCTCTTTTTTTCTACTCAAGATAAAAATTGAAGCACCTTTACACATGTAAATATAACTTGAAACTAAGTTTGATCTAGGCTAGTTTAAATTTTCCCCTAAAATAGGCTATAATCCACATGAATACCATGGGTATTTTTTATTTTATTATTTAATTTTTATAGACTTATTTTCATTTTGTTAAATTTTTTTTCACCGAGTTAAAATGTTTACATTTTATTACATTACCTATCACAATTATAGCATAATATAGAAATTATATATATGTACAACGACGGAATTATATATATCCCTTATACTAAACAAGTTGTTTTTTTTGTTTGATAAAGATAAAAATTGAAGCATTTTATTTATCGTTGACAATAATTTTTACTACAATTTGCACCATGAGTTCCAAGGGAAACATCGTAAGTCAGTAGCCCATTTGGAAGAAGAGCATAGATGAAATTTTTTTGATATGGTATGTGATCTAACTATAGCCAGATTTGTAGGGAAAAAAGAATTCAAGGAGCATGAATCCATGGTCGCCTATGCAACTCAATTCCCTGGTTTCATTTTGAAAGATCGAGGGAAGAAAAACTGAATTTGGGAGGATACAATGCCTATTTTGTAGAGCATAATAAGGTTTATCTAGAATACAGAAGAGGCAATGGTTTCAAATTTTTTCAGGTTTGTAATCCTTGCGGTTGCAGGGCTCATTTTCATCTCGACAACGAATTCGACTACCCAATTTGCCTTGAATAAGGTAGCATACTACATCATGATGCTGTGGGGCATAAATCATGATGGGAATTAACAAGTGTTCGTGGGACTATCTGGCCACATGTTGTTGAAATCCCTTGCGATCAACAACCTAATCATCCTCGAACCCCACCATCTTTCGCACACTATGGCCTGATCTGGCATATGCGATATAGGATCCTAGGTAAAGCTTTGTGTTTGTATATGGATTGAATTTTGATTGAAGTTCGATTGGATTGGTGGGATTTGACTGAAATGGACTTGAGATATACATTTCGGGCATTCATATGCTTAGATCAGATTCATGGAGCCTCATATCTAAACTATAAGGAAGACTCTTAATATTTTTTGAGGACTGATCCAAACAAAAGACACTTAGAAAGGAGACCACATGTAGCATATCTACAGAAGTTTGTTCGAGTTTTTATCAAAACCATTTCTGTAAAATAAAAAGTGCTAAGATTTAGGGGAATGAATCTAGTATAATATTTGAAATAGAGTATCCTAAATATTACAAATATTCATTCTCCTTTTCAAAAAAAAAATATTCAGGGAAAATGATGCAGGATTTGGTCCATTTGGAGGACTATGGCATTCAAAGAAACACCACAATTATCCTGAATTTAAGATTGCAAAGCGGTGCCCCAGTAGCGAGTTGAACATCTGGATAATATTTTGTTGGAAAGGCTCTGAACTTGTTCAATGATTATCCAAGAGGGAATTTTTCCACTCGGGACAAAAAAGATCCAAATCTGACAATACCAGGGTCATACATCATTGAGAAGATGGATAAATCCTAAGCTCTAGCCATAGAAATTCTAGAAGTAAGTGGTATTTTCGCTATCCCACAAGAAAAATATTTTATAGGTAGATTTAATGGTTATTTTCCCAAATTTGAAGATCTAAATGAGTGGATATTCCACAATTGGACTAGAGATGTTGATATTTATCGATGTTGCAAAGGTTTTTTTTGGTTCAGTTTGAAAAACAAAAAGACTTTGGTTTCCAGGATTTTATGCTAACACAATGATGGTAGAAAAATGTTGGAATGGGTAAGGCTACATAACCTTCCTCTTCCCTATTAGCATCATTAGGTTGTAGAAGGCATCGAGAATAGATTAGGGAGATTCGTAAACATGAATCATGAAAGCATGGACAAATGTATCTTCAATTTTTTTCACATATTTGTGGAGACGAATTCAGGCCAACGACTTCTTGATAGTATTAATCTGAGGCATCAATATTTCAGGTGGAAATGGTGCTTATATTTTTTAAATATTTCTTCTCCATGTAGGATTTTCCATCAAACATGGAACTTGTAGAATATATGCAATCAAGCAAAGAAAAGGATGAAGAAACGACAACCAAATAAAAGAGGATGGAAATTCATAGATGCTCCATCTTTAGATGTTGATGATGAAGAAATGGATGAGACCCATCAACATTCAAAGACAAAAAATCATCAACGTTCTTTATGGAGGGAGAAGAGACTCAGAAGGACGACAATAAACATGAGTACATTCCCAACAACACAACTTTGATCTCGACCAGTGGGAACCAACATGAGGAAAAGAGTAACAATCAAGAACCAAGTGGAAATAAGCATTCACTTGTCTCTCAGAGCTCAGAATTAGATAAAGAAATCTAAAACCTTCCAAGAAATAACGAGTTGGAAATTGTTTCAGCTACTCCGTCTCTTGGCAAAAATTCGGTAAGAAAAAAATAAAAAATCGATTACTAGTTTATAATTTTATTTAACACACATCTTCTACTCCTTTTGGGGCCATACTTGAATGCACTTGGTGCATCTACTGCAATGTAAATTTTTCATTTTCTTTTATAAAATGTTGCTGATTTTTCCATGAAAAAAAATAAAAATAAAAAATAAAAATAAAAATATAGCTAAATTTGAGTGAAAAGTAAGTCATAATGTAAAATTTAATATAATATAATAATTTACTTAAAATAGAGCTATGTGAAAATTCTTTCCCAAGTGCTCAATCCAAGAGCTTAAATTGGACCTTTGTCTTTCATTTCCTCAGCGAGATTGAACCCTTCACCCTCATATGGTAATGGTTCTAGATCAAATTTCTCTACAAGTATTCTCTAAAGGAATTTCTAGTTATACACGTCAATTTTGTATCAGATGCATCCATAAATTGTTCCCACAAAATACTTTTCCCTGAGTACTCGAGAAAAGCCCCTCATGTCTACAAATGGCAGTGCAAACACACAGTGTGCCTAAAAAAATCCTCAAGCTCCATGGAGAGAAGCCAAATATGTGTGTCAAATGGTGAATAGGCCAAGTTAATCCTTATTTATTCTTTGCGACCTCAAATGAAATATCATTTAGTTTGGTAAAATTTGGGCACAAGTAGCTTACAAATCTCTTCATGAAAGGGTGCCTCATGGGGTTAATATTTCCTCAAAGAAGAAGAAATATTATTGTAATGATGCTCTTCATTGATTTCCCTAAAAGGAGAAACCATATTATATTGAATAAAGAATACTGAAACACCAAAGAACAACTCAACAAATAAATTGACTTAGAAATAGATGTGAAGCTATTGAATAAAACAATTGCCACTTGAGGGACAAGGTAACCTATCCACCAAGAATACAAACTCATTTTGATAAAATGCACACTAATCCAAACACCAATCTATGATAAGAAACATCAAGATCAATTTCAAAAATATATGCATTCAAAATTATCATAAAAATTTCCACAGTCCATGACTTCATTAAATCTTCCTTACCAATTACATAGTGCTAATTTATTGGTTATCAACGTACTGATATAACTCCATAGTAATGAATTGTATAGAAGAAATTAAAAGAATTATTCATGACTGAAATTTCCATTGATTTTTACAAAATTCTTACCTAATAAACGAGCCAATTGAAATAAATGAGAATGAGATGTGATTTCCAAATAAATTCAGTGTTATAGTTAAGAAATGAAAATAGTTAAACATAGATATGAATTAGATTCCTACAAAAAATTCAGTCACTTGAGAAAAGGGATTGAACAAAGGGAATGGCATAGTAGAGATAAAAATCAAGCTATCGTGAGATTTGTATGTGTGAAGCAGGATGGAGGTTAGATACTTGGGTATTGCTGGTACAAGTCTCCTTGGTCTTTTGCTACAAATTTATCATTGCATGTACATGGTTCTTACTTGTCAGGGAATGTGTCTTGGTATAGCAGATTTATCGCAAGATTTCATTTTCACTAATTGAAAATGGTAGACTTGTTTTTGAGCAAGAGAAATAAATTCATTTTAAGTATGTATTTGTTAGGAAAACCTCCCTTCAAGAGGAAATTTTTTTAGAAAAAGAAGCATCGATCCGAGACCTCAATTGTTAAATACTAGTATTATATAAAGACAAATAAGAGATGGAAAGGCATGGGTCATGATAATGACAATTCCATAAATAAAAGAGACAACTATGCCTCATATTCAGAAGAACAAAATTATATACAACATTTTGAATAATTTGACAACCTCAAATATATTGCATGTAGTTTAGACCCTTGGAAATATCAATGTAAATGAAAAATATAAGTAATGTACCCTGGAGAAATGGCTAAATAGACTTTACACTATTTATATTACAATATATTGTCACAATGTAACATATTTCCTCATCGATGCATCATACTTCTACATAAAATTAAGATAATAGTTCTCTTCTTGTTGGCGAATACATAAATTTACTTTATACTTTGAAGCACAAAATAGAAGATAACATAAGTAGCAATATTTCTCATAGTAGTATTATTCCTTCTACACAACCAAAAAATCTTAATCTTGGCCAATTGCGAATCTAAAATTTTAGGAATTATTGACAGGAGACAACAAGAAAGTATAAAATTGTTTATCATTTCATTTTATATCTCTGTAAATCCCAAAAAATGCATTGAAATTATGTCTTTATCATGCATGATAATGAACGGAGTTGAAATATAAGAAGAGAGTCAAAGGCCAATTTTACAAGATCTTCTATGGAGAACTATGTTCTCCATGTCATATATGAATTGGATTTTAATGGAGGGAATAGAGAAGTACAATATTGTAACACTGCAACTTTTGAGAGCATAAACCTCATGGGTGATTCCAGAGGTTTAGGGAATGAATAAAAAATAAATAAATCTGATGGGAAGTGAGAGACGTTGTCCAAACTTACAATATCCAGAGAAATAAATGTTCATAGAAAAATGTTTTGCATTAATATTTTCTAGAGGATGATCAAAATAAGTTTCTTTGGGTACAAAAAGTGTTTGAAAATGGTCATGCCATCAAATTACCACATATATGTTCCACTGCAAAGTGAGTAATAGTTGAAATCCAAAATTAATGAATTTTTTTTTACAAATGACTTATTCTGTAGAATATTTCTATTCCATCCTGAAACTCTGGCCACAAGGACAAAAAGGAAAACAACTCGTAAATAATGAATTCTAAAAAAAGAGATGTTAAGAAAGGTAAGCAACTAAGAAGTAATGAATTGTAAACAAAAATGATGTTGCGAACTTCTTTCCACCTGAACACATTTATTGTGGATTCATTTTGTAGATGAACACTGACACTTGGATTCCAGAGGCATCGTCCACATTTGTATGGACTGCTTGCAAGATCAAAAGAAAGAAATGTCCAAATAAATGCATGCTCACTCCATATTTTTCTATATACAACCCCCTAAAGATTTTCAATTGATCAGAGATACATATTTTAATTATGCAGCAAATTATCTCACTTTAGCAAAGGGATTAAATGAAAGACATGTGAGAACAGAGATACAAATTAAGATACCATGAGAGTGTGAAGTAGGATTGATGGTAGATCCTTAGGTGTTGGTAATAAAAACTTCCTTGAGCGTGGGATACATATTCATAATTGCATGTACATGGTTCTTACTAGTAGGGTAGTTTGACTTTTTCCAGTGGAATTATCCCAATATGGCATTCGCATTAAATGAAAATGGCATACTTATTTCTGAACGAGTAAAAGAAACTTATTTTCAATATGTATCTACTAGTCATGCTTCCCTTCAAGAGGAAAACATTTGAGAAAAATAACCTTCAATCCCATACCTCAATTATTTAATATTGATAATATAGAAAGAAAAATAAGAAATGCAAAGGCACATAACGTGATAATGAGAATGCCATAAATCAAAGAGATGATAATGAGAATTCCATAAATAAAAGAGACAACTCTACCTCCTCTTCAAATGAAAAATAGTTTATACAACATTTTAAATAATTTTACAACCTCAAATATATTGCAACTGGTTTATACCCTTGGAAATATCAATTTAAATGAAAAATGTAACTAATGTACCCTCAATTGGCGACTAAATGGAGTCAACATTAACTATATTACAATATATTTTCACAACGTAACATATGTCATCATCAATGCATCTTACTAAATAATTTTACAACCTCAAATATATTTCACCTAGTTTAGACCCTTGGAAATATAAATTTAAATCACAAATCTAACTAATGTAGCATACATCATCATCAATGCATCATAATTTTATATAAAATTAAGATAGTTCACTTGTTGCTAGCAAATACATAAATTTATTTTATACTTTGAAGCACAAAATAGAAGATAGAATATATAACAATCTTTCTCGCAGTAGAAATATTAATTTATCCATGATGTAATAGACTTGACACTAACTATATTACAACATATTTTCACAACGTAACATATTTCATCATCGATGTATCATACCTTTACATAAAATTAAGATAATAGTTCCCTTATTGCTAGACAACACATAAATTTATTTTATACTTTAAAACATAGAATAAAAGATAAATATTAGTTTATCCATGATGGAACTACTTCCATTCAATTTTGATTTTATACTTGATGCATCATACTTTTACATAAAATTAAGATAATAGTTATCTTATTGCTAGAGACTACATAAATTTATTTTATACTTTAAAGAAAATAATAGAAGATAACATAAATTTATCCATTTTGGATGTAATTAAAAAAATTATAAAATCACATTCTCTCAAAATTAAAAATCACTCTATTTATAATAAATATATATATATATATATATATATACAAAATTAATTCAATAAATAAATATCAATCTCACCCAAAAAAATTTAATGATTTAATGAATAATTTTAATTATCTATGGCTTCTAGAGTATTTCCTAAAACTTCTTTTCCTAGCTAATGCTAAGATCTTGTTTTCCTAATATGTAAAAAATCAATCTTTTTTATGTGAAAAATAGTATATTAAAAAAATAATCACACTATCATTCATAATAGGCAAATATCTTTCCACTCAAGAGTTGGAAGGAATATAATCTAGTAACTAAATTTCAATTACAAAGATTAGTTTATCAGCATAAATAACAATCTTGCCCACATTAGGATTATGCCTTCTACACAACAAAAATAACTTAATCTTGGCATATAATCTGTTCACTCAAGAGTTGGAAGGCATACAATCTAGTAACTAAATTTCAATTAGAAATATTGGTTATTCCTTCTACATAAACAAAAAATCTTAATCTTCGCATATAATTTTTCTAAGATTAGTTTATCAAAATAACATGCCTTTTATGCAACTAATAAAACTTAACCTTGACATCTCAAAAATATTAACTTTGGCATATAATCTGTCCACTCAAGAGTTGAATGGCATATAATCTAGTAACTATATTTTAATTAGAAAAACTAGTTTATCCATTATGTAACTACTTCTCTTCAATTTTATGTGAAATTTATAATCTACGAAAACCATATCATATGTTTCATTTTTTTTAGATCCAAGGGAGCCAAAAATTTGTTCACGGCCTTTTTAATTTTGTCCAAATAATAAAAGTAGACCAACTTTATATTTTCAAAAAATAAGATTTCGTTTCGTATGGCATGTTGGGATATGAAATCATCCAATATCTTGAGGAGAAGTTATACGAAATGTTGGGAGATGAAATAATCCAACCTCCCAAAGAGAAGTTAAACTTGGTAGAAATGGGAAAGCATAACATGTTTCATGTAATGAGAATGCATATCTTTATAGCTAAGTTGAGCATTGTACAGGAACTTCAAAAAGACTCAAAATTTCTCCTCTATCCTCATGAACATCAACACATTTAGTTTGGTTTTCTTTCATATCAACTTCTTCCAACATTGCTCAGAAAACATTTGATCTATTTTTTCTGCACAAATTATAGAACATCATTATAATACTAATTTAGTGAATTTAATCTAAAAGTATATTTCAGCTCAAGAACCAAAAAACTCACGAGAATCCATCTAAAGTGAAAAAGAGGGTAACATCTCCAGTATGTAAGAAAGTATCCTGTTGAAATATTAAAGTCCCTGCTAGCCTTTGAGCAGGAAGAAAAGGTACAAAGGTAGCGCAGCAAAGCGTGGAGTGCACAAAACTTTGTATTGAAAAATGATGGAGATTTGTAAGGAAGAATTAAATTTTCATGGGCCGCAGCCACAGATTGCAGGAGAAATTAAATTGTGATGGGTGTAGCCGTTTATTATAGAGGAATGGAGATTTCCCGTAGATCTGAATTACGAAGGAGAAAAATTTATTAAAGACAGTCATTTTGGGCTTTAAAGCCCTCAACAACTAGAATGAATGAAATATTGTTTAAACAGACGGAAGACCTTTTGTTTCTAAATTGGCGGGACAAGTGGTCCCCACCACTTAAGTTCCAATCACAATCGCAAGTTTTTGGAACAATGTCTTGTTGATGTGAATATCTACAATGAGATCCAATCGCAATCGCAAATCGCAATGCAAATGGATCATAAACCAAGTGTCTTGTTGATATGGGAGAGTTTCACAAGCGGAACGTTTAATACATTGAAACATATATTATAATCGCCCCCACAACAGCGGAGGCCCGTGGGTCCACTTGACCACGTGGCGATGACTTATTGGAATTGCAAGAGTTCAATTACATCCGATTCCTGATCACAATCGGAAGCTCTTAAGTGTTGGGCTCGATTGCACTTTGAAATTTGCGGACCCGATGGTAGTATGCAATGGAGTTAATAAAGTCCATCACGTCCGGGATCTTAATCGCAATCAGAACTTTCAGTTGATCGCACCCTTTTGTTATATGCTCCAATTGAAGTGGCAGACCCGATCCAAGTATAGGCCGGAGTTTATATGACTCATCGCATCCGTTTTTGAGTCGCAATCGGAACCTCTTTAGAACGAGACCCAATCGCACATAGTTGAAGTTCGGACCCGATTGGTTTATAAGCCAGCTTTTATATTTGCCAATCACATCCGATTGTCAATCGAAATCGGAGTTTTCAGTTTGATTGTTTGTATTGTGGGTCCCGTATAATATTTGTTTTAACAGTTTTGTTTTAAAAGTGTTTTAATATAGATTTTCGTAATGTTTTTTTTTATACAACATATAAAAGCCAAAAGGCCCGCGAGCCTGTGTAATTTGTTTTTGTTGGTTCGCACAGCAGCGTGAAAGAAAAGAAATACAAAGCAGCGTGTTTTTACACAGAGACAGAGTAATGTTTTGATGAACAGAGAGTTATTTTGTGCACTTTGTGTGCATCGGTCCTGGGTTTTGGTTATCCCTCTGTTAAGAGGAAGAATTTGTAACAGTTTTTTTTTCTAAAGAAATAGAAGTTTTTTAAGTGTGAAAGCTCTGTCTCCTATCAAAATTTTAATCTCTCTGTGTTTAGAGGAGAGGATCTTACTCTCTCCATTTGGAATTCTCAATATTCCAACATGGTATCAAAGCTAGTTTAGGCTCTTTGAAGGTTTCAAAGAAGCTGAGGAAGAAGAAGACTTGTTGCAGTGTTTTCTCCAGCAGAGTGAAAGCTCAACAGAGGTCAAAAGATCAGGTATTTCTCAAAGATAATAGAGTTGTTGGTTTTGTTTTAAAAAGAGTTTGTTATTTCAAAGAAAGGAAAGACAATTTGTTTAAGTTCAGAATTCAGTTTAAGAGAAATGGCTGGACCAAGCACTGGTATGAACATTGGAAATGTTCAAATTCCACAATTTAATGGAAAGAAATATGATTATTGGGCCATTACCATGAGAGCCCTGTTTGTCTCACAAGACTTATGGGAGTTTGTAGAAGATGGTTTTGTTGAACCAGCTGATGAGCAGGCTTATAATGCCTTAACTCAAGAAGAGAAGGATTTATTGAAGAACAATAGAAAGAAGGATGCTAAGGCCCTCTTCTATTTGTATCAGGAAGTAAATGAGAGTGTGTTTCCAAGGATAGCAGCAGCTAAGAGATCCAAGGAGGCATGGGAAACTCTGAAAGTAGCCTATCAAGGCATGGAGAAAGTTAAGACAACAAAACTTCAATTGCTGAGAAGAGATTTTGAAACTCTTTGCATGAAAGAGTCAGATAATATAGACACATTTTTTACACATGTGATTGGGATTGTAAATCAGATAAGATCCCATGGAGAAACTCTTGAAGAAAGAATAATTGTGGAGAAACTTTTGAGAAGCTTACCCTCAAAGTTTGATGTTATTGTTACCACCATAGAAGAGACCAAAGATCTCTCACAGTTCACGGTAGATGAACTTCATGCTTCACTGATAACTCATGAATAGAGATTGAGAAGAGATGAAAACTCATCTCTTGATCACGCCTTCAAAACCCAGATGCCTCCAGGAAGAGGAAGAGGTCAAGGCAAAGGAAGAAGAAGAGGCAGAAGCCAAAACAGAGGTGGAAGGTAAAGCCCTTCACATTCACATGGAAGGAGCAACAGTCAGAGTCAGAGCCACGACCAATGCAGCAGCCAGCAAGGTGGACATCAACACCAACATGCTCATGGACAAAGGTATGACAAATCCAATGTCCAATGTCATTATTGCAAGAAATATGGGCACTATGCCAATGAATGTAGAAAGAAGCAAAGTGACATGAAAAATAAGCAAAATGATAATGTAGCAAAAGAGGACAAGAACCCAAGTAATGTGCTATTAGCCTGTAATGTTGCACAAGATAGAGAAGATGATGTTTGGTTCTTACATTCAGGATGTAGGAATCACATGAATGGAAACAGAGCAATGTTTTCCAATCTAGATGAAGAGATTAAATTAGAAGTAACCATAGGGACTGATACTAAGATCTCTATAAAAGGAAAAGGCAGAGTTAGTATTCGAGAAAGAAATGGGGAGCAAAAATTTGTCCCTGATGTGTATTACGTTCCAGGATTGAAGTGTAATATTTTGAGCATTGGGCAGCTCATAAATAAAGGTTAAAATGTAATTTTCAAAGATGATGTGTGCACAATAAAAGATATACCTCCAAGCAAGAAAATCATTGCTGAAATTCAAATGACCAGCAATAGAATGTTTCCTCTCAAGCTCAACACTGACTTGAAGGGAAAAGGAAAGAGTATAGCAGCTGTAACAAAAGAAGCCTTTCAGAAGGAAGAAAAAGATGAAAATTGGTTATGGCACCTAAGATTTGGACATCTCAATTTCGGAGGATTAAATTTGCTGCACATAAAAGGAATGGTAAGAGGTTTACCATTGATTGAGAAGCCTGACAGCCTATGTGAAGGCTACATCTTGGGAAAGCAACACAGAGACAATTTTCCATCAGGGAAAAACATAAGGGCGAAAGCACCCTTAGAAATCATTCACTCAGACTTATGTGGGCCGATGCAAACAACATATGTTTCGGGCAGCAATTACATGCTCACCTTCATAGATGATTTCACAAGAAAAGTATGGGTTTATTTCTTAAAATATAAGAGTTAAGCTTTTCAGAAATTTTTCCACTTTAAAGCTCTTGTATAAAAGCAGAGTGGGCAGCATATTAAAGTTCTCAGAACCGATAAAGGAGGAGAATACATATCACAGGGGTTTCTGAATTTTTGCAGAGAGAACAACATACAAAAGCAATTTACCACAAGGTACACACTGCAACAGAATGGAGTTGTTGAAAGGAAGAATCGAACCATAATGGAAATGGTGAGAAGCATGCTAACAGAAAAACACTTGCCGAATGAGTATTGGGCAGAAGCAGCAAACTGTGCTGTGTATATTTTGAATAGATGCCCTACAAAAGCCATGATGAACAAAGTTCCAGAAGAAGCATGGAGTGGCAGAAAATAGGGACTCACCCACATGCGAGTTTTTGGATGTGTGGCATATGCACACATTCCAGACAAGTTGAGAAAGAAGTTGGATAGTAAGGGGGAGAAGTCCATTTTCCTTGGATATTGTAAAGATTCCAAAGGATATAGATTGTATAACCCATCCACAAAGAAGTTTGTAATAAGAAGAGATGTGAAATTTATTGAAGAGGAAGCATGGGATGGAAGTATTGAGAAAACAATCAATGTTAAAAACTTTTTGTCTCATGATGAAGATGAGGGGGATGTGGCTGAAATTAACAACCCATTCATAGCACAACGTCCACCAGCACAAGGATAGCAAGGGACACCTCAAGTGGCAGCGAGAACACCCTTGAGAAGAAGCGTGAGTGGTTCACTGAGTACACCACACGGAGCAGAATTCAGTGCTTCTTCAAGCACGACTACACCAAGTGAAAGTGGAACAAGGTTCAGAAGCATTAGAGAAATCTATGAGCAAGGAGCAGAAAATGAAGGTATGAATTCCTTATTTGCTTTTTATTTTCAAGTTGATGATCCTATTCATTTTGAAGATGCTATTAAAGATAGAAAATGGATAGAAGCTATGGATGAAGAAATTAATGCCATAGAGAAGAACAAAACATGGGAGTTGGTTGATCTCCCAGAAGGTAAAGAAGTCATTGGTGTTAAATGGGTCTGTAAGACCAAAAGAAATGCCGAGGGAAAAATAGATAGACACAAGGCCAGACTTGTTGTCAAAGGATACAAGAAAAAGCAAGGGATTGATTATGAAGAAACTTTTGCACCAGTTGCAAGAATGGAGACAGTAAGAGCAGTGTTGTCCATAACAGCACAAAATAAATGGAAAGTCTATCAGATGGATGTAAAATCCGCATTTTTAACTGGAGTTTTAATGGAAGAGGTATATGTGGAACAACCTTTCGGATATGAGAAGAAAGGCCAAGAGCATAAGGTCTGCAAATTGAAGAAAGCTCTTTATGGGCTTAAACAAGCACCAAGAGCATGGTACAATAGAATAGACTCCTATCTATTGGAGAATGGATTTGAAAAGTGTGAGGGAGAACCCACTCTCTACATCAAAGAAAATGATGGTAAGATGCTCATTGTTGTTTTATATGTTGATGATCTAATTTTTACAGGTAATGATGATTACCTTGTTGAGAATTTTAAAACAGTCATGAAAGATGAATTTGAAATGACTGATATGGGTTTATTAAGATACTTCTTGGGAAGAGAAGTAGAGCAAGGTGAGAAAGGGATTTTTATATCTCAAACAAAGTATGTGAATCAAGTTTTAGAAAGAGTTAATATGCAGGAGTGCAAATCTGCAATTACTCCCATAGTAATGGGATTGAAGTTGAGTAAAGATAACAGCAGCAAGGATTTTGATCCAAGTTTGTATAAAAGCATAGTTGGCAGCCTAATGTATCTGACTGCAACTAGGCCGGATATTATGCATGTTGTTAGCTTAATTTCCAGATTTATGGAGAAGCCAAAAGAAGCACATTGGCAAGCAGCAAAGAGAATCCTAAGGTATGTTAAAGGAACTAAAATGTATGGTATTTTATATACTACTTCAGAAAATTCAAAATTAGTTGGATACACTGACAGTGATTGGGCTGGAAGTGTAGATGATCGGAAGAGCACTTCCGGTTATGTTTTTCATATGGGTTCAGGAGCCATTTCATGGGCTTCTAAGAAACAGCCGATTGTAGCATTATCTACAATAGAGGCAGAGTATGTGGCAGCTACAACAGCAGTGTGTCAAGCAATTTGGATGAGAATAATGTTAAGAAGTTTATGCCAAAAACATGTAAAAGGGACAGTGATTTATTGTGAAAATAGCTCAGCTATTGCATTGTCAAAGAATTTTGTGTTTCATAAAAGAACAAAACACATAGATACAAAATTTCATTATATCAGAGAATTGGTAAATAATGGAGAAATTGTTTTACAACATTGTAAAACAGAGGAGCAATATGCAGATATTTTAACAAAGCCATTGGGACAAAAGACCTTTGAGTTTTTAAGAAAATGTTTGGGTATGATGGATAACCCAGCAGCTGACTTTAAGGGGGAGTGTTGAAATATTAAAGTCCCTGCTAGCCTTCGAGCAGGAAGAAAAGGTACAAAGGTAGCGCAGCAAAGCGTGGAGTGCACAACACTCTGTATTGAAAAATGACGGAGATTTGTAAGGAAGAATTAAATTTTCATGGGTCACAGCCACAGATTGCAGGAGAAATTAAATTGTGATGGGCGTATCCGTTTATTATAGAGGAATGGAGATTTCCCGTAGATCTGAACTACGGAGGAGCAGAATTTATTAAAGACAATCATTTCAGGCTTTCAAGCCCTCAACAACTAGAATGAATGAAATATTGTTTAAACAGGCAGAAGTCCTTTTGTTTCTGAATTGGCGGGACAAGTGGTCCCACCACTTAAGTTCCAATCGCAATCGCAAGTTTACGGGGCAATGTCTTGTTGATGTGAAGATCTGCGATGCGATCCAATCGCAATGCAAATGGATCATAAACCAAGTGTCCTCTTGATATGGGAGAGTTCCGCAAGCGGAACGTTTAATACATTGAAACATATATTATAATTGCCCCCACAGAAGCGGAGGCTCGTGGGTCCACTTGACCACGTGGCGATGACTTATTGGAATCGCAAGAGTTCAATCGCATCCGATTCCTTATCGCAATCGGAAGCTCTTAAGTGTTGGGCCCGATTGCACTTTGAAATTGACGGACCCGATGGTAGTATGCAATGGAGTTAATAAAGTCCATCGCATTCGGGATCTTAATCGCAATCGAAACTTTCGGTTCATCGCGCCCTTTTGTTATATGCTCCGATTGAAGTGGCGGACCCGATCCAAGTATAGGCCGCAGTTTATATGACTCATCGCATCCGTTTTTGAGTCGCAATCGGAACCTCTTTAGAACGAGGCCCGATTGTACATAGTTGAAGTTCAGACCCGATTGGTTTATGAGCCATCTTTTATATTTGCCAATCGCATCCGATTGTCAATCGCAATCGGAGTTTTCAGTTTGATTGTTTGTATTGTGGGTCTCATATAATATTTGTTTTAACAGTTTTGTTTTAAAAGTGTTTTAATATAGTTTTTCGTAATGTTTTTTTTTTTATACGACATATAAAAGCCAAAAGGCCCACAAGCCTGTGTAATTTGTTTTTGTTGGTTCGCACAGCAGCGCAAAAGAAAAGAAATACATAGCAGCATGTTTTTACACAGAGACAGAGTATTGTTTTGATGAACAGGGAGTTATTTTGGGCACTATGTGTGCAGCAGTCCTGGGTTTTGGTTATCCCTCTGTTAAGAGGAAGAATTTGTAACAGTTTTTTTTTCTAAAGAAATAGAAGTTTTTTAAGTGTGAAAGCTCTGTCTCCTATCAAAATTTTAATCTCTTTGTGTTTAGAGGAGAGGATTTTACTCTCTCCATTTGAAATTCTTAATATTCCAACATATCCATCTGAAGTGAAAAATAGGGTAACATCTCTAGTGTCACATACATCGGCTGGAATATTAGAGCTCCACATTCTTAGAAAATTAGCCTCTTTTTACGATTCTCAATCTGTTTCAGTTATTATAGAATAGTTGCTACCTTCTATAATAGCATCGCCAGAAACACTGATTGTAAGGATCAGCTTTGAATTCATACATAGAGCTCTCCGGGTTGAGGAGAAAATAATGAGAACAAAATGAGGGAAAGGTGAGGAAGTAACTGTAATATGTTTCTGGGTTCCAATAAAATTAAAGATAAATTTTAATAATATAAATATAACTAAAGATTAATGGTTCAACAAATCAAGATTCAGTTGATTGTTAAACAATGAGATCTAATGTGGAAACATTATCAATGGTTTAACATGAGATCTGAGTGTCAACTATAATAACACCTTAGAATGTTAAAATAAAATAATAATAATAATAATAATAATAATAATAATAATAATAATAATACCACCATTACATACAATGGAACATATGTAATGTGACCTCACAACGTCTCCCTCATGTATTCGGTTGTAAAGCCCTTCTCGAACAATTATTAGTAAATTAAAATTTTCCATTTAAGAATAAAAAAATTCCATTATATAGATATATTTTTTCATATTTAATTTTTAAGATTTTTTTAATACAATCTGGAGGTGCTTTTGTTGGAAAAAGACTTGATCATTTTTTGGTTTATGAAAGTGTGCTCGAAATACTTGGGAACTTGAAGTCATCAGTAATTAAGTCATAATTGTCTGATCATCATACCATCTACCTCAAATGGACTTTGGAACCGGTCCGAAAAGGCATTCCCTTTAAATTCAATAGAATATGGCTTGAAGATCCAGATTACCATAATTTGGTATGCAATTTTTGGAAACAGGATTTGAATATTCGAAGAAGAACTGTGTCCAATTGTTTTAATCAAAGGTTACAGACCCTTAAGCATAGAACTCGGACATGGGAGTGTCTTAAGAAGGAACTTGTGATAAAAAAAAACTACAAAATTACCAGGAAAATTGCTGATATATACAAATTAATGGAAATCCGTAATCCTGATCCACAATATCTTGCAGAGCTCTCGACTCTAGAAAAGCACAAAACTGAAATACTTAGAATAGAAGAGATCACTTGGAAGCTGAAGAGCAGGGCCACGTGGTTGCAAGAAGGCGATCATAACAACAAATTTTTTCATCGTTATGCCAATAATATAAAAAATCAATATGTGATTTGGTAAATTGACTCTAGGGATGGCGCAACAGTTCACTCCACAAAGGATATTCAGCTGGAGGCTATCAAATTCTTTTCGGATTTCTACATCTGCAAGCAAGGGCTGGGCTTATCAGATCAACTATGGGCCCTTGAATTGTACCCTCGAATGTTTGAAGACGCAGCTAATGCGACACTTGGTAGGCTAGTCACAAAGGGTGAAATTCAATTGGTTCTTAAATTCATTGCTCGCGGTAAAAGCCCAGGACCCGACAGTTGACCAGTTGAGTTGTATTTACAATTTTTTTATACCATGGCGGAGGATATACTTGGGGTCGTAGAATAATTCTGGTTATCTGGGCACATTCTGGGAAACATTAATACTACATTTCTAGCCCTCATTCCAAATACCTCCCTGCCAAAAAAATTACGGGAATTCAGACCAATTTCTCTTTGTGATGTCATATACAAATTGATTTTGAAGGTCATCACACAAATAATCTCAAGCGCACTCTCTTTTCATATCTCCCGCGAGAATTATGCGCTCCTCCCAGATCACCTTATTCATTACGCTATTGCAATGGCCCAGGAATGCATGCATTATATTCACACTAAAAATATGGAAGCTCTAATCATGAAAGTTGACCTTTATAAAGCGTATGACAGTGTGGATTGGTCATACATTCGACTGGTTCTTCATAAAATTTTCCTGTCAAACCAAAATGTTAAGTGGATCATGGCTTGTCTTGTTCCAGTATGGTACGCAGTTATTATAAATGGTCTACCCACTGATTTCTTTCGGGCTGGTCGTGGCCTCCGTTAAGGGTGCTTCCATTCTCCTCTCATTTTAATACTAATCATGGATGGGCTCAGTATCCGCATCAAATAGGCTCACCGACGGAGAAATTTCAAAGGTATACAAATTCTCCTAGGGTCTCAGTTAGACATTATATTTTTGTGGATGATATCCTAGTTTTCAAAATCTTATCGAGAGCTCAGTGGTCATCACTGCATTTCATTTTTCTTCGATATGGTGAGGCATTTGGTCTGGAAATGAATGAGGCAAAGCCTCTTCTGTCATCTGCCTCTGGGGACAGCGCAGATATGGAACTAACAGCCGGTGTCTTTCAGATGAAATCGGTCCCTATATCAAAAGACCTCACTTATTTGGGTTCCAGACTAAAACTATGTGACTATCGTACCAAGGATTCATGCTGGCTCTTGGAGAAGTTTAAGAAAAGGCTGAACAATTGGACCCATAAATGGCTATCATTGGGTGACCACTTTATTTTTATTCAAGTTGTCCTACAACAGCTTGCAGTGTATTGGGAAAATCATTTTAGCCTACCCTCTAGCATCATTTCTTTGATAAAAACCATCATTTCACGCTTCCTTTGGTTGGGCACTCGAGGTACTAGAAAATTTAATCTCTGTAAATTGGATATGCTCACAATTCTAAAATTATATGGTGGATGGGGGCTTCTTGATACTTGGTTCTTCACATAGGCGCTCTTGATTAAGTCTCTTTGTAGATCTCTAACGGTATCTGGCCTCTGGCAAATCCTCTTTCGATCCAAATATCTTAAAGGTTTGATATTGCAGCATTTACTCAGAATTCAATCTATTTCACAATATCGGGGCTCATATATTTAGCTAGGATTCAGGCGCGTTGTGGCACTCTTTACTAGCAGGCTTATTTGGGACTTTGGAAATGGCCAAATACTATTATTGGGCGTTGAAAAAATCCGTGGTTCTCCTCCGAATCTAAATCTAGAGCTTCACCTCTTGCATGCCCTCTGTCTAAAGGGTATTTTTTTCTTACAGCAAATCATTTCTCAATGGTTACCCAATTTGGAAATATTCATCTCAGTTACAACTACAGGGTGAGGATGTGGTCAACAGTTAATTTTTTTTTAATAAACAAAAATTGAGTGGACTCTCCCTACATCGCTCGGGTGACAGAATTGTATGGACTGGCAAGATGAATGTTGAGTCCTTAGTAGCTGTTGATATTTATGGTGGTATCATCACACGTTATATACAAACCCTGGATCCGTCAAACTTCAGATTTTATTGGAAGAGACCAATCGCAACCAAAATCATTCTATTGGTCTGGCTTGTTTGGAGGAATAATATCCTCACTTGGGATAATATGGGAAAGCGTGGATATTTGGACCCTGGGCGCTGTCCTTACTGGAAAAAGCTTATGAATTCGTGGCACCTCTTTTTCTAACTTGTCCTAAAGTTCTCAAAATTAGGCATTTGTTTTCACAGATTTTAGATGTTCCAGATTGCAAGCCTCTCAATATCATGCAATGCTTAGACTCCTGGGAGCGCTCGGATCAGAAATACCACTCCCTTCGTTTGTTATTTTTGTGAGAAATTTGGCTAGCCAGAAACCAAAATATCTTTGAAGGCAAGGAGATTGTTCACTCCCGGATACACAATGTAATTTTTACATGGCTTGATAGCGAACTAACAACTACTCCCACTCCAAAAGATTTATCCTGACGCTCGTACTCCTTCGGTGGCACTTCCTGCTGGATATTTTGATGTGGCTGAACGACAAGGGATTTTTGGTTGTGGGCTTAGATAAGGAAAGGTATCACATATTTTGGAATGGAGGCCCCGATCTGAACAGAGAGGCCAAAATACTTGCTCTTTGGAGTTTACTTTGTGTAGCCTACAAGTTGCAGCTCGTAACTCTTCACATTTACGTGGACGCCAAAACTATCATTGATGGTGTTAATTCCCTCACACATTTCCAGTCCCCCTCCCTTTTGTGCTGGATTAACGGCATCAAGTATTTTCTCCAACATATACAGGCTCCACAAATTCGCCACATTTATAGGGAGGTCAACACAAGGGCAAACTCTCTTTATAAGAGAGGACTAAATGAACAAAATGGGCTTATACCAGTTTAACACTACAGGGATAGACAACAGATAGAAGCCAACACCATTCAACTTCCATAATCAGGCTAAATCTGGGATCGAATTATCATGGTCATCTTCTTCTTCCCCTCCTTTTTGTTTCCATTCTTGTCCCAATGCATATTTGAAAAAAGTTCAGTATAATGCATATTTGAAAAAAGTTCAGTATCAATATAAGTATATACATCTATCGATATGGTTGTTTCCTTTTTGGATTGATAAAACTCACTATCTTAAACTATTAGCTGCATCTTTGGTAATGTTCTAGCATCTCTCTATTGGGTTTTTTACCTCTTTTCTGGCAATTGTAGAACATTGGTGGACAAATTTTAATAACATGTACTACTTTGTAAAGCACCATAATGCAAATACAATGATTTTTCTTCATTGAAAAAAAAAACAACTAAACTAATTCCAAATGACTTTTCTTCGCTAGAAAAAAAAAAACAACTAAACTAATACCAAAACCCTTAAACTAATTCCAAAAACCTTATATTAGTTGAAAAAAACGTAACTCATAAACAAATCTAACAAAATGAATATTAGAATGCTAACATTACCATTTCCCAATTTCAATGTAGCAAAAATTTAGATTTTCTTGGAACAAATGTTTTAAGTCACTTAGCATTATTAATCATTATTATTTATTTTTTTATTTAAATGAAAGATTATATGAGTTATAAGATCTATTAAGTAACTTGTTTGTTGGGTTTAGATTAGATGGTGATGAGAAATTATAAATATATATTTTTATGTGAATTTAATTTTTATTAATAAAGTTGGACTTGTAAATTTTTTATTTTATAGATAAATTAAAATAATTAATTTATTTTATTATTGTTTTCGGGGAGTAATAGATGGTGATAAAGTGTATTGTTTAGTGATTTTTTGATGTGAAGGAAATTCAGTGACTTTGTAAAAAATTGAGAGATGGAATAGACAACTTGTAATTCTCTAATGATTTTGAAATCTTGAATGCTTTTTATAGAAATTTCTCAAGCCACAAATCAAACCTTCAAGACCTTCAATAATCTCTAGAAGTTTAAAAAAAAAATTATTTTATTTTATTATTGGTTTTTATATTTCTCAGAAAAACAGGGGCGTAACCTAGCAAATGAAAATAGACATAGCTAACTTTGCTTTGGTAAGGGATTACTCACCCATGAGAAGATTTTATGCAAGTTAAGAATAAACGGATGATTATACACACACTCTTTTGTTGCTATAGGTACGTTCTTTGGAAGAGGAGAATACTGAACTTCTTACCAGAGCCAACGCCTCCACTTCTGGGGCACCGTTATTTGTTTATGCACCCCTGCCAAAATCTCACTCAGATTTAGGGTATGCTACTTACTGCCTTTGTTTCTGTGTATCTTTATCCTATTTTAGAAATAATTTGAGAGCTATATTGACACACTTCCTTATGAAAGTATGACTACCGGTCCTTGTGACAGCAGCGAGGATGGGGCCAACAACATCTCCAGCGAGGCACATTAATTTATCCACTAGTTATTGTTGCTGTTCCACCGATTATAGCAATAAAATAAATCGTCGTTTGAGACGTTCACATATATATTCATTGACCTTTTAATATGTATGCAAAATTCATATGGCGTGAATACAGAACCAAGTTGACTTTTATACGTCAATATAATTAATTAATTAATATTAAGTTTTTGTTTCTTGTGGTATTGAAAATTATACTTGGATAAGATTGATACCAGCATCTGTTGCTCTTCTACCACCTCCAAACTTTCTAACGCGATATTATTCCATTCCAAAATTATGACATGAATGCAGAACCAGGTTGCCTTTCATATGTGAATATAATTAATTCGTTTCAACTATTAACTTTTTGTTTCTTGTACTATTGACAATTATACTTTCATAACATCGACATTTCCATCTGTTTAATTTGAAAGTAGGATTTATGAAGTGGTAAAGAGGAGTATATAATATTTTGGTTGCTTAGAATGAAAATTAAGTGTATGTTAACAAACGAAAATAAAATAAAATTCATAATTTTTATATAAAATTATCATTTTAATTATTATTAGAATATTTATATTTTCTATTACAATATTTTTTACGTATAATCCCGTAATATATAATAATAAATCATTTCGATATAGTTAATGGTGTTTAATGATAGTGTATAGAGTTTTTGTATTTGTTGAATATTATGGTGTTAAGGTATATATTATTATTATTAATTTTCACTATTCACATGTCAAATGATTTTTTTTTTCATTTTATGTTAAAAGTGAAAGGTCTTAAAAGTAGATTATTATTATGATGATTTCTTTTTTTTTATTTTTTATTTTGTATTATACTACTTTTAAGTATTATTTATTTATTTTGAATAAAATTAGTGAATAATTATTATATTAAAAAATCTTGTGTTAAATTTTAGTTTGGATAAGTGATTTATATAGCAAGTTGAAACCAATAGGTGGGAATGATTAAAAATTTTGAACAAAATGCTACAATAGTTTTTTTTACATTTACTAATACTCACAAAAACCATAATTTACAAAGTGTCTAACCCTTTTTCCCCTCTTAAGGAAGGGAGACATATCCCTTTTGTAGTTTCCATGAAAGTTCACCTTGATTTACCCTTAACCCTAAATTATTCATGTGATTGGTCTTGGATTTGTTTGATATAAAATCATTGAGACATGTTTTCTAATTCATAGAATAATACAATTGATAATTATGCTTGAAAACCTGACTTAAATTTGTATATCAAGAGAGATATCCTCAATATAAATGTTGAATTATATTTAAGAAATCAAATATTCAAGTCCCATATTCACAATCACTTTGCGGTCTCCCTCCCCATCGTCCAAAAATATCATTCCACCCCTTTTTAAATATTATAAATTAATGCACACAAATTCAATGTCTTCAAATAATTTTTAAATTATTTAATCAATTTGAAAATAGAAATGAAAATGATATTTTTTTAAATTATATATATATATATATATATATATATATATATATATATATATATATATATATATATATATATATCCTTGTGACATGAGCCAACGACTCCTCTAGCGAGCTCTAGTAATCCAATAAAACAACATTATGATATAAGTAATTGATTTATCAACTATTTATTATTGATGCTCCACCGGTTATAGCAACAAAATAAATTGTTGGTTGAGACCATCATATATATATATTGAACTGATTTTGGATCTCGATGAGGCGGGTGTAATTGTTAAGATCAATCAACTATCTGTGATTCAAATCTGGCCAACGGAATCTGAGTTCAGCTGTTTCGAATTCTACATAAAGCCGAATAAATACTGGAACTCAGACTTGGGATGGATCATCAAGAAATTTGAGCTCATATTAAATAAATGGTCACAAATTTGCCTCAATATGGGGGGAAATCTCAGTCTGATTAAATCAGTTTTAGAATCCCTTTTAGTTTTCTATGATTCATATATGTATGTTGTTTATGGCCCTTTGTTCAAAATATTAATGATCTACTCGCATGTTTCCTCTTGTCCGGTTTTGATGCCTCAAGGAAGACTCATCTTGTCTGATTGTCCTCTCTTGCCATATCTTCTTCAAATGGGGGTTGGGGGATTATAGAAACCCTCTCATTTAACTAAGCTCTCATTGACAAGAGTTTCTGGAGAGGGATGACTGAGAGGGATGGTGAGCCCTGGTATTGCAACAAGAATGCTACAACTCCTAGGAGCTACTCTACTTTACTTTATCAACTTAGCGTTCGTACAAAATTGGAGGTAACAATGCTATATACATAGTAGATGCATTCTACTCATGTCATCATCTTCTCAGTCCTACGAAAGGGTGGTATTTCTAGGGTTTCTAAATGAAGTCTATCACACTTCCGAATTTAGACCTAGGGCTACAAGTGATCCAAAGCCATTACTCTATCAGCAATCAAAGAACTATTCTACAACAAGAAAGTGCATCTAACTACTCTGCAATGGAATAAATCTAAAAATTAAGATATGGCAGAAAATGGAAGAAAATTAGGCATCTTTCATGAAGTAAATTGCTGAATTGAAATTGCAAAAAGAAGACTAAACTAATAACACATTATTCGGCCAAATCGCTAAAAATTGTCTCTCTATTTCATTTTTTAACTTTCATGCATATAATCATGTCCTAATTATGCTTGTAAATGCATTGTTTTGGAGAAAGGAGGAGAAAGCACTAAGTTGGTTTAGGAAGGTCTTGAATTCATGGGTTCAGGGTTGAAGGTATTTGGGTTGTTTTGGAAGATTTGGATGAGGTAGATGATGGTTTATGGGCTTCAGGAGAGGACTACTAGTGCTTCTATATATTTCATGTAGTGCTACAGGAAAGTCTTGAATTAGTACAGGAAAAAATCTCATGGCGATCAAAGGCCAAAAACGGTCGAGAAAAGCATAGGGGGAGGTGTAATGAAGGTGTGTTTGGATGAACTAAATGTGGCCAACCCCTTAGGAAAGATTATAACCTCTTGATAATCCTATCTTGCACTTTTAGGATTTCTCACGTTGTGAAGGTGAAAAATCTTAAAAACAGGGCTGATGGCGATTTGATGGAAAGAAGGATGATGATGGGTGAGAAATGAATCTAGGATGCTCATGAAGTCCTCCTTTGTTGCGCTACTTGAACCTGTAAGAAAAATTCCTGTTCATTCAACAAAAAATGGAGAATTTATGATGAATTAAATGGAAAAGATGAGTTGAATTTGGAAAGCCAACCTACTTTACCATTGACACATAAATATAACTCATTATTCTAGACATGTTCATGAATCTACAAAAACCTAGCTATTCTTTCCAATAAATCATAAATTGAAGAGAAAATTTGGCCTGTGTTCAAGGTCTGCCCTCCTCAAGCTCAAATCAAAGAGATGAGAGACGGAGGTTTGAAAAAAAAAATGAGTTTATCATTTATTATACCAACATTTATGCAAGCTTAAATACAACAAAATAAAAATGGAAGAAAAGTAAAAACAATGAATTGAAATGTAAGAAAAATAGCTAAAAATTATAAAGAAAACTAGCTAAAATGACATAAAAATAAGATGATTACAAAAGAGAGACTAAGGCCAATGGATTGGGCCCTAACCCACAATCCTAGCCCTATGAAACTAAGTTAGTGAATGAAATTTTGAATACTCATCTTATTGTAGAAAATATTCCCATTATATAATCATAAAACTCTCAAAAATCTATTACAGGAGCTAAGAGTCTATTAGCTTCCTTCAAAGTTCAAATCCTAATGAGATCTTTCTCAGACCTGTTTAACCTAGAGGGTAGATACCAACAACTCCCTAAAAAGCAGGTTATTTTTCTTCTTTGATTGCAAGAGAAGTTGAGCTTTTTTGCGCTTGATCTCCCACTTTCCTGGATGCCTTTGATTTCAAGATTTCTGTGGGAATATTGAGGATTATTTGGCTTCCTTTGGGAGTTAAGGAGGTCAGGAACCCCCCTAGAATCTCTCCTTGTTGTCTACTCCGAGCTTTCGTCACAAAATATTCATCAAAAGTGAAATATCTTTGTGATTATGAAGAATTTACCTCATGCTAGGCATTCGAGGTATGAAAATACCTAATCACCATCTACTCTAGCAACATAAGACCATAATGTAATTTAAATGTGAGAAAGAGAGAATTAATAAGGATAAAAATATGATAATTAACCCCTCCAATTATACCTAATGATGGAGCTCATCATCACCCCCTACCAAATGGTTGCTCATCCTCTGAGAAAATTAGTCCTCCTTTTTCATTTCTTTCAAAGCTTTAATGGACACTCTGAATTACCAAGGAAGATGTATGGGAGTCCCTTGAAGAGGGTAAAATGCATCATTCTTTTCTTCTTCCTCCTATTCTTTTTTCTACTCATCTTGGTTTCTTCCATCACTGAGCCCCAGTAGCAACGGTGGACTGAGTTTCAAACCAACCCACTGAATATTTCTAGCCCGCATGGCCCTCTTGTATAGTGGTGATATTTCTAGGGAACCTCTCAATATTCCTAGTGTATCGTACTCCATGTTTCTAATATCGCGAGGGAGGGTATTCCATCTCCTTTCACTAGAAATTATGCTTTCATCTCCCAAAAACCTAGAAACAACATCAAAATGAGGCATAGCTTGTGCTTTGGGAAGAGGTATTTTTCTTCAAGTACATCATCCTTTTCTATCTTGAGACGGTTGTTTATGAACCCCCTACGGCTTATTAGTTCTTCCCTAACATGTAGAGGCTCCATGTTTTATCTTCTCATGACCCTCCTTACTTCTTGTTCTCTTGCTTCCTCGTTAACAATCCAAGAGGCTAATCCCATTAACTTCATGTCTCCCATTCTATGATTATGATCCCATATGTTCAAGTCTATCAACACAAGATTGTGCATGTAGAATTCTATTATTTTTTCCTTGTCTACTATACTTGTCTAGTTGCAAAATAGAATAAATTTTTTTCAACTCTAAAATGGTAAGGATCAATGAGAGGCTAGTGTTCTTATTTGAAATATGAGCCAATACTCCTTGAGGTAGACCACATAGGAATCTGATGGGTATATATTTTGGATGGTCTCCATGCACAAATCTGCCATGGTGGCCATTTTCTTGTCTTTTTGTTGAATCTGATCCTACAATATTGCATTCTTTTCTTGGGCCCTCTTTGTTGAACCCTTGGTTAAACTGGGGGGGGGGGGGGTGGGTGGGTTGAATCAGTTTAATACAATCATGGTCTTGTAAAGATTTCTTTTACACTTATTTACATCTTTGTTCTGTGATCAAATTAATAAACAATGGAACAACAATCTTCATAAGTGAGCAGCAGGTATTAAGCAGATTAAATACAGAATATCAACACATAATCATCATGCACATAGAAAACAGATATAAGTGGAAACCCATAATAGAGAAAACCACATCTTCTTATTGTTGTGATGTAAAGGCAAGCTCCAACTCCCTCTCACCACTGATTTTATGTAGGCTCCAACCTACAGGAGGCTACTACCTCAATTCTGCAAGCTACAACTTGCAAGGAAGCTCCAACTCCCATCTATTTTCTGTAGGCTACAACCTACAGGAGGCTCCTACATCAGCCAGCTACAACTAGACATCTATCAAGCTACAACTTGATATGGAAGCACCAACTTCCTCACTATTTTCTGCAGGCTACAACCTACAGGAGGCTCCTACCTCAGCCAACTATAATTGGACATCTATCAAGCTACAACTTGATATGGAAGCACCAACTTTATCACACTACAATGAAAAAACATGTTGATTTACTTGGATATCAGCTCTGTTCTGTTCCTTCTTCACTGTTGTCCTCCAGCCTTCATATCTTCCTTATATCATCTTTAAATCTTTATAGCTTCTCTATCTACTCCTCCTTATTCTTACACTCTCTCTCTAACCTCTCTATGCATACAGATATTACATGTTTTATACGGATAGCTTTATGATTGTTTGCATTCTATAGGGAATATGAAGTGAACATGCACGACTCTTTGCCTTCCACCATCTCATTTTCTCTCTCATCATTTCAGGAGGTTACAACACTGTCTACTCATTTCATTATTAAATTGGATTTTTTCTTTGCCTAAGGAGACTTGCCTTTGAATCACATATAATAAAAATAAATAAATCATTTACATTTAGAGATACAATAATATTTCAATTCAGTTGTTTCAGCTCTTGGTTCGCTATATATTTGTATTTTCTACTGCTGTCACTGTCTTTTCAGTTTCTGCTTTTATATTCTAGCTCTGCTGCATAACTACACTTTTTGTCCGACTTGACCCATTCTATTGCGTTTCTAACAGTGCCATCATATCTTTTTTTTCCCGACCATGCCTAGTCACCTTCCTTCTTTTTCCTGCAGCATTCAAAAATTTTCTTTTCTCAACAGCTGCAACCTCTTAACACTGTTCTGTACATGCTCTGGGTCCTTTTTCATTTTTCTGGTCTTTCCTTTGTAACCCAAGTCGATCTCCGCTTCCATGGTTTTCTTCATAAAATACTTAGCCCCGGACTTAACTTTGGTTAAAGGGTACCACAATGCAGTGACCAATCATAGCCCATCGCATTTCGCTTGCCCGCAAGTTTTAACATTTTATGTTCTAATGCTCGTTTGTTCTCCGATGCGATTTAACAATGGGAAATACCATACTCCCGGACTTGAAATTATTTAGGTTTCAGCTTCGATCTGTATCGCATCCACTCTATTTATCACACTTCGCACGTCGGCGTTCCCATGTGTTTCTTGCTATGCATAGTTCTTCCAACCCCTGATGCGATTTCTCAAAGGGAAACCTTATACCTTCGGATTTGAAATCCTTTAGAATTTTTCTTTGAAGTTTCATCGCATCCGGTACTGTTATCGCATTTCAGATTTTGGTGATTCAACCTTGCTCTTACGATCTTCACCCCTCTGATCTTGTGATTTGTGATATGTGGGCCAGGTCCATGTCATCTCCATGTCATCATGCCACATCACCTTGCCATGTCATCATCACATCACTGCCACGTCATCTTGTCATGTCATCGCCACGTCATCATATCGCACTTCGTATTTTCTATGACCACTGTGTTTGCGCGATTTTTCTCCTTCCCAGATTGCGATATGCGATGGTAATATCACATCGTAATATCGGCTATCACAATATCGTAATATTGGCTATCACATATAATTTACCATACCATGCAAACTCATATCTTATGCGATATGTGATTGCATCGCGTTGCATCACATCGCAAATTAAAACAATCACCTTGTGACTTGCGATTTTGATCTCCGCCGATGTGGTCGTCACCGTTGATCTGTCGAGATTTTTGGTCCTTACTGTTGCTGGCACTTCCGATTGATTTCTACCCTGCTTATCTTGCAATGAATCTTATATATTCATTTCTTACCTTTGCTGTTGCAATCTAATCATGACTGTCCGTTCACCTCACTTGGAATTCTTTTTCCTTAGTCTATTTTTCGTTTGTTTATGCTATTGCTGCTCTACAACATCGGTTCCTCCATGCTACTCCTCTTGAGCTTGTTCTGTATTCTTCAACGCGATTCTCTCCTGAGCTTTATATTATTGCCCCTCTGCAACATTGGTTCCTCCACACTGCTCCTCCCTAAGTTTTATTCAGTTTCTAAGTGCATTGATCTCTCCTGAGCTTGTTCTTCTATTTGATATTCACTCCGACTTGGGATTCTTTCCCTTGTTGCATGCCTTAAACGCATCGATCTCTCCTGAGCTTGTTTTGTTGCCTTTGATCCTTTTCTTCCTTAATTTCTTCTCTGTTGCTTCTGCTTTTTATGCTGCCTTTGTTTCCTTTGGTGCCTTCTTAGCTGCATTCGTTGCCTCTGCTATATTTTTTGCCTCTCTTCATTCGTTGTTTCTCTGCCTTTGTTGCTTCGTTGTTACCTTTGCTGCCTCAGCTGCCTCTTCCCCTTGTCTGCCTTGCTTCTTAGCTACATTTGCTTCTTCACTGCCTCTGCTGATCTTTCGTGAGCTTGTTCTTTTGGTTATTACACTTGTTGCATGAGCTGATCTGTCCTGAGCTCCTTTTCCATCAATGAAAATATTTCCAATAGTCTCCCCCTTTGGCATTGATGGCAACACATCCACCAACACTCCCATACTTCCTTCAGGACTTCCTCCCCCTTTCATTCTGAGAAGTATTTTGTCTTTCTTCCTCTGCCTACTTTACAGAATACCCTTTCTTATTTTGCTTTCTTTCCCCCCCCCCCCCCCTTTCACATCAATGGAAAACCGTTGCACTTTTCCCAATGTGGTTTCTATCTTTTCATAATACTCTAATCTTGAGGACTTGTTCCATGCACTGCTCCATTTCTATAGCTCTTTTGTGACAATTTTTATTGACTTCTCTACCCCTGGAATTATGCTTTCTTGTCTGATATTGACTATCACTAGTCTTCTGCACTGGTCTTGTTCCTTGTATGCAACCTTTAATTTTTTTTATTTTATTTTATTTTATTTCTGATCATGTTAGAGGGCAACATCTTCAGACACTACCCCTAGTTTGTCTCTTAGATATTTGAATGGTTCTTTAGCAAGAGGTTTTGTGAATATGTCTGTTGTTTGTTCCTTGGTTGGCACATATTCCAACTTTACTAATTTTTTTGGTACTTGTTTTCTGAGGAAGTGGTACTTTATTGGGATGTGCTTTGTTTTTTAATGAAGTACAAGATTTTTTGATATACTTATTGCACTTGTATTGTCAAAGTTGATAGAAATGGGTTCATCAATGCTTACCTTCATGTCTTGGAGAGTTTGTTTCATCCACATTATTTGTGTGCAACATGCTGCAGCTATTATGTATTCTGCTTCTACTGTACATAAAGAGATAGAAGTTTTCTTCTTGCTTAGCCATGCCACCAAATTTTTTCCCAAATAAAAATCACCTCCACTTTTGCTTTTCCTTTCATCCACACAACTGGCCCAATCTGCATCTGTGTATGCTGTCAATGTGAAATTTTTTCCTTTTGGATACCATAGGCCATAATGTGAGGTTCCTTGTAGATATCTAAATATTCTCTTGATTGCAAGAAAGTGATTTTGTTTTGGTGTTGCTTGATATCTTGCCACAAGTCCTACTGCCAACATAATGTCTAGTCTTGAAGCAGTTAGATATAATAGACTTCCTATCATGGATCTGTAAATTTTTTGATCTACATCTGTTGATCCATCGTTAGCACATAGTTTGCATCTAGTAATCATGGGAATTGACACAGGTTTGCAGTCTTCCATTTGAAACATTTTCAAAATTTCTCTTAAGTATTTTTCTTGCGAAATGAATATTCTAGTGTTATTTTGTTGAATTTCAAGTCCTAAATAGAAGGTGAGCTCTCCAATCATTGACATCTCAAATTCTGATTTCATTTCTTCAGCAAATCCTTTTGCTAACTCATCTTTGTTGCTACCAAACATGATGTCATGTACATATACTATTACAATTAAGAGTTCATCTTCATTAGCCTTTAAATGTACAAATTTTTGTCTACTCCTCCTTTCTTAAACCCTTGTTTTTGCAAATACTTGTCCAGTCTTGAATACCAGTTACGTGGAGCTTGTTTCAGACAATATAAGGCTTTCTTTAATATTCACACATAGTCATGTTTCTCTGTTAATGAGAATCCTTCAGGTTGTTCCATGTAGACTTCTTCCTCTAAATCTCCATTCAGGAAGGCAGACTTCACATCCATTTGATATACCTTGAAATCATGATAGCATGAAAAGGCCAAAAATATTCTGATTACTTCCATCCTGGCTACAGGGGCAAAGGTTTCATGATAATCAAGTCCTTCAATTTGTGAATATCCCTTGCATATAAGTCTGGCTTTATTTCTGATTATCTGCCCTTGTTCATTCATCTTATTCTTGAATATCCATTTTGTGCCAATGACATTTTTCCCAATGGGTCTTGGAATTAATTCCCAGGAATTGTTCTTCTCAATTTGGCCCAATTCTTCATTCATAGCATTTACCCAGTTTTTGTCTTTGTTGGCTTCTTCGAACTTCTTTGGCTCTATTTGAGATAGCATGGCTAGATATACTTCCTATGTCTGTTCGGCAAGTTGTCTTCTTCTCTGGACTCCCACAGATTTTTCCCTAATGATTTGACCTTCCGAATGGTTCTTTTGAGTGTATCTTGAGTCACCCTTTGAGTTTAATTCAATATCTTCTGTTGTCTTGTTATGTTCATCATTATCCTGGTTCTCAGCTTCATGATCATCTGGAGGATAGGTGTAGCTTGTGTTTCTTGTATTGTTTGGTAGATCTTCGTCAACTCTTACATCAATGCTTTCCAAAATTTTGTGCAGTCTTTTGTTGTAACACCTGTAACCCTTACTCTTGGATGCATATCCTAAAAATATTCCTTCATAAGCTCTTACATCAAACTTCCCCAGTTTTTCATCATTAATTTTTATGAAACACTTACTTCCAAATACTCTAAAGTGCTTGATTGATGTTGGTTTACCATGCCATAATTCTTAAGGAGTCTTATCACAATTTGATCTTAGATAAGATTTGTTGAGAATGTGAACAACTATGTGTACTGCTTCTACCCAATAGGTTTGGGGAATGTCACTTTCTTGCATCATGGCTGTGGCAATCTGTTGTACTAACCTTTTTTGTCTTTCTGCCACTCCATTCTGTTGAGGTGTACCTGCTATTCTAAACTGTTGTTTTATCCCATGTTCATTGCATAGGTCTGCAAAATCATAGTCTGTGAATTCACCTCCTCTGTCTGATCTGATGCATTTTAGCTTGCATCTTGTTTGATTTTCTACCAATGCCTTAAATATCTTGAATTTCTCAATTTTTTCAGACTTATATTTGAGAAATGCCACCCACGTCAATCTAGTAAAATCATCTATTATTAGCATGAAATAAGATTCACCACCTGGTGCATTATTTCTTGAAGGTCCACACAGGTCCATGTGTACAAGATGAAGTGGCCTACTTGTAGATATTTCATCTTTGGTCTTGAAAGATGTGCTGGTCTGTTTGCCCAATTGGCAGGATTTACATATGGTATTTGGAGGCTTCTTTATTGTAGGCATATTTCTGATTGCTTTCTTCTTGCTCAGACTGATGATGTGGTAAAAATTTAAGTGTCCAAATATTCTATGCCATAACCATGATTCATAAAGTTTTATTATGTGGCATGCTTCATTCTCTTCTTCCAATATATAGAAATTATTTTTGTTCTAACACCTTTGATCAAGGTCTTTCCAGTGGTGCTCGATCTTACTTCACAATCTTGGGCTCTGAAAAGGACCTCACAGCCTTTATCACACATTTGACTGACGCTTAGCAAATTGGCCTTCAACCCATCCAAAAATAGTACATCTTGAGCCTCTCCTCTTCCATTATTCAGAATGACTGAGCCTTTTCCTTTGATTTTCCCTGCTTTATCATTTATGAATGTTACATTTCCAGATTTATTTTCATCAAAGGTTACAAAATTGCTTCGATCTGCAGTCATATGCTTTGAGCATCCACTGTCCATATACCATTGGCTTTTCTAATCTTGAGCTATTAGAACTAGGTCACACTTATTCAAGTTATTTTTCCACTGCAGACAGCTATTTGTTTGGCACCTTTTCTGAGAAGATGGACCACATTCTTTGAGAGGACATTTGTTAGACTTGTTCTTGATTTGATGGTAGTCAAAGCATTTGATTATGTTTCTGAATGGATTATGTATACGAGTGAAGTCTCCATTGTTCACGAATCTTCTTGAGGTTTTAAACATTAGTCTTTTCCATATGTTCTGCACTCCATGGCTTTATGGCCAAACCCCTTACAACAAAAACAATACCCATGGAAACGATTAGTGTACCTGGTGAAGGTTTGTTCTCTCCATTTTTTTGCTTGAGGTAGTATTTTAAATTTCTGCATATTTTGCTGGTTGAAATCGATTATCTTTTTCTGACAGTATGCAACAATATGTCCCAGTTTGTGGTAGGAAAAACAAGTGACATATTTCATAGGAGGAAAGTATCTCCTTTGAGATCTTCCGAACTTGTTCAATTGATATTCAGAAACAATTGAGCTTTTTGCAACTGCTTACCTCTTCCTCTCATTCTTTGTCTCTTGATGTTGGTGCTTGTTTCTAATTGTTTCATCACACATCAAGTTCCTGCTGGCTTCTACTTTTGTAGTTCCTTTTTGAGTTGCTTCATTATCCTTTACAGCTTTTACAAAAATGATATTCTTGTTATCTTCTACCTTGGACTTACTGGTTTCTCCTTCATATCCTATCTGAGCCTTTACGAGAGGAGACCTTTGAGCATTTAGAATCTTGTCCAACTGTTCAGTGCTTGTCATTCGAGGAGTGTTCATTGACAATTCCCTTTGGGGGTTTTCTAGTTTCTTTCTCAGGCATACCACTTCTTCTTCCAATTTATCTTGCTCCTGATGCTTATCTTTAATTTTCTTTAGCAAAATGTCTTCCACCTCCTTGGCTTCTTCAAGTTCTACTTTCAATTGAATGAGGTATTCTGAATTTGGTACCTCTTTTACATATTTGAGGAGAATATCTTTATGTTTTCTACACTTGAGTTTAAGTCTGTCTATTTCCTCTAGGGCACTTCTTAGCTCCCCCTCAAGATCTACTCACTTTCTTCCTCATCTTCTAGAAGGAATCCTTCAGACTCTTCCTTGGACATCAACACAAATTCAAAGGTTCCTTCTTCATTTGAGGATTCATATAAGTTTTCATATGCACTGCTATCTTGCTGAGCATAAAGTGATTTTCTGTTGAATCTCTTCCCTTTCTGCCAGTTATTATTTTTGGTTTTCTCTATCTCTTGAGTCCAATTCTTTGTTTTCTTGTAAGGACACTGTGATGCATAGTGCCTGAATCTTCCACAGTTAAAGCATTTAAATGGAATTTTACCTTTATGCTTACTCGAGCCTCTATCCAATATTCTGATAACTTTGGCCTTTTCTTCATCAGAGCAGGAGCATGTATCTTTTCTTCTTTTCTCTTCTCATCCTTGAAGGTTGCCTCCATCACATTTGACTTCCTCTGTGGAAGTCTCATCTCATATGCTGTTAAGTTTCCAAGTAATTGGTTCATGGTAAATGTTTCCCAATCAGTTGTTTCTTCTATGGCAGAAACCTTGGGATTAAAATTGGATGGTAAAGATCTCAATATATTTTGAATAATTACACATTCTCTAATGGTTTCTCCTAGAGCTTTCATATTATTCACATTTTCTGCAACCTTTTAGAAGAAGCTGGAAACATATTCTTCTTCATTCATTTTTATATTTTCAAATTGGGCTCGATAGACTTGTAGTTTGGCCATCTTTACCTTTTAATATCCCTCATGGATACTTTCTAATGTATCCCACATTTCTTTGGTAGTCTTTTTGTGCATTACTTTGATAAATTTTGCCTCACATAGACCACTTAAGAGAGCATTCATGGCTTTGGCATTAGCTATAAAATCTTTTTTGGCTTCTTTCTATGTGTCAGGATCCTTTTGGGCATATCCCAAATCCACAATAGCCCAAAATTATATTCCTAGAGACATTATGTACATCATTCTTATTTTCTAGAAGACTTAATTTGTACTAGTAAACAAAGGGGCTTTATTTGTTGAGCATCCTTCTAGACTAGCCATCTTGGGGACCTAGGATCTTCTTCTTGTTGTTAAAATGATACAGAAGGAACCTTCTTTGATACCAATTGTTGAACCCTTGGTTAAACTGAGAGGGGAGGGTGAATTAGTTTAATACATTCATGGTCTTGTAAAAGTTTCTTTTACACTTATTTACATCTTCGTTTCTTGATCAACTTAATAAACAATGGAACAACAATCTTCATAAGTGAGAAGCAGGTATTAATCAGATTAAATACAGAATATCAACACATAATCATCATGCACATAGAAAACATATATAAGTGGAAACCCATAAGGGATAAAACCATATCTTATTATTGTTGTGATGCAAAGGCAAGCTCCAACTCCCTCTCACCACTGATTTTCTATAGGCTCTAACCTACAAGAGGCTACTACCTCAATTTTTCAAGCTACAACTTACAAGGAAGCACCAACTCCCATATATTTTCTGCAGGCTACAACCTACAGGAGGCTCCTACCTCAGCCAGCTACATCTAGACATCTATCAAGCTACACCTTGATATGGATGTAGCAACTTCCTCACTATTTTCTGCAGGCTACAACCTATAGGAGGCTCCTACCTCAGCCAGCTACAACTGCACTTATATCAAGCTACAACTTGATATGGAAGCACCAACTTCCTCACACTACAATGAAAACACATGCTAATTTACCTGGATATTAGCTCTGTTTTGTTCCTTCTTCACTCCTATCCTCCAGCCTTCATATCTGCCTTATATCATCTTTGAATCTTCACAGCTTCTCTATCTGCTCCTCCTTCTTCTTACACTCTCTCTAACCTCTCTATGGATATTGATATTACATGTTTTATACAGATATCTTTATGATTGTTTGCATTCTACAGGGAATATGAAGTGAACAGGCATGACTCTTTTCCTTCCACCATTTCATTTTCTCACTCATCATTTCAGGAGGTTACAACACTGTCTACTCATTTCAGAATTAAATTGGAGTTTTTATTTGCCTACAGAGACTTGCCTTTACATCACATAAAATAAAAATAATTAAATCATTTACATTTACAGATACAATAATATTTCAATTCAGCCCTTTCAGCTCTTGGTTCGCCATATATTTGTCTTTTCTGCTGCTGTCACTATCTTTTCAGTTTCTACTATTATATTCTAGCCCTGCTGCATAACTGCTCTTTTTGTCTGACTTGACCCATTCTATTGTGTTTCTAACAGTGCCATCATATCTCTTTTTTCCCGACCATGCCTAGTCACCTTCCCTCTTGTGCCCACAACATTCAACAATTTTCTTTTCTCAAGGGCCGCAACCTCTTAACACTATTCTGTATATGCTCCGAGTTCTTTTTCATGTTGTCAGGTCTTTCCTTTGTAACCAAAGTCGATCTCCGCTTCCATGGTTTTATTCATAAAACACTTAGCCTGGGACTTAACTTTGGTTAAAGGGTCCCACAACATAGTGACCAATCATAGTGCATCGGATTTCGCTCGCCCGCAGGTTTTAACGTTTTATGTTCTAATGCTCCTTTTTTCTCCGATGCAATTTAACAACGAGAATTCCCATCCTCCCGAACTTGAAATGCTTTAGGTTTCAGCTTCTATCTGTATCACATCCACTCTCTTTATTGCACTTTGCACTTCAACGTTCCCATTCGTTCCTTGCTATGCATAGTTCTTCCAACCCCCGATGCGATTTATCAAAGGGAAACCTTATACCTTTGGATTTGAAATCCTTTATACTTTTGCTTTGAAGTTGCATTGCATCCGGTACACTTATCGCCTTTCGCATTTTGGTGATTCAACCTTTCTCTTACGATCTTCACCCGTCTGATCTTGCGATTTGCGATATGCGGGCCAAGTCCATGTCATCTCCACATCATCATTCCATGTCACCTTGCCACGTCATCGCCACGTCATTATTACGTCATCGTCATGTCATCATATTGCACTTCGTATTTTCTGTGACCACTATGTTTGTGTGATTTTTCTCCTGCCCCAATTATGATATGTGATGGTAATATCACATTGCAATATCGGCTATTACAATATCGCAATATCGGCTATCGCATATAATTTACCATACCGTGCGAACTCATATCTTATGCGATATGTGATATGCGATCACGTCGCATCGCATCACATCACAAATTAAAATAATTACCTTGTGACTTGCGATTTTGATCTCTGCCGATGTGGTCGTCACTGTTGATGTGCCTAGATCTATGGTGCCTGCTGTTGCCGGCACTTTTGATTGATTTCTACCCTGCTTACCCTGCGATGAATATTATCCATTCATTTCTTTCCTTTTTCATTGCGATCTAATCATGAGCGTTCGTTCACCTCACTTTGAATTCTTCTGCCTTAGTCTATTTACCATTTGTTTACGTTGTTGCCACTCTGCAAGATCGGTTCCTCCACGCTACTCCTCTTGAGCTTGTTCTATATTGTTCAATGCAATTCTCTCCTAAGATTTATATTGACGCCGCTCTGCAACTCTGATTCCTCCACGCTGCTCCTCCCTGAGCTTTATTCAGTTTCTAAGTGTGTTGATCTCTCATGAGCTTGTTCTTCTATTCGATATTCACTCCGACTTGGGATTATTTCCCTTGCTGCATGCCTTAAACGCGTCGATCTCTCCTGATATTTTTTTGCTGCCTTTTCTCCTTTTCTACCTTAACTACTTCTCTTTTGCCTCTGCTTCTTTTTGCTACCTTTTTTTCCTTTGGTGCCTTCTTAGCTACATTCACTGCCTTTGTTATATTTTCTACCTCTCTACATTCACTGTTTCTCTTCCTTTGTTGCTTTGTTGTTACCTTTGCTACCTCAGTTGCCTCTGCTCCTTGTCTGCCTTTCTTCTTAGCTGAATTATCTTCTTTGCTACCTCTACTGATCTCTCGTGAGCTTTTTCTTTTGGTTATTGCACTTTTTGCATGTGCCGATCTCTCCTGAGTTCCTTTGCCATCAATGACAATATTTCCAACATTCTGAAGCTTTTGTTTCAACATGGATTCTCTGAGCCTAGCATCGGAAAAATCCCTTCCAAACTCAGTCATTTTTTCCTCCATGATCCCTATGTCATGCACACATTTGGTTGTGGTAATCTTCATCCAGTGATGAGTGTGTTCCCTCTGCTCTTCCAATTTATAGAATAAAGGTATTTTTAAAATTCATAGGAATCAATCTACCCCATTCAATAAATGTATAGTAGGAGCTGATATTTGGCTGAGGGCTAGGGTGTGACACTATTGATACATCTTTGGTGACAGGTTTTGGTGAGGTAGGCTCCTCCTTGTCATCTTACTCTTCCCCGCATTTTTCATCTTTCCCTTGATCTTGTGCCTTTTCCTCAACTTCCTTGTAATCTTGCCCGTCCATGGTTGTCTTTTCTCCCTTATCCAAGGTTTTTTTCTCTGATTATCAGTATGTTAGAGTTTCGTGTAGCAAGGAAACAATTTCCTATAGAAAAATCTGTTTTCCCTTTTTTCTATCTTTTGAGGGTTTGTGGGGTTTTTTATATGTCTATGTGATGTCAACCTTGCTAAATGTCTTCTTACGTAGGTCATAGGCGTCCTCATAGGTGAGGTGACATCTTGAAACTTTCCTTTTTGTATCCTTATTTCATCGTCCTTCTTGGGTGACTCCTCAATGGAAATAGGGCTTTTAGTTGGAGTATGTGGTTTCCCTTGCCTCACCCTTTGGCTCTTCTTGGTCCTGAAATACATCGCTATTAGCTAGGGTTGCAGCCACTTCTTGATCTGTTATGTCTGGTGACATGCTGGTATCCTCAGGGGAGGTATCACTGCCTATCATAGGGTTAAATATTTTCTTCTCCTTCGTCTTGTATTCCTTCTTCTCCTCAGTCTCTTCCTTATATGTTTCTAATGTCACTGTGTTTTTTGTTCCAACCTACTTCTCTTATTTTTCTTCCACATATTTAGCCTCCTCTTCTTCTTCTTCTACCTCCATCACTCTAAGACTAGAGGCATAGGTTTGTACTATTTGGGTGGCTATGAAGGCTTCCCTATACATGTCTATAAATGATGACCAAGACCCAGGGAGGTTTAACATTCTCAGAGCATCACTCACTATCATTTTTATAAGACCATGATGAGACAAATGTTGGTATTTCCTTTCCCTCACCTTTTTTTTCATGTCTTTATTGAGTTCAAGAGGAAATCATGGATGCTCAATATTTGTTCTAGAGGGAGTTATCCTTGAATATAAGCTAATTTATAAACCTGAAATGGTATCCATAGACTACACTAAGTCAGCCATCACAGGAAATGAATTTGATGATATTGAAGGCTACTTCATCCCAGGGGTATCCAAGTATTTTTCTCCTCACTCTATTCTTGTCCTCAATGTATTCTTCTCATGGAAGAAATAATATTTCCTTGGCTACAGTTCTTGGCATCCTTTCCCTAATCCACTTAATTCCTAAGGGAAAATTGGTTATACTGTTGATTAGTTTAGGTGAAAGTGTGATGGATAGGCCCCTAACCATAGTGGCTTCTCTCTCATCTAATTGTGATTTCAGAGGCACTACAAACTCTCCAGCTATCTCCTCATCAAAACCCTCCAGAAGCTAAAAGAAACCTAGCCATTGGTGGTTTTTGAAAATTTCCATTACCTGAGGATGTTGTCTTATTCTTTTAATATCAACGGGCTCCCTTCTATTGAATCCACCTCCCATTTTGATGGCTATGATAGGAAGGTGTTCAGGTGGTTTTTATTTGAGAGTTACTTGTGAATAGGTCTTGGAGATTATGGTTTCAAACAAATTTAATTTTTCACCATTTATTTCCCAAATTATAACTGAATGTGATTAAATTTTATGGAGAAATTTCAATTCTGGAGGGTTGGAACCATGAACTTCTGTCCTCTGGTGTTTTTTCTTGGGAGATGGTGGCCTCAGAATGTCATCTCACCCAAATGTGACTATGTTTTTCCCTCTATATCCTTGTTGATCTTCCTGTGTAGTTTCCTGTAGCACTGCACTGTTTCCTATATCAGGATGGTACATGAAAGATCATACTCCATTCTCCTTTCTTTGATGGATGATCTAGATTATTTTTCTCCCAATTCTCTCAAAATTTTTAGCCAGGTGGATATAATGATCCAGAACTCACCTTTATGTCATTTTTAACCAAATTTGGAGCAGGGTGCCGACTCATAGTTAGCATGAGTTTTCCTCTATGGGATCATTGGTCCCACTCGAGTTAATTATTAACCCACCATTAGAATCACCTCCTTGTCATTGTTCACTCCCCCTTGACTGATTTGACTTTCCCAGGTGGCATGTACTCTTGAAATTTTATTAGTTTTAAATTTATGAAGGTGGCCAAGTTAATTGGCCACGTTTTTTTCCTCTTAAGTATTTAAACCTCAACATTAAACTATTTTTATCATTATGAGTGCATAGCATGAGGTGAAGGGCCATACCCGAGACTACTTAGTGCTACTGTGTTGCAGAATGATCTGGTGCAAGGAGCTAGAGTTTGTGGCTGCATACATGATCTTCCTCTTGCTGTATTTTTTTTGTTTCCTTATTTTCTGAGTGAGAAACATGGTTTCTTAGTGAGGAGCATGTTTTCTGTGTGAGCTACTTGTTTTCTAATTGAGTTTCTTAAGCTTTTATTTCTCTTTTCTTCTTGCATGTGTTGCATGGAGGTCCTTAGGTGCCTTGGCTAGTGTGTTGGTTCTCCTGGACTATGTTGTTGGTCCTATGAAGCCATCTTATTCAACTAATATTTAGCTTTTTTCCTTGATGTGCCATACACAATATTGCTACATGAAACTTTCCAAATTCATGTAGCAACATTCTTTCTGCTTCTTGGGGCTCGAAATTGCTTAGGGATGAAGTGAAATGGTTTATGGAGGCCAGGTATGGAGTGATGAAATGAGTGGAATGATGGAGAAGTAAGGGCATATGTTCAAGCCAAGCTATAAATGATTTAGCTGCTAGTGGTGCAACATAGGGTTTAGGGAGTGAATCTTTCTACAAGGAGTGAAGTGGTGGTTAGGAGTGGTAAGAATAGGCAAAAAATAAATTATCATACCCTTTTTGAAGTTTAGAAACCTTTAAGAGACCTTATTACCTAATAAATAAGTTTCTTGTAGCATATAATAGGTTTCTTGTAGTGCTACATGAATCTTGTAGCTGTTAGACTTTCCTATAACAATTACAATCATAGAAAAAATTTGTAATTTTTTGTCTAATTGTGAGGGGAAATGAATGAATGGGTGCATGTTGGAGTGGTTCATGGAGATTGTAAGTAGAGTAGAGGGAAAATTGAGGAAGAACTACTCCTCTGGATCCCAAAACCATCTTTGATCAATAACCTGCAAAACAGAAAAAATTGAGTGCATACGTATGTTCTTTCTCTTTCTCTTTTTGTTTCTTTCCTCTTTTTTTATTTAAGGAAAGTGGGCTTCTACAATAGATTTTTTCAACCCACAAACATGTCGTGGGTACCTCAAGGAGGTTTTCACCCAAAGAATTTTTTTTTCTTTTTTTCTTTTTTCTCGACGATTACCTCATGGAGGTTTTCAACCCTGGAGTTGGCATTGGGCGCCTTAGAGAGGTTTTCACCCATGCCTTTTTATTTTTATTATTTTTTATAGGAAGGGTAGGTGCTACAATATATAGAGTCTCCCATGACATACACCTCCCTGTTTATGAAATTTATAAATTTAGCCCTAGATATCGGCTTTTTGTAACCTTTAAGCTTGTAATCATTAACAAGTATGGGAATCCCCTTGTCATCTATGGTTCTGGTCTGAACCGTGCCATTATCATAACATTTTTCTGCTTTGTAGGGTCCCATCCATCTTGTCATTAGTTTTCATTTGAAATCCTTGAACCTTGAGTCATACAACAATGCCTAATGTCCTTCTTGAAAGGTCTTCTCCTAAATGTGCTTGTCATGCGAGACCTTCCTTTACAGCTGAATCACTTATGTGTGAAGGAGTATTTGCATCCTGAACTCATCCAATCCATTTAGTTCCAACAGACTTTCTTATTGGGCCTTTGATATTTCCAGGTCTAACTCATCTACCATCCTTAAGGTGTTGAACTCAAATTCAATTGAAAGCAGAGCTTTATTCCCATAGACCAAGTCATGAGTGAAACCGTATGGATGTTTTCCAAGTATTTTTGTAGGCCCAAGTAGCTTCCACCAATCTGTTTTCCCAATCTGTCCGCCTAATATTTTCTGCTGCTTCTCACAACCTTAGTGAGGATATTGTCCAAGGCTCTATTGGTCACTTCCACTTGGCCAATTTCTTGGGGATCGTTGGAAGTGGAATTCTTATGCTTTATCTTATGCCTCCTTAGAATATTTTCAATGATATGGGATGTGAATTGTGCCCCCTCATTAGTGACTACCTCTCCGGGGTATCCAAATTTGTAGAACACATTCTCTCTTAGAAATTCTTCTACCTTCTCCTTGATTGTTACCTTTGCAGCTTTTGTTTCCGCCCACTTTGTCAGGTAGTCAGTGCAAACTATGATATACGTTTTCTGGAAAGATGTTAGATCAATGGGTCCAATGAAGTACATGCCCCACTTGTAGAATATATCTAGAGCCACCTAAGCGTGCAAAGGCATCTCATCCCTATTTGTAGGTTTCCCCATCCTTTGGCACTGGTCACACCTTCTAGTGTATCTTGTGGCCTCCCATTGAAGGGTAGGCCAATAGTAACCTACCTACAAAGATTTGAAGGTTGTCCTTTTTGTAGTAAAGTGGTATCCACAAGGGCTATCATGACATGCAGAGAGGATTTCAAAACCTTCTTCCTCCATCACACATCTTCTGAGAATTTTGCTAGGTCCTAGATTGAAGAGATTAGGCGCTTTTTTTATAATATTGACCTTATCCTTGGATGGGAGGTTAGGAGGGAACTTCTTAGAAACCAAATAGTTATCTATGTCAACAAACCATGGAGAGAGTACTAATATAGAAAATAGGTGTTCATCCGGAAGCTGGTCATCCACCCTTCCTTCTTCATATTTAGATACAACTATCCTAGATAAAAAATCTACGACAACACTCTTCTTTACAGGTTTATCGAAAATGGTTAGGTAACACTGTTATAATATAAAAAGCCATCTATTTATTATATCATTAACATATGGTTTGTTCCTTAAATATTTGATGGCTTCATGGTTAGTGTGTACAAAGGTCTAATAACCAATGATATAATGTCTAATTTTTTTTAAAGCATGTAAATGGCTAATATTTCCTTCTCTGTGACAATATAATTAAGTTTGGACATGGACAAGTTATTACCAATGAAATAGACTGCGTAAGGTAATTTTTCTTCTAACTACCCCAAGCCTGGCCTCACAGCTTTGTCTGACGCATCTATGTGGATGTGGAAATACAGAGTCAAATTTTTCCTTCGAAGAATGGGGGTAGTAGTGAAGTTTCCCTTAATGAGCTCAAAGTATTCTACACAGATACTGGACCAAGTAAACTAATAGTTATGTTGTGGCCAGCAACAACCCCCCTTCTTATTTAATATTAGTAATAATACTAAATAAGTGGGGACCCTTAGTCAAAAAATCCAAAAAATTAATTAGTATTTATTTCCTTTCTCAAATAAAACTTACTACCATAACTTAGGGAAATTCCTTTGAAAATCTTTAAAATAAACCTAAGTTTATGATAGATCAAAACATAATCTTTCTTTGAAGAAAAATACCGCATCCATCGCAAAAAGTGGATATCCTTTGTAAAAGCAGAATATTTTAAAATTGCAATTCCGCGATATTGCGATAGCGCGATCCCAAAGAACTATACATTAAAGTATTGATCGCAAACCGCATTTCGTAGAAAATTTGTTTAATAAGTTATATTTTGTGAAATTGCGATTTCGCGATTTTGCGATATTGCGATTTCGTGATGATATTAGACTACGATTTGTGGATGTTGCGATTTGTGATGATTGTGATCTGTGATATTGCAATTTTGCGATATTGCACAACAAATCGCAGATCACATTATCATAGATTCTTCTAGCATGTTGTCCAAAGTAAATCTTTTCATAAATAAATATCTGTTATGTGCTTTGATGTCAAAATTAATGAATGGATTGTTAATCATTGATGGAAAGGATTTTGTTTTGATTGAAAGGTTGTTTCACGTTTAAAATAATATTTTTCATCCACCTTCAGCATTTAAAACTATCCCGTCACCTTTCTCATATCATTACTCTCACTTAATTCGTAAAACCTCGGGCGCGAAGGAGAAAAAGACTATACAAAGCATTCACAGAGCATTATGGGTAAGAAAGAGAAAGTTCCGAGTGTTGAAAATAAAGAGATGGCTTCCTTGTATGCGGATACTACTTGCAACAAGGACGCAAGTATCACTACCTGGGAGGGCATGCATAATGTGCTCAAAGAAGAAAATCCCAGTGTAATGGAAGTCGCGGCTACTGCAGGATCAAGTAATTCCTCTGAAGTGTCTCTTACAGAATTGGCTTGTTCATTTCTGTACAGAATAGCAGCAAGACTGAGAATTCTTCTGTATACAGATATGGTAAAATGGGTGCTGGATAACACCGATATTTCAGACAGGCAATTTAGAACTCCAGGACAAGAACTCATCGGGTCATTCACTACAGAATATTTGAGGCCTATGTATCACTTACCGGAACCTCAGGCGACTTAAAACAAACAATTTATGGAGCAATTCGCTAGATAAAATGAAAATTTGGCAGAATGCACCAAGGAATGGACCAAAAGAGATGAACCATTGAATAAAAACAAACACGGTATGTACAGTACTGGTTCGCTCACCTCTCCACATTGTTTTGCTGCTGCTATGTTATGCAGGCTTTTTGGAAAGCCTGACATAAATATGGTCTTGCCTGAATGGCTCCCTTTGTTGAATGCTGCTGTTAACGCTACAATTGTAGACTGGGCCAAAATCTTGTCTAATAATTTGGCCACTACTATTTTCAATTACCAGTCTAAACAGACTATTTCTCAAAGGATTTATCCTCCTTTTTATCTATTTTCCTATGTTATGGATTCAATTTGTTTTGTTTCTAAATTCCCTTTGATGGGCTGGCAATGGACAATTCATGATCCCTTGCCTATTCATGTCTATCACAAAGAGTTGTGGGAATAAAAGTTTGTTCCTCAGTTTTACAAAATTTTCTATGGCATAATGCTGCCTCTGTACAGAATATTGTATAATAAGGATGCTCCAAGGTTATCCCCGGAAGCAGAAGTCGACATTCTCCCTGTCGCAAGATGGTTTGGAGAAGAGTAGTTTACTTATGTGAGGGTTTTTGGAAGTTCTACTTCCCCCCATGTTTTACCCCTGTATGTTCTGGATAAACTTGTAGCTTGGGAGATTGCTTATCAAACCTGTGGTGAAGGAGGTTTGACAAAGGAATTAAAGGAAAAGAAGAAGGGCATTTGGCCACAATTTCCCATAGCCTGTGGAACATTTTCATTGTTTGATGTTGGTCACGCATTCAAAGAGGTAATCAATATTACATGCTTAACTGTTCAGGTTTTCGAGAAGGTTATTTGATCCAAATGATGTTGTCAAATATTTCACCACTGCAATCAGAGTAAGAGTGTTTTCTGGAGAAGAAGATCCTTTTGATGATATGTTTCAAACAAAATGCTCATTTAAAGAAGTTTTTAATTTAGCTCAAACACAGTTATCCCCAGAAGAATTTCAGGAATTTAAAGTTTACAGAGAGAGAAGACTAACTACTATCCCTTTGGAAAACTTACGCTTGGAACCCGCAAGGGAACCAACACCTAGTGTCAGTCTTAGTGGCAACTCAGATACAGAAAAATCTAAGTCGAAGTCTAACAAAGAGACTTCTGAGTGTTCTAAAAAGATTGATAATGATGAAAGCTTAGTGAAGGATACAGCTCAATCAAAAGAGCTTGCACAACAACAGACTTTTACCACTCCACAGTTGAATCTTCCACCTCTCAATGTACAACAACCAACAGTCAGGACTGAATTGGACAAAGAATGGGAAAATTTTAATCAATTGCTTAATGTGGAAGGACAAAATACACAGACCCTAGTACAGACAAAAAAATTTTTGAGCACGGGAATAAGTGGCAACGTCACAGAAACTGAGCATATACCTATCAATCCCTCTTCTGAAATTGTACTCAATATAGAGGACATTCCTCCTCTAGATGTATTCTATAGCCCGTAGTATAAAGCAGTAGTGAGGAAGCAGAGGAAAAAAAGAAAGTTAGAGAGCTCAATCTCTACTAAGGAAGAACAATTAGATGTCTTATGGAAGGATCCTATTACGGATCCAACTGATAATCTTACCAAGTTATCTCAGATTACAGGAGCTTATGCCTCCACAACTATTGACAAAGCATCCGAGGTAAGGCTATTATTAAATGAAAAAGAAGATCAGATACAAGTTCTGCAACAACAATTGCAACAAGCCCGTGCTAACAGTGAAGCACAGATAAAACTTGAAAAGTTACAACAAAATCTTCAACAGATGCAAATTGGATATCAGAAAAGTTTGGCAGATAAAGAGAAACAAATACAGATTGTCTAGGAGGAGCACAAAGATGACCCTAAGCTTCTAGAGTTTATTTGAGAGTCTGTTTCTTTAAACAAACAACTACTGCAACAACAAGACATATTATGCTAGAAAATCTCGCAATACAACTCTTTTTGTCGAGAAAGTGATAAAATCACTAATCATGTCATAGAATTATGACATGATTATGATTTAACTAATGAAAGAGTTACTAATTATTTGGCATGGAAAAAGACAGAGGAAGGAAGAAGAGCAGGAGCACCGATCATCAATGATAGTCATAAAGAAATGCTCTTCAAAAATTGGGACGTACAGATCAGAGAGGCAGAAAAAGCAGTAGAGGAAGCAGCTAGAGCAGCATGAAATATTATTGATTGTGTAAATTAAAATTTTCACAAAGTTAATTTTATTTCAGAAATTATTCCAAGACACCTTCCACAAGCACAGCAATTGCAAACAAAATGGAGGAAAAAGGCTGATGAAAATGCAAAGTCAATTCAAGGACTGACAAGATTAAACTGGGATTCTTACTGGACATATCTAGTGAAACCAGACAGTCAAAGTAGTGCGCTTAATTGCATCATTAATTCTGCTGAGAAGATTGCTCCTACACTTGTCGATTCTGTCTTTTCGGGGCAGTTGAAATCTGAATTCAGCCAACCACCTCTTCTCAAAACAATGCTAGATGCTTGCAAGATCAAAGATCAAATTCATAAGTAGATAGTTGATAGTCTTTATTTTTAGATTTAGTTCTAGTTTTACTATATTTTTTCCTAGAAAAAGGACGGTCATTTAAATAGAATCCTAAATTTTTGTAATAAACTATTTTTAGATTTTAGTTATTAGTATTTAAACCCTTCTCATGCATTTATAGAAGAGTCCTAAAATTTGTCAAAAACTTGTCCTCAGAACATGCATTTCTGCACCCTCAGAGGAGGTTTTGATAAATGAATGGAACGAGATTTATTGATATCTGTGTCTAATATCTGTTACCGATGTTGCATTTCTGTACTCTTGATAGATGTTGGATTAAGAAAGAGATAAATCATTATTTCTTCTAGCTCATGAGTAGAACCAGTTATAAATGGTACTTTTATCTCTTAACTGTTTCTGTTTCTGTATTAAAAGTAATATTTATGTTTAGTTGTTTATATGTTAATGTTTGAATATTTGAGTTATCATTTGGCATTTTTGTACGGTGATAATTATTTATTTGTGCTTGATATATGAATAGATTAATATGTGATATGTTTTCCACAACTGTTTCATCTAACTTTTTATGTGAAATAGTTTATCTTAATTGAATTATTTTCTCATAATAATTGAATGATATTTATTATCAATTGTTATCTGAAATCCTTTTAGATCGCATATGTTGAAAGATTACATCCTGGGTTAGTTTAGAATTAGATATTTCTTAGAATATAGTTTACATATGAATAGATTAGAAATAGAATAAAAGCATTTTAATTAGGAATTTTAGAAAAGAAATATCAAATCTCAAACACACACACACACATATTGGGAAACTGGGCCCATTATCCCCAGTCAGACCCACTACACCAAACGGAAAAGGAGCTGCTAACCAAGGTCCGGACCGGGTGGGTATCCCCCTTGTTGTAGACCCGATTTTTGGGGCTTCAACATATTTGGCGCTAGAAGGAGGGCCTCCAATTATGAATGGCAAGTGAATCTAAATTTAAATACCATTCTGAGAGTAAATCACCCTCACCATATTCCCCGACTTCTCCATCACACTCAGAAATTTTAAATCTAGAACCAGAAGTCGAAAGAAGAACAGACACTGCCACAAACCCTGAATTTTCAGAAGAATCTGCTATTGAACCTCCTGAAGTCGAATGTTTGATTCATAATCTTCAGCGATTTTAAATATCACCTCAAAGGTCTGATAAATCTCAAGGCAGTGTGACTTCGCAATATAATCCTGCTCATCCTCTCACTAGATTACAGAGTGAAAAGCTTGGCATTCAGCCAACTGAGTAATCTCTACCTACAAGAAAAATAGCTAGGAAATCACCTAAAGGGTCTGATAGTGAGACTCTGTCATCATCATCATCCATCTCAAACTCTTCATTGCGAAGTCAACCACCCACTCCTCCACTGCAGAATATTGTCCATTAGTCCACTCAATCTTCCATATCTTCTTCTCAGATCATAATATCTTCATCCTCTCAGTCACAAATATCATCTTCTACACTTTCATCTGTTAGTAGTTCAGTGATGGCCCAAATGCCATGGAATAATCTAGGCATAGTCTTAATGCCTGCACCCTTGAGTCAAATACCGGCCCATCCTGAAAAATGGCTGCCTAAGTTTAATCCTGAAGCAGGCATGCTAGCAGAAGAACATATAAACAACTTTATGTTATCCATAAATCTCAATGGAGTTGTTAATGAAGATGTTGTTGTCTGACTTTTTCCTTATACCCTACAAGGAGCAGTTGGATCATGGTATTTTTCGTTACCATCTGGATCTATCACTACTTGGGATATCTTTCAAGATCAATTTTCAACTAAATTTGGTGACGACAGGTCTACAGCAACATTTATCAATAATTTATCTAATCTTAGAGCTGATTCAAAAGAACTTGTCAAGGATTTCAATTCATGTTTCAATAAATTGTTAAACAAAATTCCTACTGCTTCCAAGCCTAGTGAAGAAGTGCGAAGTGAATGGTACATTTCTGCTTTATCATCAAACATAGAAATCTTTGTTGATAGGGCAAACAAAACAACTTTAGCAGATATTACGAAGGAAGCAATAGCAGTAGAAAAATGGATCATTGCTTTAGAAAAGAAAAATGCAATAGAAGAACGGAAATCCAAAAAGGTCACTTTTAACGAAGATCCCAAGAAAAAACAACCAAAAGATCCATTTGATTTAGAAGGATTGCAAAAATTTTTGAAAACCATGTCCAATGAAATCGTTGATATCAAGAAACAAGTGGTAGAAACATCTTCTAAAAAATCTTTCAAGCCTTTTAGAAGAAATCCTTCAACTGATCGAAAGCCACCAAATGCTATTACAAATGTTGAATCAGAAGAAGATGAAGAGGATACTGCTACTGAAGAAACAACTGATGAAGAAGAAATTGTAGAAGTACAAGGTATGTGGGATTTCATCCTCCCAGATGAGGAAGATCAAGAAGCATCCCTGGTTAGCACTCGAAGTAGAAATCAACTTGATCCTCCTCAAACTACTCCTAAGCCAAAGAGCGCAAGCTCATTAACTAAGGATAAAGTTGCACCCAAGAAAACGACATCCAAAGCAATTCAAACTAGCCCTGTCCAAACAGATTCATCAATTCCATCAAGAACATTGATTGTTCCGGATGAAATGGAATATAACATTATAGAAGATATGAAGAAGACTAGGCCTAACATCACTTTTTATGAATTGAGAAAGTTAAAACACCAGCAAAAGGTACTTTTGAAAGAATTACATGTTGTACCAGAAAAAACCTTTGCCCGACCCTATAATTTCTCAAGCTTCTAATGAGATGGGAAGACCTCCAGCTAATGCGATCAGTAAAGTTGACCTAGAAAATATTGCTTTAATTGGAGGAAGGTCGAGATCTCATACTCCTCCATTTCTTCTTACTTACGAATTTTTCAATAAAAATTTGCATAACTGTTTAGTGGATTCTGGAGCTTCATCTAATATTCTACCAAAATCAGTATGTGAAAAATTGAACGTTCAACCACAAAAATCTGTTGTGCGAATAGTGCAGTTAGATTGATCGCAAGTTGAAGTGATTGGCGAATTAAACCAGGTTACCATAAGGCTGTCATCAAATCCAAAGGTATGTCAAGTTATTGATATTTTAGTTGCAGATATTCCAAAATTTTATGGCTTAATTCTTAGCAGAGATTGGTCAGAAAAAATTCATGGATACTTTGCAACTGATTGGTCACACATGTGGCTTCCTTACAATGGTAAACCAAATCAGATAAAGGTTGAACGAGAAAAGCATCAGAAATACATAGTAACAGAACTGGAAGGAGAGAATGAACCAGTTGCATACAACAGTAATATCATTCGCAATTATTCAATTGATTCTTTCTTAGGAAATTTCAATGCTCATACTTCACCTTATTTAGAACATTCTGTTTTATCTCAAATAGAAATTTTTTCTCAAAGAGACAGTTCTAAATGTATTAATTTTGTAGATACTCCTGTAAATAAATCTTTATTTTGGAAATTATTTTTTGATGGTTCTAAGTCTAATGAAGGAGTAGGAGCGGGATGCATGTTGGTTAGTCCAGAGGGAAACAAAATTATGCTAACCTGCAGACTTGAGTTTGAATGTACTAATAATACCGCAGAATACGAAGCTTTAATCCAAGGGTTATATAAAGCAATCGGATTGGATATCAAATATCTGCAAGTTTTTGGAGATTCAGAAATTGTAATCAAGCAGGTACGCAATACTATACATTGTTTATCAGGTCATTTAAAGCATTATCAATCTTTAGTTCAAGATCTGACTGAACATTTTATAGCATTCAATATTTCACCAATTCCTAGAATCCAGAATGCTAGTGCAGACCTCTTAGCCAATGTAGCCTCTAAGCTTATTCCTGTAGAAGACTTTAGTCCTGATCGATTTTCAATTGAATTAATCTTTATACCTTCGATTCCTGATAACGTTACCAATTGGAGAATTTTCAACGATGATCCTGATATTGTAAGCTTCCTCACATTTGAAGGATCTTATACCAATCAGATAATCGATGAATACCAACATGACAAACAATTACAACATGATAGCACTAATAATGCTATTCCAAAGTCAATAGTCAAGTTAGAAGAATTATATGATTTGAAAGATCGATTTAAAAGATCTACTAATTCAAAACTACAAAGTTCAACTTTGAATTATGAATTATTAAATCTAGGAACTGATACCAAACCACATAATATTAGCCTAGGCCTTGGTCTAACTCCTGAAGAAAAATCAGCATATGTTCGTCTCCTGAAACAATATAAAAGTGTCTTTTCTTGGAACTACGATGAACTCAAAACTTATGACACTTCTATCATCCAACACACTATCCCAATGATAAATGACGAGAAACCTGTACAACAAAAGCTCAGGAAAATCCATCCCAATCTAGAAAATCATATCAAATATGAACTCAATAAGTTATTGAAAGCCAAAATTATTTTTCCTGTTCGACATTCTAAATGGGTTTCCAATATGGTTCCTGTCAGAAAGAAAAACAGAGATATTAGAATTTGCATTGACTTTCTAAATCTTAATAAAGCCTGCCAAAAAGATAATTTTCCTTTGCCTCCCATGGAGCAAATATTACAGGCAGTTGCAGGATCATAATTAATGTCTTTCTTAGATGGTTTCTCTGGCTACAAACAAGTGTTAGTTCATCCAGATGATCAATTGAAAACTACATTTAGAACCAAATGGGGCACTTATGCATATCAAAAGATGCCTTTTGTTCTGATCAACGCTGGTGCTACATTTCAAAGAGCCATGGACATCTCTTTCAAGGGATTAGTTAACAAATTAGTGGTAATCTACTTGGATGATATAACTATATACTCCAAAAAACGAAGCAATCATCTTAGAGATTTGAAGCAGATATTACAACGTTGTCAAAGGTATGGAATTTCACTTAAACCAAAAAAATCCTTTTTGCATTAAGTGAAGGAAAACTTCTTGGATTCATAGTGTCAAAATCTAGAATTCATATTGATCCTGATAGAATCAAGGAGATTTCTAAAATATCTTTACCTCACAATAAGAAAGCTATGCAATCTTTTCTCGGCCAGATCAATTTTGTAAAGAGATATGTACCAGATTTTTCAAGAATTGTATCTCCTTTACAAGCAATGATTAAAAAGAATTCAAACTTCAAATGAGGCCAAGATGAATATGAGGCATTCAATCTGATTAAACAAGCAATTATTAATGCTCCATCTTTAGCAACTCCAAATTTTTCCGATCCTTTTATTTTGTACACATTTTCCTCTGATAAGTCTTATGTTGTGATACTCATGCAAGAAAATCAAGACAAAGAAGAAGATCCAATTCCTTTCTTCAGTTCTAATTTACAAGGAGCTGAGTTGAATTACTAAGATGTGGAGAAACAAGCTTATGCTGTTTTCAAAGCAATTAAGTATTTCAGACCCTTTTTACTTAAAACCCATACAAAAATCATTGTATCGTTTCCAGCGGTAAGAAATCTTTTAGTCCAAAAATATGTGGGTGAGAAAAGAGCTAATTGGATTACTGCCTTACAAGAATATGATGTTGAGATCAAACCAGCAAATATTGTAAGAGGTCAAGGCTTTTGCAAAATACTAGCTGGAGCATCACAGATTTCTGAGAAATCATCTAAAGAGATACAAATGTATGAGGTAAGCCTAAACGATGATGAATCATTATATGCTGATATCATTTTTTATCTAAAGAATGGATATGCTCCTCCAAATCTCGATCACACCAAGAAAAGAGCTTTAAGGTTGAAGGATAAACAATATCAACTAGTAAAAAATGTTATTTTTAAAATGAATTACGATTTTATTCTTCTTAGATGCTTGGAAAAATCTGAAGCTGAAAAAGTCTTGCAGGAACTTCACGATGGGCCAGCATGTGGACATTATGCTAGAGATGCTACTGCACATAAAATCCTTCGCGCAGGCTATTATTGGCCCACTTTATTCAAAGATTCACATAGCTATGTAAGAAGATGCCAAGTTTGTCAAACTGTAGCTGGAAGACAAAAGAAACCATCATTGCCATTACAACCAGTAAACATTGAACAACCTTTTGATCAATGGGGATTGGACATAATAGGTGAAATCGTTCCTCACTCTTCTAAGAAACATAGGTATATCATTACCGCAACTAATTATTTTACAAAATGGGTAGAAGCAATCCCTCTCAAGACTGCTAATGCTGAGCATATCGTTGAATTCATAGATCAGTTCATAATCACCGAGTTTGGTTTACCTTCTGCTTTAGTGTTTGATAATGCATCATATTTTTCTGCTAATGCTATGACTGAATTTGCACTCAAGAGAGGATTCAAACTTAAATACTCTGCCAATTATTATCCACAGGGAAATGGATTAGCTGAATCAACAAATAAAAACTTAATCAGAATCATTAAGCGAACCATTGATCAAAATCATAAAAATTGGCATAAGTCCTTAACATATGTTTTATGGGAAGATCGAATAACACAGAAGGCTTCTATTGGCACTTCTCCCTTTAATTTAGTTTATGGGAAAGAAGTAGTTCTTCCAACTCATTTAGCAATTCCTTCTTTGGCCTTAGTTCAATATATTGATGAAGCACCAACTTCTTCCTTGCAACTAAGACAGATGGAAATAATTAAGTTAGAAGAACAATGAGAAAAAGCCAAAATAACTCATGCTCATCATCAGGCATTAGTAAAAGCTTCCTTTGATTCAAACATGATAACCAGAAAAGACTTTCAGGTTGGATATCTTGTTTTAAAATGGGACAAGGCTCATGAGGAAAAAGGAAAACATACAAAATTTCAAAGAATGCGGCTTGGTCCTTTTCAAATTGCAGAAATCATAGGTCCATCTACTTTTATGTTACAGGATTTAACAGGCAAAAGAGAGTCTTTACCTGTTAATGGACAAATTATCAAAAAATATTTTCCATAGGAGATCATTCTTCTATTTTGTATATTAGTTTTCTTTATTGTCAGAATAAAACGAGTTGTTAATAGTTACATTTGGAATTCACAAAGAAGATACAAATTCTCTTTTTAGATTTTTTTTTTTCTTTCTACTTTTATAAATAGAATTGTTTTCAGAATATTGATCATTATTATTCAAAGATACAATTAAAAACTTTAGCCTAGAAATGATACTAGTTTCAGCTTTGAAAACTTTGATGAAAGGCAACTTTTAGTGAAAAATTATTTTATATCAGTTCAATGAAAGGTATCAATAACAAAACAAAGTTTCTCTATAGAAAAGTTCCTTGCAAAAAACTCTACTATTGTCGTCTAGAGCTATCTTAAGGAAACAATGATATCCTCCCCAATTAGAAAATTACAATGTTCAAAGAATTATCCAATAATACACTTTTTAACTTAAAGAGTAAGAGGTCTCATCACGAGCCGATTTATCATGATCATAGATATTATAGCTTGATGACTTTGGCAATACAGCATACCATAACAGGGCAATGACTCAAGATTGTTGCATCAAAAGACAAAGGGTCTCATCACGAGCCATCTTGTTCAGCAAAGTTATAAATCAATTGAATGGCATTGTCATGAGTTGGCTACCAAACCAAGACATTGTTCTTTAAGATTAAAAAAGAAAAGAAAAATAAATAAGTGTGAATATGGATTTCTCTTTGAAAATTGTATAATTATCTAAGTAGGATACAGGATCATTGCTAGGTAACAGGTAACCCTGTCGAGGCTATAAACGCTTGCTGGCAGTAGTCGCTGTACCTACGACAAATGAGCATATCTAAAGCTGATTTATAGAGAAGCCTTTGTTTTTATCTTTTTAAACCAAGTAATGACTGATGTAAATACAAGGAATAGCTTGAGGAAGTGAATAATCAAAAGTTGAATATAGAAGAAATGAAATATCATTTATAGATTAAAAGCATAATGTTCTTTGTCTTTTTATAATAAAGTTTGATTTTTTGGAAAATTTTCTGTTTTGAAAAGTTTAGAAATTCAAAAGAAAAGCAGAGATAACTATTTCTTCCAAGTGAATCGCCAATTGTTGTGGCCAACAACAACCCCCCTTCTTATTTAATATTAGTAATAATACTAAATAAGTGGGGACCCTTAGTCAAAAAATCCAAAAAAATAATTAGTATTTATTTTCTTTCTCAAATAAAACTTACTATCATAACTTAGGGAAATTCCTTTGAAAATCTTTAAAATAAACCTAAGTTTATGATAGATCAGAACATAATCTTTCATTGAAGAAAAATACCGCATCCATCGCAAAAAGTGGATATCCTTTGTAAAAGCAGAATCTTTTAAAATTGCGATTCCGCGATATTGCAATAGCGCGATCCCAAAGAACTATACATTAAAGTATTGATCGCAAACCGCATATCGCAGAAAACTTGTTTAATAAGTTATATTTTGTGAAATTGCGATTTCGCGATTTAGACTGCGATTTCTGGATGTTGCGATTTGCGATGATTGTGATCCACGATATTGCGATTTTGCGATATTGCACAGCAAATCGCAGATCACATTATTGCAGATTCTTCTAGCGTGTTGTCCAAAGAAAATCTTTTCATAAATAAATATCCGTCATGCGCTTTGATGTCAAAATTAATGAATGGATTGTTAATCATTGATGGAAAGGATTTTGTTTTGATTGAAAGGTTGTTTCACGTTTAAAATAATATTTTTCATCCGCCTTCAGCATTTAAAACTATTCCATCACCTTTCGCATATCATTACTCTCACTTAATTCGTAAAACCGCAGGCGCGAAGGAGCAGAAGACTATACAAAGCATTCACAGAGCATTATGGGTAAGAAAGAGAAAGTTCCGAGTGCTAAAAACAAAGAGATGGCTTTCTTGTATGTGGATACTGCTTGCAACAAGGACGCTGGTATCACTACCTGGGAGGGCATGCATAATCTGCTCGAAGAAGAAAATCCCAGGGTAATGGAAGTCGCGGCTACTGCAGGATCAAGTAATTCCTCTGAAGCGTCTCTTACAGAATTGGCTTGTTCATTTCTGCACAGAATAGCAGCAAGACCAAGAATTCTTCCGTATACAGATATGGTAAAATGGGTGCTGGATAACACCGATATTTCAGACAGGAAATTTAGAACTCCAGGAGAAGAACTCATTGGGTCATTCGCTATAGAAGATTTGAGGCTTATGTATCACTTACCGGAACCTTAGGCGACTTACAACAAACAATTTATGGAGAAATTTGCAAGAGAAAATGCAAATTTGGCGGAATGCACCAAGGAATGGACCAAAAGAGATCAACCATTGAAGAAAAACAAACACGATATGTACAGTACTGGTTCGCTCACCTCTCCATATTGTTTTTCTGTTGCTATGTTATGTAGGCTTTTTGGAAAGCCTGACATAAATATGGTCTTGCCTGAATGGCTCCCTTTGTTGAATGTTGCTGTTAACGCTACAATTGTAGACTGGGCCAAAATCTTGTCTGATAATTTGGCCACTGCTATTTTCAATTACCGGTCTAAACAGAATGTTTCTCAAAGGATTTATCCTCCTTTTTATCTATCTGCCTATGTTATGAATTCAATTTTTTTTGTTTATAAATTCCCTTTGATGGGTTGGCAATGCACAATTCATGATCCCTTGCCTATTCATGTCTATCACAAAGAGTTGTGGGAATCAAAGTTTGTTCCTCATTTTTACAAAATTTTCCATGGCATAATGCTGCCTCTGTACAGAATATTGTATAATAAGGATGCTCCAAGGTTATCCCCGGAGACAGAAGTTGACATTATCCCTATCGCAAGATGGTTTGGAGAAGAGTTGTTTACTTATGTGAGGGTTTTTGAAAATTCTGCTTCCCCCCATGTTTTACCCCTGTATGTTCCGGATAAACTAGTAGCTCGGGAGATTGCTTATCAAAACTGTGGTGAAGGAGCTTTGACAAAGGAATTAAAGGAAAAGAAGAAGGGCATTTGGCCACAATTTCTCGTAGCCTGTAGAACATTTTCATTGTTTGATGTTGGTCACGCATTCAAAGAGGTAAGAAATATTACATGCTTACAACTGTTCAAGTTTTCGAGAAGGTTATTTGATCCAAATGATGTTGTCAAAGATTTCACCACTGCAATCAGAGTAAGAGTGTTTTCTGGAGAATAAGATCCTTTTGATGATATGTTTCAAACAAAATGTTCATTTAAAGAAGTTTTGCATTTAGCTCAAACACAGTTATCCCCAGAATAATTTCAGGAATTTAAAGTTTACAGAGAGAGAAGACTAACTACTATCCCTTTGGAAAATTTACGGTTGGAACCCGCAAGGGAACCAACTCCTAGTGTCAGTCTTAGTGGTAGCTCAGATACAGAAAAGTCTAAGTCGACGTCTGACAAAGAGACTTCTGAGTGTTCTAAAAATATTGATAATGATGAAAGCTCAATGAAGGATACAACTCAATGTAAAGAGCTTTCACAACAACAGACCTTTACCACTCCACAGTTGAATCTTCCACCACTCAATGTACAGCAACCGACAGTCAGGACTGAATTGGACAAAGAATGGGAAACTTTTAATCAATTTCTTAATGTGGAAGGACAGAATACACAGACCCCAGTACAGACAACAAAATTTTTGAGCACGGGAATAAGTGGCAACGTCAGAGAAACTGAGCATATACCCATCACTCCCTCTTCTAAAATTGTACTCAATATAGAGGACATTCCTCCTCTAGATGTATTCTACAACCCACAGTATAAAGCAGTAGTGAGGAAGCAGAGGAAAAAGAGAAAGTTAGAGAGCTCAATCTCTACTGAGGCAGAACAATTAGATGTCTTATGGAAGGATCCTACTATGGATCCAACTGATAATCTTACAAAGTTATCTCATATTACAGGAGCTTATGCCTCCGCAACTATTGACAAAGCATCCGAGGTAAGGCTATTATTAAATGAAAAAGAATATTAGATACAAGTTCTACAACAACAATTGCAACAAGCCCATGCTAACAGTGAAGCACAGATAAAACTTGAAAAGTTACAGCAAAAGCTTAAACAGATGCAAATTAGATATCAGAAAAGTTTGGCAAATAAAGAGAAACAAATACAGATTATCCAAGAGGAGCACAAAGATGACCCTAAGCTTCCAGAGTTTATTTTAGAGTTTGTTTCTTTGAACAAACAACTACTGCAACAACAAGACATATTATGCCAGAAAATCTCGCAATACAACTCTTTTTGTCAAGAAAGTGATAAAATCACTAATCATGTCATAGAATTATGACATGATTATGATTTAACTAATGAAAGAGTTACTAATTATTTGGCATGGCAAAAGATAGAGGAAGGAAGAAGAGCAGGAGCACCAATCATCAATGATAGTCTTAAAGAAATTCTCTTCAACAATTGGGAGGTACAGATCAGAGAGGCAGAAAAAGCCGCAGAGGAAGAAGCTACAGCAGCAGGAAATATTACTTGTTGTGTAAATGAAAATTTTCACAAAGTTAATTTGATTTCAGAAATTATTCCAGGACACCTTCCACAAGCATAGCAATTGCAAATAGAATGGAGGAAAAAGGCTAATGAAAAGGACTCACAATATTAAACTGGGATTCTTACTGGACATATCTAGTGAAACCACACAGTCAATGCAGTGGGCTTAATTGCATCATTAATTCTGCTGAGAAGATTTCTCCTACACTTGCTGATTCTGTCTTTTCGGGGCAGTTGAAATCTGAAGTCAGCCAACCACCTCTTCTCAAAACAATGTTGTATGCTTGCAAGATCAAAGATCAAATTCATAAGTAGATAGTTGATAGTCTTTATTTTTAGATTTAGTTTTAGTTTTACTATATTTTTTCCTAGAAAAAGGACGGTCATTTAAACCGAATCCTAAATTTTTGTAATAAACTATTTTTAGATTTTAGTTATTAGTATTTAAACCCTTCTCATGCATTTAGAGAAGGGTCCTGAAATTTGTCAAAAACTTATCCTCAGAACATTCACTTCTGCACCCTCAGAGGAGGTTTTGATAAATGAATGGAACGAGATTTATTGATATCTGTGTCTAATATCTGTTACTGATGTTGCATTTCTGTACTCTTGATAGATGTTGGATTAAGAAAGAAATAAATCATTATTGCTTCTAGCTCATGAGTAGAACCAGTTATAAATGGTACTTTTATCTCTTAACTGTTTCTGTTTCTGTGTTAAAAGTAATATTTATGTTTAGTTGTTTATATGTTAATGTTTGAATATTTGAGTTATCATTTGGCATTTTTGTACGGTGATAATTATTTATTTGTGCTTGATATATGAATAGCTTAATATGCGATATGTTTTCCACAACTATTTCATCTAACTTTTTATGTGAAATAGTTTATCTTTATTGAATTATTTTCTCATAATAATTGAATGATCTTTATTATCAATTGTTATCTGAAATCCTTTTAGATCGCATATATTGAAAGATTACATCCTGGGTTATTTTAGAATTAGATATTTCTTAGAATACAATTTACATATGAATAGATTAGAAATAGATTAAAAGAATTTTAATTAGGAATTTTAGAAAAGAAATATCAAATCTCAAAAACACACAAACATATTGGGAAACTAGTCCCATTATCCCCAGTCGGACCCACTACACCAAACGGAAAAGGAGCTGCTAACCAAGGTCCGGACCGGGTGGGTATCCCCCTTGTTGTAGACTCAATTTTTGGGGCTTCGGCAAGTCATTGGCCAAAAAACCAGATAGTGATGAAGCCAACTTGCTGAAATATTTGATAAACCTTCTATAGCATCCAATTAAACCTAAGAAACTCCTAACATATTTTTTCTTTTGAGGATCATGTACCCTTTTGATGGTGGTGATTTTGTTCAGGTCCACATCTATTCTTGCTTGGGATATTAAGTGTCCCAATACTACTCCTGCTCTTTTCAATAATTCACACTTTTCTGGGATCAAGGAGAGATGCATCTCAATGCATCTTCTCATTAGTTTTCCCAAATAGGAGAGAACTTCCTAGAAGTCATTCCCACGGGGTGTGAAATTATCCATGTAGATTTCAACCGAGTCATGGACTAGCTCAGAGAGAATGCTCAAGAAATCTCTTTGGAAGAGTGTTGGGACATTGCACAACTTAAAGGGTAGGACTCCGTAAGCGAAGGTTCCCTAAGGAAATGTGAAAATAGTCTTGTCCTAACCTTCACGGCTAATTTGTATCTGGTTATACCCATAGAACCCATCTAAGAAAGAAAATAAATTTGTTCCTACAAGGCCATCCGGGACTTGTCCTATAAGGGGCAAAGGGAAATGGTCCTTCTTGGTGGGTTTGTTCAGTTCCCCATAATCAAAATATTCATCATTTTCCATTCTTCTTTGGGACTAGTACAATAGGATATACCCATTCACTGTCTGATATAGGATAAATGAAACTGGAATCAAACAATTTCTAATTTTCTTCCTTAAGTATGTCTTTTAGAGCTAGGTTCATCTACCTTTGGGGTTAGTGCACATGCTTGCATCATTATTTAATGTAAATATGATTTTTTCACATCGAGGGATGCACCCCTTTCATGTCCTTGTAGTCCCAAGAAAATGCATCTAGGTTTTCTTTCAAAATTTTGCATATCTGCTCTTCTTCTATATCCGAGAGGCTTGAGTTAATTTTTAGAGATTTGGACAGGAAAAATTCCACAGGATTGGGGATTTCAGACACTAAATCAACTGAGTGAAGTTCCATCCAAGGGTGGATTTCATATTCTCTAACCAAGTTATCAAGAGGGTTGTCAATGTGGGACTAGTTCTAAATGACTTGGTTAATGAGTTCATCCTCATCAAGTTTCCCCCCACTAAGAACAACATCTATGGTACAAATGGGGTAGGGTGTAGTGTTGTATACTTCATCTTCTTCTTCATATTCCAACCTTATAGGTAGGTCATGGTCAATGGAAGGTTGGGCTCGAGGATATAATACTAGCTATTTAGAGAAGGGCTCATTCTCAATAGTCATGTTTCTAGCCCAAAAACTAATATAAGCATCAATAGTGACTAGCCAAGGTATCCCTAGAATGAGAGGATATCCATTAAACTTGGTTTTTAGATGGAGAATTAGGAGATCTGTAGGATACTCCCAAGAGTCAATTGAAACAATAACATCCTCAAAAATTCGTTCAAGAGTTACTCTAAACTGGTCTGCAAGTTGTAGAGCCATTGTGGTTTTCCTTAAAGTCCCTTCAAGGTTCAGTTTAAGAATAGTTTCCTTGGTCATTACATTGATGGCAACCCCAAGATCAATCAAATTATTGTGGACTATGACACCATCTATGGAAAACCAGGGTCTAGGTACTTTGGGAAGATCACCCATCCAAATATTAAGTCATATAGTTGTCCTACTACATTTATGGTGGGGGTACCTTTCTTCTTTCTCCCAGGTTTCTTGAAGAACTTCTCCTTGATGATCCTATTGTAAATATGGACATCCTTAATGGCATAGAGAAGGGATATTTTTACACCCAAATATTTTAGTTCTTCTATAACTTCAGTCTCCTCTAGGTGTGCTGATTATATTGGTTAAAGCACTCAGGAAAAGGATATTGTTGGGTTGAGTGTTAGTTTCTTCCTTTTCCTCCTCAACCTCTGCAGGTGGAGATGGAGGATGGTTTGTTGGGAGTACTATTCCCGGCCTGAGATTAATATCCTATATCTCCATAGCATAAGTTTGATAGGATGTCTCTCCATTGTAAACCAACTCTACATGTCTATTTTTCAAGTTCTGATTGGGTTGTGCATGCATCTCAGTAGCTTGGGTGGGGTAGCATGAGTAAGCTAAGGTTGAGTTTTGGGTGGAGGCATTAGAGCAGGTGGTTGATTATGTTGACGCCTCCACCCTTGTGATGGGTTTTTCCATTGAGGTTTTTGAGGAACATACTTTTGAGATGGTTGGTTCATAGGATGAGGATTATATGGAGGGTTGTAAGGCTAAGTAGGAGGTGTAGGCCAATATGGATGAGTGGGGGTGTACCTTAACTGCATAGGTGCATTGTGGTTGTTGTGATAGTAGGAATAATGTGCACCTTGCATATTCTATTGATATGACCGAGCGCCTTGAGCCCTTCTCTGCTTGATAAAACAGAGTTACTTTGGTCCTACTTCCCCACCTTGATATACATATTTGAGTCCATGTAAGGAGGGATACTTGTTTGTGGCATGCTTCTCCTCACAGGCTAAGAAAACCTCTATGAAATTTGATGAACATTCATTTTGAGGGTGTTTTCTAGTACATCTAGGGTAGAATATATACAATCCTCTTTTTTCTTCCTCTTTCTTCATCTTGATCTTCACTATGTCTATTTTCAACGCAAAGTTGTGCAACATCTAAATCCTGAAGTCCTCCAACATATTTCCAATATCATTATTGATGGAGGTGGAAGAATAAGGGGTATTGTTCATACTTTGGCTACCTCATCATTTCTTCCTAGGTGTTGTAGAATGGTTCCTGAAGACATTTTTTATTGTCTCATAAGGAAGCTGGTAGATATCTCCTCCTAATAACATATTACGGGTTTCGATCACCTCATCTGTAATCCTTAAGAGAAGTACTAATTTAAGTGATCTGGGATGAAGGGTGCAGTTGGCTCTTTTGGATTTTAATTGGAACCTCTCTTCATAGTCCTCTAGGAATTCATCGGGCCCTAGAGTCATCCTGAATATTTCCTCTTTATTTTCTTTGGACATACAATTGTCCCTGTACTTGTTGTTGAAGGCCTCTTAAATCTGTTCCTAGGTGGTGATGTTGTTCCCAGGGAAACCCATGAACCAGTGCAAGGTTGCATCCTTAAGTGTAGATGGGAATCACTTTTGATCATCTGAGGCATAGTCATAGGTCCTATAGACAGCACCAAATTAAAAAATTAATGTGGCAGGGTCCTCAGAGGTAATTCCATTGAAATGTGGAAGGGATGAGGGGTTTATGTTCTTCATTTTAGTTTCCCCATATGCCTCTCTAATGGGAAATACTCCCCCAACTTCTGCTTTTTCCATGGCTTGAATAGATGAAGCAGGTTCCTCTAGTGAAAAACGTTCTTCTTCTTTCCCAATAGGTTCTTCAAAATTTTCAAAAGGCTCACCTATGGTGTGTTCAACCTCGCAGTCACTGAAGAAGAGTGAGAGGTGACTATGTGGGGATGAGGAGGATTTTGGTAAAAATATTCCTTGAGTATCCCTACTCCTATGAGGCATGAAAATCATATTTCTTTTTCTTCAATATTTTTGAAACAACATATAAAAGTAAAGTAGAAAATAATGCTAAAACATAATCAAAGCATCTACTAGACACCTCCAAGGAAATAGTGCCAAAAAGTGGTGAGACCTAGTATTGCACCCAAAATGATGGAACTCCTACATGCTACTCTAATTTACTTTATCAACCCGAGGTTTGTAAAAACATGGAGGTGACTGTGTTATATACACAGCAGTTGCATTCTAATCGTGTCATCCTCTTCTCAGTCCTACGAAAGGGTGTTATTTCTAGGGTTTCTTATTGAAGTCTGACACACTTCTAAATTTATACCTAGGGCTGCAAGTGATTCAAAGCCATTATTCTATTAGAAATCAAATAACTATTCTACAATGAGAAAGTACATCTAGCTACCCTGCAATGGAAGAAATCCACAACTTAAACTATGGCAAGAAATGGAAGAAAACTAGGTATCTTTCATGAAGTAAATTGATGAATTGAAATTGAAAAAAGAAGACTAACCTAATCACACATTGATGGACCAAATAGCTAAACACACTCTGTCAACATCATTTTTTAACTATCATGATTTTACTCATGCATCTAATCATGAGCTAATTGTGCATGTAAATGCACTATTTTGTAGTAAGGAGGAGGAAGAACTAGAGTGGTTTAGGATGGTCTTTAGCTCATGGGTGCATGGTTGAAGGTCTCTATGTGGGTTTGGAAGGTATGAATGAGGTGGATGATGGTTTATGGGCTGAAGGAGAGGCCCACTAGTGTTGTCGCAGGTGTTGCTACACGTTTCCTGTAGTGTTAGGGGAAAATCCTGAATTTCTATAGGAAACATTCCAAGGGAAATCTGAGGCCAAAAAGAGTGGAGAAAAGCATAAGAGGAGGTGGAATGAAGGTCTATTTTTCCAAATGGAAGGTGGCCAACCCCTTGGCCAAGCTTAGGACCCCTTGAGAACAACATCTTGCATTTCTAGGGCTTCTCACGGTGTGAAAGGGAAAAATCTTAAAAATAGGGCTCATGGCGATTTGATGGAAAGAGGGATAATTATGGGTGAGATATGAAGCTAAAGGTGTTTTTTAAGTCCTCCTTTCCTGTGTTAGTTGAACCTGCAAGCAACCTATTTGTTCATGCAACAAACATTGAAAAATTCGTGATGAAGGAAATGGAAAATATGAGTTTAATTTGGAAAAGGAACCTACTTTAGCATTCAAAAATAAATCTAACTCAATATTTTGTACATGTTAATGGCACTACAACATCCTTACTATTATTTTCATGAAATCATAAACTAAAGAGAATTTTTTTCCTGTGGAAAAGATCTTCCCTCCTCAAGCTCCAATGGAAGAGATGAGAGAGGGAGCCTTGCAACAAAACTTTCTGAGTTTATCAGTTATTATACCAACATTTACGCAAGCTTAATAAAAACTAAATACAAATTGAATAAAACAAAAAAATGAATTTAATGTAAGAAAAATGGCTAAAATTCATAAAGAAAACTAGCTACAATGACATAAAAATAAGCATGAATACAAAAGGGAGAGTAAGTCCAATGGATTGGTCCTTAAACCCCAAGCCTAGCCCTCTGAAACTAAATGATTGAAGGAAATTCTAAATACTCATCTTATTACAGGGTGAAATCCCAAAGTTGGGAAACACTTTTTGGCGGATGGCTAGAATTTGGGTGAAATTTTTAATTTCTCGTCTGAGAAAATAGTCAACTCAATTTCTGGACCGAGAGTTTTTAAAACTCTCGTTCGAGAGATTTTTAATGTTTCACCTAAGAGTTTTATTGGGCTTCACCAGAGTTAAAATACTCTCGAACGAGAGTTAATTATTTTCTCGTCCGAGAGTTGTATTGACATATAATCTTGGGGAAACTCTTGGACGAAAGTTGTAAAACTCTCATTTGAGAGTTTTTTCAACTCTCGTCTGAGAGTTTTATTCTTATAAAAAACCCCAAAATTCCTGTCTTACCCGACATTCTGCACTGTCATTTTCATTTTGGAGCTGTCGTTTTTGCAGACTGGAGCTGTCGTTTTGGACTGAAGCTGTTGTTTTTGCTGAGCATTCGAGCCATCATGATTCTTCTAGCCAGGTAAGTCTCTTCACTTGTTTCACTTGCTTGAAATTCCAAGGTTAAATTGTAGAAATCCAAATATTTTTCAATTAAGAGGAATATCTAGAAGCACAGGAGTAAGGTTCCTCACTATGACAACATAATGCAAGATAATCCCTTCACTAGTCCTATTCTGACTTCTAAGAAGAAGAAACAGTCGCCTAAGGCTAACCCTCCTCCTACAAAAACCTCAAGTATGAAGCTTGCTCAGGTACTGCCTTATCAATTCTTTTTTTTTTTGAAATCCCTTAATTCACTCATGACATACCAACAACTTCTGTTATCCAACTGCATTTTAGTTAAAAACACTATAGGCTAAAATTGTATTGCTATCGTGTTGACTTACTATAACACAACTGGAACTCAACCACTGACCTTCACAAACATATGGTGTATGCATATATATGTATGTATTAGTGTGTTGTTGTATGGCTGTATGGACATAATTTGGGGGACGGGAATTGTAGGGCATATCCCCTTTCCCTTGGGCATAACTTCTCCTACCCTAGGACATCGTGTGGAAAATGGGGGACATTTAGGGAACTTACCCAACATCCATAGTGATAGCCAGATATCCCTCAATTGTTTCGAGATTGCCTGGCTGCACCCTGCCTAAATTTCACCTCTTAGGCGCCAATTTTGCGAGAAGGAAGAAATCCCCTTACAAATTTAATTTAATATCTATGTAAACAAACACTAGAGTCAAAAAATTTTGGACTCGGAAAATAAAAAGTAGAGAGTCAACACGATGTCTGGGAAAAACTTGACATTAACTTGTCTTATTAAAATACGAAGGAAAAAAAAGTAAAAAAAACAAGGAACATAATCTTAGCAAAACTAGACAAAACTCAGCACAATACAATAAACTAATTAACCGCAACTGATTCAACCACAATATCCCACGCCCAAAGGGCCACAACATTCCACTTCTTGATTTCCAAACGTTTGGCCTTCTTGGTGGAAGTGATTGGTCCGGCATGAGAGCTGGAACCCTTGCCACACTCAACTCAATACAGAGGTCCATAATGTGATTTCTGAAAAATTGCAAAATTTTCAACCACAATATCCCACGCCCAAAAGGCCACAGCATTTCACTTCTTGATTTCGAAATGTTTGGCCTTCTTGGTGGAAGTTCTTGGTCCATGTTGAGAGATTCAACCCTCGCCAGAGGGCACGAGAGTCATATCTATGTCTGTTGAAGCCATCGTCCACTATAATAAATTGTAACAGTAAAAAACCTCGGCAGCTGTGGCGACAACTGTTGATATCACTCCGAGACCAGGGATCTGAATTATATTGCGATAAATTTCACATCTGAAAACATAAAAATTTTGTATTGAATATAATGAGTTTAAAAAATAATGGATTTATGTTTAGGGTTTCATTCTTTGTTTGTGTTTTTCTTTTATTGTGGACTTAAACAATAATTTAGGATAGTTTGTTTTTTTTAAATAGCTACATAGTATGGTAGAACAATATGACCTGCCCTTTTTTTCTTGTTCTAAATAGTATATTCATCTTCCTATTCTATAGTAATTGAATACATTTGAGCAATTACAAAAGATGGAGTATGCCCTGCAAATTTGAATATTTATGGCACGTGCATGGAAAATATTAATACAATAGTGTATAGTCTACTGTGCTTGCTAGTCATTTCAATGATATGCTCATCTTCTCCTTGAATGTGCTCTTCCCTTCTCATGTTCTCTTGATCCTTTATGAGGTGTGACTGAACTCTCCTATCTTGTCCTTTTTATGCTTTGAGAGAAGATAACTAATCTCCTCAATCCTAGCAACTATTCTCCTCAATCTTCGTTTCCATATATCTCAACCTTGAAATGTAAGGCTATGTTTAAGTCTTAATCGAAGTCACTAATGTTCTATAAATTCTAGAAAATTTCATGTATATTCCTAAGAATAATTGACTTCAAAACACCAGACTTTCACATTCATTTTTTTTTTTTCAAGTGAAATTACAAGATAGAGTTCTTAGTGACCACCAAATAAATGTCTCAGACTACTTCTTGAAGCCTATGCAAGAAGTTCTTGCTCGAGGTACATTTATCAGTAATACTAAGTTACTTTGATATCAATTAGAGGGATGTTGGAAATATACAATAAATCACATGTCATAAATCACTTCAGGAATGCAAGAAGTACAATATAGCAACGAGAGATAGGAAAATTACTCATTTCTTGCCCAATTATCCAACATTAGTGACTTGATTGTATAAAAAGAAGTGAGGTGCTCTTACAACCTTTGTGGAAGAGATGTGTCATATACATACTTTTCAAACTAATAAACTTAGATGGAAAAAAAATTATTTCCAATTCCTAATTTAAAAAACCAAGAAGAAAGAGTTGATGTAAAAAACTAAAGGCCAAATGATTTTAGCTCGAGTGGTTTGGTGATTTTTTTTTCCACATCTTTCTAGCTTTAAGCCTTTACAGATATGTTGTAACTGATATGTTTGTGGGATTTCTAAATTAGTTTTACCTGTTGTAATCTTGGTAGTTGATCTTTCAAAGTTATTGATTCTGTAGAAATTCTTGACTTGGTTACAAAAAAAAAAAAATTAAATTTAGAAATATAGATCCATCTTAATCTTGAATCTTTCAAATATCGATAGATTTGCATTTAGGGTTCTCTTGATCCCTATTGTCTCTTATTACATCTGGGTTGAAGATGGATATTTTCTAGTATATATACAAAACGGTGCTCAAGGGAGAATGATTTCTATATATAAAATAAATGAAATCGTTTAATAACCCCTAGAGTGAAAAAACATGTTTTGACAATTACACAAAGTCAATGAAAAACTACAATGTGTTGGGAATTACATCCTGATGTTTCGGAAATACATTTCCAAGAGTGTTTATAGGTTGGGTAACTCTAATGTAATGAGGGCTGATGTTGTCAGTGGACTTGACTCTATGGTCATGGATATCAGAGCTCAACCTATGATGTGTTAATGCATTTGTTAAGTGGTTGTCATTGCTACTAGCATTGTCAAAAATAAAAATTGATTGGGCTAAAAGAAAATTTCCCACAAATGGCTATCCAACATCCTTTAGGCAATCACAATATTTACCAAATCCTTCAAAACGTATAGTATGTAAAAGTATAATGGCTCAAGGTTTGGGATAAACATAAAGCAACATTGGGTGGTGGATCAACATGGACCTTTGGGGTTAGGCCCCAATCATCCACAATAATTTTAGGGATAACAATAATTGGTTCCCATTCGTGATTGGTAGGTCCAACAGGTTTAATGTTTTTTGGTATGGTGAGACCAATTTTTTGAAAACCACAACCAAAATCAACTAGTTAAGGGTTCTACCAAACCAAAACAAGAAAGTGGTCCATATAGACTAGTTTTTGAACCAGTTTACTAAAAACAACATAAATTATTAAAAAAATAATTAAAAAATACATATTCATGGCCTTCAATGTAAATCCAAATAATTAGACACCAAATATGCAAATTTTAGGTAGTTGCAATTCATGCAGTTTGTAGTGTGGTTGGGTTTTTTTCCACCCAACTTCTTACCAACAACAACATAGTTAGAGGCATTATGAGTGATAAACTAAACAACATTCTCCACACCGACCTTGAGGACAATCACATTCCATAACTGAAATAAAAAGTTTGCATATTTCACCCAGTTAGATGCATTTATTGATCTCAAAAATAATGATCCTTGTGTGAAAATAAAAAAGGAAATTAATCATAGTAATATACTTTCCATCATTCCATCCATTTGACAAAAAATCGTCTTTTTTTCCCCATTATTTTTCAATCTCTATAAACTAGTATTTTATGGATTAAACAAATTTTTTTTTAATCTATAAAAATGGTCCTTGAAGCTCTTACTAACAACAACTATGAACTATAGAGTAGATTTATAATAAGGTAAGTAGGAACTATTGAAGGAGATATCTTCATCATACCACAATTTGGCCATGTACTCATAAGCATATTCCTTGTACTTATTCCAATGGTTTCAATGGTGGGTTGAGTGCAACTAGTAGTGGTGGAGGAAGGTGGAAGAAAACCAACAATACTCTCTTGTTTGTGGAATTGAAAGTGAAACTGTGGGATTCTTTTCATGAATGGGAGAAACATATCTAAAGTGTTCCCTAACAATTATAGAGTTAGAGGAGGAGCCTTAAAAATTATGGCTACATTTGTATACAATCTCTCTCCTTTTCTCTATCTTGTCTTTCATCACTTTCTGGCTGCCCTTTTTCTAAATTATATTTCTCAATAAGGGTTTTCATTTTCTTTATAATTTCTAGATCCTCCATAGTAAACCTAATCACAGTTTAATTTTCCCTCGAATACTAACTAAGTGTTATTCCAGACTAAAAATCCTAGCATTGGGTGGTGGGTGATCCTAGTCCTTTGGGGTTACGCCCCAACCATCCATGCCATATTTAAGGTTAATAAATATATGATTTCATCCATTATTAGTAGGTTCAAGAGTATTTTCTACATTTGGTATGTCGATACCCTATTTTGAAAACTAGAACCAGAATCAACTAGGTGAGGGTCTAACGAAACTTGAATAAAAATATATCTTGCATTGTCTTGTTTTTTTGAACCAATTTAGAAAAATAATATAAAATGTGAAAATATTAATTAAACAAATACATATTCATGTGCGTCTATGTCACATGATTTGGGTTCAAATTTGAGTTTGTAAATGATTAAGTTTGATTTAAATTTAAATTTTATGATGAAGTTTGTATGAGGTTTTCCATTTCATTCACACATACATATTATAACACAGAAAACATAAAATGATAAGATAAATATCAATAAAAACATACGAGCCAACATTTTTGTCAATGAACATACATGAAAATCTACTTTAATCATCCATACTTAGAGAGAAGCCATGCTGAGCATAGGAACGTTGGTTACATCCTTGTATGGCATGTAACCTCAGTCCCATAAGTTGGTGAGTCACTGTAGCCTTGACCCATGTCCATGTATGTTTTTGTAAACTTGGCTGGTGTTCGTATGCTAATATCCATAGCTTGCTCCACCTCAACACTGCATAATTTTAACCTTTGACCCTTGTCATTGTAACCTAATCATGTGTTCCTATATGTCGTTGCGTTCCTGTAACCTCATCCTCGTAAACTTGCACTTTGACACAAACCATGTCCTCATAAAGACACTTTAACTTTTTGCAAAGGAAAATAGGAGAGGTTTTAATTGGGATTGTAAATCAAATTTGGAAATTTTGAGGTTAATAACTAAAATTTTAGGATACAGGAAATAGATTTTAAAAAGTATTAACATTAACTTTTTATATGATATTTCTAACAAAATTCCAGACATTGAAAAATTCTTACCATACTTTTTATACCATATAACTAATATTTTTGTTCGCTTCAAAATGTTGGAGCTATAGTATGTGTTATCCATTGGTTGATGACATGAATGTCCATTGATAATTTGTTTATGAGGGGAAGAAATTTGATTTGATACTATAGCAACAATGGCATCAGGCGAGCCCTGTAGAGACCCCTCCATGAGAAGAGGATTATCAGGTACATTGGTTGTTTAGTTATGTCATTTTTTCAAGTAGGTTATATTTATTGTTCATTGCGAAAAATTGATTAATGTGAAATTTTTTTGTCCTGCACAGGTGGACACACTCATATGACTCGTGTGCCCAGACACGAAATCGAACAAGAGGAGCCACATAGACCTGTTCCCATTCATCCCCAATTCCATAGAGCCCATTCTGAGGGGTATATTATACACAGCATAGGTACACATTAGATCAATTTCTAGTTAAAATATTCAAGTTCACGTTATATTCAATGTTGAATAGGTGATTTTTTTTTTTTCAAATGACATGTGTTTAATGTGAAAACATTATGATCCATAGGTTCAAATGTAGGAGTTGGGGTTGGCCCTATTTTTTGTGACGGGCAAAGTAGAACAATGTCTTAGCCTATGGCATCCATCGCACACTTGGATACTTCTCCTTCAGGTAAAATCTAATGGAAAATTTATTGTTTGATGTATGTTTAATGTTAAACTTATTGTGTGTCTCATGTATTTGTGTTATAAAACAATTTAATGTTTTATACAGTGGGTGGTACAGACGTTCATTCCTTGGAAGAGAACAATACTAGTATGAGTGAAGAGGATGAGATAGTTTTTCCACGAGGTATTTTCAAATGACCAGAAAAGTTCTTTAAATACAAATTTTCCTTATAAATTATTTAATTTTTAATATGTGAAATAATTTAACATGTTACAGGTGGTGGTGGTTTCCCTCCTAGGGGGAGAGGTCGTAGGGTTGATCATTTTGCTCGAAATATGAGCTATGATTCCCTTTACACCCATCCCGGTGATATTCGTGAGCAGATGCCTTGGCAAGATACCATATCCTTACTTACTGTTGAAGGGATGAGGGAGCATTCCATGAGATTGTGCAATGAATTGCAAAGTTTCAATCTCTCTGCCCCTAGTCGAAATTGTCTCCAAATTGTTTTGCACAATTTGGAGAGTTTGATAGGGAGTTATCTTGGGGTTGGACCATAAACCCAATTTTTTTTTACATGATGCGTAGGAGGAGAGCCTCAGTGATTGGTAACCACTCCTACAATGATGCTAAAAGTAGGGTCACTATAGAAATGGGCTTGTCACTATTTTACTTGTGGCCTGAAGACAAAAAACGTCTGAAGATTGCAAGATTCAATGATCCCAATATTGCACCTTATATTTATGAGAAGGTCATGTATACATATCGGAAGTTCCCAAATAATGATGAGGTTCTACAATATTTTGTTAGGATGTCATATGCTCAATTCCGAGAGCACATGGACCCTAACTATACAGATACGGGGTCTAAATTCTATGGAGCTGGAAAAGGTCGTACATATGAATGACCTGATACTATGCGAGATGTTGGGTTTAGGCCTCTGGTACCTTGTTTAGCACCTCGAACACCTAGGGTAGTTACACTTCCAAAGGTGTTAGCCATTATCTCTAGTGTTGCATCACAGATGAGGGAGAAAATACAAGAACATATTGCACCTACTTTAGGATGGGTGGAAGTCAGCTTAGGGACAAGCAAACCTTCATCTAGTACACGAATTCATTCATTTGTGAGTATTCCAAATGACGTGTTGAGGGAGATGCAGCGAGATGAGCTTATGGAGTATGCATCCTCATGTAGAGACCACTATGAGCGAGACATTACTCAACAAATGCACACCATGGGCGAGGTATGTACAAGCATGTTTTGATCTATTTTAAAATAGACATTTATAAGATGAGCTAGAGTGCATGTAACATTTTTTTTGGTGTATATATACATTTAGTATCCAAAACCTTACACCAATATATTTATTTAATTTATGTAGTTTACAACATTCTTAGAACAACATTACCTTACCCCTGATCCTCATTTTGTAGATCGTGGACATGATCATGTACATGTGCCACATTCATTACTATCTATCTATATTTTTGTACGTCAAATTGAAAATTAAAAATTAAAAAAACAAATATACATAAATTTAGCATTTTTTTTTAATGAAACATTTTATAGATTTTAAAAATGAAAAACAAAATAAATAAAAAAATTAAAAAAAACAATTAAATTAAATTTAAATTTAAAAATCTAATAAATAAATTTAAAATTTAAAATTTTAAAAAAAATTAATCTATAATATTAAATATAAAAAAAAAAAATTAATTTTTTTTTTTGAAATAAAAAAAAAAAAATTTAAAAAAAAATCAATTAAAAAAAAGGAACAATAGGGTGGTGGTGGGGAAGGCTAAGGCCGCAGGCTGAGAGCCGCCGCAGCTGTTTGCGTTTGGGCAAGGCCGTGGTGCGCATATCCGTCCACTAGCTGAGGTCGAGCGGCAACGTGACCGGGAGCGAGCTGGTCGCAAGTCTCGATACGCCCGCCTGCCAGAGACCGATTCTCGAGATTCGCCCTCCGCCGCCGGGGGAGCCGGAGGTCGGGCTGAAGATTGTGGCTACCACTCGGCCATTTGGCCACGGGGCAAGAGCCCACCCGAGAATCGGCCCTCTGCCCAGTGGGGGCTGTGAGGCCAGCTAGGCCACCGCCGTGGCATCGCCCGGCCGGTCCCCGGCGCCCAGCGGGCGTGGTCTGCCACAGACCTGCGCTCGCTGGGCACCGGGGGCAAGCCGGGCGGCACCACGGGGGCGGCCTAGCCGGCCTCATGGCCGCTCGCCGCACCACCAGCACCACGCTGTTTTTTTTTTTTTTTTTAAAGTGATTTAAAAAAAAAATTTCCTTTATTTCAAAATTTTTTTTTTTTTTTTTAATTAAATTTATTTATTTAAAATAAAATTTGTTTTGTTTTTTTTTTTAATTTAATTTTATTATTTTTTTGTTTAAATTTTTTTTTTTGGTTAATAATTTTTATTAAATTTTGCTCTTTTTTTTATTTAATTGATTTTTTTTTTAATTTTTTAATTTTTCTTTATTATTAAGTTTTACATTTAGTTTTTTAATATAATTTTATAAATTTTAGTAAATTTTGTATTTTTTTTTAAATTTATTTGGATTTAATATTGTTTTTTAAATGTTTTATATTTTTAATAATTTTTTTTTTTTGTTAATTACATAAAATTTTTATATTTTTTTATTTCAATTAAAATTGTATATTTAAAATTAATTTTTTTTTAAATTAAAGTTAAATTTTTTAAATTAATTTGTTTCTAATTTTTTTTTTTCAATTTTCCATTTTTAATTGATTTTTAAAGTTTTTAAAGTTTTTCTTTTAACAATGTTTTTTTTTTTTTCTTTTATATTTAAAATTTATTTTTTCTTTCAAAATTTATTTGTTTATTCATTTATTTATTAAAATTTAATATTTTTTTTTTAAATTTAATTTGTTATTTTAATATTAACTATTTTTTTTTAAATTTAATAAAATCTGATATATATACATATTTTAATTTAAGTTCATATATATTTTATTTTTATAATTTAAATTTAATTTATTTTTTATAGTTTATTTGTTTTTTTAATATATATTGTTTTAAATTTAATATTTTCATTGTATTTTATTTTTATTTTTTATTTTTAATTATTTTTTCATTTTTTTACTTTTAATTTGAATAATGTTTTTTTTTTTTTTTAAATTTATTAAAATTTAATATATTTCTTTAAATTTAATTTTTTGTTTAAATTTTTTTTTTTTTTTTTTTTTTAAATTTAATAAGCATTTTCTTTTTCTTTTTCAAATTTAATTTCTATATTTTATTTTTCATAATTTCCTTCTTTGTTAACTTGTGTTTTTTTTTTTTTTTAATTTAATATTTTTATTTTGTTTTTATTTTTATTTTTTAATTTCTATATTTTTTAAATTTTAATCTTAAATTTTTTTTTTCCTTAAATTTCATGTTTTTTTTTTAATGTTGGAATTGAAATTTTTATTTTATTTTATCTTCATATATTTTTAAATTGTAAGCTTTTAAATGTTTTTATTTTTTAAATTTATTTTTTTTCTTAAATTTTAGGTTTTTTTTTTAATGTTTGAATTTTAAACATTAAAAAATGTTATTTTTTATTTTAAAAATGGCAAAAGTATGACACAATTTTTTTTTTTTGTTATTCCAGCATCAACTTGTTTCGTTTTGAGGGTGTCTTTTCAATCCTTTTTTCAAGAAACAATTTTGTTTTTACCATAATTTTATAAAATGTTGAAATTTGACCTTAAAAAAAAAGAAGTGCATTTTGGAATACACACTTTTTGTTTTTGGGGTGTTTTTTCATGTTTTTTGAGTCTTTTTGGGCTAGAGTTCCCGTTTTGAGGTCAGGTTACCTATTTGATTGGTAATAGTGTTTACACATCAAGGGCTGCCCAAAGAGATTATTCCTTCTCAGGTTCTAGTCGTGACATAGTTATCGATACTTTTCATTAAGCATATTTATAATGTTTATTATATTTATTTTTGCAAAATTTTCTATTAACTTTGGTTTCTACTTTTCAGGCTACAGATAATATTAAGATGATGCAAACTAAGCCTCAAGGAGATCGTGTAGGCTTTGGGTCAGCGAGTCTACAATAAACCATGGTATACTCATACAATTTCTTCGTTGGTATCATTGCCACATTATATATAGGCTATATAGTGAATTTATAGACAGCTGAGAGGTTCCTTTATGTATCTAGTGAATGCTAAAACTAATATTTAAATTTTCAGTAAAAACTTTGAGCCATAGTCAATTCCCTAGGTTACTGACAGTATAGGTGCTTCATTTGGGTTAGAGGAATATGCACATTTGTTTCCTTGACCATCTTAGACACTGTCACAATGCCAATATGTCATACTTCCTACTTAATTCCTTGCAAAATAAGGATGCCCATGCACAAAAAGTAAACATACTAAGATATTTCATCTCTCACCATGGCCTTATCAGGTTACTCATGGTACAAGCTTTAAACAAAGAAAGAAAATCCTAGGAAGAATTCATTGCAACTCCAATGGTTGAAACTTCACTAAATGAGCCCAATGTTGTGTGACTCCACCCATTGCAATTGCGAAGGAGGAAGAATATATTGTCATGAATCCCTTGGCTACAAAGTAGCTACTAATTGATATTAAGGAAGAAGAGAAAAATTCTATTACACCATAGAAGGAAAGTGATATTGACGTTGAGATAATTAGTAGCCAACCAACCACTGAGAGAATGAGAGGGCATCAAAATAGCCACCCTTGTGTTCCAGCAAAGAAGAGGACATGATACATTCCTACCACCACCCAAACCCCTGCTACTCCAAAAAAAGAAGTAAGGGCAGAAGAAATCCTAGAACACTAGGAAGACACTACCCCTACTGAAATATAAGAACTAGTAGAGTCAGTGACCTAGGGTTGGAAGAATTTGGTCTGGTGGCCTTGCAAATCCATAATAACCAGCAATGAGTGCTCTACACTACATATTATTATGTCAGAACTATTTGCCTGTAATATTGGGGATGTGATCTCTCAGGGGAAACTTTGTAGCTATGATAGTGGACTGCATTCCAAAAGTACTTATAGGCCTATCACTTAGAGCCTTAGGTGTAGAACTGTCAGAATGGTTGCATTAATAGCACTTGTGGTGGCCTAATAATGGTTATGGAAGACTATGGAATCAATATTCCTTAAAAGACAGAATTGCAGATCATGCTTCCCTTATGACAAGTTCTCATCTATCTAATACAGACCTTTAACACAATCATTTGGACAATAGTATGTGCTCTTATGTGATAGAAAAATGGGAGTTTCAAGAAAAGGGGGCAGTAAGTGGTTTGACAGAGTTCACAACAATCCTCTTCAGGATAGCTACACATATCTTGTGGAAGATCATGTCCATTGTTGTAGAAAAATTGATGACATTTTTCATTTGCAAGTACCCAGGTTCTATTGTGGCCCAGCAATGACAATATTCCATCCTACAAACTTTTTGGTTTTGAGGTTTCCTAGTTTTGCATGATGACTAAGCACAAAGGAAAGGACCATTGTATCCATGAGGTGGCTGAATTAATTCACTAATTTCAACTGGCACCCTTATTTTGGCACATGCTACAGCAGGATAGGAAATGAATAATCTCTAATGAGTAGTAGTTTAGAGTAGAATAAGTTGTTTTGAGCATTAGTCTTCAATTCTTATATTCATATGCTTTAATGTCATGTGATTTTCTTTATAAGGGCCAACCTTTGATGTAGTGATGATCCTTTTGAACGTGGAGGCTATTTTCACATGTGCATGAAATGATTCTAAGGTTCTCATGCACTTCTAAGAAGAACACGTCCCGAAGTTGGACCCAAGCGTTGTCCGCCAATGAAAAGGGACTGCACATGTGATTTTCATCACATTTGCAGAGTAGCACGATGATCCCAATTTTCCAAAATTTGGAATTGTGTAAAAATCCCTCTTCATCAAGCATAACTACATGCACATGTTTGAAAACATCATAGACTTTAAACCCACAGGAAATACCATCAACTACATCACTATTTTAGTCCACATGTGGCAGATTTGTGAGCTCATCTCTTGGATGACTTGTACTTTCTTGATTGTTATAACTAGCAATAAAGGCACAATAAGGGCGTTGAAGGAGAGGAACGCACAACCCAAAAAAAGATTTACATGGCACATGAAAAAGAGAAATTCAACATAGAAAGAAAGCGTCATAAGAGCATTAGTAGGGAGAGTGTCCAGGTTAAGGACCATAGTCAAAAGGGTGTAATTCGTGCATTTCTGATAAAAATCCCAACGGGAATCAGTGAAATTATAGATAAAGTTAACTATGGAAGAAGAATATTTGAAAATGGTCTCATGTCTCATGTCTGAAAAAAGGTACAATAAACTAGCACTTGATCTAAATCTTATGAGGCCAAACTTAAGGGAGAACCACATTTTTTCATATCTGTTGATGACAACAGGAAATACAAACATATTTTTGATTACGAAATTCTTATGAATGGTTTTTTGGGAAGATATAAAGGTAGATGCACTGAAGAATAGGAACACTAAACCCTTTAAAAGAAAAATAACTAGGTTTACATGACACCTGCAAAAGAAAAATTCAACAAAGAAAGAAAACATCATAAGGGAATTAATGGAGAAAGCATCCAACTTTAGGAGCATGGCCAAAAAGGTGTAACTCATGCATTTTTTATAGAAGATCCAAATAGTAATCAATAGCAATCAATAAAATTATAGAGAAAGTCCACTATCGAAGATGCCTCTTTGAAAATGGTCTCAAATCTCATGTTTGATTAGTTCTGAAGTAGTAATATGTAGTGTATACTTATGCCTCCTTCATATGTCAGAATCAACCAGAATCCTATACTTTTCAGTCCAAATACAAACTTACTAATTTAGCAAAAACCAAAGCAAGATCCATTCTGTCGACATATTGACTATCCTCCAAGAGGCATGATCACAATTTCTCGGTGTAGTGTTAGGTATACTTGCATAATGAATCACAATGAAAATATTTTAGTGAAGAAATCAACTTGAAGGTTTATTCATAATGACAAAGTTGTGATCTAATTAAGGACTTAATCCTTCATGCCAATACTTAAACACTATATGCTCAATTTGGGCACAAGTTTTCACAACAAGTTCTTAGTTTCATTCTCCATGGCATGAATAGTGGAAGCCCATTCTAATACCATGCAATCCCCAGGAATATTGATATTTAGTTCTCGGATTTTTTCTCTATCCCATATATTAAATTTGAAGGGCCAACTTGGTAGAGATGCCACAGTGTTGCAAACTGGGATCCTTGTCCTCCATTTATAGTTTATCAATTTTCAATAATATCTCCCTGCGAGCTTCATTATGCTCTAGTAAGACATTGTTGGGGAGCGATTTCATGTTCTAGTATAGCTTGATTATACATAGATATTAGTTTTGGTGCCCTAAATTATGGCTTGAATCAATCACCCACTCAACCATAGAGGCCAAGACCTCCTCATCAACTTTCTCATCATGTTCAACATGAAATTCAATATCAACATTGTTGATTTCCTATTGTATAGGAGCAGGGGTTTGGGAATGATATCTCTATGCTTTCTTATGATCTTGTAGTGTGCCTTGAGTGCTCCCTTCTACTTGAGAAGAGGACCCTAAACAGGATTTGGCTCTTTGTCATGGAATTGGAGTTGTCAAGTAGGGGAGTAATCAAGTATGGGTATGCACAAAGGTGAAGACTTTAAACGGATATAGCCATGCCCAACAGGAAGGACCTTCAATGGTGTAAACACTAGGTAAGGATTAGTGTAAATTAATTTAAAGTTGGAGAGGAGAAGGTGTAGGGTTCTAGGCACCACCGAAGGAGGTAGGAATAATACTATGGCTCATAGAGGCTTCCCAAGGTGCAAGGGGGAGCCAAGTATCTGACCATGCAAGCAAAAGCCTGAGTTCACAACTTAATTTCCCTATTTTGAAAATATGAAATTTGATTTATTTACAATATACTATAATAGTGGAATAAGCCAACCATGCATTAAGGAAATGTTGTAGACGCAATAGTGATTGAGACCTTTGGTGCCACCACCTTGGAGACCTTTGGTGCCACCACATACGAACTCCTACTTCTTCATGCACTTTTTCGTCATAGATTTCATGCCTTCACCATAGGAAAATTGTACCCCAAGAATGAGCATGTAAAATTAAGGAACCTGGGATGGTTATGGACCTTGGGAGTCCATATTGTGCAACTTAAGGAAACATATGAAACTATTCGCGGGAACCATATGAAATTATTGGCTTATGCATGCAAATGATCATTTATGGAAAAACAGAGATAGGGGATTACTATTTGAGGAATATCACCTTGGTATTGAAAATGTTGTGTGGTATGGCCAGTGGCATTTCTAAGGAGTTTTGGGCCCTGGTCATTTCGAGTAATTTTTTGGGCACTCTTTTGGAATTTTCCAAGCCCACCTAGGTGCCGAAGATGGGTGTGAGATATAGACCCATAGGAAAATATCACACTGTGAATGCCAATGACTCTTTAAGAGAACATAATTTAGAGGTGTCTCTTATCGCAATAATTATGTCAGGTACTTTCCTTGCAAACATAATTTTGGGAATGAACTGCATTTGTTGTTGAAGTGTTTTTTTTTTTAGTATTTTTTAAGAGCATGTAGATTTTGGCGCTTGACAAAAATACGAAATTCATTTTTGAAGTCATTATCACAGTTAGTCTAATGTGGATGCATTTCTATGACATTTAAAGAATGATTTTGAGTTTGAAAAATGGGTTTGGCTGACTGTTTGTAAAGATGAATTACCAACTGGTACCAGATTGGTAAGTATGATTTCATACATGCTTTTGTTTAACAAAGACGACAAAGTCACTATTAACTAGAAATATTTTTTGTTGGCCTTGATTTTTTTAGTTGTGCAAATTGAATCTGTGGGTGGTTATAGGGAAGAATCATGTAATTGAAAATTGTTCCCTTCAATAAAATGCCTTGTAATCTATGTTGTTTTTTCTTGAATTTATTTGCAGATTATGGGGTTGAATCCTCCATTTGGTGTTAAAGCTACTCTTGCAAACACATTTATTAACAAAGCCTTGGAGTTCGAGCCAAATTTGGTCATCCTTATTGTTCCAAAAGAAACACAGAGGTATATTATTTTTCATTATGGAAGGGTATTAAAATAATGGATTTTGAGAACAAAAAATCGACCCAAGTGTTGGATTTTGAACATGTTCCTTTCTGTTGGAGGGTCTGTTTCGACTTCAGACATTGGCTACTTTTTGCTTGAAGAAAAAATTATAATTTTTTTCTTTAAAAAAAAAGCACTGTAAACCCCCCTTGTTGCAAAGACTCGGGGAAGGACCAAATGTGTGTGGTCCTGGCGATAGTTGAAATGACCCCAATCCAGCTGAAAATGTTCCTAGCCTTGAAATTTCTCAAGATGGGAGTGGGGATGCTATCCTGTATTTGGGAAAGGAGCCACCCTCTCATATGATTATCTCCTTCCCTGCCAACCCTCCCAAGGAGTTTCAGAAGGGGGAGAAGATGGACTTGTTAAGGGGAACTATTTTCTGTAGACAAGCTAGTTGTGGTTGATCAAATAGGGCCACTTCAGTTTCAATGCAGCCTATTCTGGGATCCTCTGAGAATGGATGGTATAAATTAAGAAGAGAAAGGAAAATAAAAGTAGTGAAATGGACTGCACGATCCTTCGGTCCAGGAATGAGAAGCAAGCTACCCATCCTTGAAAACAATAAAATGGTCAATATGGATTCTTAATGTAACATCTTTTATGGCTCAAGCCTATATTTTTACTTAGTTTACACTTTTCATTAGATTTAGCGAAGGTGTCGAAATTGAAATATCAGACCTACTTCAGAGTAGCTTAGACTGGGGGTCAACTATTGAACATTAGACCCAGGATTGGATTTTCCCAAGCAACATATGTGGCAATCTTTGATGCATATCATGTTTCTGTTAATTGATTTTTATTTACCCAAAAAACTGTTAAACAAATCAGTTTTCATTATGTTTTATTAATAAAAATGTTTTTTTTGTAAAAATGGTCAAGAATATCACTCTCTGACACATATAATTGACCTGAATATGTTTTGTTTCTTCATCCAGGTAGCGAGGTGCACGAAGGTCATCAATCCAAACACTGATGATTCCAAGTATGTCATAAATGTTAAACAAATTAATAAGGTATGCCTATTTCTCCAAGCTGTGTTGTGATCATACAAGAGTCATTATTCTCTTATAGGTGCGGCAAGAATCAAAACTGTTACTTTACTCTTACATTAAAACTATAGTTGTAGTGATTAGCCTTTTTCTCGCAACAAAACGTATGAATTCAAAACCCAATGTTTCTCGAAAGCTAGATTGACTTGCATGTAGTATTTACAAAGTTGTCTCTTGGGAATGCAGTTTGTGTTTGGATTGGGTGATAAAGTTTCCCCTACTGATATTGAAGAAGGCATGCGTGTCGGGTCAGTTATTAAAAAATCCCCCTTGCAAAACTATCCTTTTATGTCACTTTGTCTTCTAGGGAGTTTGTTTCCTTTAGAGTTGAGTGTGATATTATCCATCAATTCTAAGTGTCGCTGACACATGAGATATCACATTACTTCTTAGTGAAGAATCACTATGTTTTCAACTCTAATGTTTTATATTGTTTGCATTAATGTCATCAAAAAATTTAGAGATTGCTTCAGGTCACACCTTGCGGGTTTTGTGAGGAATGTAATGATTGATGGTCTTATTTCTTTATGCAGGGTTGATCATAATAAGTATAATATTAAGATCCCTTTGCCTCCTAATATTGATCCTAGTGTGGCAATGATGATTGTTGAAGAAAAGCCATATGTTACTTACAATCATGTTGGAGGTTGCAAAGAACAAATTGAAAAGACGCGAGAGGTTTGTCAATTTTCTTATAAGGCACTGTCTATTCACATTTCATATTTCCTCATTTGGCCAATAGTATAAACAGAGTATTATGTCAATAAATGGTTAATATAAAAATAAATTTATCATAACAGTTACTAGGATAACATTGGGTAATCTCATCCTAGTAAAAAAAACAATAAATTCACTTTTCTTCAAGAGAATTCATGCTAAATTAAGAAAAATTGGAATCTGAAAATCGTATGTAGGCATATGTTAGCTAGTTTAGAGTTTTCTTCACATCATACCTTGTGGGTTTTTTTAGGAATATAATGATTGATGGTCTTCTTTCTTTATGTAGGGTTGATCGCAATAATTATTAGAGTGATATACCTTTGCCTCCTAAGGTTGATCCCAGTGTGTCAATGATGACTATTTGTCTTGAAGGGCTAGAGAATATTTTGAAATTTGGGGAAGTAGAGAAGGTTTTTGGCAACATTGGAGGTTTAAATCTCTATGCACATTATATTGATGATGCTGAAGGACTTGAGAAGATTGAGAACCTACAAATTCATGACAATAATGAAATTTATCAGAAGGAAGTAAAGATTCTTGAAACTTATTGGCTGGAAGATGATTAAGATGACCAAACAGTCAATTTTTACCTCTCATATTTAACATTTTAAGTGACGTATGATATTCCACCGATGGAGGGAACAGTTCATTTTCCTACTGTCAGAGAGATTTACATAGTCAAGTATTCTTGCGTGCATTTTGTATAGTCTATGTCCACATGCTATCAAATATCTTTTATGTTCAACAAGAGTAGTTTATTTAACCTTGCAATCAAACTTACAATTATTTACTATTTTTGTGGAAGCTTGGATGGAGTCTAGTTTCCCGAGTTGAAAGAAATTTCAAAATATGAGTCTTATGTTATTCATCAAGAGAAAAATTTCAAGTGTTATTCTAGCACTAATGAAATTTAATTTTGTAATATTTCTCCACCAAGCTATATATATTCCAATCAATGATCTAATATTTCATAAGAGGAAAGCTATTTGTTTTGGAAAATGTTCGTTTAAATGTTTTGTTGCTTATCAATATCCTTGGTTGTTGATAATTTGATTTAAATTTAATTTTAACTTTTATCTAGCCTTTATCATTAGGAATATAGAAATGATGAATCAAACACTAGTAGAAAACAAGGTTCTCCAAATATCATGTCCATCATTTACTATTTCTTAATGTAATTTTATTAATATCATTGTGAGAGGAAGAATTCATGTTGTTCATGTATCAAATTTTAAAGCTTCCCTAAGGGTATAATCCTGTGCTTCTCCACGGATATGAGGAGTCTTTATGCCAAATATGTTCTATTATGTCCCTTAATCATGTGTGCATGCCATTTAATGCCCAAACTCTGTCATATGTCAAAGCTAAAGGGGTTAGGGTGGGTGCATTCCTGGAAAGGGGTTCTCATGTGCCAAACTTGACATGTTGGGGTCTCATTATAACGAATCTTTCTGATTTTCGTCATTTTTTGCATAATTTTCTGGTGCTTTCAAATACCTTTCTTTGGACTGATTCTTTTTTGATTCTTTAAGTCACTTCTAAGTTTCATGATAGCTAATTCTTGGTTTGATTATATGGTATTTCCAAATTCTTGTTCACAGATTTTGCTGCTAAAATTTTTGAAAGTTTAGCTTCATAGCATATGACTATATATTTAATTCTTCTTGAACATTAATTTATTTTTTGAAACAATTATTAAATTTTACCAAGTATTTAGTAACAGTTACAGCATGTTCCAGGTCGTATTGGCCCTTTCTGCTACCAACCTGTATTTATGTGTTCCTACCATTACTCTCTCTATCATCAATTTTATTAACATGCTGGCCTTTGACATACAACACATTTTTGTGGTTTATAATACTTTTTTGATTCATATTTTAGCGTAGACCCTAAAAAATGTTGCAAAGGAATGGCATTCTATTTAGTGGTTGAGGCTATCCTTTCAACACATTTGACATGTTTCTATGATTTAAACATAGAAACATTTGACATTCACATTAAATTCATTATTATTCCTTTAGTGATTTTAAACCATATGTTATAGTACCAACAAAATATGTTTCAAATATACAATAATTAGGGGATAAATTGGTGGAATAATACACCATTAACCTTAATCTCCCCCTAATTTTATTCTAAATCTGAATTTTCTCACCAATTTTCCTCTTGATTATGTTCTTGCAAGACATGGTAGTATTGAACTTTGCTAAATATATGCCTTATTGTTGTCTACATCAATCTGGAACTGATGCTAGAAAGTTTCCTATGGGTAATTGTTGTTTAATAATATGAATGATAATGATCCTAGGGTCATTAATCATAATTATTGAATTCATTTTTATTCCTTTAGTGATTTTAAACCCTTTTCAAAGTGCATATTCTTCTATTTTTTATGATTCCAATTTAATGCTCCTAGGATTCCAGTTTTATGCTCCATCAATAAAATATAAAAGAATAAAGCTAATCCTTCTTCCAATTTTAAAAATTAGGATTATATTGAATGTTCCTTTCTACGATCTATTCTATGTTGTGAACAGTATTTTCCAAGCACATGGAGAATAGAAACATGTCAAATGAAAATAGAAACATTTGAAATTTGACATTTGTAGGATACTTTGTTGAAGCACTCAATATGCGAGCTATAAACTAGTTTGAATAAATTTTCTCCTTGAATTTGAAATTTACCAAACCATTTCTCTTCATCTATTTTGAAACATTGATGAGAGTTGAGTTGTTTTCCTTCAGAAATAATAATTTCATCTAAACACTTTTGGATTTATTGCTACAAGGGGTGGGATACCTATCTCTTAATATAAAAGTGTGAAATCCATTACTAGCAAAACTTTCTAACATAAGAATTAATCCATAGCTTTAAACACACCTTTATGAATAGTTTTCTATTCTTGAATGTTACTTTGTAGGATCTATTCCATTTTACGAAAATTATTTTCTGAGCACATGGAAAATAGAAACATGTCAAATGAACATATAAACATTTGACATTTGAAATTTGTAGGATACTTTGTTGAAGCTATCAATACGTGAGTTATAAACAAGTTTGAATCATTTTTCTCCTTAAATTTGAAATTCACCAAACCATTTCTCTTCATCTATATTGAAACATTGATGAGAGTTGAGTTGTTTTCCTTTGGAAATAATAATATCATCTAAACACTTTTTGATTTATTGCTACAAGTGGTGGGATACCTATCTCTTAATATAAAAGTGTGAAATCCATTACTAGAAAAACTTTCTAACATAAGAATTAATCCATGGCTTTAAACACACCTTTATGAATAGTTTTGTATTCTTGAATGTTCCTTTGTAGGATCTATTCCATGTTGTGAACAATATTTTCCAAGCACATGAAAAATAGAAACATGTTAAATGAACATAAAAACATTTGACATTTGAAATTTGTAGGATACTTTGTTGAAGTAATCAATATGCGAGCTATAAAATAGTTTGAATAATTTTTCTCCTTAAATTTGAAATTTACCAAACCATTTCTATATTAAAATATTGATGATATTTGAGTTGTTTTCCTTTGGAAATAATAATTTCTTCTAAACACTTTTGGATTTATTGCTACAAGGGGTGGGATACCTATCTCTTAATATAAAAGTGTGAAATCCATTATTAGCGAAACTTTCTAACATAAGAATTAATCCATAGCTTTAAACACACCTTTATGAATAGTTTTGTATTATTGAATTTTCCTTTGTAGGATCTATTCCATGTTGTGAACAATATTTTCCAAGCACATGGAAAATAGAAACATTTCAAACTAACATAAAAACATTTAACATTTGACATTTGTAGGATAGTTGGTTGAATCTATCAATATGCGAGCTATAAACTAGTTTGAATAAATTTTCTCCTTAAATTTGAAATTTACCAGACCATTTCTCTTCATATATATTGAAACATTGATGAGAGTTGAGTTGTTTTCCTTTGGAAATAATAATTTCATCTAAACACTTTTGGATCTATTGCTACATGGGGTGGGATACCTAGATATCTTAATATAAAAGTGTCAAATCCATTACTAGCGAAACTTTCTAACATAAGAATTAATCGATAGATTTAAACACAAATTTATGAATAGTTTTGTATTCTTGAATGTTCCTTTGTAGGATATATTCCATGTTGTGAACAATATATTCCAATCACATGGAAAATAGAAACATTTCAATAGAAAATAAAAGTAGGAGACCTCCATCATGAGAAGTGACAATAATGAAGAGATTAGCAACATCAAATATAAACTAATCTAAACTAATGAAGAGATGAAAATATGATGACATTTGATATCAAAACTAAACTTACAATACAATAATATATATATATATATATATATATATATAGATAGATAGATAGATATATATATTCATTCATCACCTTCATATCCATGCAAAAAAGGGGGTGAGTTAAGATCATCTAGGAGTAAAGATCATGGAAACATTAAATCACCATAACTTAATTATCTAGAAAAGCACCCTTATCCAGTAGATCGTAATATATTGTTCATACCAACACACATCTAACCATACACATTTCCATTTATTTGAAAGCAATCCACAATATAGTCTTAAACTATATAAATTTCAGTGCATTATAGCAATTACATGTTCTAACCCTAGAATCAAAGTTCTTTGTTCATCTTGAACAATGTGTTCCACTCATATGAAATGTGCTAGTGGTAAATTTTCTAGAATGGCATCATGATCATTTATCGATAACCTCCATTGTCGCTATTTTTTTATACTCTTCACTTGCTTCAACTGCTACTAAGTTTCTATGACCAAGTGACTATATTGGGCATAAATAACCTCTGGTTGGTAATCTTGAAAAATAATATGATCTTTACATTTCTCTAATTATTCAAAGAAATGTCCCATTAACACCATTGAACTGATTGGGTATGTATTATTTGATGGATTATTATACTCTTACACAAACGTGGATTAAGACATAGTGCATCGTAATAAATAATAATGCACTTTTTCTTGATTATTTTCTGGTGCAATGACAACGAATACATCACCTTCTCTAACCATATCAGAAACACAATCATAATCATTGTCAATCACAACCACTTCATTGTCCATTTCCTTGTCAGTGACGTTTCCAAATGGGGGCAATGGTGTCAATTCTTCGTGTTTCCATGGTTTAACAAATTTCTTAATTTGGTTTTCACAATCATCAATGGAATTTTTCTGATCCGTACATGCATAAAAAAAGCAAGAGCACTTTCGTTTCTCAATGCAATGTATATTTGTCATGTTCTTACTCCTAATTAAGTGTAAAATTCTTGTTTGAGGAATTCTAAGACAATTAAATGGCAATGATCTATCAACATCGCCCATTGAAATATTCCAATAATACCTGCTTGAGAAAAATACACACATGTATGAGTCAAATTTTGAACAATATTTAATATTTTTTGATAACAAAATACACACATATATGTATACAAATATATCTCTAGATATGTATAATATATTTTTGGTTAAATGTGTATGCTTACCTGCGCACATCAACCTTCCTTGGGTTCGATACATGACTTAAATTTTCTTCACACCAATTAACAACATCTAAATAATTTGGAAGTCAGGAAGCTGAGTGATTCAATAGATGCCTTCTAAGTGCACATTTTACGCTTGCACCAACACCATCATGTTGTCCTTTTCCATGCCCTGTCAAAAATAAATTCCATGTATGTCAAATGCTGGTGCTATTATGAAAACGAGACAACCAAAATAAATATCTTGATGATTTAAATTGACCAGCACAACAATCTGACCATACCCAATGTTTTTTAAAAGTGACCCTTCATTTCAACAATTCATTATAAATAACATTAAAATAATGTTGAACAAAACATGTATCATGTGCTTTATCATCACTGATGTAGAAATGGTACTCCTTAATCACCTCACGATTATTTTCATTGCTATCAAAACCATCGATAGCAAGCTCTACATGTCTATACAAAATATGCACAAATATAGATACTTGGTATGAATGATAATACTCACTTTGTATCTCATTTTGTGGAATAAAAATGTAATCCTCAGCGAAATCAACCATTGATAATATTGTTCCTTTTGGGAACACATCAAGTGATTGATTGAACTGTAAATCCTCTTGTCATGCTATATGACAATGTTTAATATATTTGTATATTTGCACCCTAAACTTCTCCATAAAAGATGTCATTGAAATGTCGTCATGAAGTAAAGTGATATTTTTTGATGTTGTGCTTGAATCTTCAATGGGAGTGTAAGTAACATTTTCATATCGCTTCCAATTCAGACTGATATTTGACAGTCTGCGATCATTAGGATTAGTGGAATACTTTTCATCGTAGAGTGCCAAATGAGAACATTCTAGACATTTTCTTCCACCAACACATTTTTATTTATAAAATAATTCATTATTATCTTGTACACATAATAACTTTGATAAAAATTCACGAACACATGAAGGAGGGGAGTCATTTGACCAATATTTTATGCCAAAATTTACAAATGTCTCGTAAAATAATTGGAATTATACATGGCATCAACAACAACATGTGTCTCGAACAATGATAGGCTTGACATATCATGGTTTAATCTTTACAAATGTGCTAAGAGAAACCTTCACATCAGTATTACTCTCCATAAAGTTATGGAATAATTCTACTTTACTAACCTGTGTTATATGTTTGGCATGAGATTCATAATTTCCCTTAGATATACTGTGTCGCACACAATCCTTTTCATTTGGCGACACACAAGAATTCAAATCCCAAAACTCTTTTACCCTATCCCTCACACCATCAGGAATTATATCACGATATGGACGCCTGCAGATATTAGCCCAACATGCAAGTTCATTATTCTCATCTAATTGAATTCTAAATTTTGTATGCCTCCATAAACTTTTTCTTGATTTTTTTAAACAATTTTCAAGTTGTTGACATCAACCCACTTGATGAATTTCATTTCGTGACTACACCTATTAAAAGTTCTCTACAAGAATTCTTTTCAACTTGAGATCGTTTTTTGGCTAGTCTGGCAAGTGCTGACGTCACATATTTTTATACCATTTCATTTTATAAAACTATTTCTCACTTTTAATGCCCAATCATTCGATAGCACTTTTGAGAGATTTGTGCTTTAAAAATCCACGTAACATCCGAGCTTATACTATGATAGATTTACCTTGAAAAATATGTTTCAACCCCAAATTTACTTTATCTCAAACTATCCTTTCAGCCACGGGTGGTCCCAATTCTTCAATTTTAGCTGGATCCATATTTTCTAGAAACTTTTAGTTGTATACAACGTTCTTCGAACTTCCAATTAATTTTAGTGAAATTTGAGGTGTGGTAGTATCTTCTTGTGGTTCTAATGTTGTCCCTACATAAAAAAAAAATTAACTTCTAATTTGGAATTGACATATACATATTTTTAATTTTAAAACTATCTTGAACTACAATGTTTTAGAAAAAAAATACAAAATTCAAATTGAAGAAACTATTGACTCACCAGTGAGATCGATATGAATATTCTCTTGGAAATTTCTGTTTTCAATATTCTCGTTGACAATTTCCTCAACATTTCTCATTTCCTCGTCATTGTCATGCACCTCTACATCTCTTTCACGATTCTCTACCTCCACATTTATTTAATGGCTTAATCTTTCCCTTTCCTCTCGCCTTTTTTTTTGTAATATCTAATTTTATTTGCTGAATTAGTTCTTTTTCAATCATGCCTTGCTAGGAAATTCCTTTGGTTTCCCATGTTCAAAAATTTGGAAACCTAAAATCCAATTCTATTTGGACCAAATACCCAAAAACACATAAAGACTTTAGAATAAGTACTTCATGCTTTCAATAAGAGAGGAAATTAAATAAATAATTAAATTCATAAAGAAATTTTTCAAAAATACTTCATGCCTTCATAGAGAAATTTTGCAAAAATACTTCATGTCTTCATAGAGACATTTTTCAAAAATATTTCATGCATCTATGCACCCAAAAAGACTTCAAAAAAAAATTTCGCCTCCAAAAACTTAAAAAAGAAAAAAAATTGCCAAAAGAAATTTTGCACCTAGAAAATATTCACACCTTGGCAGAAAAAGAATTCAGATCCTCGCACCTTCACAATTTTTGAACCCTCACACCTTAACAATTTTCGCTGGTTCAGAATGGCGTGTGGAATTAATCTTTCGAACAAGAGTATTGATATAGAACTCTCGTCCGAAACATTGTGTCGAATTTCAATTAAAATTTAATAAACTCTCATCCGAGAGTTCACATCCAAAAACATTACATCGAATTTCGTTTAAAATTTAATAAACTCTGATCCGAGAGTTTATTATACTCTCAGAGGAGTTTTTATTAAACACATGGATGAGAGTTGGCCTTGGGTAAACTCTCGGGCGCAAAATCTCGGCTGAGAGTTTAGCCACACAGTTAAATGTAACTTGTGGTAATTTAAAATCTCGGTCGAGAGTTTTAAATTTCTAGGTCGAGAGTTTAATAAACATCTCACCTGAGAAATTATCTTGGCCGAGAGTTTCTGGTCAACGAAAAACCTAGAAAATTCTGGAGTTTTCAGGAACCTGTAACTTTGGAGGGGTGGAACACCTACGAAAACAAAATGTTATATTTTGGACCTGGTACCATTAGATTCATCTCTGAATCTAGTTTCTAATGATGTAAGATTTCTAGAGTTTCATTAAAAACTTCAATTTGTTATTAATCTTATACTAAATTGTGTGACTATGGAATTTCATTGTTCTGAAAATTGCACTGAATGAAAATTCAATAAATTTAAAATGGAAACACCAAAAAAATCAAAATAATCATATTGCAATTCCTCTCCCTATCTTCTTCAAAAGGGTATTCTCATTTTTCTTATTGACGATCACATTGAAAAGAAAATATAGGGCTCATAAAATGTACTGAAACATCACCATTCTTTTGTCTTCGGCCATTTAAAAAAATAATAAAAAGTAGTGATTTAATCTAAAAACTACCGAAAAATAGTTAGTGCACTAGTGAAATATATGTAGGTTATGATGATATGGTTTATTTCCAAAAAATTAATAACCTTCCCTAAAAAAAGTTAGGGTTGAAAAAGTGACTATTTATGTTTGCCTCAAAATTTCAAGTATATGCAGTTAGTAAACACCTAATTTACCCCTCTATATGTCAATATTTAAAAAATATATATGATTATGGAGGTAACACAATTCTCTGCAAATATTGATTTTATGTCAAAGCATAATTTCCATTGAAAATATGAGTTTAGTGGAGTCGAGTTGAAAAAACATAGAAATTACAATTTTCAACATCAAAAAAGGGAAAAAAGTGTTTCGCAACTTCACATTTTTACCCTGGTACAGAAAATGTCTCATTACATAATCATAAAAGTCTCAAAAACCTATTGCAATAGCTAAGCGTCTATTAATTTGCTTCGAAGTTTGAATATTAATGAGCTCTTGCTCATCCCTATTTAACCTAGAGGGTATACCAACAACTCCCGAAAAATTAGATGATGTTCCATCTTTCACTGCAAGAGAAGTGGAGCTTTGGTGCACTTGATCTCCCACTTTCTTGGTTGCCTTTGCTTTCGAGTTGTTTGAGGGAATCTCGAGGATCCCTTGGCTTCCTTTGGGAGTTGAGGAGGCCATAAATCCCCCCTATAATCTCTCCTTGTTGTCTACTCCGAGCTTTAATTGCCGAATATTCATCAAAAGTGAAATATCTGCATGATTTTCCTACATTTAACTCATGCTAGACATTGAATGTATGACAAGACTTAATCACCCTCTACACTAGCAACATAAGACCATAATATAATTTAAATGTGAGAAAGAAAGACTTAATAAGGCTAAAAAGGTGACAATTAACCCCCACAATTATACTTAATGATGGAGCTCATCAAGGGGCATCTAGTCATAGATAATGTGCAGTAAATATATGGAATATATGGATTCAGAAGACTAGATGAAATGTGGTGCAAAATTCCCTTTTGCATCCCCATGTATCTGGCATGGTATGATGAGAATCTATCATTGGTTGTTTGCGGGCACGTGATGGAAAATATGCGATGAACAATGGACCAAGGTTGGACTGGATAACATCAGGGATATATTGGGCTCTCATTCAATTTTTGTTCCACTCCTACAACATCTACATGGAAGAGGTATGTTCTATTTCTACAAAATAGTTTCTTAAAAGGCTTATTCTCCACACATTCAATCTTGGCATCGGGAAAAAGATATTGACCTTTTTTTCTCTTTAAATACATAATGGGACCTCTACATTAGACAGGTCATGGATGCAGGGATATATATCACTGAAGAACTAGATAGGCTGAGATGGGTGGGGAGAACACAAAAAGGCTAAATTGCAGTTATGGAATTATATAAGAATATGAACATTCCTAAATAATCTAATGAGATACTTCAATGGTCTCACAAGATATGGGAATGGGATTTCCCATTGAAACTAAAATGTTTCAAATGGTTAGCCCTTCATAAAAGAATTCTCACTTGGGATATTTTATCCCATAGAGGTTTCAATGGTCATAGCATATTCTCACTCTGCATGCAAAATTTGGAAGATGCCACAAACCTTTTATTAAACTATCATATCGTTGTAGAAATTTGGCACAATATCATGCAATTTTTTCATATTGGAGGGCATTGGATGCATCACATTCTAGAGATATTTTTTAAAATATGGCTTACTTATAAACATGAATACTACACCTTACCATTTTACATCATTTGGGGAATTTAGCGATGCAGGAACTTCTTGATTTTTGAACAAAATAAGGTGGACATAAGGCACACTGTCATGGGGATTGAAGCTTTCTTATCTGAGAAAGGTCCTATAAAACATAAATCCAACCTAAGGCAAATTCATATGCTTTATGTGTCGAAAACGTTCCCATATGATTTTTTTTTGATGGACCATGTAGTAACAACAAATGTGGATGTGGGATCCTCATTGTCACAACACATGGATATTACCAACATTTCTGGTGGGCAGGAGGTTTAGGTACAAAAAATCGAGCTGAAATCATTACTCTCTGGTTTCTTCTATTCACAACTCATTGGTTAAACATTAATGGATTACAGGTATATGGAAATTCAAAATGGTGCATAGACTGGATCAAGAGGCACAATTTCTTCGAGCCCCCTGCTGACATATTGAATGAACTACATTCACTTCTTAGATCACACTTTTCATCATATCTCATATATATATATAGAAAAAAACCAAATTGTCGATATAAGCTCCAAAATGGGCAGCACAGGACCTACTAGGGACATCCAGATTGCAACGTCCCCGCAAGACCAAAGGGCACACGAGATTCACTCAATGAACCTGTGACCTATCACGTGCATTCATGGCATATTAAACAATGACCTTAGTTGACTACATATTGGAAAATACCCCTAAAAATCACATTATTTAACCCCCTACCAATACGAAGCCAATACACCTTCCCAATTTAAAAACCCTACTTCCACTAGATATTGTAGGTATCCATTTTTTCATCAACCTTTTTTATACCCCTTTATATTTTTCCATAAGAACCGTTTACCCCCTATATATCCCACAATATACCATGCCATTTTTTCCTCAATATATGTCCCCCAATATGAACCCACGTGGTATGGTATTTCTCCCCCAGTAAAGCCCCATGCCAAAAGGTGGAAAGCGACATTGTTCACGTTTCCTAATCTCTCCTCCTACATGTTTTTTATTTTGATTATTTGTTGGATCATATGTTGCATACTAAGGATATGCTTATGTACTTTCTGATTATATCTTTTTTGGAACCAAATTTATTTATAGATAAACTTGTAGATGCCAGTCAAGGACAATATGATTAAAGTTAAAGATGTCACAAGCCCTTTTTTGATAAATCTAGATGAGAAAGAAGACATGTCCTACTGATCTTTAACAATATATTTAAAATTGTGACAGGTTATTTTTTGTAAGATCTAAATGAGAAAAAAAACCTAGATCTCTGAATATGTACTCACTTTTTTATACTATATAAAAATCAGTTTTTTTTTCTACTTAAAAAATATATATTTATTAACCTTTTATATCTCTCCTTAGCTCTTTTACCACTTCTAAAACTCTTAGCATCTGTGCAAAAATTATATGGCCTGAATGCACTTTTATATGTCAATATAACTAATTAATTAATGTTACATTTGTCTTTCTTGTAGAATTGAAAACTATACTATCAACTTATGTTGCTCTTGTACAACCTCCAAACTTTCGAACACAGATTCTTTCACGCGAAAATTATATGACATGAACGCATAACTAGGTTTCCTTTAATATGTGCATATAATTAATTTGTTTAGAATATTAAGTTGTTCTTGGCATAGACTAATACAACTAATAAATGCAATACTGACTCAACTTTTTATATGAGAAGAAATATCGTAAATATAAATTTTGAATTATATTTAATGAATCATCGAAAACAATCAACTCCTTCACCCTTTTAAGTATTATTAGTCAATACACCATCACTCAATATTTTTAAATAATTTTAAAATTATTAAATGAATTTTAAAATATAATAATTATTTTTTTATTAACCAATAGAATTATATATAGATATATATATATAATTTCCTTATAACTATATAAATGGTTTTATATTAATTGATGATATGTATAATTGATTATAATGAAACTATTATTTTAATTATTTTTAAGAGAATATATTACAATAAAATTATTTTCAAAACTATACTAATATTCAAAATAGGATTATTAAATTACTAAAAATTTTATTATAAAAATAATATTTTAAAATTTAATTTAAATAGTTAAATTTTTAATCAATTTCAAATATTAAGTTATTTTATGTTTATAATTAAAGGTTTTAAGGTCTAGTTAACAATATGTTTTTCTAGCTACTATCTAGGTTCAGGTCAGGTGAGACATGTTATAATTGTTTGTTAGTGATATTATTGTAAAAAAAATAAAAGGAAAATTATTTTATATATACATTTTACTATGATAAAAAGTGTTTTTTTTTTTAATAAACTAATTTAGATCGAGGTTAAATTTAGATCTATTGAGCCGAATCAAATATTTTTTAACTCTAAAATATGTTTACATATCAAAAAACTGGATCTAACTCTATGCTTGGTAGATCCAAAGTTGATGGATCTAGGATGTTTTGATTTCTCCCTTTAAATATGTTATATTCCACATGAATACCATGGGTGAATACTATAGATTCTCAATATCATAGATTAATACCATGAGTTATTTTATTTTTAAATTACTTTAGTTTTATATGCTTATTTGTTTATTTTTATTTCATTTGAATTTTTAAATTTTATTTTATTTTTATTTATTTATTTTAGTTTTTATAAAGTTATTTTTATTTTGTTATTTGCATTATATTAAAGTTTTTATTTAATTTTATTTTCCTCTTTAAATAGGCTATAGTCCTTATGAATAACATGGATCAACACCATGGATTCTCAAAACACATAGAAAAAGACAAGTTAACTAATACTTTTTTATTTAACAAGTTTTTTTTTTTTTTTTTTAATTAAAGTTTAAATCACATTGTCCTTTTTTCGGTGTTATAACCCGCCCAGTTAGTAAACCAAATGTTTAGCTTTTTGATATTACACTTACTTTTCTTAACTAGCCTGTTAGCTAAAGCTACTACACTGTTGATTACAACCTATATGGCTCTTCTCAGATAGGCCATTCAGAATATATCAAAAATATATAGTCATCATCTAATAGAGGAACCATGTGATAAAACATGAAATAAGATTCTTGACTGACCGGGTGTGGTGAGCTAGGGGTGAGTCCGTAAGATCAGAGTGGCCCAACGTTGAATTGTCGATAAAAATTTTGCATCCAAAAACCACTTTCCTACATCTCGTTAATGTCCTCAGTTGAGCTTGGTCATGAGAACATTGCATTGGTCTCAGAGCTTTCCATCACAAGAACACTGTTTATACCACAATTTTCTTGAGGGACAAGGTGAAAATTCAACGAGAGATAACATATAGAAATTTGGAGTCAATTGATTTGAGTTTCCATTCCTGAGAGTGAAGCGCCAATTGGTTGATCTTATATGTGTTGAAGGGTGGATATCATAGCTACCAAGTTCATTTGAAACGGAGAAAATAATACTAAAATTTGAGCATTCGATTCGTATATTGAATAAGTCGGTAAAAATTCGATGTAGTTTATATGGTAAGTAGTTAATAGTCTGCATGAACGAAAACCAAGTTCATATTTTATTGGATTTGGTAATGTACACAGGTTCAAGGTTTAATGAATATCCACACAGATTTCATAATGTCCACGTGAATGCGTAAAGTGATTTTCTTGTTAATGTCCACATCTTTAGGGTTTAACGTGTTAACTAAATTTTTGGGATTCTTATTGTAAAATATGTAATTACTTTCATATTTCATTTTACAGTTAATAAGTTACCGAGACACAATTTACTTTCTTGTACCTAGATTGCACATGTATAAATACGTAATTTTATCATTAATATGATGCTCTTTCATTGTGGAGTTGTTTTGGGCTTGTATAGTGGTATTAGAGCCCGATTGAGTTGTTTCTAAACTCCATCTATTTGAAATCTCATTCGAGATAACTAAGTCCAGCGAAAGGTTAACAGTGGAGTTAGCGGTGGAGCAGTGCAGTGGGATGCCCAAAACTATTGAGTTTTTGTAAGTTTTGTATAGTTCCATCATAATGAAAGACGATTGGATAAATTTAGTGGCTAAAAGATTTTTACTACCAATACTGAGTTGAATGCCAATAATCGTTGGAATGTTTCTTAAAAGTATTGAGTTTAATTACAGTAAAATTTCTGAAGAATAGTTAAAATGAAGGATATATATATTTTTGGTGGTTTGAATTAAATTTATAATTGAAGAGTAATCAATTTTCTGGTGATTTGAAATACGTATTCAATTTTCTCGTGATTTGAAATACATATTTTTTTTAGAGGCCATTGGTAAAATAAAATATTTGGAGGATAATAAGATTTGAACCTAGATCTTTGCTAGGATATTTTTAAAACTTAAATTAAACCACAAAGCCAACTTAGATTGAAACAAGAGGAAAAAGGAATTTATATCTTTCAATAGGTATTGCATATATTTTAAATTTGAAAGGATTTGAAGAATATTTGGTTGCATAACATTTATGACTTCAATAGTTTCCATAGTTGGAGTTGTTCGTAATTGAAAAGGAAATTATCTAGAGTGGTTTAAAAAACTTAAATGTTCCATTGAGTTTAACAATTTGTGGCAAGTTTGTCAAGTAAAGAATGGTAGTGCAGAAAATAAATTTCAGTAGTGTCGCATAGTGTCGCATGATAACGAGAAGCAGCGTGCAATTTGGGCAGCAAAAGACAACAAGGCATATGCATTAATAACTGCACCATTGACATAAGAGGTAAGATGATATATTGTTTCTTGTGGTAATGCATTCAAAAGATTAAATACGTTGAAATAATTGTATTATTCACACTCAGAACTTGAAATTATTTAGTTATTGTTAAATTTGTTGAATTTGGAGATGAAGGATAATGATCCTTTTAAGAGTGCCTCTGAAATAAAAGCCAGTTTGCATGATATTGAAGCCATTTGAATTAAAGTAGATTTACAACTTACAAATTTTATAAAATTCCTTCACCTTGTCTATTCAAATTATTTGGAATCTCTCCAAGCTAGTGGGAAGTTGAAAGAAATTATATTTAATAAAATTTTAAACAAAATAACTGAGAGAGAAAAGGCCTTTAGGAAGAAACATGCCCCACCAATCTAGAGTGTAGAAACTTTGTGCCTTGCAAAATATGATCAAAATTTTCATGCTCAAACTTCTAGACGTAATTAAATTAGTAGAGGTTGTGGTAGGAGAAACTATAGAGGTAGGGAGGAAAAAGAAATGAGGGAGATAGAAAACAAATTAATAGAAAACAAAGGAATTTTAATGATAGGCCATCTATAGAATGTTTTAAATGTAGTAAAATTTTTCATACTGCTACTAATTGTAAAATCCATTGGGATAAAGTCAGTGAAAGGAGAGCACAATGGAATGAAAAGAAAGTTCAGCCACCACGAGATAAGGGAAAATCATCAGAGTCTACGCATTACACTGTTTCTCACTTTAATTTTAATATTAATGATGTTTTCAACACTTCACATTCTTCATAGGAGATAGTTGGATTTTGGATTCAAGAGCCTCTTGTCATATCACATTTAGGCAAGATTTTTTTGAAACATTTGTTCATGATATTGATGATTTTATTTACTTTACTAAGAAATCTTAAATTAAGCCATCTAGCATTTGGTCTATTCATTTGGAGATACCAAATCTTTCATATTTTGTTCTACATGATCTACTTTATATTCCACTGTTGCAATGAAATTGGATGTCTTTTATCCATATTCCGCAGTAGGAGCATTCTATTCATATATTTGATGAAATAATCGAGAATCGAAGAGCATGTGATCATACATTTATTATGATCAACATGGAAGAAGGTACACTTTTAAATTTAAATGGTACTTCATCTACTAATTGCTATGAAATTTCTACTCTTTTGGCGCAACAAAGTGATATTCTCTCTCCCAGCTTGTTATGGCATGTTCAATTTGGTCACATCAATTATGGCAGCGTCAGAATTGTGAAAAGGTAAGGTATTAAAGGTCTTCCAACAGTTCGAAGAAATACTACACCTTGTGATGCCTGTATTTTGGGAAAACATTGTAAAAAACCTTTTCATAGTTATTCTTTTAGAGCTTCATGAAAATTAGGTCTTATACATTCAAATTTATGTGCACATATGCCTCTTGAAATTTTCAATGGAAATAAATATGTGCTGACATTTATTGATGATTACTCGAGAATGTGTTGGGTGTATTTGTTGAAAAATAATTCACAAGTGTTTGAAGTGTTTAAAACTTTTCATTTGATGATTATAAATGAAACTCAATAGAATATAGGAATTCTCAAAATTGATAATGATGGAGAGTATACTTCTCATGTTTTTGAACAATATTTGAAGGGAAATGGCATAAAACATCAGAATACCATACGTAATAATCCATAACAGAATGTCATTAAATAATATCTGAATATAACTTTTCTTACTATTGTTAGACCTATGATGTTCTTTAAGAATTTTAAGCTCATGCTTTGGGTAGAAGAAATTCTTTGTGTAGCTTATATTCTTAATCGTTGTCCTTCTTTTGTCATCAATAATAAATCTCCTTATGAAATGTGGTATAATCATCTTCCTTTTGTTCAACATTTTAGAGTATTTGGTTCTCTATGCTATGCATTAATTCCTAAACACTTTGCAACAGGTTGGCTGCCACAAGTCACAAATGTATTTTCTTGAGATATTTTGCTACTTCCAAATCTTATAGGTTGTATGATGACGAGAAAAAGAAGTTAATTCTTTCCATATATGTTATTTTCCTTGAATCAGATATAAATAATTCCATTCTTGATAGGAAAGTGACTCCTTTGGAGAAATTTGCATCTAAGAACTTTTGTTTTGAATTTGATAATGATGTTCCACACATTGAAGGGGGGTCTCAGATTATGTATCATTCAGTGGTTGTTCCATATTTGACTCATGAGAATCTTATTGCTAAAGAAAATTTGGATGACAGTAATGATTCCGTAGGACTAGAAATTTCTCTTAAAGAGCCTATTCTTGAGCCTGTTTTTCAAGATGAGCAACCATCACAACCACTTCAAAAAACCTTACAAATATCCACACATGTTTGGATATCTCCAAGAAATTATGATTATTTTAAAACCCCAAGTTATTCTAAAGGTGACATTACTTCAAGTTCAAGTAACATTTCTCATCATTGTGGATTCAATTGTTCTACAATTACTAAACCCAGTTGTTTTGAAGAAGCTAATAATTGTGATGAATGGAAGGATGCAATGAATAATGAACATGATGCACTTATTAAGAACTAAACTTTAAGGTTATTGGATACTCTTTTTGCAGTCATACCTATTGGTTTTAAATGAGTGTATAAGGTAAAGTACAAGGAAGATGGTTCGCTTAATAAATACAAGGCAAGGCTTATAGCAAACGGTTATGCTTAAAACGAAGGTATTGAATACACAATGACATTTTATCCTACAACAAAATGGGGCACAAATATAACTCTATTTTCTCTTGTAGCTCAAAATAGCTGGAGGATACACCATATGGATGTTAAAACGACGTTTTTGAATGGATATTTGAAGGAGGATCTGTATATGTTTCAGGCTAAAGGTTTTTCTATTAAAGGTAAATAGAAAATGTTATATAGGTTAGTAAAGGAACTGTATGGACTTAAACATGGATCCTGTACATGGTATGAAAAAATAACTAAATGCCATCTCAATTTGAATAATGAGATGTTTGATTTGGATGATGCAACTCGTTTTGCTAGGAATTTTGAAAGTCGGTTGTTTAATTTTTTGCATATGTAGATGATTTGATGATTACAAGAAATAATGATGACTATACAGCACCTGTTAAAAGAGAGTTAATGAATTTTTTTCATAACAAATTTGGGTTTATTCCATTATTATTTACGGATTGAAGTTGATGAGAAACCCAAATACATTTTTATTTCGAAGAAGAAGTGTATTGGAGAACTAATGGATATATTTGGGATGCAAGGTTGTAACCATGTTACTACTCCTATGGAGCAGAATTTGAAGCTTGCTTCACCTGAAGGAAGCATGTTTGAGGATCCGACAACGTACATGAAACTTGTTGGAAGTTTAAATTTTATTACTATTACTCGACCTAACATAACCTTTGTTGTAGGGGTGCTTTCCAAGTTCATGCATCAACCATGTGTAGGTCATTTGAATGCAGTGAATCAAGTTCTCAAGTATTTCAAAGGCACTCGAACATGTGGCATGAAATATTCCAAAGTTATAGATTTCCATTTCACCGACTATTTAGATTCTAATCTTGATGGAGATGAGGAGAATGGAGTCTCTACTTCTGGTTATTTGATGAGCCTTGGATCAACAACCATTAATTGGAGATCACGTAAGAAATCCATTCCTATTGATTCTACCACCAAAATTGAATATGTTGCAGCAACTCAAGCTACAAAATAAATCATTTGGCTTCGAAAAATACTTAAAGAATTGCAGGAGAAACAAAAAAGTTTCAAATCCACTACTCGTTGACAACTCTTCTACAATTCAGTTGGAAAATAATCTCAAGTTGCATGATCGAAGAAATCATATTGACACCAAAACTCACTTGATTCGACATTATGTAGAGGCCAAAGTTGTTCATCTCACACATTGTCCCACTTCAGAGCTGATCACAAATATTTACCAAATAACTTGGACATGAAAATTTTGAAAATTTTAGAATGTTTTTTGGCATGTTAGATGTCCCTTCACATTAAGGGGGAATGTTAATTATTCCTTCGAGATTTTTGTTGTACAATATGTAATTAGTTCCTGTTTTTTTTTTTTTTTTGTTTTTTTTTTTTAAGTTAATAAGTTACAAAGACACAATTGTCTCTTATCTAGATTGCACATGTATAAATAAGTGATTTTATCATTAATATGATGATTTTTCATTTTTCTCTTTCATCTTGGCATTCATTTGAGCTTATATATAACGGATATCCACACGAATTTGGTAATTTCCACGTGATTTTGGAAAGTGATGTTCTCTAAATAAAATAAAAAAATGGCCAAAGGATAACAAGAGGGAAAATTCCTAATTTTTGTTTTGAATTTGAGTTGTTCCTTTAAAATTTTAGAAAGTAGCCAAGGAAAGAAATAAAGAAAAATGAGATGTGGAACATAAACTTTATATAAATTTTTAATATTTAATTTTTAAATATGTATTAATTATGAAATGAAGTTAGAAAGATTTTAAAATTAGGAATGAATTTTAAATTAAAGTTTTAAAATTACGAAAATAAAGTAAATTTGGGATAGAGGGGTAAAATAGTTTTTTTTGTGAATTGTAATTTTAAACTTGTGTATATTAGTAAAAATTAATAAAAATTATTTGAATTTCAAAATTAATGAAAATATATATATTTCAATATATTTAAGATGTATAATATCGAATTTTTTCCTAATTGATATTTTTCCATCTCCAGAACATGTTAGCTATAGTGGATATAGAAATGAATTTTCTTAAGGAGCGAGGAGTTAAGACACCTCTTGCTTGTTGAGCCTGCAAAGCAGGGTGAAATTGAATCTAGCTCCTTTAGCTATGTGTTGGGCTAGAATAGAAAAACAATGAGGGACCATAGAAGCCAATTGGAGGTTGCAATTAACGCTTGAAGGTCAGGGGTCCATCGCAAGAACCATGACCACTATGTGAATTGAGGAGGCTAGGTATACTTAAGCCTAAATCCAACTATACAAGTAGATTATCCATATGAATTGGCCCCTTGTCGAATGAGTGGAGAGAATTAACATGAGAGGCATAATTCGTTCTCAGACTGATAGCCAAACTCATCGTTGTGTTTTTCAACTGATCTGCATGGGAGGGTGTCGAAATTAGAGGAGGGCACAAGGTGGCACGTCAACTTAGCCTAGCACCATCCCTATCCATCTTAACCAATGATTTTAATTGAGAATTGGTAGACGTCACGATGATCGCTCAAGGGAGACGAACTATTAAGTTACAATATCTTTTCTTCAAATATCATTTATCCAAATAATCTTTTTAAATATAAAATTTGATATGTCAAGATATTTGGATTTTAAAATCAAATATAATAGAACTAATACTCTTTTCAATAGGAAAGATCAAATTTTTAAACAAATTTTTTCATGAATTTAATAAAAAAATTAAAAACATTAACATATAGCTATTAAATTCATATTTTGAAGATTTTAATATGATTATAAATTATCAAAAAAGTTTTTTTTAGTGATTTATATAATTTATTTTAAAAATAAACTCTATAATATTAAAAGAAAAACATATTTTTCAAATTTCCAAAAAATTAAAAACATCCATTTTCAATATTTAGATTTAGTTTATTCACTGAAAAACATTTTTAACTATTAATTTTATTTTACTTTATATTTTAAAATATTATTTGATTGAGTCATTTTTATATACCAATTGACATATAAAAGTTGGATAATGATGTACATCATTGTAATCAACCATATTAATAAATGTGATAGTTGATAATAAACATAAGTAGAGTAAATTTCATGAGCATTATTGACAATAATCACAAACTGTAATATTATTCTTAAATATCAAACTTTATTCACAAACATCAATATTATTATTAAATAATAAACTTGATTCATAAAATCTGATTATTATAAACCTTATTAATATTATTACTACCAATATTAGTATTAATATTAATATTAATAATAGAATAAATATTGTTATTATTAAAAATATATTGAATCATATAATATTAATATTATTAATATAAGCAATAATAAATTCAATCTTAATATTAATAATAATATTAATATTATTAAATATTTTTAGATATTTATTAGTACTAATTAAGTTTGATCTTGGTTCTTTGAAGTGGTTGACTTTCACCAATTATGGTTGACTATAATTGAATATGGTTGAGTTAAGTTGTTTAAGTATGACTATAAAAAATATATATATAGTTGACCATGTTAGATCATTGCAAACTATTAATACTCTATTCATTAATATTATAATAGTAATAATAATACAAAGATGACCAACCTTCTTCTGAAGCCGTAATAATAATAAACTTAATTTTTCTTACTAAAGTTTAGTATTTAATCAAGTTTAATAATAAAATTATTAACGTTAACTATAGTTAACGTTAAAAATGTTATTATTAAACATGATTAAATACTAAAATTTAGTAAAAAATATTAAGTTTATTATTATTAGGGCTTAAGAAGAAGGTTGGTCATCTCTGTATTATTATTATTATTATTATTATTATTATTATTATTATTATTATTATTATTATTATTATTATTATTATTATTATTCAATCATATAATACTAATAATAACATAGTGAACATTGTTGTTGTTGTTTTTGTTAAACCTTTATGACCGACCGAAGTTGACTAAGCTTGACCTTGAATGACTTCGGTGAACCATGGCTCACTATAATTCGATATGGTATAGCTACATTGACTCGGGATGACAATGAGTGAACATGGTTGAGTATTGTCAAGTTTTGATTATAACAAAGTTACTAATCAAACAGGAACCATGATCTCAAAATGAGAACTCTAGCCCCAAAACCCCCAAAAAAATATGAAAATACACTCCAAAAATGACAAGTGCATTTGTTGCAATGACATCTTTTTTCATGGTAAAATTTAAACATCTTAAAAATATGGCAGTAAAAACCAATATTTAAACATGAAAAAACATCATTAAACGAAAAGTGCTTAAGTTGGAAAATTGTGTTTTATTTGCGTAAATTTCCAAAAAATTTAGCAATGACATTAAATTTAAAATATCACGACTCAGAAAAACCTTAGAACTCCAACATTTTTCAGCCATGGCATTAGAGACAAAATATGACATCTCTAAAAAGCCTTATAATTCGAAAAATTTCCGGGCATAGCGTTAAGGATAAAATGAAATTTTTGGGCATGGCGTTCAAGATAAAATTCTTATAATTGTTTTCAATGATAGAACTAAGGATAAAATATCATAAATTAGAAAAACTTAAAATTTTGACAAATTTTCAACAATGTAATTAAAACCAAATATCAATACTACAAAAATCGTTAAGTTTTAAACATATTTCAATCATGCAATTATGAAAACATTATGTGAATAAATAAAATTTTAAAAACAAAAACCTAAATAAAAGGCTCATTATACGAAGAGTAATTTATTTATTCAATTGCTAAACGTATAGCGATTTTAAAATCTTAGCCAAAGTCCCGGATGCGGGTGCTGATGCAAGAGATTAATATGACGGGACAGGGGTGCTGCAGGAAGGTAAGCCACATGCCCAACCACGAGGAAACTGTCATAGCTCACTTAAACAGGACTTCTTGGAATTTAATGGCATTAATGCCTGGCGCTTGCCTCAACCTCCGTTTCGATCTCCGATATGATCCTGCTCATTGCAGGATGGTTCGTCCTTCAACTCAATTTACTGTTGGTTTATTGCTAGTGTACCGTTGCATTGTCATTTGGATTCATACAATGGAGAGATGCTCTGGCCTGAAGAATTATCCTATGCCTATTGCTCAGAGATGCTACCCAGATGAAGGCCTCTCCAGCTTGCGTACATCCTCTGGTAAGAGGTGCAGGCTCAATTGTTGCCTTGACCTTGGAGAAAATATTCATCTTTCACTCGCAGGTGTCTATTTTCTTGCCACCTTCTCCCTGCATTCTCATGCTCCTCAATCCTCTGTAAGCTTGGCCACTCCTTTGCATCCTGGTTCCTCCCTTGCGCCAGAAATCATGCTGTGTCTTCGGCATCGCATGCGATGCCGCAGAGGCTCCACTCGTCGCTAACTCCGACGCTCTCCCTCCTCCTCCTCTGCGTCTTCTACTCACCCTGACAGTCATACCAGTCCCCCGCGAGGAAGTCGGCTACACTCTGGACATCGCATTGATTCTCCAATCCCTCTTTCCATCCCTACTCAGACTCAAACTGCGCGTTTCTCCTTCGACTGTTCTCTCAATCGTCCTCGAGTTACTGGCTCCATCACTGTTGCTTTCTGCGAAGAACCACGTGAGGCTACCCCCAACTCTAAGTTTGTTGGGCAAAGCAACAATGCCGCTTTGTCCACGGATATGCACCCTGGGTCGCTTCCCACTGTGAATGTGGGCTTGTAGGGGATGGAAAGCATAGCTACGCAGACTTCGGAATGCAAGGACATGCAGCAGCTTTTTATGGCGCAGGAAGGCTTGGATCACATGCGCGAGGTGTTGAAGGATGATGGTCAAGAGAGCGATGAGAAGAAGGAAAAAGGTTCAAATGAGCGCGCAACAGCTCCCTTCTACCTCCAGGCAGGCGGTCAAATCAATTGCGGACCTGTACACGAAGGATGGGATGTCGGATGAATGGTGGTGCAGGGTCATAGAAGAAAATCCTAATGAGTAGCACTACTTCCCTTATCTGGTTTTCTTGTGCTGTTTCTGCCCTTACTTTTGGGCTTGTCTCTATTTTTCTCTGTTCTCTTTGTTTTCAGGTCACAGTTTTTTGCCAACTTGGTTATCCAATTTCTGAACTCTATGACTCCCCTATGTGGGTTTTTTGTAGTTATCTATTTCACTCTGGTTTCCCTCCTGTAGGGTAGTGTTCATCTCTGGTTTTTCCTGTTAAATGTGCCACAACTCTAGGCAATGTTATGGCTATGGCCTGTTGTACATAATTTTTCACTGTTAATAGATTACTTTTACTTAGAAAAAAAAAAATTCTTAGCCAAAGACAACTTACACATTGAAAATAAAAATAAAAATAAACAATCAAATTGATACACAGTTTAGGAAAACTCGACCTATTGCAATGAAAAATTAAAAAATATACATAAATTTGACACAATGTGAGGGTATAATTGATCCATTATAACGATTTTTTTAAAAAAACTATCAAAATTACACATAACAGGGTTGTGTTGCTAGAAGAGGATTGACACAGACCCTGAAAAAAAATAAATAACAAATAAATATATAAATAAATGAAAATATAAAATATTGAACCAATAAAAAAAAAAATTAAAAGTTGAAAAAATTATAACTCAAAAAAAAATAATAAGTAAAAAATATATATATCAAAACATTGACAAAATATCAAACATTAAAAAATATATTAAAAACACACCAAAATAAATAAATAAATAAGGAGGGATAAAAATAATTATAAAATAAAACAAAAATATGTTAAAAAAAATATGAAAAAAGCCATAATTTAACCCAAAAAATTAGTAAGTGAGGAGACTAGCTTATTGGGAAAGAAATCTGTAAGTGGGTCTACATGAGCGGAAGGAACCCAGGATTCAGATATCCCCAGCGAAAAATTCAGGTCTCCTCGCAGAATAAGATTTGAGTTATTCAAGCACGATTTCGCAAATAGATTGTTCCAGTACGACACCCTATTCAAGCAAGGCCCATAAAAATTTAATAGAAGAAGAGGGTGACAGAGCTCATTTGAGTAGACTTCCATGACCAAGGCATTTTCAAAGCCCCATGTAGATATTTCCTACAGCCTCCCAGATTTTATGCCCAACGCCAAGCCCCTAGATCTTCCATGAGAATCCAAGGCATGGAATAAGAACCCCGGGAACATGCTAGATAGAGTGCCAACCACTTCTGCCCCCATCCTCGAGGTCTCTTGTAACATAAGAACATCTAGTTCATAGGTCGTCATCAACTCCCTCAATACTATTGTTTTGGCTTGACTAGAAATACCCCTGCAATTGTAAGAGAGAATGATAATCGATAACTGGGGGTGGGGGTCTGCACTGCTCTAAGTAGCCGAGAAATGGAACACTACTTCCCATCTGAAATGTCAATTTTTGCCTTGACTTGAGCCTTGGAAAGATTGGATTTCCTACCCCGCACCTTTCTAGGGCCTACCGAAATAGGATTAGTCTCCAATCCTCCAATAGCCTCCTCCTTCATAGGTTTCTTCATAAGAGATATTAAGTTATATGGGTATTTTTCAAGGATAAAGGGTGGAGGGAGGGGAGATCCTATATCAGACATAACGAGGGATTCCAGTGAGCTAGTCGGGATGGATGTAATAATACTATCTAGGGAATCTATGCCATCATTCATTTGTAATTATTCCATTTGAGATGGCCTGGAAGGACCAGGATTTGAATAAGAAAAATAAGAGGTACATAAAGAGGTGAAAAGGGACGAAGAAGAGACTAGAATCGTAACCTCCAGAGTAGATGTAGCAAGTTCAACTTCAAGGAAAGGTGAAGATGCTGGAGGTCGCTCTGGTTCATGTTCCATAGCTATAGGGTTGTTTTTTCTGCCAATTGATTAGAAGGAGTTGTTCTATTTATGTTTCCACCTAGTCCATGCACCCCTTCCATCATCTCCCCCTCTGGTGCCCTAATCTCTTTCGTAACTGAGGGTCTCAGAGGCCCACGGTTTATCCTTTTCTACTTCCTTCTTCTTCGATGCCCAAACAGGAAATCCTTTTCCAGGTGTCCATATTTATGGCATATATGGCATCAAAATAGCATTTGTTAATTGTGCAGAGACTGTGTAAATTTAAGTTTCTGGTATTTGAGGCACATTTCTTCTGCTAGTCCTTCTTTAGGATTTAGGCTGACCAAAATTCTGGCAGCACTCAGATCCTTGGTCTACTGCAATTACAGATCTCCTTCATGGAACTTACCCAATGTGTCCCTAAATGATCGAAAATATGAGTCCATCTAGAAGGGTATTGGTAGCCTCGGTAGCTTTACCCAAACTGGTGATTCTTTGATTTTTTCCCTCTCGACATCAAAGAGTGGCGTTCATTTCTTGAACAAGATAGGCCTCTTCTGAAAATTCAAGTTGCTTTCTAGAACCCATTCTAGGTGCTCCTTTTTCTAAAACTTAATCATAAACCACCCTGGGGCTAGGGTTTGAATAGCTTTGGGGCTTCTCAGGGCATCCACCCATACTGAGGTTTTCAAGTTTGTGATATAGTTGACAGAGTATTTCCTTCCTCTGACTCTGCCTACTAGGATGGTTTTTGCTCCTTCCATTACTTCATCAATGAGTATGACCACTCCAAAGACACAACATGAGCTCTCTTCTTTTTTCCTGATCAACATGGTCTTTTTTCTCTTTGTTCATGAAACCCCACTCCTTCCACCTTCCTCACCTTCCAACGGCCTTTCAATAGCATCTAGTTCTTCAAGAACGGGTGACCCAGGTCACCCTTCCCTAGTGTGATGAGAAGCCTCCTGAGAAGAGCCTCCTGCTCCTAAAGGTCCTTCTTGTTTTCTGACCACCCCAAATTCCTCCTGCCGATTTTCTCCTTTATGAGAACCTGAAAGCATTCCTTGTTACTCCGTTGAAGGAAAAGAATAAAAGGCCCTTGCCTAGCCCAAGGTCATCTGCCTCAGACCACTAGGGTTTCCAGATAAACCCTTAGCTACCTCTGACCTCGAACTCGTCGCTTCACTCCCCTACGAGAAAAGGAATTTTTTGAGGAAACTAATACCCTGCCACTGATGTGGTTTCTTTTGTGCACTCAGAGCATCCAAATGAGCTCCTTGCCCAAAACCGAAAATCTGTGGCTTTCTCCCAAAAAACCCTTTAGACCAACATTACTCTGAATACCAAAGCTAGAAACTATATCTTCCAACCCCCCTGAGAGAAATGAGATTGATGAAATACCTGGTGGTGTAGTGTTTAGCATATTTGTCAGAAGCTAATCGACTCCATGCTTCTTAGGGAATGATGAAAGCTGGAGTGGCCCTATTTCATTCTCTTCCTTCCACGCACAGTTGAAAGTACTCTGAAGGCTTTCTTCCAAGAGAGACGCCCCATTCGAAAAACCCCAGACACCTTCAAGAGTTTTGTTCTTCAAGCCTGTGTCACCAATGGCTGAAGTATAATGCTCCAAATTTTTCTCTGACACCTCGTTTCCCTAGACTGCTAACAGACCTTCTGATGCCGATTCTAAATCCAACGAATCTCGTTCAAAACCCATCTTCACTATGTGCTTTAGTGTCTAAGAAAAACCTGTGATAGCACAGGACCCTCTCCAGCACCGAAGCCTTGTGCACACACCACTGTTTAGCAGTACGGTTAGGGTTTGTGAGCATGGAGGCATCCATCCAAACGTGACTTAGCTGTAAGAAAAAACGTCAAACCACAGGCATGGCGTGGCCGACTGCTGGTAGTACAGATTGTTGAAGGGTTTTGACAACCCAAGACGATAGTCACGTCGAGGCCCATCCTGGAAACATTCTCTGTGGCCAGTTTCAGGGAGCCTACAGACCATGGTTGCCGCCATGATTAGGGTTTCAACCCCGCTTCTCTCTCCTTATCATTTCTGGTCCTCGTTATTTTTTTTTTCTTAAATTTTAAAAAACTATCAAATTGAAACATGACGGGGTCATGTTGCTAGTCAAATATTGACATAGACCCTACAAAAAAAATAAATAACAAGTAAATATGTAAATAAAAAAAATATAAAATACAGAACCAATCAAGGAAAAACTTAAAAGTTGGAAAAATTAAAACTCTATATATAATTGACAAAAATATCAAACATAAAAATATATTAAAAACACACGAAAATAAATAAATAAATAAATAATGAGGGATAAAAATAATAATAAAATAAAACAATTTTAAAAAAAATATTAAAAAAACATAATTTAAGAAAAAAAATTAACGAAAAAAGAAAAAATTGTATAGTTAAAAAATAAAATACTAAAAACAATATTTAAATCATAATAAATATTAGGTTAACAAAATAATTAAAAAATTTAAAATTTATTAAAATGAATTTAGCAAATTAAAAAAAAAATAGAAATAAAAGGAAAGCGGAAACACTAAAAAATAAAAATAAAAAAAACATTAAAAAGTTTTAAAAAACTAAACATTAAAAAAAATTACAACAGAAAAAATTAAAAAAAATTATAATTAAAAAAAAATCATTAAAAAAGGGTTCAAAAAAAACATTCGACATCATATTTTTTTTCTTTATTTATAAAAAAATCAAAAACTCCTCCGAAGGGCCCACCACTCAATTTTTTTTATTCTTTAATTCTATTTATTTATATATTTTTTAATGTTTTTCAATTTTTTTTTCATTTTCTTTTAAATGGGTTATTTTAATGTTTTTTTATTAATTTATTTTCTTCTTAATGTTCTTTTTATTTTCTAATATTTTTTTTAAATTGTATGTTTGGATTTCCTTTTTTCACTTAAAATATCATGTGAATAATGTTTTTTTGCAAAAAAAAGAAAAGAAAAAAAATCCTCTAAATGTCGTTATCTTTCCATATAAAATTCATAAACAATTCATAAAATTTGTTGTTTTTGCAATTTATTTTTCAAAATTTTCATAAAAACTTTGAATTAACACTAATTTTTAGCTAAACAAATTTGACAAATACATATATTTTTAAATAGTATTTCTTGTCAAGTGTGTAATATTATTATTTTTAGTGACAATTATATTTATATATATATATATATATATATATATATATATATATAATCTTAACTTCAGAATATTAATATAAATAATTTTTTTTTAATTTGAAAAAAAAAATCCATTATAAGAAAACATTGGAAAGAAAAACGATAAATAGAAGTTTGCAAAACTCTTAAAAAGTAAAAATTTTAGGAAAAAACAAGAAGAAGAATAAGAAAACTTGAAAAATGGTAAAATAATCAATATTAAAAAAAATGTGCACATTTAGGACGTAAGAAAATTTACAATGTCAAAATATACCCAAAAAAAAAAAATCGATCCTAATTATAAACCAAAAAATAAAACTTGTTGATAGCACATCAACACTTTTCAAAATTTGCATGAAAATCACTAACTTCTAAAAAAAATGTGCATACTTAATAAATAAGAAAATTTAAGGCGTTAAAAATATGTTAAAAAGGTGTATTATGAATCAACACTTTTCAAAATGAGATGATCTTTCACAATCTCTAAAAACGTCAGAACTTGGTCAAGTTCCTATTTGATTAGTAACTTTGATTGATTTTCAATATTAATAATATATTCAATGATAATAATAATAATAATAATAATGTTGTCAATCTTAATATTATTATTAATCATTTTTTTAATATTAATATAAATATTATAGGGTTCACCAAGTTTGATCATGGTCAAATAATAATAATAATATAATCAACCTTATTTTTATTAGTCAACTATATTAATATTATTGGGAGAGGCACGATTGGAAGAGGTATCATATCACCGTGATGAAGAAATTGAAACTAAATTTACATGGAGATTGGGGAGGACCTCTAATAACTAATAAAAAACATTAGCTCTTTAGAAAGGCCTGAAGATAACTTTAACAAGAGGTATTTGTCAAATAGATCTAATGGGGGACTCGATGATAATCATCCAAAAGTTTCATAGAGTCGTTGAATCCATAAAGAAAGATATGTCTCCATCGACTATGCGAATTAGAAGGGAAATTTAAAATTTTTATTCTATATCCTTCTATCACATTGAAAGAGAGACTAATCAAAATGTTGACGAGCAAGCTAACAAAGGTGTTCATCTTGAGCAAGAGGTTCTTCTCCCAAATTGAGGTGATCCATTCTTCCAATATATTCCAAGAATAACGGTTGGTATAACTCTATGAATTCAGGGGATGTATTAGGAAAAATGTTAATATAGTATAATCGAGCCCTGAAGCCTATCACAACATTAACTAGAATTGTAAATATTTAATCAATGATTATTATGGATCGTCAACTCTTGAATATGGTAAACCAGGATTAGTTCTCTCATAGGTGGATGACCGAGAAGGAATTTTTCATCTCCAAGGATAGATGGTGTCACTCCACATGCGATTTCCTCTCGGGCCATAAAATCCTTTAGACCAATACCCCATTTTGTCTCGGAGGAGTAAATGCAGCAAGCTCGAGCATTGGGCAAAGGATCTATTGTTGAATTCAGGTGAATTGAGAAGGAAAATTGAGACTAAGAGAAATAAATGTGATATGATGACAGCAGGGAAGGAAAGTGGAAACAATATTTATTATAAATGGCACTTGGTAAGGATTGAATTACTGAATACGAAGGTGAAATTCCACTTTTTTGACCCCATGGCATCTCCAAACCGTGAAGGCAATGGAAACATGGACAATGTTGTGGAGCTGTTGGAGGATGAAGCACACTTTTATTTCTCTTTGACAATGCGACAGTTGGAGGCGTTGTGTGAGGATATGGAGTTTCTCAAGCTATCAGTGGATAAGTTCACTACCAAATTGGATGACCTTGGTTCAAAGGTTGATAGGATTGAAGTAATTGTGGAGTCAACTATTGTAGGTGTCAAAGAAATCTTTGTTTTGTGGGATCATCCTTCTGGTGCACGAGAAGAAGTTCAGCGAGGTGAGCTTGTGAAGCATATTGACAAAAAATTTCCAATGCACACGATGGAGGAATATCATAATGTGTTGGATGATAGCGATCCCACAATGATGTAGAATCTTGTTAGAAACTTTCCTTTTTGTTTAAATGTTATATAAATTTGCTATTTTTAGTGGATTTTTTTATAGAATATATAAGATAAATGATTTAGGATATAGTCGGGTACAGGTAGGGTAGGAAGAGACTTTTATTATTATTATCAGATATGGAATATAGTAGATGATGAACAATCAGGTATGTAAGTTTATTGACCTGTTTACGAGATTGATCAATACAAGATACGTGTTTCTTTGAAAAAAAAACTATATTAATATTATTATTATTAAACATTTTTAAATATTGACTTTGGTTGATTAAGGTTGACCTTGGTTCATCATAAAAGGTTGAGCTTTGCTGACTAAGGTTGAAAGTGTTCGACTTTAGACCACCATGGTTGACAATCATTGAATATGGTTAATATAGAAAAATTTATTCTTATTATTATTAGTCAACCATGGTTGACTATAATTCAGTATGATCCAATGACAATGACTGACGATGACTACGAGTGAACGAGGTTGAGTATTGTTAACTATGGTAGATATAGGGTTGACTAAGTTTAATCGTTGTCAAAAATTAATAATATATTAATAATAACATAATCAACCTTCTTATTATTATTAGTCAAATTTATTTTTAGTCAAATTTATTAATATTAATAATATTTTTATTAAAAAATTTTAAATCTTCACGAACCAAGGTTGAACTTGGTTGATTAAGGTTGAGAATGTTTAACTTTAGATGACCGTTGTTGACTATAATTGAATATGCTTAAGATACTAAAATTGATTCTTATTATTACTATTATTAGTCAATGTTATTATTATTGATATTATTATTACTAAACAATTTCAAATCTTCATTGGGAATAAAAGGATGATCTTAGTTGACAAAGTTTGACTACAAATTAATATGGTCAAGTTACATTAACTAAGGAGAACTATGAGTGAGAAAGGTTGACTATTGTTGAATATGGTAAACACGGGGTTGACCACGTTTGATCACAATTAACCATTTAAACATTCACTATAAAGGTTTATTAATGTTGTTGACTATGTTTGATTATTATTTTTAATAAATAATATCAATAGGCGATTATGTTTGAATAAAGTTGAAGAGTCTTGATTGTCAAACATAGTCAAATATAATCAACCACATTAGTGAATGTGGTTGACTATTTTTTTAATGTCACATTTCATCATTGAGACAATGCTTGTCACATTAAGATGTTGAATAGATTTATGTATGATTCTCACGTCACACTTTTTATTATTAATTTTAATAAATAACATTAATAGGTGATTATGTTTGAATGGAATTCAAGAGTGTTGATTGTAAAACATTGTCAAACATATTTAACCATATTACTAAATGTGGTTGACTAATTTGGTTATGACACATTGTGACATTGGTTAAGTTTCAATGTAATGTAACAATGCGACAATGTTTGCAACATTGCAACAAAGTTTATTACATTGTAACATTGATAGATTTCTTTACCATTTTGATTTCACTATATTAATATTGAAATTAATATTCATAATAGACAATTTTATTAATATTAATATTGTTACTATTAAACTTTTTAAAATCCTGATTATGACCTTAGTTGACTAAGGATGACAATGTTTGACTTTAGTCAACCATGGTTGACTATACATGAATATGGTTAACTTACATTGACTAAGGATGAATGAGTGAACGAGGTTGACTATTGTTAAATATGGTAAACATAGGGTTGAAATTTTTTTATCATGTTTAACTATTTAAACATTAACTATCAAAGTTGGCTTTGCTTGACTATGTTTGACTAATGTGGATGATTATGTTTAAATATTAATATTAGTTAATAATAATAATAATAATAGGTGATCATGTTTGACTGAAGTTAAAGAAAGTTGATTATCAAACATATTGAAATATAGTTAACCACATTAGCAAACGAGTGTGGTTTAAACCATATTAAAATTAAAATTATTAAACATTTTTAAACATTGACAATGGGTGAGCATGATTTAGAAATGGTTCAATATGGTTTGATAAAGTTCACCATGAATCAACATGGTTTGACTATTTTGACTATGGTTGGCCATAGTTTTCTATGATAGATTATGGTTGTAAATGGTTGACCGTGGTGACCATAGTTAAATGTTCAGTAGGATAAGCTAAGGGATCCTTCTACAAAATTTCAACAGATTCATTTGTGAGGTTTGAGATTGTTTCATCAATTCTTCTGCTTTTATTTCTCTTGACGACAACTTGATGACTAGGAATGTAGAAGATATCCAGCGAAGCAATTTCCTCAACTTGTAAAACTATTTTTTTTGTAGGGTAGGCAAGTATGATATCTCGATCATGAGTCTCTGGAACTTGTTGTAGTGGATTAACATTTTCCACTATCTTCTGGGAATGTTCACATTTCTAAAATCTAATAGCCTGATCAGTATTGGGATTGTTTTTAGGAATTTTTATTGGTTCAAAAAAATCATCCCATTCACTATTCAAATTCTTTGTTTGGGACTTTTCTGCCTGATCAAGTGTATCATGGCTATGATGAAGTTCTTGATAAGTTGAATCTATTCCATTACTTTCTCTTTTTTCCTACATGTCTATCTATTAGCTTAATTGATCAATTACCTTTTCTGGGCTATTCTTTCTTGATTTGGATTCATTTTCACAATGATCTAAATTGTGAGATTGATGCTCTAATTGTCCCGACTCATCCTGAGACATGTATTTTGCTTCATTTTCCAAGATAATACTTGGAGTAGGTTTTTTGACATCTTGAATAGTTAGCAAGTCAAGAGGAATTCTCTCCAATGTTTTATTTCTGTATATTTGTAAGGCTTGCAATACATCTTGGTTGACTTGACTGGATGCAAACTTAATTATATCTGAAAAAATTTCCATGCCTTGGAATGGATCATCAAAATCGTCTATTTCCTTTATAAAAGGCTTCATTTTGAGCTATGTGATGTAGTTTTTAATTACATCATTTCGATCATACAACCTCTTTTGCATTACTACCAAATTCAATAGATTAATCTTTGAAACTTCCTTGTAGGTAAGGCCAATATCAAAAAGTGCAAAAGTATCACACTATAAAGGAAAATTAGGCCAAATTGCTTTCTTAGCATCTTTCAGTTGTTTATTAATACCATTAAAAAACTGGTAGGCTTTCTCTCTTGCAAGTAACTTATAAATAACATAATACGATAGGACGTGGGGAGAAGCATAACTCCCAAATACTTTTACATATGTAAAATTCTCTTCTACAAACCATCTAGCCACAGAAAGAATATATGTACTATCTTTATTGGAAACCTAGGGGCTTTCTCATTAAATATCATCTAGTGCATAGGCAACATGACCCCCTGGAAAATTTTGTAAAAATGTATATGGAAGTCTGAATCCCAAAGGGCTATGTAGTAAACGTGAATTAGGGTAGGGTCTTGGGTAGTCCATTTCCATCCCATGGTAGGAAAACTAGAAGAAAATTAGATTCCATGCATGACATAGGCACTCATATAAAAGGGAGGTATTTCTCTAGAAGAAATACTCCTTTTATTCCTATACTCTATGATGTGTTTGGGTATATTATCAGATAGGATATTTTCCCAATTCAATATTCAATAATTGACTATTGCATCAATTAATGGGACCTAATCTACTGAAAACCTAGAGCTTTATTTTTATTACTTTGTTGGCTTGTCGAGTCTGCATAATCGCAACTTATGCTGAATTTCTTTATAAGTTTGATTTTTTGAATGAGGTGTGATGTGATAAACAAAATATAACGGTGATTGAAGTGTTTGTGAGTTTTTAATATATCTTTGGAAAAGGCTTAGTGGATTTCGTAGCTAGCATGACTTAATGGATTTGGAGTCTTTTTGGGTAGTAAGTTATGTGGTTTATGATGTCCACGAAGGAATAAAGAAGAAAAAATCAAAGAAAACATTATTTCCTAAAGTTTTTGTTTTTAAAGATAAAAATAAATTTCCTATTTATTTCTAAAGGGTCCCCATTTATTAAAATAAATGGGGGGGGTGTTGTATAACAAAAAAATTCGTGATTCACTTGGGAGAACCAGCTATCTCTGACTAAATTTTTGAAATTTATAAAACCTTTTAGAAACAAAAATAGTTGTAGGAATGAATTTAAGACAAATAATATCTTACTAAGAAATGAAATTTCTCTTAATTACAATTCATAAGAATCCCTCTTTTAAAGATATAAGTATGAAAATCTATATTTGTCTTTACTTAGTTCAAAAATATAAAGCAGGTGGCTCTTACAGATCAGCTTTATAAATATTTACTCTTTTATCACAGGTAGAGCCTCTATTCCAATAAGCAATTTAAGCTTTTGGCAGGGTTACCTTTTACCCAACAATGATTCATTGTCCATCCAGTGTTTCTTACAATTTCCAATAATAAATTCTAATTTTTTGAAACTTTTTCTTTTGTTTCATATTTTTATTTACTTAAAAGCCATTGTCTTGGCTTGGTAACCAAATGAAAACAATGACATTTACTAGTTTTAATTAAACTGATCAAGGTGGCTCTTTATGAGACCCTTTGTCCTCTTGATATAATATCAAGTAATTACCATGTTTTGGTAGGGAGTATTGGTAATGTGAGTTTAAATATTTCCCTATGAACATGGTAAACAATCTCGTGATGATCCTTATTATATTTTAAGCTTTTTCTAGTTATAATATTTTCCGAATTTCTTTTAAAAGTTAATAAGTTTTCTAAGATGGGATGAATCATTGGTCCTTTTGAGGATTCTGGATGATAATGTTGAGTTTTCGATTGCATTTTCTTTAAAAGTGTCTTGACTATGTTAACGATTGTTTTCTTAACAACATAATCATGCTATATAAGTATGGGAGTTCATCAGAGAATAAATAACTTCAGTGAAATTGCATATTTAAGTAAAAGTAAAATCTATTTTTATTTCAAATCTTTTGATTGTTTCCCTAACACTTCTTATTTTTATAAGCGATAAATAAAAAAGGATTATCTAAGATTTTATTTTGAAAAGCCAAAAATTTATACTAGGCAACTTTTATTTTCCTAAGGAAAACAAGAAGACACTAGTATATAGGGAATAGAAGGGGTTACCTCCTATGAAAAGTTTTTTTTTTCAAAATCTTCCCATTAACAGGAAAATAATCTCTTTTTCCTTATATATTTTGCAATAAGAATGTTGATGGGCCTATTTCTTCAATTATTTGAAATTGACCTAGCCAGATTTTTTGAAACTCTATGTGCTTACCTTTTTCCTCATTCGCTTTGTCCCATTTCAATACTATATCACCAATTTGAATTTTTTTTGGAGTCACAGAAGTTGAATCAAATGAGGCTTTTACTATCTGTTAATAATGTGGATGATTATGTTTAGTTTTTTCTCTTTCTTCCTCTAACGTAAGAATTTGACATTGTTTAAGTTGCAAAGAAGAAGTAGGAGATTCATCAATAAATTGTACTAAGGAAACAGAGGGAATAACTACATTCGTAGGAAGTAAAACTTCTTTTCCATAAACAAGATTCAATGGAGAAGTGCCAATAGAAGCTTTCTCTGTTATTCGATCTACCCAAAGAGAAAATATTAATGACTTGTGCCAATTTCCTTGGTTTTTATTGTTAGTCATCCATAATTTTCACTATCTGAAGATGACTAAGTATCGGTTCTGGATTTATAGAAACAAATTTCATGAACATTGTGAATTCTAGAAATCTCGCTACCTTCATAATCCTTAAGGTAATTTTTTTTTTTCACTATTTCATCATTCCATCATGTCAATGCTCCACTCACCCATCCCGGAAGACCCATCAGGGGCTCATATAATTCAGTTTGTCTTTTTTGTGTCACCTTTGGCCTTAGCCCTCTATTTTGTTTTTCCTAACTCCTCCATTGTCTATTTAGGGTTTTTAAGGGAATTTTTCTTACTTTCATGACCTCCATCGTTAAACATCAACAAGGCTTGTATTTTTCTATTCTTACACCTCCTCCTATCCTTAATATACCTTCACAAACATTTCCCATCACTCCTATCCCTCAAATTCATCATTTTTCTAAAAAAAAATAGTCTATGGCCACATTTTGACACTTTTTAAGACTAGGCCTGTGTTTTTCCCTTTTGGACACCTTCCCCTCACTCAATTTTTGAAATTCTAGTTTCCCCTACTCCCTAACATCTATCCCTATCCCCAAAAAACTTACCAAAAATTTAGAAAACCCTTAACCCCTTCATTCCATTCCCTCTACTAGGCAGTCCTAAATCCCCTACTCCAAACCCTATTTTCCTCTTCCAACTAAGCTAGGGTTTTCTATGGAAAAGAGGCATAAGAGAAGAATATCCATATGGTAGGTCATATTAGAAATCATGAATCCATGCCAACTCATAAACATCATGCCTCCATCATTTTACAAAAAAAATTTACAAAAGACAATCCATGTGTCACGCCGAGGGCCAGTTTTTCTTCAAACTTTGTTTCTGACGAAATAGAGATGAAATTGAGAAACGTGAGAGAGGCTTTTGTCCATAATAGACCCAAGAAGAAAAACCTCCTTCATGTTTTACACAGGTATCATTTTTTTGGAGAAATTTCAAAAATACAGGTGTCACGGGAGAATTTCTGCACTACTGGAGTGACCTTCGTAAAATTTGTTTTTCTCATAGCTGGCGTCTCCAAATGAATTTCTTGATGAGTCGAATCACAACTAGAATTAAATTTATTTCCAATGAGCTATCATTAGCTCAATTTCGAGTTGTGGAAGGCCTCCAAATGTTGTCTACACCAGATCTCTGCATTTCTGCACCATCACTTAGCACTTTTTGACCAGTCATGGGAAAATCAACTTTTGAGAAGGAAAATCAACTTCAATCAGGAAAAAAATGATATATTTTTAAATTCGATATTTATTGTTTCCAACGAGCTATCACGGGCCCAATTCCAACAAGGGAAGGCCTCCAAATTCCCTCTGCAAAATGGTGTTGCGCTTCTGGGAGGTGGTGCTATGCTCCTGGAAATTTTTTCCCATATAAATTACACATGGCGCTACGCTACTGGGAAATGGTGCTGCACCCTTGGCCAGGAGGTCTTACTAAGAAAAGTAACCCCTCAGACCACTCAGAGCCCTTTCCATTTTCGTCCAAAGTTTTCTAAAGCTTTGATATAGGTGAAATCAAATGAAAATAAGTTGAGGCTTATCATTATCCAAGGAACATTAAAGGATATCCAAAGGTACCCTCTTGATCCAACAGTAAGTCTGCAAAATAACAACATACCATGTCCAAGAATTTATGTGGGAATTCTTAGTAATTGGTCAATAATAGAACAGAGGCATAGAAGGAGACCTAAAGAGCTAAGGAAGACATCCAAAAGAAGGTAAATAGGTACAACAGGCTGAAATCTACAGCGAAAATCATGATCTCATGAAAAAATAATGTCAAGTGCTGCATATCAAAAGGTCTGTGCAGATTCCAAAAAGATAATGGCACATAAGCAACATTTCTCAAATAGTCACAGAGATCATTGAAAGGATTTTTGGCCTCAGGCATGAAGATGGTATAGGGACAGCTGCCCTTTGCCCACATTCTTGCAAAGAGACTAACAATCCATCAGATAAGCCATAAGGTGTGGTAAAAATAAGGATCAACACAAGGAGCCCATTCATAACAATAATACATGCAACATGTATTTTTTTTATTAGGGAACAAAATTTGGGATTTTTTTTACCAAGTAGTGGAAAAATACTTGGGTTACAAATGTTAAAGAACTCCTCCAAACCTCCAAATGATCGTTGGAGACATTTTAGGCATAAGTAAAGAGTTTAAATGAATGTTTTATTTGAGGACTTTGAAGGAAACCTTGTTTGCTTTTATGAATATCCCTAAAAGCTCATAGGTTGGGAAACTGAACAAAATTTTCATAGATAGCGACAAAGAAACCTCCTTCATCAGCAACAAATGGTTTCAAGAGTTTTCCAACTATATTCTAAGTTTGGAAAACAAGCATCAACTCCACTACATCAAGGGTAAGATTAGTATTCTAAAAATATCTAGGGAGACAGATTATGGGCACTATATGCCGCTTCACTGAAGGAGATAAAACACCACCCCAAAAATCTGTTTTCTCACAAACAAAAAATCAAGGGCATATTCAAAATATCTAAAGGAGGCAAACATGATTTCTAAATCACCCTAAAAAATGATTCTGACCAGCAAAGGATCATCATGGATCTAACAAATTGTCTAAATTCAAGAGAGAAAGTGGTCAAAAGAAGTTTTAAAATACTTTTAATGACAGCTACAAAAAGCATTGTCAAAAGGAATAATGTGAAAAATGAACCTTAGAAAAGTGGGTTTTCTTTTTTAAGTATATTTTTTTGAAAATAGGGTATAAAACACTACAACACAACAACCCCCTACTCATTTTATCATTTGAAAGATGCAGTGAGGTTTCTAGGTTTCTCCCGGAGTCCTCGGGCAAAAAATCCAGGGTGGTGCACTCCTATAAAAGGGTGTTGCGCTCCTATAGCGGCTTCCTATTTAATTTTGTTTTGAGTGTTGCATGCCTGTAGGTGGGCCTTGGGCTCTTGTAACTTAGCCCAGTGTATAGGAAGGGATGCCTGAAACAATGTGCAGCCTTGCCCGAAGGTGTTGTGCTCATGCCACTGCCTCCACACATCTGCCTGACACTTCGTTCAGGCTTGCCTAGGACGTTGCGCTCCTGCCACTGCCTCCACACATCTTCCCGACACTTTGTTCAGGCCTGCCCAAGACACTACGCTCCTACCAAAAAAGTGCAGCATTGCCCAAAAAGGCGTTCAGAGGCGCCCAAATTGCTCGGAGAGCTCGGTGAAGCCTTTTTGTTGCTATGAAGGACATTTTAAAGAGGTATTTTCATTGTTATCACATTTTCATGATTTTATGAAGGATAAGGGCACCAAGTAAATTCCAATTTTGTGTCAAAGAAAGCAGTGATGATCATGAAGAAAGAAGAGATGATCATGAAGAAAGTAGTAAGGAAGAAAATGAATAAGAGGGAGGTGGCCATGAAGAAAGTAGGAATGGCCAAGAGGAAAACAGTCAAGGCAGTAGCAGGGATGAGGATGTGGATAAAGAAGAAAACAGAGGTGAAAACAATGATGCAAGTGATGAGAAAAGAAGCCAAGATAGTGGGTCCCATGGTGAAAACGATGACCCTAAATACACACAATTAGAGGCAAATTTTCAAGAAAAATACACTAGGAAAGAAAATAGAGATTAAACCATTGAGTCCCTTGATGAGCTAAAAATCCAAAACAGTGGGTCTGAAAGTGAATAAAATGACACTGAGGGTACAAATGCAGACAGTGATGATAAGACCAATGAAGGTGCCCAAAGAAGTGACCCTACAAACAATGCTAATAGTGATATAAAGAATGGTTTTGACAATGAATACAGTGGAACAAAAGATCAAAAGGAGGACAGTCATGAAAGTAAAGAAATGACCAACATAGGCGCCTCTAACAGTGCAAAAACAGAGCATGGAAGTCTTGAAGGTCTTGGCAGCAAGGAAAGCTGGAAAGAGGTTGAGGATGTGTATCAAAAGGATAGCCAAGAGAAAGGAAAGAAGGACACTCACACAGAAATCATCAATGAAGAAGAAAAAAGTCTCAATGTAATTAGTGACCAAACTTTGAAAGTGAAACTTATGGCACCTTTCACCATCACTTATCAAAAGGGAAGGAGGCATGTGTTTGCTGCCTCCAAAAGGCAAGGGGCCATGCACTCCTCCTCAACTCCAATGAAATACAAAGGTAAAAACAAGGAAAAGGATTAAATAATGGACCAAACAGTGAAGAAGAACTTAGCCAAAAGGAAAGTATGCATAATGGTGAAGGGAAAAATTCTAAATGCAGTGTACATAGAAAAAGTGCAAATGATACAAGTTATGAAACAAATGTTGAAATTAAAGATAAAGAACATAGGTAAGACATTGAAAACAATGGGTCAAATAATGAAGAAGAGGACATTCATGAAGACAAGAATGTACCAAGAAATTATCAAGGCACCTCTTACATTGCAAAGGAAAATGACTAGGCACTATGAAAGAAGAAACCACTTTGCAAGGAAAAAACTCAAAACTGCACAAAATGAGTGCCCGACACCAAAAGCTCAAAAATACCAAGCTAGGATTAGTATTTTCACCCAATATTTTCTACAGGTCTCCAAGGACCAATGAGGCACCTATCTGCCAAATTTGAGGCAATTTGGACAAGTTTTTGTTTTTTCCAAATTTTGACCCCTACGAGCGCAACACCCCCTGTGTTGTGCTTTTTCTCAGGGAATATTCATGAGGCAAGGTTTAAATTTTTGGATCCCCCATCACCATAGAAGAATTCTCACCAAATTTGAGCTCAATTGAAGTTGTTTTGACTCACCAAAAGGGTAAAAAACACTCATTGTTTCACCTTTCTACCCTCTTTTCCGAATAAGTGTTGTGCTCCTGGAAGCCTTGGTGTTTTACACTTTTTGGGAAACTTTCATAGATCCTATTGAGGAGAAAAAGGTATATTTGTAACTTATACATCCATAGCTTTCCAACGGGCCATCACAGAGCCTTTTCTGACATCAGGAAGGGCTACAAAACTTTGTTGAAAAAAGACCTTTTTTGGTGCTGCGCTCCCGGAAAATTTTCAAGTTTTTGAGACAGTATGCTACGTTCCTCTGTGTAACTAAGAAAATATGCATTAGGAAAGTTTCTTCATGTATTCCAGAGCCTAAAAGTCAATATTTTTTCTATTTTAGTCTGGAAGATATATTTTGGAAGATATTTTGTGCCTTGGACCTTGTAGGGCCTCAAGGACAAGTTAGGATATTTGTTTTAGGCCAATAGGATTCTAGATGCTCTAGTGAGCTCTCTTCCTCCTTGCTTGATATATATGCCATGAGGATTAATTATAAACAGTTGGGACTTGATGTGTTATAGAGAAATATATGGTTTATGAGCTTGGAGAAGATATTTGGTTTTATGAAGTGAATGAATGGCTTGTGTGGCTTGATGTTGGAGAGGTTTGCTTGCAAGATTCCATAGCTTGGTGAATGTTGATTTTTTTCTAACTTTTTAGTGTTTTCTTTTCCTCATTGTGTTTCAGTCTGCTTACTTTCTATAGATCAGAAAAGTATAGGTTGATATATCCTCATGGAAGCACCTCAAACCTCCTGTTTGCTATAGTTTTGATGTTTTCTTCCTTTAGTTCATCTTAAGAAATTCTTGACTTCTCCTTAGGCCCACTAAAACTTGCTCTTTTTTTCATGAATGATTATTATGCTATCGTATAAATATGATTCATGGTATGCCCTTCTTATTTAAAGTTTTTAAAAACTTATTGTGAAGCCTTTCTATGGAATACAGATTGATTAGGTTAATACAAAGAGGCCCTGTTTTGATCTTTCCCTTTGCCCATACTTATAAAATTGTTTCAGAGTTCCTGATAGTTTGATATATGCTATTTAGGAGTTCCCTCTCCACATATTGAATTTTTTGTTTATCCTATGTGTTTTCTCAAAAAGCTGAAGGTGGATTTTAAAGTTAGGAGTTCTAATGCTTCTATGTGCCACTGGTTTGTTCATCTTACATTTTTATCATTTTGAGTATTGTTCATATAGATTAATGGTTTTCCCTACCTCGTGAGTTATTTCTTTCAGACTATATATGTTTAAGATATCTTAGTTTTTCCAAACTTAATGCTCATTACACCTCATCATCACCTAAGGATATATTAACCTTGCTAAATTGACCCTGCAATACACTCTGATTCATCATTTCGACACCCTCAACATCATATAAAACCATAGTCCTATTAATTTGATATTATCTCATTCCACCTATCCTACTTGATCATCTTAACCCAACCCAAAACAAACAAAAAAATTACACTTAATAAATAGCCTAAGATCAATCATCCAAAGTGAATAAGTTCACATCCTTTGCACAATAGAGAGAGCCCTCTCTAAGTCCAAGAAGGCTAGATTCTAGGACTCCAAAGACTGTTCTGATTTTACTCTGTCATTTGGTTTATCTAATCTACCAAATCACAGGACTCTAACATAATGGCAATCACGGTGGTACCTGAGTAAGTAACAAGCTTATATATCCTTAAGACCTCAGGAAACCCACAAACATCCTTAGATTGGTATTTAGTTGCGGATGGTGGACAACAACGTGCCTCATAAAATTTGAAATCATCCACCTAGAGACTCCACAACTCTCAATAGACTTGAATAATCTACTGGAGGAAGAACCTTAAACATGACCAATCATCCTAGAAAGAAAGAGCACTCAGGCCTAAGTTGGATTCAAGAAATTATTGTTTTTATCTATAACTATGTTCTATCCTACTTTAAGCTTGATTAAGAATACACTGATGAGATCTACATTGATCATTGGAAAGATCTCAAGCCTCAAATTCCAGACCATGAGTAGACTTACGCACCTGTGCTTACCCCATATTCACCTGTGGAAAACCTAGTGAAACATGAGCCTCATGCTACCTCTCCTCCTCTTGCTGAAACCTCAAAAAATCAGAAATATCTTTTTACACCACCTATAACCGTAAAGGTCCGAGAGAGATACAAGCCTTTGGTTTTACCTCCTATCTTCCAAGCCCTCCCTGCAAATATTACAAATAAACTAGCCAGATTTGATGGAGAAAACTCAAAATTCACCGCTAAATAACACATTCAAATCTTGAGAATTTACTTGACCTTCTTGAAATCGAAGAAGATGATGTGAGTATTAAAATTTTTGCCTGATCATTACAAGGAAAAATTAAGAGTTGTTTTAACGACCTTCCAGCTGCAAGAATTATCAATTTTCATCAATTCACTCAAGTCTTCCTAGATAGGTGGGTGATCATGGGAAATGAATTTCTCATCATAGAGGAATACAAGCATTTAAAAAGACAACCAGGGGAGAAATTACAAGACTTTTCAGCCATGTTCAATAAGGTATACAATGCAATACCTACTAAGATAAAGCCACCTTCAGGGTGGGATCTCTTGCACTACCCAAGTAATTTTGACCTAGATTAGATGGAATTCCAGATAAGAGAAAAAGACCCTTCAAACCTGGAAGAAATGCAAAATATGGAAATTACTGTGGAATTCAACATACTGGAAAGAGAGGAAAAGTTAGAAGAAGTAAGGAAGGACAAAGCAGCTCAAGAGAAATTGATTTCTTTAGAGGTAAAGCTTGCTAGAGATGTTGACAGATACAATCATCAAAATTATGCATATACTTGGCAGGAAAGAGAAAGAATACAAGCTTGAGGTTGGTGCCAATTATTCAGAGCATCCGATATAATTTTCTTGGGAGGAACCAAATCAGTCATTTCAATGAAAAGATAGCTATCAAAACATATTGGCTGACCAAGGTTTCTAAGAAGAAGATGAGGAAAGTTGTCAAGTAAGTACTATATGCCTTACTACATCTTGTGCTTCACTATTAAGAGAGTACTACGAGAAAATTGAAAATAGAAAAAAGGTAGAATTCTCTAATGAATCAGTAAGGGAGGAAATGGATAATACAAACCCTTTTTCAAATCCATAAGTTCTCCCCTCAAATCATCTTGGTATGACTATTTGGATCACAAAACAAGAAATGGAAGATGAGCCAACACCTCTTGAGTACCTACCCTTGTGCTTTGAATCATTTCAGATTGCTAAAGAAAGGCTATTGGCCACGAATACTCTCCTTTTCATATGATGGAACAAACTATTGATCAAGTGTGTATAATAGATGACATTTGTCCTATGAATAAGATGTCCAAATATGATCAATATGATGATGATTATGTTCTCCAAACTCAAGATAACACTACAGAACAATCAGAGATTATTTTGTGGGACAAAGATAGTCATTTTCAACAGCTCAAATACAGTGATCAACAAATACTACTCAGCTATGAAAGTGAATAAGAAAGTGCAGAAATTTTGGGAGAAAGGGAAGAGTCTTTACCTCTTTGTTTTACTTCTTTTCAGTTCATCAAAGACAACCTTAATGCAATCAGAAGTCAGCAATATTTGGGTATTGATTTCAACAACAAAGAACACATTCAGCCCTATGTTCAACCTTCCCAAGAGAAAGTGGACTATTGTAGTTATATCCAAAGAAAGATAAAAATGCCTCCCTTTTCAACTGAAGAGGAGATAGATCAAATTATAAACATGCAGTCAGACTCTATTTATTTTCCTCCTAATCTTAACTATCACATAGCAGAAAATGGATTTATAGATCAATTCAAAGAGAAACAATCTGATTGTGCAATATGTACGGTTGGTGAAATTAATTATATTGATGATTCTCCAAGGTTTGATCAATATTTTGATAATGATGATGCTTTCCAAATAGAAGTTAACTTTGCAGAGTATTGAACACTTGGTTTTTGGGAGGAAGCTTAGTTTCATCAACCTGAGAAAGGTAACCAACCAATGCATAACAGCTATGACAGTGATGAGGAAAGCTTAGAAAATTTGGAAGCGAATGAAGTCTTGAAAATTGATGATCACAAGAAATTTGTTGCTAAGGAGTGCTCCTACTCATCAACATGGTGGTTTTCACATAGAACTTAGCCCACTCAATCAAAACCCATCATGTTTGCTAAAGGATAATATTGCAATCTATGATGAGTATACCAATTCAGATGATCATGAGGAAGAGGAAGATTTTCTTTCCCAAAAGAGTCCTAAGCTCAACTAAGTGGAGGAAGAAGTAGGCCTAAATCAAGCTTATTTTCCAAATCTTCACATTCAGGTATTTTTTCAAGATCCCTTTTCTGATTTGTTAAAGACATTTGAAGAGGGAGTGAAATATGTTAAGAGTAGCTTGATGCAAGGTTTAAACATAAGTTTAGGCACCATTGTTCAAAAGAAAGTAAGATGTGAGTGGCGCTTTTTTTTGTCCCATATTGAAGGAGCTAAACCAAGATCCCTCATGGAATCTTCTACTTCACTATTTGTATTGGAAAAGAGAGTTCACCGGCTAAATGTATATCATGTATAGTTTAGATTAGGATAGATAGAAATTCAAATAATCTCAGCCTTTGAGCATCTTTTAAATTTAGATTGTTTTGAAAAAAGAGAGAAAAAACTAAAAAACATAGAAAGAATAAAAAAGAGGGCAGATTTTAAAACAAGGTACAACCCCATACCAAAAAAATAGTAATATTGAAAGTGTGCAAGCCTAAATGCCACTACTAATGAAAAAAAGAATGTCTTGTTCAGTCATCTAGCCTAATCATGATTGAACATGTTTTCAATTTATTGTTGATAAGTTACTGAGAGAATGTTGGTCAAATCATTTAAGCTTGACTTGTCAAAATAAAATAGATTAGAAATGAAATATGTTGGTTCCACATGCTTAAATCTGAACCAAAGAGAAGGATAGGGATGATTAGAAAATGATGAAACATGGCCCTCATACCTTCTAGTTTTTTTTTGCTTATGAAAATAAAGTTTGTGTGCAGTTTGTCTTGATGCCGTGACTCATGATGAATCAGATTGTCTAATCCTGGTTCAATTCATGCTTTAAATTTCTTGACAATAGATTAGAGAATGAAGTCTGTCATACTGTGTAATCTTAACAGTCAAATAGTCTAAGTGGATAATAAAAAGAGTTCAATAGTCTAATATGAACTCTTGGAAGTGACAATAGTAGAAGTACATAGTTTGTTTTACTTTCAAAAGAAGAAAATTTCAATGGATTTCTAGTCCAAGTGCACCCAAGGAAGAAGAAAATGTTAGGAAAGTAGGCTGGGTAGGTAGAAATGAAGTTGAGCTAATCATTTCTTTCATATTATTGAGATCACAGCGTCAAGCAAGCATCAGTGAGTGAAAGAGGTAAAAATCTGCCCAATGGATGAGGCACTACTCTTTATAAACCAAGAGATCTGAAAGTTCTGGATACCTTTTGAAAAGGAGCAGCCCTACCCAAGTGCAGCCACTATTAGTCATCCATAATTTTCATTATCTGAATATGACTAAGTATCGTTTCTAGATTTCTAGAAACAAAGTTCATGAACATTGTGAGTTATCTCGCTACATTCATTATCCTTACGATAATTATTTTTCACTATTTCATCCTTCCATCATGTCAATTATATGCTCACCCATCCCAGAAGACCCATCATGGGCTCATATCATTCAGTTTTTCTTTTTGTGTCACCTTTTGCCTCAGCCCTCTATTTTGTTTTGCCTAACTCCTCCATTGTCCATTTAGGGTTTTTAAGGGCATTTTTCTTGGTTTCATGACCTCCATCATTAAACATCAACAAGGCTTGTATATTTTTGTTCTTACAGCTCCTCCTATCCTTAATATACCTTCACAAACATTTCCCATCACTCCTATCCCTCAAATTCCTCATTTTTCTAAAAAAACTAGTCTATGGCCACATTTTGACACTTTTTAAAACTAGGCCTATTTTTTTGCCTTGTGGACCCCTTCCCCTCACTAAATTATTGAAATTAAACTTTCCCCTACTCCCTAGAATTTATCCATATCCCTCAAAATTTCCCCAAGAATTTAGACAACCCTTAACCCCTTCATTCCATTCCCTCTACAAGGCAGTCCTAAATCCCCTACACCAAACCCTATTTTCCTCTTCCAACTAAGCTAGGGTTTGCTATGGAAAAGAGGAATAAGAGAAGAATATCCATATGGTAGGTAATATCAGCAATCATGAAGCCATTCCAACTCATAAACATCATGCCTCCATCATTTTACAAGAATTCATTCCAAAAGACAAGTCGTGTGTCATGCCCAGGGCCAGTTTTTCTTCAAACTATGTTTCTGACCAAACAGAGATGAAATTGACCAAAGTGAGAGAGGTTTTTTTCCATCATAGGCCCAAGATAAACCACCTCATTCAATTTTTACATATGTATAATTTTTTGGGATAAATTTCAAAAATACAGCTGTCACGTGAGAATTTCTACACTGCTTGAGTGACCTTGGTAAAATCTATTTTTCTCATAGATGGAGTATCCAAATGACTTTATTGATGATTCCAATAACAAATAGACTTAAATCACTTTCCCATGAGCTGTCATAAGCTCAATTTGGAGTTGTGTAAGGCATCCAAAAGTCGTCTGCACCTGCACTCTGCATTCCTGCATCATCACTTAGCACTTTTTGAGCAATCATGGGAAAATCAACTTTTTACAAGGAAAAACAACTTCAATCAGGAAAAAATGATATATTTTGAAATTTTATAGGTTACTATTTCCAACAATCTATCATGGGCCAAATTTTGACATTGGGAAGGCCTCCAAATTCCCTCTGAAAATGGTGTTGTGCTTGTGGGAGGTGGTGCTGCACTCCTGGAAAGTTTTTCCCATATAAATTACACATGGCGCTACGCTCATGGGAAATGGTGCTACGCCCTTGGACAGGAGGTCTTCCCAAGAAAAGTAACCCCTCAGACCACTTTAGAGTCCTTTTAATTTTCCTCCAAGGTTTTCTAAAGCTCTGATGTAGGTGAAATTAAATGAAAATAATTTGAGGCTTATCATTATCCAAGGAACATTAAATGACCTCCAAAGGTACCCTCATTATCTAACAGTAAGTCTGCAAAAGAAAAACATACCATGTCCAAGAATTTCTGCAGGAATGCTTATTAATTGGTCAATAGTAGAACAGAGGCATAAAAGGAGACCTAAAGAGCTAAGGAAGACATCCAAAAGCAGGTAAATAGGTACAATAGGCTGAATTCTATAGGGAAAATCATGATCTCATGATAAAATATTGTCAAGTGCTGCCCATCAAAAGGTCTATGAAAATTCCAAAAAGATAGTGGCACATAAGCAATATTGCTCAAACAGTAAAAGAGATCATTGAAAGGATTTTTGGCCTCAAGCATGAAGCTGGTATAGGGACAGCTTCCCTTTGCCCAGATTCTCACAAAGAGACTAAAAATCCATCAGATAAGCCATAAGGTGAGGTAAAAAGAAGGATCAATAGAAGGAGCCCATTGATAAAAATAAGAAAAGTAGCAGGCATGTTTTTTATTAGGAGTCAAAATGTGGGACTGTTTTTACCAAGTAGTGGAAAAATACTTGGGTTACAAAGGTTAAAGAACTCCTCCAAACCTCTAGATGATAATTGGATACTTTTTAGGCATAATTTAAGAGTTTAAATGAATGTTTTCTTTGAGGACTTTGAAGGAAACCTTGTTTTCTTGTCTAAAAATCCGTAAAGGCTCAGAGGTTGGGAAATTGAACAAAATGGTCATAGACAATGACAAAGAAACCTCCTTCATCAACAATAGATGGTTTCAAGAGTTTTCCAACTATCTTATAAGTTTAGAAAACAAGCATCAACTCCAGTAAATCAAGGGTAAGATCAGTATTCTAAAAATATATAGGGAGACAGATTATGGGCAATATATGCCACTTCACTAAAGGAGATAAAACACCACCTCAAAAATCCGTTTTCTCACAAACAAACAGTCAAGGGCATATTCAAAATATCTAAAGGAGGCAAACATGATTTCTAAATTGCCCTAACAAATGATTCTGACCAGCAAAGGATCATCATGGATCTAACCAATTGTCTAAATTCAAAAGGGAGAGTGATCAAAAGGAGTTTTAAAAGACTTTTAAAGACAACTCCAAAAAGCATTGTCAAAAGGAAGAAGATGCAAAATGAACCTTAGATAATTGGGTTTTTTTTACAGTTTAATTCTTTCAAAAGAGGGTATAAAACACTACAACACAACAACCCCCTGCTCATTTTCTCATTTTAAAGACATAGTGAGGTTTCGAGTTTTCTGCAAGATTCCTCGGGAAAAAAATCCAGGGTGCTACACTCCTGTAAAAGGGTGTTACACTCCTGTAGTGGCTTCCAGTATAATTTTGTTCTGAGTGCTGTACGCCTGTAGGTGGGTGCTACTCTCTTGCAGCTTGGCCCAACGTACAAGAAGGGAGGCCCGAAACTGTGTGGAGCCTTGCCCGGAGGTGCTGCACTCCTGCCACTACCTACACACATCCACCCGACACTTCGTTCAGGCCTTCTTGGGAAATTTCCCTCCTACCACTGCCTCCATACATCCACCCGACACTTCGTTCAAGCTTGCCTAGGACGCTGTGCTCCTACCACAAAAGCATAGCATTGCCCGAAAAGGCGTTCAGAGGCACCCAAATTTCTCGGAGAGCTCGGTGAAGCCTTTTTCATGCTGTGAAGGAAATTTTAAAGAGGTATTTTAATTGTTATCACCTTTTCATGATTTTATGAAGGATAAGCGCACCAATTAAATTCCATTTTTTTGTCAAAGAAAGCAGTGATGATCATGAAGTAAGTAGAGATGATCATGGAGAAAGCAGTAAAGAAGAAAATTAAGAAGAGGGAGGTGGCCATGAAGAAAGCAACAATGGCCAAGAGGAAAATAGTCAAGGAAGTAGCAGGGATGAGGATGTGGATAAAGAAGAAAACGGAGGTAAAAATAGTGATGCAAGTGATGAGAAAAGAATTCAAGACAGTGGGTCCCATGGTGAAAAGGATGACTCTAAAGACACACAATCAGAGGCAGCTTTTCAAGAAAAAGACAGTGAGAAAAAAAACATAGTTCAAACCATTGAGCCCCATGATGAGCTAAAAATCCAAAACAGTGGCTCTGAAAGTGAAGAAAATGACATTGAGGGTACAAATGCAGACAATGATAAGAAGACCAATGAAGGTGCCCAAAGAAGTGACCCTACAAACAGTGCTAATAGTGATATAAAAAATGATATTGAAAATGAATACACCAAAATATCAAAAGGAGGATAGTCATGAAATTAAATAAATGACCAACATAGGCGCCTCTAACAGTGCAAAAATAGAGCATGGCAGTCTTGAAGGTCTTGGGAGCAAGGAAAGCTAGAAAGAGGTTGAGTATGTGTATCAAAAGGATATTCAAGAGAAAGGCAAGAAGGAAACTCACACAGAAATCATCCATGAAGAAGAAAATGGTCTCAAGGTCATTAGTGACCAAACTTTGGAAGAGAAACTTATGGCACCTTTCACCATCATTTATCAAAAGGGAAGGAGGCATGTGTTTGCTGCCTCCAAAAGGCAAGGGGCCATGCACTCCTCCTCAACACCAATGAAAGAAAAGGTTAAACAAGAAGGAAAAGGAGTAAATAATGGACCAAACAGTGAAGAAGAACTCAGTGAAAATGACAGTATGCATAATGGTGAAGGGACAAATTCTGAAGGCAGTGAACATAGAAAAAGTGCAAGTGATACAAGTTATGAAACAGAGGTTGAAATTAAAGATAAAGACCATATGCAAGATAGTGGAAACAATGGGTCAAATAATGAAGAAGAGGACATTCATTAAGACAAAAATGTACCAAGCGATGGTCAAGGCACCTCTTCCATTGAAAATGAAAATGACTGGGCACTATGAACGAAGAAACCACTTTGCAAGGAAAAATACTCAAAACTGCCCAAAATGAGGGCCTGACACCAAAAGTTGAAAAAGACCAATCTAGGCTTATTATTTTGGCCCAATATTTTCTACAGGTCTCCAAGGACCCATGAGCCACCTACCTACCAAATTTGAGGCAATTTGGACAATTTTTTGTTTTTTCCAAATTTTGACCCCTAGGAGCACAACACCCCCTGTGCTACGCTTTTTTGCAAGGCACCTTCATGAGGAGAGATTTAAATTTTTTGATTCCCCGTCACTAGAGGAGTATGCTCACCAAATTTTAGCTCAATTGGAGGTGTTTTTGACCCCTCAAAAGTGTCAAAAGCACTCATTTTTTTCACCTTTCTGCCCTCTTTTCTGAACAGGTGTTGCGCTCCCGGAAGGCTTGGATTTTTCCACTTTTGGGAAAGATTTCAGAGATCATATCGAGGAAAAAAAGTTATATTTGGAAAGTAGACATCCACATATTTCCAATGGGCCATCACAGAACCTCTTCTGACATCGGGAAGGCCTCCAAAACTCTGTTGCAAAATGACCTTTTTTGGTGTTGTGCTCTTGGAAAATTTTCAAGTTTTTGAGACAATATGTTGCGTTCCTATGTGTAACTGAGAAAATGTGCATTAGGAAAGTTTCATCATGTATTTCAGAGCCTAAAAGTCAATAATTTTTCTATTTTAGTCCGGAAAATGTATTTTGGAAGATATTTTGTGCCTTGGACCTTGTAGGGCCTCAAGGACAAGTTAGGATATTGGTTTTTGGCCAATAGGCTTCTAGATGCTCTAGTGACCTCTCTTCGTCCTTGCTTGTTATATAAGCCACGAGGATTATTTGTAAATAGTTGGGACTTGTTGTGTTATAGAGCAATACATGGTTTATGAGCTCAGAGAAGATATTTGGTTTTATGAAGTGAATGAATGGCTTGTGTGGCTTTATGTTGGAGAGGTTTTCTTGAAGGATTCCATAGCTTGGTGAATGGTGATGTTTTTATAAATTTTTAGTGTATCCTTGTCCTCATTGTGTTTCAGTCTGCTTACTTGCTATAGATCTGAAAAGTATAGGTTGAGATATGCTCATGGAAGCACCTCAAACCTCTTGTTTGCTATAGTTTTGATGTTTTCTTCTTTTAGTTCATCTTAAGGAATTCTGGACTGCTCCTTAGGCCCAATAAAACTTGTTATTTGTTTCATGAATGATTAGTTTCATAGCTTATAAATATGATTCATGGTATTCCCTGCTTATTTAAAGTTTTCAAAATCTTATTATGAAGCTTTTCTATGGAATACTAATTGATTAGGTTAATACAAAGAGGACTTGTCTCAATCTTACCCTTTTCCCATACTTATCAATTTGTTCAGAGTTCCCGATAGTTTGATATATGCTGTTTAGGAGTTCCCTCTCTATATTATGTGTTTTCTCAAAAATTTGAAGGTGGATTTCTAAAGTTAGGAGTTCTAATGCTTTTATGTGCCACTGGTTTGTTCATCTTACATGTTTATCAGTTTGAGTATTGTTCATAGAGATTAATGGTTTTCCCTACCTCGTGAGTTATTTCTTTCAGACTATATATGTTTAAGATCTCTTAGTTTTTCGAAACTTAATTTTCATTCAACCTCATCATCACCTAAGGATCCATTAACCTTGCTAAATCAGCCCTGCTATACACTCTGATTCATCATTTCGACACCCTCGACTTCATTTGACCCCAAAGCCTTATTGATTTGATATTCTCTCATTCCACCTATCCTACTTGATCATCTTACCCCAACCCAAAAAAAACAAACAAATTACACTTAGCAACTAGCCTAAAATCAATCATCTGAAGGGAACAAGTTCACATCCTTCGCACAATAGAGACAACCCTCTCTGAGTCTAGGAAGGCTAGGTCCTACGATTCCAAATACTGGTCTGATGTTACCCTGTCATTTGGTTTAGCCAATCTGCCAAATCATAGGACACTAACATTGATCAATAATTCTTTTCATTATTCTAATCAATTTTTTTTTTTAGATTCTACTAAACCATTTCCTTGTGGGTAATAATTCATGGAATACTTATTTTTAAAACCTCTTTTTATTACAAATTCCATCATAGTAGTTCCTGAGAAGTAAGATTCATTATAAAAAATTAAAGCAGTAGGTAAGCCAAACGTAATTATGATATATTGGTCGATGAAATCAATGATATTCTTAGAGTTGTATACCTTTAATGGAATTTCTTCCACCCATTTAATAAAGTAATATGTAGCTGTGAGAATATATCTATGTTGTTTGGAAGAGTTAGGAACAACCTCACTGATTATATCTAATCCCGATTGTTCAAATGGTTGTTCAATATTGACTAGATGTAATGGGAAGGTTGGCTTCCTTTTTCTTCCAGATGCACTTTCACACACTTTACATTTTCTTGCATATTCATTAGCATCTTTGAAAAGTGTAGGCCAATAGTAACCTGCAAGTAGGATTTTGTGTCGTATTGTATCTCCTCCAAAATGTCCTCCAACTGGTCCATCATGGAGTTCCAGCAAAACTTTCTCTACTTCATATTTTTCTTAGCATCTTAGTAGTATATAATCAAAATTTCTCCTAAAAAATACATCATTGATTAATTGATATTTCTTGGCCTTTAATCTCAAAGCCTCTTTTATTTTGTAACTGAGCTGATTCGGTGCATATCCATTCTTCAAATAAAATATGAGATTAACATATTTAAGTTGTGCATCGTTGAGGGTTACATATGATATTTGGACATTGTTACGTGAATCTTATTTTGATGATAGATGGGATGCTCCTGTAATCATTCTTCCAAAACCTTGACCTCTCACAATTTTAGAGGGTCTAATTTCTACATCATGTTATTGTAAAGCGGTAATCGAGTTAGCCCTTTTCTCTCCTAATTCTCTTTGCATCAATATTTGTCTCACTATAGAGAATGGAACTATGATTTTGGTGTGAGTTTTTAGGAGAAATGGCATGAAATTCTCTATAGCCTTAAAGACTGCGAATGCTTTATTTTCGACAGATGTATAATTTAGTTCTACACCTTGCAAATTGGAACTGAAAATTTATATTGGTGCTTCAATTTTTTGGTCATTAAGCTTTGTTAAAACAACAACTTATGATGTATCTGATGAAAAAGTATATAAAGTAAAAGGATTAAGAAAATTGGGGGTAGTCGGGAATGGAGCATTGATAGTTGATTTTTTAATCAAATCAAATTCTTATCTTTCATTATGTCCCCATTTAAAGAAAAAAAATTTCTTAATCATGTTCTGTAATGGTAAAATTATTTGTGAAAAGTCAGGGAGAAACCTTTTAACAAAATTAATTTTCCCAAGAAACAACTGCATAGCTTTCTTGCTTTGAGGAAAAGGAATTCTTTTAATCTCTTAAATTCTTTTAGGATCAATATAGATACCTCTTTTTTACACAATGAATCCTAAAATTTTTCCTTCATCTAATGAAAATAATGATTTCTTTGGATTTAATGAGATGGCATACCTCTTACATCGCTCAAAGACTTGTTTTAGGTCATTCACATGATTGGTTACTTGTTTAGAAAAGAATTTAATGTCATCTACATAAACAACCACTGATTTATTTATGAGCCCCTAAAAGTTGTGTCCATAACTCTCTGAAAAGTGGCACCTGCATCAATTAATCTAAATGGAATATTTTGATATGCTTAAGTTCCCCACTTAGTACTGAACATAGTCTTCAGTCTGTCATCTTGATGTACGAGAATTTGGTTATATTCTGAGAATAAATCTAGAAAGGACATAAGTTCAGAACCAACTACTGTCTTCAGTACTTGTTCCATGGTTGGTAATGGAAAGTTGTCATTCTGACAAGCTTTGTTTAAATTCCTAAAATCAATGCAAATTATTCTTCGTGACAGGTACCCAATTTTATACCCATTTAGAATTCCTCACCGGAAATATGATATTTTCCTTAAGGAGTTTGTTCAGTTATATTTTGATTTAATTTTCTAGATTTGGATGAATCTTACTCAATTGATGTTGTATAGGTTTTTCTTCTGAGATAATAGGAATTGTGTGTTGAATCATATAAATGTCATATGTTTTAAGATCAGTATAATCCCAAGGAAAGACGCTTTTGTACATTCTAAACAATATTATAAATGATAATCTTTCTTTGGAAGATAAACCAAGACCTAGATTGACATCTTGAGGTTTTCCGTCTGTTCATAGCTTTACTAACTCGAATCTTAAGGTAGAGCTTTGAATTGTTTGGTTATTAACTCTTTTAAAACTATCTTTTAGATCATATAGGTCTTCCACGTTGACAACAGATTTAGGAATGGAATTTTCATCTTGTTCTTTCTTAATCTAAATATCATGTTCATTTTCATCCAAAATTTGATTATCATAAGATCTTTCAGATGTTAAGAAATCTATGATATCTGAATCATTATTAAATACTCTCCAATTGGTAATATTATCAGGAAGAGATGGTCTACAAATTAATTCAATAGAAAATCTATGAGGACTAAACTCTTTAGATGGAATTAACTTTGATGCTACGTTAGCAAGTAGATTTGAACTAACATTCTTCATCCTACGTACAGAAGAAATATTAAAGGCTAAGAAATGAATGGTTAATTCTTGAACTAATGATTGATAATGATTTAAATGTTCGTAATTACAATGAATGGTATCTCTTACCTGTCTAACAATGATTTCTAGATCTCCTAGGACTTTCAGATATTTGATATAAAGATCAATGGCTTTGTCAAAACCTTGAACTAATGCTTCATATTTAGCTACATTGTTTGTATAATTGAATTCTAATTTACAGGATAACATGGTATTTTATCCTTCTGGGTTTATTAAAATGTAGCACCTGCACCATATTCAGATTTAGAACCGTCAAAATAAAGAGTGTAAAATAAATAATTAACTATTGTTCTATCTACAAAATCTATACATTTGGAACTATCTGTCAGGTAAAAATTCTCAATCTGAGAAACAACTGAATTATCAAAGAAAGGTGATGATTTAGTATTAATATTTCCCAAAAATGACCATGCTGAGTATTTTGGATTAACGTTATTGTTGAATTCTACTTGCTCATTTACTCTTTCAATATCGGTGACTGTATGCTTCATGAAATTTTCATGGTCCACTGGAATTTGATTTGGCTTTCCATTATATGGTAGCCATATATGTGACCAGCCTATTGCAAAATAACCATGAAGTTTTTCAGACCAGTCTCGGCTTAAAACTAAGCCGTAAAACTTAGGAATATCAACCACCCATATATCAATTATTTGAGTAACCTTGGGATTTTATGACAATCTGATGGGAACCAAATTTATTTCTCCTACAAAATCTACTCTGGTTCTATGAAGTTGTACTATATGAATAGGGGAACTCTGAGGAGTTATGTTCAACTTAGCACAGACTGATTTTGGTATTATATTAGAGGAATCCCTTGAGTCTATTAAACAATTATGAATGTTTTTGTTATAGATCTCATAGGTTAAGGGAAATGGAGGAGTATGAAAGGCAGATCGATCACCTATCATAATCAGGTCTTTAGCATCTATTTTAGTATAATGAGAAGGTGGCTTACCCATTTCATTAGCAGCTTGTACTATTACTGGAGCAGGTAAGATTGAAGAAGAAACCACATTTAAGTCTCTCAGTAAGATTTTATGTTGTTGCTTTAATTTATTAATCTTGTGAATTGAAATGATGGCCCTGGTTTTCTTCATATGTTCAACTAAATTATACTCAATGGTGTCTTAGACTACCATTGTCTTAGATGTAGGTGCAGTATATGAAGTAATGGGACTTGTTTATGTAGCCTTTGAAGTGTACTTTTTCCTTACTGATTTATCTTTAGTATGAGTTGAAATCTCTTCCTATTGATTTGGCTGCATTGCTTTAGTAGTATTTCTACTCCTTGTACTCATAGGTAAAGCTTCATGTTGTTCTTCATTTGGTATGATGAAATCCCACATTCCATTTAGTTCAACTTATATTTCTTCGTCATCTTCTTCTTCCTCTATTTTATCTTCCTCTGTTTCTTGATCAGATGCAGCATTAGATATGATATTTAGAGGTTGAGTATTAGAGGACTGACCTTCTTGAATTTTCTGAAAGTCTTTTTTGAACTCGAATTTTCAGCAACTTATTTCTTTATATCTTCCATCGTGTTTGTCATAGTCTTCAAAACTTTTTGAAGAACTTCTATGTCAAAAGGGTCTTTTCTAATCTTATTTTTAGAATCTTCTTTGAAACATACCTTCTTTGATTTTCAATCTTCTTGAGAATTCTTTTCCTCAAGAGAGGTTATGCACTTATCTACAGATAGAGATTCCTTCATGTTTTCTAAGAGTGTCGGTAGTTTTTCTCTATCAACAAAAATAACTATATTGAATGGAAGGGATGAAATATACAACTCAATTTGAACTTGTGCACCAGGAACTGTTGTATCAGGAATTTTATTGAATAAGTTATTAAACCTTGAAATGAAATCTTTTATTTTCTCACCTAATTTAGCTTTTAGATTTGAAAAATCATTGATGAGCGTAGAATTAGTTCTGTCATCCCCAAACTTAGCTATAAATTTTCCTTTGAACATATTCTAGGTATTTATAGAGCGGGTAGGCAGTGAAAAATACCAGGATCCTGCAGATCCTATTAGAGTATACAGAAATAATCTTACAATGCAATCCTTTTCAACTACTCCATTTAGATTGATGGCTAACATAAAATTGTGAATGTGTTCTTCTGCCGGAAGACTATCATCAGGGTTAAATTCTTTTAGGTGATTTTGGTAGAGCATGAAGAGGAGCAGTCATATTTACAACCCCTAGATTTCTCCATGGACATACATTTGGTGGAAGTACTTGGCCTTCCATTGGATTTTGAATAGGTTGGATGGATGGATTCTGAGTTGAAGAAGAGGCAAGCTGAGTGCTAGGACTAGTTGATGATGTGTTGATCAACATTTGTCATTGATGTCAACCCAAGAAGCACCATGGGCTACCCTAATAGCTCATGGGAATTTTGATCTACAAAATTAATATATTCTAGGTCAATAATGATTTTTATGGTTTCTACTTGTGAAGATGTTTCCGTTGATATATGGCACTCCACGTAATTCTTCACGGTTTGAGAGATATTCATGTTTGATTTTTGTACCCCGAATTAGTGGGCTAAAACCCCATGGGGTTGTGGAATGGGTCATTGAAAATTCATAAATAATATTTTTTAAGCTCCTAAAATCCCTCCCACGTACACTAGTTTAAGCCCCTCTCAACCTAAGAATTTATATAAATTCTGATCCTCATATCCTCCCTATGTAAGGGATTTCGCCACTTGAAACAGGTAATCATGGAATTTTCTCTCTAAATTTTTTTATACGAAGGTTAAGAAGTTGAAAGGTTTATGAGGCAAAGCTGAAATCTTGATGAAGCTCTTGTGAAAATTTTAGATCAAGGTGCGTAACATTTTCGGAGATATGATCTGTGGAAATCAGTGTTTTTGCAAGCTCATGAAATTCATCGCAAAGAAGTGACCTTGGAAAAATAATCATAAGTCTCTCTCTAAGTATCGGATTGGAATTCTATAAAAAGTGGTAGATAGTGCACAGATTGTATTTTTAAACTCTCAATTTTAGAGGCAAATGAAGAAACAATGACATGTGGCACGCCGTAAAATTTCACTCTACCGAAAAAATCCATAATTAGGACATTGTGAGAGATTGGACATAACTCTCCCTTGAAGAATCCAAATTGGGTCAGACCTGTGGAAGTGGAAAGATGACTCTGAGGATTACTGCAAGACTAAAAATCACATATTGGGGTTTTGGAATAACAGAGATACACCAGATTCAATATCGAGCTCCTAGAAGGCAAGAAAAAGCTATATCATGTGTTGTCAAGGGCTGCAAAGGATCAGACTTTCTAGGGTAGCAAAGCAAATCAAGGTGTAGCAGAGGGTAGCATGACAGGAGAAAAAACCAAGGTGTATATCAACAATAATAATTTCATCACATGAAGTCTTCAAGTGGGCAGCATTTCATACAGTCATTGTAAATGTATCATTGTACTAAGTCATTGTAAATACATTATTGTGAAAAATGTACTAGTGTCTATCTTCCAGGAGTTGAAAAGGCAGTTTCAGGAGGTCTAGAATAATCATTAGTTGTTTGTGTCATAGTTGGGGTTATGGCATAGTGTGTCTTCTTCTTCCACATCATTCTATATCATTGTAAAGTGGACCATTTTCCTTAGCACGGGAGTCCATTCTTATTTTATTCTTCTACAGGGTGGTAGGGTGGTGGTAGGGTGAGTTATAGCTCATTGGGTGTTAGGGCATCCGTTCAGTTGACTACTAAAGAATCTCGGGCATTGGAGCACCCATCCAGTGGGAGCTGGAGAAGGATGATTTTCTAGATTCTAGGAATTTTGAGCTTTATATTCATTTGGAGTTGAATATTAAAGAATTATTAGAAAATCATTAGGTGGTTTTTGTCCCGGAGTGGGTTTCCGGCTTAAAAACTATATGCATTTGTATTCCTTTTGTTTTCTAATATCATTGTACAAACACTGATAATAATTTAATATTAACTAATGCTCTAATTAAAAGGAATATTGATTCACCCCCCCCCCCCCCCCGCCCCACCCCTCTCTTATTATTTCCAACATGATGTCCCCTTTATTTGTACCAGTTCTTCTACAATGGATAGCTATCTTGTCCCATAGTTTATTGGCAAGAGGGAAATTTTCCATAATATGATTTATGGATTCAACATGCTGGATATATTTCAGAAATCCATAGGGGCCTATAAAGTCTATTTTAAGAAGGTTGTCGCATGTTTGAATTATGTTCTTGCTAAGAAGCCATAGAAAGGTGGAGATTTTGGGCCAAATTCAAGGTCTCCATAATTTTGCACTGAAAATTGTAACCTTGACATTATGCTATCTGTATGAGCTGATTATCACTCATACATTCCTCCTTTGCAAGTCTAAAACATCAGTTCCTCATGTCAAGCCTTAAAAATAAGAGAAAAGCTCTCAAAAGTCTTTAAAACTTTGGTATCACACTTTCTCTATGTCTTACCTGTAGTCCCACACCCAATGGTCATGTATTCTGCTTACCTGACCGCACTTTATATGTGTAAAGGATGTGGATCCCTATAAGAGATTAAAAGGGTGCAAGTAAACTCAAAAAGCTCACTTTGAGTCATTTCTAGAAACTTCTGGAAGGAATCTTGCAGTGGAAAGTCCGCTCTTTTCAGGTTCATGTATCCCATACCTTAAGGAGCTAACCCCTTGATGTGAGGAGATTATCCCTTTGAAGGAGGATTCTATCCCTTCATAGGTGGAATTGTAACCTCCTTTTTTGCACTATAAAAAGAGGCATAGGGAAGCCTCAAAGGGTTACAACAATATAATTGATGAGTTCAATCTTTAGTGTTATTTGAGGTAAAGTGGTATTGGAACCTAGACTTCTTTAGCTGAGATTCTATGAGGAAAGATTACATACCTATATGTATCTTGGTTTGAAGAGTACAAGGCTTGTCAGAGTAAAGCGAATTCCTGCTTCGGACCCCGGGAAGACCTGTTCAACATCAAAGCTGAAAAGGTTGTAAGGTTCTTCTACTCTTTCAAAGTTAATACAAATAAGTTTGTTTTTCTCAATAAGCTGTCAACTGATTGTTTATTTTATGGATTCCTTGATCACCATAATAGATATGATTTATGAATATATGTTATGCAGGTACTATTTGATGTTTGTTTGTTTGTGATTGCAGATCTTCAAAGGTAACTCTTTCGAGTGATTGAAGGAAAAATACTACAAACAAGTGTTGGATCAAGGTAGGACCATAACACCTTTGTAGAATTTACTTATAAATCGTGATATATCTAGAGAAAGATAGATTTAATTGTCTGTTTGTTGCTAGAATATCTTCTGATACTAGGGAGATCGGTCTTGTTCACAAGATCGATTTATCTGGCCAACACATATCTATGTCCATATAGCATCTGACAGATTTTGAGAGTTTGGATATAGCATATGGCAAGCTTCTCGAGTGGAGAAAGTACCCTACAAGGTATAGCCCCAACGGAGGATGTCCTAGTCATTCGTGCATCTCATTTTCCTTTTGTTTAATTCCTTGTCAATGTCTTCATGACTTTTCTCATGCCAATTTTCCTACCACTAAGAACCATGGATCCATTAATGAAATAATTGATTGGGGAAAGGCGTTCAGAAGTGTTTCACTTCATTATTCTCCCTTGCTTAAAGGGCTACTTTCCAGCTCAGTTTTTGAAATATCATAACCAATTTGGGCGTTTTTTGCCATGAATCCTCCCAAATACGGGCTTGTGCTCCTGAGCATATTTCCCAGTAGCTGTGATCATGGATTATAGCATGATGCTTCTTGGCAGCTTTCCATATTTTCGAACCCATTTCCTCAGGGTTAAATGTAATGAGATCCTACTGAGGCTAATTTTCAGTGTATTTGGAAGGTCAGAGCTGAGCCCATGGGGTGTTGGGTTTGGAGACCCATCTCCACGAGATGCATGATCCCTTGATTTTATTTCTATTATTAGGATCCCGTAGCCCCAAGCTACCAACGATCTTAGGAGTACACGCTTCTGTCCATTTCACAAGGGCCCATTTTTTGTTATATCTCTTGTTGTGTTGTGAAACCAACTCCAAAAATAGAAGAAAAGATAGATCAACACATTAGAAAAAATACACTTCAAGGGGGAAACCTCTAATTAATTACATAAACGAACAATTCTTGGATGATACAAATGAAAAAACCTCCTTTCTATATATAGGAGTCCATGGGGCCACAATGTAATCCTGGCCGACCTAACAATAATAATGTAGGGGCATAATAATAAAAATATGGGGGTTACAAGGGTACAAAAATAACAATAAGGGGGGCTACATTAACATAATAAGGGAGTACACTATTAATATAGGGACTTAACATGCCCGTCTCCTTCAAACAAGTGTTGTCCTCAACAATTGATTATTTCTTGATGCTTCTGTATAAAATTATCATGCTCCCATGTGGAATCTTCTACAAGAAAGTTCTTCCACTTGCTAAGATACTCTGAAATTGATCTTACTTTTTGAGTTTTTTTTTCTGTGACTGCTTCAGAACTTCTTTTGATGTGATTTTGATCTTCCTGTTGTTTCATTAGATTATGCACGAAATTTAGGTTATCCTTTGAAAGTTGGAGAACTTTTTGTTTATGTTCCATGTGATCTTCCACTAATTTATCATCCATATTATCTATTATTTGATCCTTAAAACCATCCAACTTAGACTCCATTTCTTGCTTTAAACCATCTGTTTCATCTTCAGTTTCTCTTCGTAAGATCGAAATTTGTTGCACTTGGTACCGTAATTTTGATATCTCATACTGCGATTCTTCCTCTTCATGTGTCATAGTATAGCCTTTTGAGGGCTTCATGGGTATGGAATTATTTTTTGGACGCATTATAGAACCCATACTGATAAAAATTATAAAATATGCCCTTGGAATCACCTCAAACTGCTTTTTCAAACAAACGTTATGCAATTTTAAAAACTAAATACACACCTTTTTCTTGCGTTTGAGAAGCTTGATATTGAAACTGAATTATCTATGTAATTCTGAATCCTCAATAACTGATTTTTTTCCCAGGAGTAGCCCTATGAATCTTCTTTTGAATGCCATAGGTCTGACCTGATTTGGATTCTTGAAGACAAAGTTATGCCCAATATCCTACGATGACTTAATTATGGACAAGTTCAGTAGAGCGAAATTGTATGACTTTCCATGTGTCACTATTTTCTCCTTTGGCTCTGAAAATGATTGAAAAGAAACTAAATTCTGTGTGATTCCAACCACTTTTTACATAATTCCAATCCGATTTTCAGAGAGAGAGTTATGAATATTTTCCCACAATCACCTCTTTGAGATGAAATTCGGGAGCCTGAAAAATATCTAACTTCCACAGATCATATCTCCGAAAATATTGTGAACCAAGCTCTGAAATTTTATGAAGATCGTACTTAGGATTTCGGCTTCACGCTCTAAAAATTTCCAATTTTGAACCTTCATATAAAAAAATTTATAGAGAAAATTCCATGATGACCTGTTTGTAGCACTGAAAGCTTAGAATCCAAAGCTCTGATACCAAATTTTGTGAAACCAACTCCAAAAATAAAATAAAAGAGAGATCAACACCTTATAAATCAGCCAATTTGATGGGGAAACCTCCAATACATTACATAAATGAAAAATTCTTGGATGATACAAATGACAAAACCTTCTTTCTATATATAGGAGTCCATGGGGCCACAATGTAATCCTAGCCAACCTAACAATAATAATGTAAGGGGACAATAATAACAATATGGGGGTTACAGGGGTACAACAATAACAATAAGGGGGGCTACACTAACATAATAAGTGACTAGATTATTAATATAGGGACTTAACATACTACCCCATAGAAAGTTACTTTGCATATTTCGAATGCATTTGAGGACTCATTTGGGGGTTTATAGCACAGAAAAAATATACAGGGCCATTGATTGGAGGGTGAATTTGATCAACACAAGACGACCTGCAATATTGATAACTATGTTAGTCCAGGAGGATAATGTGGCTTCTAATTTTTCCAAGAGTTCCTTGCAAGAGGTGTGTTTGATGGCAGAATAAATGAGCGGAGCTCCAAGGTACTTGCATGGTAAAGTGGCAATGGAGAAGCCCAAGATCTTGGATATGTTGCACTGAGTCATGGCTAGAATATTGAAAAATAAGATTTTGGATTTTTTAACATTTATGGTGGTGCTAGAGGCCTCTGAAAAGTAGTCAAGTAGGTATTTGAAGGTTCTGTCTTGAACTGAAGGGGTGGCAAAACAACATATTGTCGTCAACAAATTGCTGATGTGTTATGGGGGGATTGTTGTGAATGGTTAGACCCTTGAGATATTGGGAGTTGGTGGCATGATGGATGAGATGTCGCAAAACTTCCATCATAAGAACAAACAATAAGGGCACCTTGATGGATTCCTCTGGAGGGAGAGAAGGGGAGGAGGGGGTGCCACTGACAAGGATGGAGAAGAAGGGGGATGCGATAAGGCTCATGATCCATCTGGTACAATTTGGGCTAAAGGCAAAGGAAAAGAGCATTAATTTGATGTAATCCCAACTGAGCTTATCAAAATATTTAGAAAGATAAATTTTGAGGAGCATACATACCTTTTTCAGACATTTCAAAGAGTGGGAGACTTTGTGAGTGAGGACGATCCCGTCCAGAATTTGACAACCATCCACATACCCTATTTGTTTCAAAGATATAGGCAATGGTCGGAGGGGTTTACGTCTATTGGCAATCACTTTTCAGATGATTTTGTAGATGACATTGCAAAGGGTGATCAGTCTATACTTGTTATGGGTAGTCGCATACTCTTCTTTTAGTATGAGAGAAAGGAAGGTGGTGTTGAGGGTTGGAAGGAGCCAGTGCATGCTCCTCGACTCCTCAACCAAGTCCTAGACTTCCAATTTAATGATTTCCAAAAAAAAAAGTGAATAAGGTTGGAGGTGAACCCATCCAGACCATGTGCTTCTCCATCTTTGAGTTGAGCCATGGCTTGCTCCACTTCTTACAATGTTACCAGTTTCAACATCATTTTATCGTGCTCATCGGTTATGATCCTTGGGATATGCTGAGTGATTTTGGCAATAACAATTTTTTGGTTAACATGGGGATCATTGAAAGTGTCTATGAATTAGTTTAAAATCTCTTTCTCAATTTCATCATGTTCCTGAAGCTTATCCCCCTGGTTGTTATTAAGGATGGCGATTTGGTTGTGCATGTAGGTTTTAACCCTGTACAGAAATTAACTACAAACAAATCTTAAAAACAGAAAATAAACAATAGCAAGAGCATAAAACATAAAATAGATATACACAGAGATTTTCCCCTGGATCCCAAATCGAGATGACTAGCTTGATTTTTCATTATATTCCTTTTAGTGTTACAACACATATATATACATGCCGAAGCATACATAAACCCCAATCTATTAACCCTGGATTAGAACATAACTGTAGTTCCCTTGACCAGATCTAAGAAATACCAGGGGCTGAAAACCATCATGCCCAAAAATCATGTGCAAGCCCATGCAAAAAACCATGGGCGGGTTCGCCCACAAGAAAATAAGGACCAAATTTTTTTTTGGGGCACTGCTCCGGACCTTGATAGGGGGGGTTACCACCCCCCCTATTACCCCCCTGCGCATGACTAGTTATGGAAAGAATATAGCACAAGCCCAACATTCTCCCACTTGTTGTTTTCTTTCCGCAAGGGGGCCACACGAGAGCTAATTAATTAGCCCAGCTTTGCAACACCCATTGTTTCTCTACACCAACAGAACTTCTGAGTGCTCACAGACTTTGGCAATGCATCTGCAACATTCTTCAAGGTGTCCACCTTTACTAGCAACACCCTTTTAGCTTCAACCATATATCTCACAAAGTGATATTGAACATCAATGTGCTTTGTCTTTGAATGATAATCAGGGTTCTTAGCAAATAAAATTAAACTTGGGCTATCACAATATATCCTTATAGCTTGCTACACCAGCCCCATACATGAACACAATCTCTAAAACCAAACTGCTTCCTTGCTTGCATGAATGGCTGCCCTGTATTCTGCCTCTGTAGTTGAAATACCCACTACAGACTGTCTTTTACTCATCCAACTGACTGCACCTCCAAATAGGCCAAACACATAACCAATTATAGATCTTATTTGGTCCAGATCTCCAGCCTAGTCTGCATCAACAAAACCATGAATGTCCAACACTCTTTCCAATCCTGGTCTTTCCTGGTAGCACAATCCATAATCGCTAGTGCCACGCAAATATTTGAAAACCCACTTCACTGCTGTCTAATGCTCCTTCCCTGGGTTTGACATAAACCTGCTCAATACTCCCACTGCATGTGCAATGTATGGTCTAGTACAAACCATTGCATACATCAAGCTACCCACTGCACTTGCATATAGAACACGGGACATATCCTCATATTCTTCTTGTGTCTTGGGACACTGTTCAATAGACATCTTTGTACCTACAAGAATTGGAACATTCACCAGTTTACTGTCCTACATATTGAACCTCTACAATATAGTCTCGACATACTTCCTCTAGTTTAACCAGAGCTTCCTCTTTGCCCAATCTCCCTTAATTTCCATGCCCAAAATATAGTTTGCACCACCAAGATCCTTCATGTCAAATTTGGAGAACAGCTGGGCCTTCAAATCTTGGACAATTTCTTTTTCATTTCAAATCATCAACATATCGTCCACATATAAGACCAAATAAATAACACGATCACAAATTAATTTAAAAAAAACATAATGATCCTCCTTGCTTCTGGTGAAGCTAAGTCCGCATATATAGGTATCAAATTTCTGATACGACATCCTTGGTGACTATTTTAACCCATACATATACTTCTTTAACCTACATACTAGCTCTTTCTTCCCCTTCACCATAAATCCTTTAGGTTGTTTCATGTAGATCTCCTCTTCCATATCCCAATGAAGAAATATTTTCTTCACATCCATCTGTTCTACCTCAAAATCAAATGTAGTAGCAACAGATAAAAGTAATATAATAGAAGTACCTTTGGCAACAGGAGAAAAATTATTACCAAAATCAATTCCCGTCACTTGGGAATAACCTTTTTCTACCAACCGAGCTTTGTATTTCTCCACCTTGACTTCTACATTCATCTTCTTCTTAAACACCCATTTTCTCCTAATGGGCTTCCTTCCAACCGGAAACTCCACCAGATCCCATGCCTCATTATGCAAGGATGCCATTTAATCAACCATGGCCTCCTTCTAGAGTTTTCCATCCTATGAATCTACTGCCTCCTTGAAGGTTTTGGGATCATCACCAGTTATAGTTAAAGAAAAATTTGAACAGAAAGCAGATGGACTATACCTTTCTAGTTGTCTTCTTTCCTGAACTAATCTTCTAATAGCTGGAGTTTGTGCCTCTTCCTCTTCTGAGTTGTCTTCTATTGTAGAGTCTTATTCATCCTCCTTTAGCTCAAACTCTATCTTCTCAGGTTCCTTTGATAGGAATTCATGTTTAAAAATATCTTTCACCTCTCTAAATACCACATCTTGGTTGTGCACAACCTTCCTTGTTTTTGGGTTCCAAATCTTGTAACCCTTTAAACCATCCTTATACCCAATAAAGATGCACTGTTCAGATTTATTATCCAACTTGCTCCTTTTTTCCTTTGGAAGATGTACATATGCATCACATCCAAATACCCTCAGATGTGAAAGAGAGGGTTTCTTACCAATCTATACCTCATGTGGAGTCTTATCCTCCAACACTAATGAAGGTGATCTATTAAACAAGTAACATGCAGTCTCCACTGCCTCTGCCCAGAATTTTTGTCCTAACCGGGTACCACTGAGCATGCTTCTTGCCTTTTCCATCAGCATTCCGTTCATTCCTTCTGAAACTCCTTTTTGCTAAGGTGTGTATGGAGTAGTCTTCTGCCGTGCTATACCACACTTCTTACATAACTCTTCAAATTCCTTCTTGCAGAACTCCCCACCATTATCTATCCTCAGCACCTTTATCTTCTTCTCTGTCTGGTTTTCCACCAGAGCCTTAAATTATTTAAATATTTCAAAGACTCCAGATTTCTTCCTCAAGAAATATATCCATGTATTTCTTGAGAAGTCATCTATGAATGAAAAATAGTACACAGACTTACCCAGTGATGGAACTGACACAAGTCCAAACACATCACTATGCACAAGCTCTAATATCTTGTTCTCCCTCTTAGCACCAGAAGGAAAACTCACCCGATTCTGCTTCCCATATACAAAATGTTCACAGAAATAAAAATATAGAGAGATATTAGACATACCTTCTACCATACCATTTCCATGCAGTATCTGAAGGCCCTTCTCTCCAATTTGTCCAAGCATTTGATGCCATAACGTGGTCTTTTCTCAAGAGACCACAAGTCTTTCCGCCCCACCTTCAGGAACCATATAACTGTTGCACCCATCAATAACAGTGTTGCCCTAAATCTTGTATAGAGTTCCAATCTGAACTCCCTGGATTAATACCAGTGCTCCCCGAACCATCTTCAGGCATATATCTAGAACAATGTTTTTACACCTGCATCATTCATCTTGCTTATACAAATCAGATTTCTGGCTAATGCAAGAATGTGCAGAACACCAAGAAGTGTTATAATCCTTCCACCTTACAACTTTAGCTTGACTTTTCCACGTCCGAAGATTCTAGCCTTCCCATCATCACCTAAGAAGACATCACCGCCATCATATTTCTCATACTCGCAGAACCACTCCTTATGGGGAGTGAAGTGAAAGGATGCACTGGAGTCAATCAACCATGACTCATGATCTACATGTGTATTTGAAGAAGAAGCCAAATACACATCCCCACCTTCATCCGAGGTGGTTTTTGTTTCTATAGAAGGAGCATCATCAGATCCCTTTCCTTTCTCAGGACCTTTAGATCTGTAGTCCTTTTTGTAGTGCCCTTCCTTTCCGCATTTCCAGCACACCTTTACAAACTTTCCAGGATATTTAGATCTCCCACTCGAAACCTTATTCTTGTTTCTATTCTGGGACCTTCCTCGTACAGATAAGGCATCTCCATTCTCACCCTCCATATTTCTCCGTCTCATTTCCTCCGACAGCAAGGCTCAGAAAATGTCATAAAAATTGAAGGTAGTTGTATTGATACCTATTGCAATAACGATATTGTCCCATGAATCTGGTAGAGAACACAACAAACTGATGCACTTATCTTCATCTAAAATTTTAATATCAACAGATGACAGCTGACTTACCACAATACTGAAGGCGTTCAGATGCTCTATCACTGAGTCTCCATCCTTCATCCTCAGGTTATACAGCTTTTTCTGCGGGAAAAATTTATTCACCAGAGACTTAGATTGGTACAAAGTCCGTATCTTGTCCCATAAGGTCTCGAGTGTAGCATCCCCTGATACATTCAACAATACTAAATCTGAGACACAAAAATGTATTTTTATCTTTTCCTTCTGATCCAGCTTCTTCCAGTCTTCATCTCACATTTCTGTTGGTTTAGTACCTAGATCTACAATGATCCACTAATATTTATCCACCAACAAATCCTCCATATTGAGCTTCCACAACTCAAAACTCTGACCATTAAATTTCTTGATCTCTATCTTCCCCCCGCTCGCCATCTTCTCTCACCGCAAGAATTGATCCTGCAGATCTCCCACTGAACAGGGTCTACCTCAGGCTCGAGAAAAAATCCCTCAGCAGCAAAGGCATCCCCTTGAAGCCGAAACTACTCTGATACCAAATATGGGTTTTAACCCTATACAAAAATTAACTACAAAGGAATCCTAAAAATAGAAAATAAACAATAGCGAGAGCATAAAACATAAAACAAATATACACAGATATTTTCCCCTGGATACCAAATCGTGACGACTAGCTTGATTTTTCATTATATTCCTTTTAGTGTTACAACACATATGTATACATGCCGAAGCATACATAAACCCCAATCCATTAACCTTGAATTAGAACATAACCATAGTTCCCTTGATCGGATCTACAAAATTCCAGGGGCCGAAAACCATCATGCCCCAAAACCATGCTCAATCCCATGCACAAAACCATGGGTGGGTCCGCCCACAGGAAAATAAGGACCAAAAATTTTTTTCACGGTGCTGCCCCAGACCCTGATAGGGGGGGTTACCGCCCCCTCATGCATGACTAGTCCTGGAAATAATATAACACAAACACAGCAGTCCATGCGATGCTGAATAGTGGAGCAGTGGAAGAATTTAGAGTTATTTTTCCCCTCTCTAAGCCATCGTATTATCCATTTTGTTTCCAAAGTATTTCTCCTTGAAGTCAGAGGTTTTCCAGGTAGGTCATAATATCTTGTTCTTGGTGCACAATATCCTGATATCTCCCCTCTTGGATGACGCACAGCTGCAGATCTACCATTTGATGTTCCAGCTCTTTCTAATTTTTAAATATGTTGTCGAAGAAGGAGTAGTTTCATCGCTTGAGAAATTTTTTAAGGATCTTTAACTTTTGCTAGAATTGATACATCTTGGATCCTACTGGTGGCATGATGTTGCTCCACCAAGATGTAACCATTTCTTTAAAGCCCAGATGAGTGAGTCAGAATTGCTCAAAATGAAAAGGCTTGTTGCTCACAACCCCAGGGGGAGACCATTGTAGTTGTATAGGCTAGTGATGATATCCTAACACAGGCATGATTTTTGAGTCTATATCCCCTCAAAGATGGATTTTATTATCCAAGATGAGGAATCTATCCAACCTCGAGGCAATCTGCTAAGAACCTCGCTTGCCATTGTTCCATATGCGGATTCCATTGGAAGATGGAAGGTCTATTAGCCAGCTTCTCTAAATGAATTATTTGAAACTGAGGCTATCTGCTTCAAGTCTTGGGCACCCTCCTTTTTTTTCTTCTAGCTTGGTGATCATGTTAAAGTCTCCTCCGATGATCAATAGGGGATGGAGGCGTTGGGATTTTAGGATCTCTATGGAGTCCACGATAGCAATTTTCTAGGCTGTGGGTTGGGGAAAGTAAACATTGGTAAGATGACCATGGATGTTGGTTCCTATCAGATGGAAGGAGGCTTGAATGAATTTATGAGAGGCATGGATGTCAGTCAGGGAGATGAGGAGGGAATTCCAAGCAATGGCAAGCCCTTCCGAGGCTCCTGTAGCATCAACTATAGTGGTGTTACAACCTCTCCAAATTATATCAATGATAGAGTTCAGGGTGGTACTAGTACATTTGGTTTCTTGCATGAAGAAGATGGCTGGTTTATCTTGAATGATTCTATTTTTTATCATTTGGTGCTTATTGAGGCTATTGAACCGTCATATATTCCATGAGCTGATATTCATTGAGAGATGTGAGGGACTGTCTAGTAGAACCTGGTTAGCTTGGGGTATCATCCCGATTCAACAAGAGTTCCTCCTAGAATGATGTGTCGTTCCAGATCTACACATCGCCCTCTTTTCTAAGAGTCATTCAAGATATTTTTTTGTATCCAGCTAGCTTCCTCCTTGGACGCCAAGTGATGGGATTTGTTGCACTTTGTAAATAGCGTATTCAAAAAATTGAATCTGCCTGGGTGGGATCTTGTGGTATTCACGATTTTTGCATGCTACCTCCAGTCCAAGGATTTCAAGGTCCCTGAAATCAATACCTTTGGGTTCTTCCTCCATGTGAGAGGGTTGATCCATGTCTGTAGTGGTATCTTTTTCCTGTGTTTATTGGGTCTGTTTGTCATCTACATCCATGAGGGATGAATTTCCAATATCTTATGATTTTCGTTTGCTAGACTAACTGTCTTGTTGAGCTTGGGATTGATTAACATTAGGAGGGTGGGGGGGGTGGTAATAAGAGGAGAGGATTGGTCTAGTGAGAGCACCATTTAGGGGATGGAAGCTTTGGAGGAGTCAGGGTTTTGATTTGAATTCTTGCCTTCCGTGGTGGTTTGATTAGCAAGAATTTCGAACCTATTGTTGGTTGAAAGGAAAGAGGCCTTGGAGATTGATGTGAATTTTCTAGCGTGCTCTTGCAATTGGGGACCTATGTGAAGTATTTTGGATCGGTATTATCAGAGCCTTGGGAGGGTTTGGGAGGTTGATTGAGCAGGAAATCTCTTACGAGATGTATGTGCTCGTGGCATCGGTGACAACAAAAATGCACATGCTCATAATCAATGGTTTGGACCCATTCAAAATCATCATGGAAAATGCTTAATGACTCTGGGAGAGCTTTTGCTAGGTGCATGTAGACAAATATTCTCGCATAGGAAGTGTAACGGTTGAGCTTGGTTTCTTTTGAAATCTTGATGATCTCCCTGAGGTTGTTGCCAATATCTTTGAGGGATTTCTCAACCCAATAGTCTTGTCGGAGTGAGTACATCTTGATCCAGATGGGAGCTCAGTTAAATTCCTACTTGTCTGGGTTAAATATTTCTACCAAGTCGTGTAAGAAGAGGCATGCTGAGTTAAGTAAATACAATCCTTCGTTTATGATGTAGTTTTTTTCCTCTATGTAGGTGAATATGGCATTGAAGAAGCGTTTTGGTCCTAGCTAGAGGGCAATGTTCCCTTTGGGCTTTCATTTGGAGGTTCTCCACCCTTGATGCGCTTTCTCAGCGGGCCAAAAGCCGATAAATTTCCCAATGAGGACATGGTCCTTCATGAACTGTATTCTGGCATTGATGCGGTGGGAAGGAAGATAGATTTTGGGTCATTCTTCAACTATCGAAATGCATGTTGATGATGATGCCTTCCTCTGTTCGGTTTTGTCATTTTATTCTGTTGTGAGATTTTCTAGAGACCCTACAAGTTCAGAGATCACTGGCTGATCATTGAGAGGCACAGTTTCATTGCCATTTGGAGTGTCATCGGGTTGGGGGGAATTCCTACCGCCCCTTCAGGAGTCACCATTTCCTGCGGCGATGGATACTAAGTGTAATTGAACCTTCCTTGCAATGAGGTGCTTCTGAGGTGAAGGGGAGGAGCCTTGTCGGCTCCCGTTTCTCAGTTGGGAAAACCCTAGGAATCCATGGAGAAGACGCAGTCCTTCATTCCTACACTCAGGTCGATAATAATTGCAATTTTAACATGTTTAGCTTAAGATGAATATGTAACTAAAAAAATATTTCAATTAACTAATCTAATAATTACCAAAAAAATTTGTTCAGACATATATTAATAATGAATGATGAACCAATAACATTAGGAAGTAGTTCACATAATGTTAATTGAAATTAAATCAGAATTAGATGACAAATTTTTGAGTAAATAGTTACTTATAAATCATATTTAAGCATAATATCATAAGAGTAAACTAACAATAGATCTATTAAACAAACACATTAGACAGCTAATATGTAAAACATGAATTCATCTCTACAATAATGCATAATATAAATCCAATTAACATAATTCTACCATAAAAAATCAATTTCATATTAAAACTAATAGTATTTTTAATACAAATCAATTTGAACTTCTTCTAGTGCTATGTTCTATGAATTTGTTAGCCTACAATCTTCTCTAAAGCATAAAATCCACTCCTAAAAGCAAGATATGCAATAGTGCAAGCTTTGTATTTCATAAATAGTCTAGAATGGAAAAATAAAATCCCAAATAACTCCTATATCTTAGATTGATCTTGCCCACCTAGATCCTGAAACCCTATTACAATAGTGCTTTTAAAGATTAGAAACTTGAATAAGCCAGAATCCCCTTTTTCATTCTACAAACCATTATTTATTATTTACAAAATGAATTCAAAAATATGAGAGTTGTTGAAGAATAATTATGCTCCAACAATTTTCATTCGTTCAAATTTTCTCTGGAGAAATTAAATTGAATGAAATCTATTTCTCCTTATTTCTTCAAGTGTTTTGTGTCAAAACCAACCAAAATTTAATTAAAATACAAATTAAAATAATAAAATATCAAATATGAAAAATAAAATATACTCAATTAAAAATTAATTAAATGAATAAATAAAAGGAAGTATGAGCTTTCCATTGGTCACGGTAAATATCTTTCTGGTCAAATAGAACATATTCGAATGGATCTAGACATAGAGGCTAGTATGACAAAATGAAAATGTAGAAAAATTAAACTCCCAAAATTAATTTGACGTTATCCTAAATTTTAGACTCATTTAATTATCTGGTCATGCAACCAATTAGGAAATATTTTCCATAATTATATTTATCTAACCAGTCGTCATGGGGCTCATTTAGCAAAGTAAAAATGAACTTATTAACTCCCAAAATTGCCACAATATTGGAAAATTGTTGCTTCAAATAAAATAACAAATTTTAATTAAAAATTGAAATCTAAATTAAATTATCAATTATTTATTACTTAATATTAATTTAATTATAATTACAAAATTAAATTAAATTAATTAAAAACGAATTTATATGTAATTAAAACAAAATTTAATTAAAAATAAAATAAACATAAAAAATAATTAAAATTATAATATATAAAAAATATAATTAAATTATATTAAAATTATAATTTAAATATAATATATTCTAATTTTAATTTATTAAACATAATACAAACAACTTCATAGAAGAAACCCCAAACCAAACAATACGTGGTTGTAAGATACACGGTGGATCGAAATAAATGGAGGAGGAGAGGCGGGAGGTTTAAGGATACCGACCTTCGGTTAAAACAAAAAGCCACCACATAATTTATTATTAGATATTGGGAGTTCAAGTAATACCACAAGTTTTAAAATGCACACCAACTAAAAAACAGACACCTAATATCTGAATATGGAATTTTTTTTTTAATATATGTCAGAACCATTTCAAATATCGGCAATTTTTTTTTAAATATACCAAAAATTTTATTGGGACTTTTAAATATAGTCAATTTTTTTCGGATGATTTTCAGAATTTTTGCAAACGAGTAAATGAAGAGGTAATGTGAAGTCGATTCATATTGGTAATTAAAGTCTTTCAAAATGAAGTATAACTATTTTGAAATTTTGATATTTCTGATTTTGAATTGGAAGAAATTATGGAGATTTGGAAAGCACATTATTTTAATTGTTTTATAATTTGGCTGAGCAATTTTGTAGGATTATTAGCAAAAATTGACTAGAGTTAATATTTACAATAAATTACTAATTTAAAAAATATATAATAATATCCATTTTGTACATTTGTTAAGTCAAGAAAGTTGAACTTCAGTAACTAATTAAACCCATTATTTATAAATAAAATATATGTAGAATACAAATTAACATAAACCTTACATGTTTTAATGTTACTTATAGAAAAAATTGTAAATGATTTCGTATAGACCTAACAAATAAAAATATATATGTATATACCTAGATACCTTGTGCAATTATGATAGGAACTAAACCTATTATCATTTCATATCTAGGTCTCTGAATAATATGGTTGGAAGAATAAAACCTAGTTTGTAAATACCTAAGTACATTTTGTATTAGGATTTTGCAATTTGATATATTTATAAATATCAGTTATTAAATTTATCCCTAGTTTATAAAAAGCAAGGTAGGGTTAAAGGAAGAACCTAAAACCCAATAAAAATCAAACATAAGAACGCTAAAACCCAATAGAAATCAAACATAATAAAAATATGGAGAGGAAAACCGTAATAATATCATACGGTAGAGCAATAATTTTTAACTCTAATACAATTAAAAAAATATACAAAGAAAAAAGACGAAATGGGTATAAACCCTAAAATGGTTTTATGAGAAAAATGACCCAATGACAAACAACATTTATAGTATAAAACTAGTGGCCAGAGATATAACTAAATATATATTTTTACCTAGAACTCGCAGAAGCATTGAAAAGAAGGGAAATATTTATGAACTATGAAGAAACCCATTACGGGCTCCAAAGAAAATGTATACCCAAGAAGAAAACTATAAATGAATCCCATGTTTTAAATGTAAATGCCCAAGCTTTATGTTCACATATTCGAAAAAGGCAACAAGGAACAAATAATTATTATTCTCAAAAGAATCACTATAGGAGCACCATATGGTTGGAAAGAATAACGAATTTTTTTTTTTACGTATCTTAGCCATGGAATAAACCTTGAAGATGGTTGGTCAAACCTTTCTAGGAAATGTCGGCAGAAATCCGTTATAGAAGTGAATGAAAACCCAATAAATTAGATTACAAGCACATAAAAACAAAGAGAGGAAAATTAGATTACAAGCACAGAAAAACCAATAAATTTATCGAAAGAGAAGTTTAAGAACAATAGAAATAATGTGACAAACATAATTAAAAAAAATAAAATAAATAAATACCTCTAAAGTAATCCTTTGGAAAAACTAATAGATAATCGTATTTTCAAATCAACCAATGACTTGACATTGTTGAGGAAAATAACTTTAGAAAGACTACATCGATGAAATTATTTCATTATTTCATTTTATACTATTCGGGAAAACCCTAGCAAGAAACTTAGCAGCAGAGGTAGGTTACATACCACATTGTGTAAATGACCGAATAGACCAGGATGGTTCGGGTAGTGATTACTTTGTAAGAAAACCCTAAGAACATTAATCGTCGTTGATTCCATAGATAATATGTCGTCCGTAGATTTGGTAGGTTGCAAGTAAAAATTGTGGAAGCATAATAGTATGCCACGTAAAGGAGTGGAAGGATCGAGAGAACGTTTCGATAAAATCTTCACAAATTAAGTTTTATGAAATTCATTGAACCATACAAACAAAATACCACATGGAAAGTTTGAATAAAAGCACAAACAATAATATATGGTCATTAAATCGACTACAACCAAATGAATGTATATAAGGCATGTTGATATGTCTAACAAATGTTGTAAGTTTACAATGGACATGGCATAAGTCATAACCAATGGGAAGGATAACATTGTGTTTAATATTAACTTAGCATAAGGACAGGAAATCAACATGGTATATAAAACACCATTTTAATTATGGACCTAATGATTTAAGAAAAGGTAAATATAGTCTAAAAAGTGATAAATGGGTCTGGAATTTTAGAACGAGATGCAATGAGAGAATTTAAGCACTCGTATAATAAAAATAATATACAATTCTTTTAGAATGTAGGATTTCATGTAATTAATACAAGAAAGAGAGTGCTCGAAATAAATTTCCAATAACTTAAATATGAGTATACTAAAGGATAAGAGTATATGAAATTTAAACATAAACGATATTAGATGTTTGAAAATGAACAATACATTTTGGGCTTGTGCAACAAAAGGAATTTATAGACATATGAATAATTTCGTTATTGAAAAAACATTTAAAAAATAAATTGTTTGATGAGGAACATTACAAATTGTATTAAAGTTGTAGGTTACAACAATAGGCTTTTTATGGACCTAGTGATTTAAGAAAAGGTAAATATAGTCTCAAAAATGATAAATGGGTCTCGAATTTTAGAGCCAAATGCAATAAGAAAATTTAAGCACTCTTAATAGTATAATAAAAATAATATACAATTCTTTAATAATTTAGGATTTCATGTAATTATGACAAGAAAGAGAGTGCTCGAAATAAATTTCCAATAACCCAAACAAGACTATACTAAAGGATAAGAGTATATGAAGTTTAAACATAAACAATAGTAGATGTTTGAAAATGAAGAATACGTTTTGGACTTGCGGAACAAAAAGGAATTTATAGACATATGAATAATTTCATTATTGAAAAAACATTTAAAAAAATAAAATTGTTCGATGAGGAACATTACAAATTGTATTAAAGTTGTAGGTTACAAAAATAGGCTTTTTATGGGTCGAAAAAATAAAAAAGTTATTTTATATATGTCGTGATTAGAATATAAAAATATTGTTAGACAAATATAAATTATAACTGAAGAACATAATGGGAAAACTTCCATAGTATCATCCAGAGCAAGCGAGGAACTTGAAACTAAGATTGAGATGATGGGTGTAGGAACTAGCAATGTAGAAAACTAAGAATATGAGTGGTTGGAAGTAGTTTTTAGCTTAAAGTCAGACTTAGATGACATAAATTAAAATAAAAAAAAAATTCCTAAAGCTAAAGAAGAATAGGATCAAATTAATCAATATCTATTGAGCAAATTAGAAGAAGATAAGTCCAATAAGAAAACAACAGAAACTCTTAAGAAGAGAGCTAAGAGTGACTCAACAGACACAATAGATTCCATAACTTATAGTTTAAGTGAGTAACATAAGTTTGATTAGGAAGGGAGAACAAAAGTATGAAATTAGTACCTATGTGTCGAGGAAAGGGAGGACTATAATTTAGCTGCAGGGGGAATTTAAAAATATTAAGCCTCCTAATTTTGATGGTGAATCCGAGGAACCAGCAGAATCATGGCTTCTTAATATGTCCAAATACTTTGAGATGCATAATTATCCAAGTAATTTGAAGGCAATATTAGAAACTTACCGATTGAATAGTAAAGTTGCTTTATTGTGGGAGGAGAACAAATATGTTGAAAGAATAAAAAATAAAAATATGACTTAGAAACTCAAAAGAAAATAATTTAAAAATAAATATCCAACTGAAAGGTATTTTGATGAAAAATATAGAGAGTTTCATGAGTTACAATTGGGACAATCTACCACGAATGATTTTGTTAATAAATTTATGATTTTGTTGAGAGATGTACCGTACCTAAACGAGGAAAATTAAAAAATACAAATGTTCATTAGTTGTTTTCCTTTTTCTCATAGGGAAAAAATAGGGTTTGATAATCCAAATACCATAAATGAGACTATAAGGAAGGTGAAATTGTGCTTTAATCAAAACCAAAAGAAAGGTCATAACTCAAAAAGTTGGATGGCCAAGAAGCATGAAAATTTTAGCACTAAGGAAAAGGGAGTCAAGAAACAAGTTTTTACAAGCACTTTCGCAAGTAGATAAGGAGGAAATTATAGTAGAAGTGTGAACTAGCAGAGGAATTTTGGATATAAAAGTGGACAGGGATATGGAGAAGAAAATAAAAACTTTTTAGAATAAAAAAAACCAACAATTAAATGGTGGGGTTGCAATGAAAATCATTTGTGGAGATATTGTCCAGAAAATCCAATAAACAAAAGGGGTATAGTAAATAACCTACAAGAAGCTTCAACAACTAATGACATCATCTGCAACATTCTAAGGATTAGTGCACCATTAGATGGAGGATAGGAACACCGATAGCCCACAATGGTGGAATTTCAAGGTAAAATTTCTAAAAATAATGTTTTGGTGCTAATAGAACATGGATCTACCTTTAATTACATTTATCCCACTACAATTGAAAAGTGTAAACTCAGCAAGTACAAATAAAGAAAACCATGGTTAGCACAACTAGCCAAAGGAAGGAAAAGGAAAGTGACAGAAATAAGCAAAAATTGTATATTAAATTTGAATGTAATGAACAATCAAATGAGTTTGATTGTTTTACCTTTGGGGACATATGATGTGTTAATCATGATGGACTTTTTAGAATCTTATAAAGTAATTTTGAATATATTGGAGAAATATTTCACCTATGTTAATGATGATGGAAAGGATTGGATAGTTAAAGGAGTACCAAGAAGTATTTATGTGGTTCATATTTTCTCCTTAAAACTAAATTAATGTGCTCACAAAGGGTATCAAATGTATGTTATTCAAATTGAGGATTTAGCTGAAAGTTAATAGAAACAATCCTTACAATATTACCCTCTTTTCTAATATTTTATAAATGCATTTCGTGAGGAGATACCAAGAGTTCCTCTAAGAAGATATATAGATTTCATTATTGATCTCATCCCTGGAGTTGTTCCCATGTCGAAAGCTCCATATAGGATAAGTATCCCTAATTAAATGGAGTTGAAGATTTAATTGCGGGAAATACTAGATAAGAAGTATGTAAGCCCTGGTATATCTCCTTAGGGTGTATTGGTTTTATTTGTCAAGAATAAAAACATGACATTTTGGCTATGTGTAGTACCCCAAATTCCTATGATTTTTAATTGACATTTGAATAAGTCCAAAAGGGAAGTGGCCCCAATGGAGAACTAGCATGTGGATTTATTTTATTTTAATTAATAAAAATAAAATGGAAAATTATGTGTGAAATGACTAGATTGAGAATTGAGATCTACAACCTAAATCCATGAGGATGTGGATAAGGTGATGAGAATTTCCAACACCTTCCAGAAATCCTTGGAAGGAATATTACCAAAATTACATTTGGAGATAAACATGTAATTTCCCCAATGAAGATAAAAGTAATTGGGAAAAGGTACAAAAAACTGGAAAAGCATAAAGGACAGCTTTAAAGAACCTGTATGAGGGAAAGCCTAGGTAAAAAAGGAAGAAATCATCCTAAAATTACTAGACACAGTAATTGGAAACATGCTTGGGAAAGCACATCTTAAATAAACTGCTCCAGGATAGACAGGGGGTTGTCTATGACTGAGAGCTAAGGATTCAGCTCTGGGGTCAGTTACGAGAGAGAACTCTATGGTTGGGTGGAACTAGTCAAAGCAATTGGTATGCACACCTAACTAACATATTTCTGGTTGATATGAATTTCGCATATGTGGTAAATGATATCTGACTATGAAATTGTTAATATATATATATATATATATATATATATATATATATATATATATATATATCTGTGTGTGTGTGTGTGTGTGTGAAATTACTGAAGTTAAACTTGTAGATTTTGGATAATGTAAATTACACTGAATACGCAGATCTAGTACAGGTCCACCTATTTAATAGATGTTATTCCAGTAATAATACTATAATCTATATGGTTGGATGGACAAAATGTAGTTAGCTCCAACTCCTAGCATGTTTAAATCTGGAGACAGATTTAAAGATAGGGTTAGGAATTATAACTGAAAATCCTTCTATTCTAATTTAATAATGAAACTGTTATCATTAATTCAATAGAATCCCAAAGAGAATTTATCAGTAAACTTAAATTAAATTCATAACTGAATCATATGATTATATACAGGGGAAGAAGAGGCATATATATCATTGCATAAAAGCGTTAATGAGAACTTTGTATGCTGAAACAGAACCTTGAATACTGTCATAGTTGTAAAGAATAAATTATAGTGTGTATCTAACAGAAAATACTACTGTAAAGTGTTATTTTCAATAGGTTAGTGCTTATACTTCATTTATATTGACAGAATATACACATACTATTGAGAAATTCCATCAAGGAAATTAATATATGTGTAAGACTAATTTAGAGAAACATTGATTGTTTCACAAGATAATGCTTTCTTCAATTTAAACAGTATATTAAACTCAATTAAAAATCTATAAGTGGTAGATAGATATCTATGATAAGAGTAAAACCTTGTCCTATTTTGTACTTCTGTTGTGAAGAATTCACAATAACCACAACTAAATCGATGTATAACAGATGTATATAGAGATCTATGGAAATGAAGCTAGACTCTATAGTATAACCAGCAGTAACAACAGAAATCCAAAATACACCATTATAAATAAGATAGATGTATGTGGAAAAGGAAATACACTATTAAATTCGTACTTACATCATACATACTTTTATATTGAGGATAAAAAAAATTGACTATATTAAAGATATAGAGGACTGTAGAAAGTCATCATAAATCTACGCTTTATATTTATTATAGAAACCAATCATAATAAAAATATACTAGTAGGTGAGCATATGATAACATTATGGGTGCTAAGAGAGTATTCTCATCAACTGACAACTTTACAATAAAACATCAATATAAAATCATATCCTCTTTAATGATATGACGCAGTGAAAGCCACAATACAATATTGTACGGACGCCATGAAAAAGGTATGCACAAATACCGAAGACACATCTATACATATATATTACATAAATTAAACCAGAACACAAATATTGAATCAGTAAGGATGCAATTACCAGTATTCCATCATAGAAACTATCACGAGATAAGGTTGAATAGGAAAACGTTATATAAAAAAATTAACACAGTCGTGATTTTGATTATCGACCAGAAATACAAAATGTCTCTAGAAAACCAGAATAAAACTTGAAATGTTACGGTAACAAAGTTAAAAGAAATTCTAAATAATATTCCATGGTTTGGAAAATATGGAAAGAGGGTGTGTAGAAAAGAGACATTTCAGAGCAATGATACCGACCTGTGTTAGCAATACAGAGAGGGAGACCAGTAAAAATCATGTTCGATTTCACCCAATTCAACGTGAAACCAGAAGACGAGGGTTTGCCGTACCTACATATTATCAGTGGCCAGACTAGCAATGTTTGAATTAAAAATTAGTTTCTAATAAATTGGAACAATTGAAACATTTAGGCAGTAGTTGAAAGTTATACCTTGAACCGGTTGGCTCCATAGTTACTATACCTGTAAAAAAATCAAAAAAATAGCAGACAGTTAGAATAAAATAGAAGGTTTTCTATAAAATATGAATTATTGTGAATATGATATCATCCTATTTTAAAACCAAAGGAAAACAATGAATACAAGGTAAATACACTCTGTTGTAAAATTTTGAATAGCAACAGACACTCGCATATTGAAGAACTACATTATTGTCTTGCCAACAATCAAGAAAAAAAACTATATTTAGGACTAAAGCCTCTGAAATAGACCAAATTTAATGAACATGGAGAGGGAAGGTCGAAATGGAAATGTACCTAATTCATTCCAAATATAATCTGGGCAAAGAAACGAAACCTTGCTTAAATACCGACCTGTTTGAAATAAAAAAAATCGAATAAATAATTAATGACGCTTAAATTTTCAAAAAGGAAACCTACATAAAAAAATAAATTACAATGATGCCATCAGACTATATCCCTTCACAACTACCTTTAATAATATCGACAGAGTTAGAAAAATGAAAACAAGTGGAACCTAAAGACATACCTTACCAGTCATTGGTAGATTCACGACGAGGATGAGTTCTAAGGGTGGTAGTGATTCAGGCCATTCGAATAGAGAACTCTGCTCCTAACTCGTTCAGACAGAGTGAAATATGTTCATGGAAAAAAATCCAAGAGAGACGAATGCTGAGAATTGAGCCTCTTAACCATGATACAACTTTAAACCCTAATCAATCCACACCATACATGTGTCAACGAATTAAGAAGCCATGCTTGTATCAACATTTCGAAGAACTGAACATAAGGCCATCACGTGACCATGTACTTGAGGGCTACGTTGATGATAGAAGAAATTATGATGCCATACAGTTTAAGTTATGGTCACAGTTCCCTAAGAAGTTCATTGGGCTCAAGAATTGATTTCGTGACCTGGCCTCATTAATACGTTCCCTAATCTTGAAGTACAGTTAGGTGTAAATTTAAGTGTGTTAGTTTGAAATATGTTAATGAAATGACCGTGACATAATGACTATACATTCAATTTCATTATCATGGTATTCATTCCAAGATAATCTCAGGTTATCAAATGGAAAACCATAAGAATGAGGTAATGTAATACGAGAGGCATGAAAGGAATTAAATTAAAATAAAAAGGGATAATATATCATATATAGTATATGTATAGAAGGGATTAAAAAGAGTATTAAGGAAACCCTTATTTCTTTTTAAATTATATGACATTGGTTAATAAATGAAAAAGGTAAGATATTATCAAAATCATATGATATATATATTAGGTGAAGAGGCCTCCTATATATACATATATATATGTTATTCAAAGTAATACAAACAAGAATGAGGTAAAATAATAAGTTAGAGATAAAGTAAATGAATTAAGTAATTGTCATAGAAAGACCATAAGGTGTTGGGTTAGCATTAGATTAATGCACAAGAGTACTATTAATAGTAGTAACTGGAATACTAGAATTTAAGGATAGAAATTGATAATTTTAGTATTTATAACAGAATCTCATCGAATTGCGACGAAATGAAAAAGGACAATAATGTAGAGATGGCAATAGAAACTCGTCGAATTTTGACAAAACCTTATAAAGGTAAACTGAATAAAATAGTATATAGGCTGATAATAATATTCAATTGTGAAAAAAAAATTAAAAAAAAATTCTGTGTGAAGTGAGAGTCATTACAAATGGTATCAGAGCATTAGCTAAAACACTGGGAAAATTATGTTCTCACACAGAAAATGTATGTTGTTGTAAAAATTTATGAAATTTAAATTTTGCTAATGTTATTTTCGTGTAGAGTGAACAGTATTGAAGTATACAACTGCAAACCATGACTGAAGGGGACGAGCTGCATGTAGATCTGGGTGATGGAGAAAACACACTAGATCCAAATGCTCCGTTGATGGCTATGTTACATAGAATGCAACGAGACATGGAATAGCTTAAAAGCCACAATGAAAGGTTGTATTTAGCCAGTGAGGAGCAGGACCAACTAATCAAAGATTTGACTTCTCGAAATATTCAAGAAGGTGAAGATTCTGGAATGAAGAGAAAGGGAAAAATCATTTTCTAAGAAGATTCTGACAAAGATGATGCCTCTAGACAACATTCTAGACAAAATAAGGAATTACAGGCTAAATTCCAGAAAATTAAACCTCCCTCTTATGATGGAGAGAAAGAGGAAGATGTTGAAACATGGCTTCTGAATATGATAAAGTACTTTCAGGTTTACGAATATGAAAGTAACTTAAGAGCCAGGCTCACTATTTATCAACTGCAAGGTAAGGCTACCTTGTGGTGAGAAGAAACAAAGATGGTTCATGCCATACATTAGAAAATGGTGACTTGGGAGGATTTTCAAGTCAAGTTTAAAAATTGATACTTGAATGAATGCTATTAGGATGCGAAAGAAAAAAATATTCATGAACTTAGATTGGGACAGCTCACAATTGATGAGTTTGTAACCAAATTCACAAATATGTTATGATATGTACCTTATATTAGAGAGGAGAAGGAAAAGTTACAGAGGTTCTTAAACTTTCTTCCCACTGTTTATAAAGAAAAGATAGATTTTGATAACCCTTATACGATGGATGAGGTGGTACGGAAGGCTAGATTGTGTTATCAGTAGTTCAAGGGTAGGAATGAGCAAGGAAAGAACTCGTCAGATAAAGGTGACCCCAGCGGGAAGAAAACCAAACCAGCATATCTGAAAAACTTTGGGAGAAACCACCAAATAAATAAGTTTAGCAAAATGGGTGAAAATCAAACTACTCAATCACAAAATAGGTCCAAACAGGTGAATGGAAATAATAAAAGAGAGGGGACTGTTAAAATGAGAGAACCTTTGAAGTGTTGGGGTTATGGAGAACCTCATTTATTGAGGGATTGTCCACATCAGAATATCCAGACAATACAAGTACTGAGAAAGGTAACTACGATTAATGATGTAGCAATGAACATCCCGAAAATCAGCGCTACCTTAGAAGATCATCAAGCAGAACACCAGTCCACTATGCTCGAAATGGAAGGTATGATTACCGACCAATCTGTTACAGTTTTAATATATCCAGATGCATCTTTAAGTTATATCAGTCCTCAAATGTTAGAAAAATATAAATTAAAGTTAGAGAAGTTTCAGCAATCTTGGTTCGTCAAGTTAGCCACTGGCACAAAATAGAAATAAACTCATAAGTTACCCCAAACAACCATAAATTATAATGGATATCAAATATAATTAAATCTAAATATCTACCATTAGGGTCTTATGATATACTGATAGGGATGGACTGGTTATAAAAACAGAAGGCTATGATGAATTGTTTAGACAAAAGCTTACACTACATTGACAAGGAAGGAAAACCTGCTATAATCAAAGGAAAACTTAAACCCATATTTGTGAGACAAATTTCAACCGTTCAGTTAAAGAGAATTTCTAGAAAATGGTATCAGGTGTATTCTATTCATGTAGAGGAGTTGGGACAAAAAACAGAGGACAATCTATTATAAACATTACCAGTGCTACGAGAATTTAAATATGTTTTTCCAGATGAAATTCCTCATCTGCCCCCTAAGAGAGAAATTGATCTTTCAATTGATTTGGTGCCAGGAGAAACTCCAGTGTCTAGAGCCCCATACAGAATGAGCACTCTGGAATTAATGGACTTAAAAATGCAACTACAAGAGTTTTTGGACAGGGATTACATTAGACTGAGTGTATCTCCATGTGGAGCACCGGTGCTTTTTGTGAAAAATAAAGATGATACTTTCTGTATGTGTATTGATTACCGTCAATTAAACAAGCTGACAATCAAAAATAGATATCCATTGCCTAGGATAGATGACCTCTTTGACCAAGTTAGAGGGGAAACAGTGTTTTCAAAAACTGATTTAAGGACTGGTTACCATCAGTTAAAAATTAAAGATGAAAATATCAGTAAAACAACATTTAGAACCCAGTACGGATACTATGAGTTTGTGGTCTTATTGTTTGGGTTGACCAATGCACCCACCAATTTTATATGTTTAATGAATAATGTCTTAAATAAATACTTGGAAAAGTTTGTACTAATATTTATTGATGACATTTTAATTTATTCAAAAAGTGAGGCAGAGCATAAGGAACATCTTAGAATTGTTTTGCAAACTCTCAGGGAAAACAAATTGTATGCTAATTTTAACAAATGCGAATTTTTCAAAGATAAAATTCAATACTTAGGGCATATAATCTCAGAACAAGGGTTGGCTATAGACCTAGAAAAGATAAAATCAATCAGAGAATGGCTTGTACCTACTGATGTTTCAGTTTTAAGATCCTTTATGGGAATTGTCGGATACTGCCGGAGGTTTGTAGAGAGATTCTTAGCCTTAGCCTAGCCCATTACTTCCCTACAAAGGAAAGGAGTAAAATTTGAATGGACTGAAAAATGTGAAAATAGCTTTGAGTAGTTAAAACTAAAACTTACTATAGCACCTATTCTAAAGATTGCTGACCTAGATCAGGTGTTTGTATTATGCACAGATACATGTGGAGAAGGATTAGGGGGAGTAATATTACAAGAAAATTATGTGATAGCCTATGAATCTAGAAAACTTAAGAAACATGAGAAGAATTATAGTGTGTATGATCTTGAGTTGGTTTCTATAATACACGCTCTCAAGATGTGGAGACATTACCTTTTAGGAAAGAAATTTTTACTGATGACAGATCACATCAACCTAAAGTATTTTTTCACTCAAACATATCTAAATGCTAGGCAATCTAGGTGGTTGTCTTTCTTGAGTGAATTTGACATGGAAATAAAACACATAAAAGGTAAAGAAAACAAGATTGTAAATGCGTTAAGCAGAAATGATTGGCAAAGTATGAATAACATTGGAAGTAGTGTCAACTTTGACTTAAAGGGACTAATTCAAGGGGTAGTGAACCAAGACCAAGACTATGAAAATCTTCAGACTCAAATGTTGAAAAAAGAGATGAAAGGATATACACAAAATCAAAAGGGGCTAATTTATTACAGAGATAGATTGTACATTCCTAATGTAGACACCTCAAAGAAAGAAATTTTGGATGAATATCTTAAAAGGCCCTATTTCAAACATCCTAGATACCAGAAATTACTAACAGAGTTTAGAAACAATCTATTTTGGGCTAGAATGAAAAAGGATGTAGCAAGTTACTTGGCTAGATGCATTGAATGTCAATAGGTAAAAGTTGAACATCAGAATCAAGCTGGGTTGCTGAATACTTTACCTAGTTCAAAATGGAAGTGGGAAATTGTTTCCATGGATTTTATTACTGGTTTACCAAGAAATAGATATCAACATGACTCTATCATGGTTGTAGTGGTTAATTTGATTAATGCTGCCCATTTTATACGTGTACAGTCTAACTTTGGGACAGCTCAAGTAGCAAATGTGTTTATGAAGGAGATTGTAAGACTACATGGTGTTCCTAAAATGATTATTTCAGACAGAGACACCAAATTTACTGCCGCCTTTTGGAGGAGCTTTTTTGGAGGCATGAGTACTAAATTGAAGTTTCGTACTACCTACCACCCCCAAATTGATGGCCAAACAGAAAGAAAAAACCAAATTCTGGAGGATATGTTAAGGATGTATGTTATGGATAGGTCAACCAAGTGCGAAGACTATTTACACTTAGTATAATTTTCTTACAACAACAACTACCAAACTTCCAAAAAGATGAGCCCATTTGAAGCACGTTATGGTATAAAGTGCCATCCACCCTTAAGTTGGAGTCAACCTGAAGATAAATTGATACTTGGACCAGAAGCTTTGCAAGAAATGGAAAATGTTGTGAAACAAATTCAGAAAAAATATCAAAACAGCTCAGGACAAGCAAAAAAGTTATGCAGAAAAAAAGACATTCCATTGGAAATTCAGTGTGGGGGATCATGTATATCTGAGGATTAAGCCTAAGAAATGTACTTTGCACACTAGAAGCTATGCAAAATTAGCCCCAAGATATTGTGGACCATTTGAAGTGCTGGAAAGAGTGGGACTAGTGGCTTATAAATTGGCCTTACCCATTCATATTAAGGTTCATGATGTGTTTCATGTTTCTTTATAGAAAAAATATGTACATGATTCTGCTCCCGTTATTGATTGGAATATGATTCAGGTGGAACCAAAAGGGGAATTCCTTCTAGAGCCGCTTCAAATCTTGGAGTGGGAAGAAATTGAACTTCAGAGTCGGACCGTAGCTAGGATAAAAGTGCAGTGGAGGTACCTTACACCCGAAGAGGCTACTTGGGAAGGAGAAGTTGATATGATAGAAAAATATCAATCACTGTTTACACAGTGGATTAGTTAATTATCTTGTCAACACTGAGGATGGTGTTTGTTTTTAGAGGGGGAATATGTAATACCCCATGTTCCAATGCTTTTTAATTGACATTTGAATAAGTCCAAAGGGGAATTGGACACCAATGGAGAACTAGTATGTAGATTTATTTTATTTTAATTAATAAAAATAAAATGGAAAATTATGTATGCAATTACTAGATTGAGAATTGAGATCTGCAACCTAAATCCATGAGGATGTGGATAAGGTGATGAGACTTTCCCACACCTTCCAGAAATCCTTGGAAGGAATATTACCGAAATTAGATTTGGAGATAAACATCTAATTTCCCCAATGAAAAGGAAATTAATTGGGAAAAGGTAGAAAAAACTAGAAAAGTGGAAAACACAGCCTTAAAGTACCTCTATGAGGGAAATCCTAGGAAAAACAGGAAGAAAGCATCCTGAAATTGATGGATGTGGTAATTGGAAATAGGCTTTGGATAGCACAGTTAAAATAAGCTACTCTAGGAGATACAGGGGGTTGTCTATCACTGGGAGATAACAGGGGGTTGTCTATCACTGGGAGCTAAAGTCTCTGCTTGAGGGTGAGTTATGTAGAGAAAACTCTACAGTTGGGTGGAACTAGTCAAAGAAATTGGTATGCACACCTAACTAACATATTTCTGGTTGATATGAATTTCGGATATATGGTAAATGATATCTAATTATGAAATTTTTAATATGTGTGTGTGTGTGTGTGTGTGTGTGTGAAATTACTGAAGTTAAACTTATAGATTTTGCATAATGTAAATTACACTAAGTACAGGGATCTAGTACAGGTCCATGCATTTAAAAGATGTTATTCAATAATAATACTGAAATCTGTATGGTTGGATGGACAAAATCTAGTTAGCTCCATCTCCTAGCATGCTTAAATTTGGAGACAGATTTAAACCTAGGGTTGGGAATTCTAGCCGAAAATCCTTCTATTCTAATTCAGTAATGAAACCATTATTATTAATTGAATAGAATCCCAAAGAGAAATTATCAGTAAACATAAATTAAATTCAGAACTGATCGTGCAATTATATACACGAGAAGAAGAGGCATAGATATTATTGCATAAAAGTATAAATGAGAACTTTGTATGCTGAAACAAAACCTTGAATACTACCATAGTTGTAAAGAATTAATTATAGTGTGTATCTAATAGAAACTACTACTGTAAATTGTTATTTTAAATAGGTTAGTGCTTATAGTTGATTTATATTGACAGAATATACACATACTATTCATAAATTCCATTAGGTAAATTAATATATGTGTAAGACTAATTTAGAGAAACATTGATTGTTTCACAAGATAATCATTTCTTCGATTTAAACAGTATATTAAACTCAATTAAAAATTTGTATGTGGTAAATAGATATATATGATAAGAGTAAAACCTTATCCTATTTTGTACTTCTATTGTAAATAATTTGCAATAACCACAACTAAATCTATGTATAATAGATAAATATAGAGATCTATGGAAATGAAGCTATACTCTATAGTATAACCAGCAGTAACAACAAAAATCCAAAAGACACCATTCTGAACAGGATACATGTATCTGGAAAAGGTAATACACTATTATATTCGTACTTCCACCATACAGACTTTTATATTGAGCATAACGAAAATTGAGTATATTAAAGATATAGAGGACTATATAAAGTCATCATAAATCTATGCTTTATATTTATTATAGCAACCAATCATAATAAAAATATACCAGTAGGTGAGCATGTGATAATGTTATGAGTGCTAAGAGAGTATTCTCATCAACTAAAAACTTTACAATAAAACATAAATGAAAAATAATGTCCTCTTTACTAAGATGAGGCAGTGAAAGCCACAATACAATATTGTACGAACGCCATGAAAAATGTATGCACAAATACCGAAGACACATCTATACATATATATTACATGAATTAAACCAGAACACTAATAGTGAATCAGTAAGGATGGAATTACTAGTATTCCATCATAGAAACTATCACCAGAGAAGGTTGAATAGGAAAATGTTATATAAAAAAATTAACACAGTCCTAATTTTGATTGTGGACCAGAAATACAAAATGTCTCTGGAAAATCAGAATAAAACTTGAAATGTTACGGTAACTGAGTTAAAATAAATTCTAAATATTATTCCATGGTTTGGAAAATCTAGAAAAAGGGCCTGTAAAAAAGAGACAATCTGTAGCGATGATACTGACCTGTGTTAGCAATGCAGAGAGGGAAACCAGTAAAAATCGTGTTCAATTTCACCCAATTCAACATGAAGCTAGGAGATGAGGGTTTGACATACCTACATATTACCAGTGACCAGAAAGTTAGTTGCTAAGAAATGGGAAGCATGAAAACATTTAGGGTAGTAGTTTAAAGTTATACTTTGAACCAGTTGGCTCCATAGTTATTATACATGTAGCAAAATCAAAACAATAACAGACAGTTAGAAAAAAATAGAAGGTTTTCTATAAAATATGAATTACCGAGAATATGATATCATCCTATTTTAAAACCAAAGGAAAACAATGAATACAAAGTAACTACGCTCTGTTGTAAAGTGTCAAATAGAAACAGAGACTGCTAGAATGAAGAACTTCATTATTCTCTTGCCGACAATCAAGAAAAACAATTATATTTAGGACTAAAGCCTCTGGCATAGACCAAATTTAATGAACATGGAGAGGGAAGGTAGACTTGGAAATGTACCTAGTTCATTCCAAGTATAATATGGGCAAAGAAATGAAACCTTGGTTAAATACTGGCGTGACTGAAATAAAAAAAAATGGAATAAATAATTAATGACGTTAAAATTTTCAAAAAGGAAACCTACATGAAAAACTAAATTACAGTGATTCCATCAGACTATATCACTTCGCAACTGCCTTTAATAGTATTGACAGAGTTAGAAAAATGAAAACGAGTGGAACCTAAGGACATACCTTACTAGTTGTTGGTAGATTCATGACGAGGATGAGTTCTGAGGGTGGCAGTGATTCAGGCCATTCGAATAGAGAACTACGCTCCTAACTCGTTAGAACAGAGTGAACTATGTTCATGGCAGAAAACCAAAGAGAGACGAATGACAAGAATTCAGCCTCCTAACCAAGATATAGTGTTAAACCATAATCGATCCACACCATACAGGTGTCAATGTATTAAGAAGCCACACTCGGATCAACATTTCGAAGAACTGAACGTAAAGCCATCACGTGACCACGTACTTTAGGGTTACTTTGACGAAAGAAGAAATTAAGATGCCGGATAGTTGAAGTTATGGACACAGCTCCCTAAGAAGTTCACTAGGCTCGAGAATTGATTTTTTGACCTGGCCTCATTAATACATTCCCAAATCTTGAAGTATGGTTAGGTGTAAATTTAATTGTGTTAGTTCGAAATATGTTAATGGAATGACATTGAAATAATGACTATACATTCGATTTCATTATCGTGGTATTCATTCCAAGCTAATCTAAGGTTATCAAATAGAAAACCATAAGAATGAAGTAATGTAATACGAGAGGCATGAAAATAATTAAATTAAAATAAAAAGGGATAATATATCATATATAATATATGTATAGAATGGATTAGAAAGAGTATTAAGGAAACTGTTTTTCCTATTTAAATTATATGACATTGGTTAATAAATGAGTAAGGTAAGAGATTATCAAAATAATATGATATATATATACTAGGTGAAGATGCCTCCTATACATACACACACACACATATATGTTATTCAAAGTAATCCAAACAAGAATGAGGAAAAATAATAAGTTAGAGATAAGTCAAATGAATTAAGGAATTTTCATAGAAAGACCATAAGGTGTTGGGCTAGCATTAGTTTAATGCAAAAGGTTATGCACAAAGTACTGTTAATAGTAGTAACCAGAATAGTAGAATTTAAGGATAGAAATTGATAATTTTAGTATTGATAATAGAATCTCGTCGAATTGCGGCGAAATGAAAAAGGACAAGAATGTAGAGATGGAAATAAAAACTCGTCAAATTTCGACAGAACCTTATAAAGGCGAACTGAATAAAATAGTATATAGGCTGATAATAATATTCAGTTGTGCAAAAAAAAATTGTGTGTGAAGTGAGAGTCATTACACTTTGTATTGACACTTTGAAGCTTAACAAAATTACCATTAAAATGATATCCTCTACCCCAAATTGGTGACATGTTTGACCAAGTCCAATGAGAATAAATCTTTTGAAAAATAGATCTAAGGTGGGTATATCATCAAATAAGGAACACGGATGAATATACAAATAAAAAAACATTTAGAAAAAGATATCGACACTATGAATTTGTAGTGTTTCCCTTTGGATTCAGTAATGCACCAACAACCTTATGTGCTTGATGAATAGTCTGTTGAGTCCTTTTCCTAAAAAAATTGTCATTGTATTTATAGATTCTATTTTGGTTTACTCTAAGAGTAAGGAAGAACATGATAAGGACTTGTATATTATTCTTCAAACACTTGGAGATAATGATATATATCCTAATTTTAGAAAATTCTCATTGTATCAAGAACATATTCAATAATTGGGGCATGTAGTTTCGAAGAAGAAATTGTTGCGGATCCAAAAAATAGTAAAGCTATTATTGAGTCGATGATACATAAATATGTAACTGATGTCAGTTCATTTATGGGGATTACATGTTACCATAGAATTTTTATAGAGGGATTTTCGAAATTGTCCTATCCTGTTACTTATTTGCAAAATAAGTTTAAAAATTCCAATGGAGTCAAAACTATTAGGATAATGTTGAGAATCTAAGGAAGTTATTAGCCAATTCTCCCATACTGAAACTAGCATATCCAAATAAATAATTTTTACTATACACATATTCTTGTAAATGAGGATTTGGAGATGTTTTAATGCAAGAAGGTGATCCAAGAAGATATTGATGGCCACTCACATGTTCCACCTATACCTCCAGTTAGTTTCACAAGATTCCTTTTTTTTGTAGCAACATTTCCTATTCTTTGCAGTTTTTTGGGCCTTGAACTTTCAGAGTAGTTTTGACCCCTTGAACGGATATTTTTTTGAGGTATTCAGCAGACCCATCTACAGCAGGCCCGTAGCCATAGGCACGGGCCTATAGAAAAGCTTGTAGTACTCAGAGAGATCTTTGCATTGATATATCGTATGTGCCAAATAGAGATAATATGACCAAGTTACAACCATGAGAAATTGGTTTCCTAAATAACACCAACAGGGCCCACAAAATATTGGAATTTCATCTCTTGGTGTTATGGTTTTGGTTTTTTATGGTTTTCCTATGTTGTTCAATAATAAAAATGCCCTTGATCTTCATTATAGCACAGTTCACAGGCCTATATATGCCACATTTCTTCTCAGAGAGAAGCTACCAGTGCCCTAGATAGCTTATTTTCATTTTCTGTAAGCATATTTCTGTTATCTGATATTAATGAAATGAGTTCTTAATTTTGATACATCTTTACATTTATGTGTATTTTTGTATTTTATTTTGTTCTTGCATAAGTCTGGATCAGTGGTATTAGAGCGGTCTATTCTTTCTCGATCCTTATTTGCATGTCCCCAATGAGGTCGAGGTATATGGAGTTCAACCTCAATCTCGTTGAACCTTTGCAAGAAAGACGAGGGAGTAGGAGATCCTATCAAAATGTTGTACAGTTACCACCCTGAGTAAAATTATGGCCAAACAATCATCCCTCTATGTCTCTTCTAGTCACATTCTGCTTATGGATACAGAACAAGATGTTAACGATAGCCTTTGCACAATCATGCACCTGCCTCTTTATCAAGAAATCTTACTCAACGAGCAAAACTCTCTTGTTTACTCATCCATGGTCAGGTCTATTTTTATGTTTGCATGTGTCCCGAAAACCCATATTTTTTGAGAATTCAAAAATTGGCTATTATCAACATTGCACCCAATAAAATGCTTTATGATGAATCATTTGGGATAAAGTGTTCTTTAAGTCTGGTCCCTGTTAATCCCTAAAGCCTTCTGTTATCCTGAGTCAAAGTCTTATGTCAGTTTTACTGAAGAATCATTGAATGGAATTATATCAGAGCCTTGCAGGGAAAGCTTCTACACAGGTGGTATTATTTATAAAACCAGAAGTAGGAAGTTTATCTGCAGATGATAAAGAGTTTCCCTTGGATATTTTCAATGCAGAGGTCAAACTTGTACTGCAATTTTTGTCAAAAATACTTGGGAAGGAGGATTTTACTCGAATTGATAGGTCAGTGCTTGGATTATTTGCTTTGATGATGAAGCCTAATGTAGTGTTGGACATCCCATCCTATTGGAAAGAGAAAATTGACTCTTAGCTCATGAGCATTTTCCTCACTCGGTCTTTCAGATTTCCCTAAGTGATTACTTATTTACTTATATATAAAAATGTAGAAGGATTTATACATTTGGGGTTGAACATTGTGCATTCAAATAATAAAATGAAATCAGTAGTGTTTTGGACAGATTTAATAAGGAATGAACCTAATGATGGAGGATTGTTTTATTTTGTTGCTTATTTTATGACAATTTCCTATAAGATTTTGAATGGAACCGCTCCTCCATGTTTTTTGCCAAAGGCTGAGGAGTTTTTTCAAATTAGTGTTAAATGAAAATTTGGAGATTGGTTTGCGTATGATGATTATTCATATATTAGGTTGTATGGAACAGGGATTGAGCCTTATAGATTGTCAACCTTTGTCCCCATGAGGATGTTTTCCTTGGATTTTATTAGACAGAGCTCGAATGTAGATCATATATATTTTGTTACAATGAAGAAAGGTCATCTATTTAAGTTACCCATCACTGTTAGACCCTTCATAGTAAATATGATACAAGCAGCAAATGAGGCAAACCAAATGTTAGAAAGCATGAATTTGTTATTAGGTGAGAAATGGGCTTATGATCCACACAAGGTGATTCTAACATGAGAGTTGAAAATGGTTATTTTTCTGTTGTTCATGACAGTGAACCTGAAATTGAGAAGCTAGCTAACAAGGGTTTCTTAGGCTCTGGTAGTACTAGCATTAAGACTTCAATCGTCTCTGAAAGGGTAAGTAAAAGAAGTAAATAGAAGGCTGTTGATTATGAGGATGAAGAAAAAAGAACTGAGAAAATAACTAAATTAAGTGAAGAGATTACAAACACACAACCTGGTTTCTCAATTCAATTAGGATATACTCAAAATGTGCCAACTTCACCATCAGGACATGAAGTTGTTCATGATAAGGTACCTTTGATTAAGCAGTTCCCTGACCAAATTAATGATAAGAACTAGAAGATTAGAGAAACTGTGGTGGCTCAAGATGAATATCAGATTACTCTTGATCAGAAAAGATTTTTGACTGTTATGGATTTACAAAGAGATCAGTTGAAAATTTCCTTCTCCTGCCCATCTGAAATGACAGTTGGGTCATCCAAAAATTTTAAAATTTTTAATCTAACTGTTGATACTAGAAAGATTCCTTTACTTGATAAAGTTAAATTACACATGCATATTGGTCAATTGATTGTAAATGATCTAATTAAAACCAGTGCAGCTACAAATAAGGTTAAGAATATGTTGGGAATAGTAATTAAGCAACTAAAGTTACTGAAAGAAAATTCCAGGGCACTTGTGACTCAAATTGAAGAATTGAATAAGGTAATTGTAAAGGTTGGAGTGGACCCCAAAGACATATCAACTGTGAAAAAATTGTTACAAAGTGTAGAATCAGAAATAAATGTGCTGAGGAAAAAGCTAAAGCTACCCACTAGAGAGCACCCAATGGCAGAATAGGTAGGAGAAGTAGAAAATGAGAAAGAAAATCCTTTATGTAACAATTTCTGCAAAGAGATGAAGAAATTTCTAGATTTAAGGGGACAATGGTTAATCTACACATCCGGATTGATTTGCATGTTTGCACCATAGCCTTATCATTTGGAGATGATGAACGAGAAGCCAGATTATCCCAATTGAGCACAGAATAGAAAATGGAAGATATTGATCTCAAGAAAACCAAAAGTGATATTGATACAACAATGAAAATAATACATGCCAAATATTGTGAATTAACAAATATATATATGATTACCAGGTAGCTTATGAAGAAGTCAATAACCTTAAACAAAATTAAAGGGGAACATGTCCCTAATTGAAGCAAAGGAGATTATGTGGAACGAGATTATTGAGGTAATGAAAACAATTTGGGAATCACTAACTATAGTTTCAGAAGAGAAAATCATAATCATAGATTTACAGGAGCTCATCCTTGCTAATAAGAATAAGTTAATTAAAAGAGATCTATGGGAAAAAAGGTTTATTGATTTTTTTAATTCCAAGATAGATCAAGAGCTAGAAGAGCAAGAAATCAAATTCAGAACATTATGTGTTCTACAAATCAATAATTTGATTGTGAATAATTCTTACAGGAAATCAGTAGAGAATAAATTCACAAAGATCAAACAGGCTATGGATATATTCAACACCATGTTTCATAAAAGGACCAGAGTTGGGGTCATAGATTTTTTGCTAGGAAGGAGACGGATGGATGTTCAGATGAGCTAGGTAATGGAAACATAGGGTTTCCTTCGCCCCTTCATAGGGCGATGACAAAGCTCTATATCCTCCCCTCTATTCTGAAGGCAATGCAATTCACAACATGAAGAGTTCCAACGGAATGATTGGTATTGAACGGGGGGGAGGAACAACCACCCCCCCGCCATTGGTTATTATTCTGAGGTAAATGAAGCCAAGTGTACTAACCCTCTGCACCTTTCTCTCAATCAAATGACAGAAATTTTTGAACCTGCGGTAACCCCTGAATCTAATTGAAAAGAGGAAAAGGACAAACATGGGTAGACAAAAGCCTCTTCGTCCACCTGAATTCTTATTGCTGCTAATAGGCCCAATATCTATCTACATGCTCATCATATCAATGGAAAAATATAGTTCATGAAAGATCATGCTCTCATTGGGAAGTTTATCAGCTTATGGCCCACCGAGAAAACTCTATACAGCTAGATAGCCCCTAAGTGGAAGCCAAAGGGATAAATATTGCTCCATCTTGGCCCAAAGCTTTTTTTAAACATCATATTCACCTGTATAGAAGGAAAAAATCATGTTGTGGATGGAGGTCCCTATTTCTTAAATTTGGAAATCCTCTTTTTAAGGAACTGGATCGTGTTCTTTGACCCCGAAAAAGAATATTTCAACTGGGCACCTGTTTGGATCAGGCTGTACTCTCTCCCCCAAGATTATTTGGAAAAGCTATCCATACAAGAAATTGGCAGTCACCTTGGATATTTCATAAAAATAATGGAGGAAAACAAACTCAAATTATACAAAGCCTATTCCAGGATCTGCGTCTACATGCATGTAGCCAAAGTGTTCCTGGACTCGGTAAGTCTGTTTCATGACGATTTTGAATGGTTCCAATCAATTGATTATGAAAATGTGCCATTCCACTACCAAAAATTCCATGAACATAGGAATCTCTTTTAGTATTTTCCCGCTCAATCAACCTCTGAAATCTTCCCCAAGCTCTAATTACACTGATCCTGATGGTTTTAACAAAGTCTCCAACCGCAAAAGGCTCAGCAGAAAACCTGCTTCCACCCCCAAATACACTAAACCCTCTACCAGAAATAGCTTTGAAATTCTATCCAGTCAAACAGTGATGGAAGGCAACTCCTCCTCCATATCTTTATAAATCCCACCCATCATCACTCCCCTCCCCAATCCCTTTGCTCCCTTGAAACCCTCCACCTCGTCCTTGAAAAATGATGATCAATCCAGCGCGCATCCCAGTAAAAAATCTCACAAAGACAAGAACAAGCATAAAGAGGTCAAGAAAAAGGATAAAATAGTAATATAGATCCAAGAGAATCAGACCATCATGGAGGAGGACACTCAGTTCAACCAAACTCATCAAGAAAAAGAAGGAAAAACTACAGATTTGAACCAACCCAGCCATATGGAAGAAGAACCGAAAAGCATCGACTTTGGGGACTCTTCATCCCTGGAATGGAAATAGCCTATAGAAATCATGAGTATCACACCATCCTAGCATGGAAAATCAACAACTTAGTAGAAGCACCCTCTAGAGCACAACAACTTTTATCGCTACGAATTCAGGGAGGAATATTCTCTCACAACACTTCTAAGATCTGCAGAGAATCAAGGAAAAGAGGCTCATGGATAGATCTTGAATGTCTAATCATTCTTGGAGGCTAATTAATTGAATCAGGACATTATCCGAAGCTTACCAAGTTCTATAATTTCATCCCTTACAGCTCTCAATGATGAAGCTCATATCTTGGAATATTCGAGGGCTCAATAGCTCCTCAAAGCACCGAATGATCAAGAATAGAATCAAGTAGGACAATCAATAAATCTTCATCAAGAAGGAAACAAAATGTACTAGTATGACTCTGAACTCAATGATATCCAGGCTGTCACCCAAATGAAATACAATCGCAGTTGACCCCATGGGAGCCTCTGAAGGCCTTGCCATTGCCTAGAATCATCTCATCATCTCCCTAAATGACCTACATGCCACTCAAAATTTCATTCAATCCTATTTTCATCTAATTGGTACCAACATCCACAACTATCTCACCAATGTCTACTTCCCTCAACTCATTGCCCAGAAAATTGATCTCTTGAACTCCATTGAACTCCTCAACTCTTAGAGAACCCACCCCCTCTAGATTCTCGGAGGTGATTTTAACATGAACACCAATATGGATGAAAATAAAGGAGGTAGATCCAAATTGGATGTAGATAGCCTCATATTCAAAAACTTCATTCATCAAAATTAGCTGATTGACCTGCCAGCCTCCAATGGTATTTACACCTAGAACAATCACCGAGGAGGAGCTCAACAAATTTCTTCGAGATCGGATCATTTCATAATCACAAACGACTCAATCCATATGGGAGGTGACATATTCTCCATAATCCTTCCATCTTCAAGATCTGACCACTAGCCCATACAACTGCAATGGTCATGCCCAAGAACATCCAGCAATAAACCATTTTTTTCGGAGCAATTTTGGCTCTCTCATCCTGGTTTCAAAGAAATGGTCAACAACTGGTGGAGCAGTATCACCCCACCGGATGTTTCCAAAATGTACCAATTTCAGCAAACACTGAAAATCCTGAAAAACCACCTAAAGCATTGGAACCAAATGTTTTTTGGCAATATTTTCAAAAGTCAAAGGGATTTGGAAAACCAAATGGCTGATCTTCAGCAACTCATCATCAGTGAAGGGTGAACCGAGGAAAGATCCCATCATTGGGAACATGATCTTATGAGCCTCTTAGAAGACAAAATATTGAAGGAAAAAATACTCTGGAAGATAACATCTAGAATACGATGGGTCATAGAAGCGGAAAAAAATACCAAGTTATTCCACTGCTGGACCATTCAGAGAATAATGATCAATCAAATATTTGTCCTCCAAAATTATCTAGGAGTTAACCTTGAGGCTCATGCTGACATTGAGCATGAAGTCTTTAATTACTTCATGGAAACTCTCACTGAGCATATCACTGAGCGGTAGCCTGCTATCAACAATATAACTCAGCACATCCCCACTTTAATTATGGAGAAATATAATCAAATTATATTGAGGTTGGTCCTATCATAGGAGATTGATGAGGTCATGTCACAGCCCAAGGATGGGAAAGCACCTGGGCCGGATGGCTTCAATTCCAATTTATTTCATTTCTTCTTGGAGAACATCAAGCTCGAAGTTTTGGAATTGGTGGAGGACTCTTGGATCATGCATTGGATTCTTTGTCCACTCAATGCCACCTTTCTCACCCTCATTCTGAAGGAGGAGAAGGTAGCCACCCCAACAAGTACAGACCGATTTCACTTTTCAGTGTCATATGAAAAATTATCTCCAAAGTGATCGACAATATGCTCAAACCCCTCCTCCCACTGTTGGTATTCCCTGAAAAGATGAGATCTGTGAAGGGTCGACAAATTTTTAAGGGCACCATCCTCACGCATGAGGTCATTCACTCATTGAAGGCTGAAAAAAACCCAGGTATGGTTCTCAAAATTGACTTCTCAAAATATTTTGACAAACTCAATTGGAATTACATCCAACATATGTTATTGGCTTTTTGTTTTAGTCCCACTTCGGTCCAATGGATCATAAGCCTGATCTCCTCCCCCTTCTTCCCTATTATGCTCAATCACTCCCCCTCCCCCCTATTTTCACCCTCAAAAGGAATTTGTCAAGGAGATCCTTTATCCCCCTTCATTTTCATTCTCATGGCAGAAGGATTATGGAGGCTTATCCTCCATGACAACAATTCTAGCACTCTCAAAGGATTGGTTATCCATCATTTCCCTCCCATATCCCATCAACAATTTGTACATGATCGTATGTTGTTTGGTCATCCTTCAAGCCAAGAATATCACTCCTACGAATTGATCCTTGATTGCTTCTCTGATTCCGCGGGTACCACCATCAACACCGAGAAATATCAGATCTTCTTCTTTAATACTCCTGTCATAACCTAATGAAACATTTCCAGGATTGTGGGATTCTCCATCTCCAAACTTCCCTAAAAATATCTTGGAGCCCCCTTAATTGACTCATTCATCAAGCAATCCTCCTGGAAGGAACTTTTGGAAAAACTTGAACCTAAGCTCTCCCTTTGGACTCATCACGCCCTCAAAATAGTTGGGCATCTCGTCCTGATCAAATCAATTCTCCTATCCATGCCCTTATACTTATTCTCCATTCTAGAAGCCCCCAAATGTGTTCTCAAAGCAATCTATAATATGCAAATAAAATTCCTCTTGGGAAGAAAAAAATAGAACAAAAAATGGGCTCTTGTCAAATGGATAAAAGTTCTACGTTCCCAAAATATTTGGAGGTCTTGGGCTTAGAGATCTCAGTCACAAAAAAGCAATAATGGGTCTCCAAACCAGCTATTCCCTTGGCTCAATTATGGGTTTCCATGTATGTAGGCAATTGGCCACCCCAGGACCTGATTCATTTCAACTCAGAAGAGCCTAGTTCCTTTATCTGGAAGGTAGCTAAGTAGCATAGATCCATCATCCAAGAGCATAGATTTTGGGAAGTCTGATCTGGCTCGTTGGCTCGGCTGTGGGAGGACTTGTGGAAATAGATGCCCAAACTTGTCGCTCTATTTCAAGCTCTACGATAGTATTCGGTCCTTAGTGAAAGAGAGAACACACAAATCAAAATTTTTTGGATCACCCGTCTCTGCTCTGGCTACCGAAAATGGCTCCCCATTGAGCGATGGTAGGAAAATTGACACCAATAACCTTTCTAGGATATCAATAAGGGGCTTCACAAAATAAAAATTTGATACATGTATGGAGAGGACATTTTAAGACGGGGTTACTCATCTCAAGGCAGCTTCACCACCAAAGAAGCTTGTCACCTGCTCCTCCCCAATCACCGGGACTCCCAAGGTGCCATATGGGCTCAGATATGTAATTCAAGAATATGGCAAAAAACATCCACCTTCTTATGGTTGCTTATCAAATTTCGTATTCTAACTTGGGACAATATTCTAAAAAAAAAAGGTTTCATTGGTCCTTCTCAATGTCCAAACTACCAAAATTCAAAGGAATCCATAGAGCATATCCTCGACTCCTATCCTCTAGAAAAATCTCTTTGGGACAATATCGCTTTTCTTTTTAGAATATATGATAGGAAAAAATGGGATACCCTCAACACTATCTGCCACTAGCAGGCCACCCCTTTCAACAAAAATCTCCTCAACTCCCTCTGGGCTATCCTCCCAGGGCTCCTCCTCTCGATGATTTGGAAAGAATGAAACAGACACATCTTCAGGGATGAAGCTACCCCCAAGAGATCCTTTAGACCAATATATGCAGCAATATCAAGGAATCGCTAGTTCTATATCATGGAAGGACACTGATTTCCCCTCTTGACCTAATGAAAGCATCATCTAGGCCAATTGGAAAATCTCCATCCCCTCCCATTCAGAAAATGAGCCCCCTTCAAAACACTCTTCCAGCTCGCCCTACTCATGGTTCCCTCTACCATAAATCTTATTCAAAATTAACTTTAACGGAGCCTCAAAATGAAATCTAGGGGATGCATGCTTTGGAGGCATCATCAGAAACTCTTAAGGAGAGCCCCTCCTGATCTATCTTGGCTCTATAGGATGGGACACCAACAACTCTGCTAAATTAGAAGGTCTCCTGCAAGGTCTATTTTTGGCTCAAGAGGACAAATTCTTACCAGCTGAAGTTGAGGGAGACTCCCAAGTCATCATCAACATCTCTCATCATCTCCTCCTTGGCTCCTCTCCCTCCAAACACTCCCAGAGCTAGAGACTCGCTGCACACTTTGAAATCCTTAAGAAATGGTTGAATCATGACAACGCCATCTCCTTCAAACATATTCAATGATCAGCCAATTCAGTTTTGGATCTTTTGTCCAATAAAGGTGTTGTTAATAACTCCCCTCTCCTCTCTAGGAGACTCCACAGTTTTGATGATGAATCACTTCGCACAAAATGCACTCAATTGGTTCTCAAAGACGCTCAAACCTTGAATGTGGGTGTTAATGCTTGATTTGGCCTGTCACCACCTAGCCACGCTAACGATGGGCAGACATCCTCCTCACGAGGAGGCACATGGCGACGGAAAGCTTATTAAAATTTGGTCGTGGGTAATTCATACTCCACTGCCCTTGATCTCTATGATGGGTCCTCTCTACAACAGGTTCACATTTACGTCGCCCTTCCTACATACATTATGCTTGCTTTGCAATTATGCCTCTTGCAGCCATATATGGAACATAAGGTTGTATTTCCACATTTATATTGTGGCCTCTCTATCGTTCTCAAACTTTGTTCCATATCTCCATACGCATTTTCTCCTACCAAGCCCTCGCTTCATATGTCTTCTCATTCGGCTCTCTGTCATGATGTCATGCCTCCTCCTCCGTCTCATTCACAAGCCTGCACCTTGACTCCAACCATGTCACGTCGTCACCTCATGCACTTCTGTAGAGGTTGTGGACGTGAGCTTCCTTCTCGTCCTCCTATTCACGCCATGGACAATAGAGCAATCAACTTGTTTGTAAATTGGGCTAAGCCTGAGGTCCTCTACGCCCATAGCCTCTCCCCTCACCTATCACTACACATTCCTTATGCCTCCACTGAACCATCTGGCTATAGCTCTTGCTTCAGGAAACATATGTGTAAATCCACCATCTCCTGCACCTCCCCCTATTTCCCTTAGAAAATGGTGGCTTTTCTGCTTCAGTTGCCCGAGGACACCTCGAACAGTGATGGAAGCTTTAGATCTGATGAAGAAGGCACAAAGGCTAGGATAGGTGCCCGCTTGACTACCTCTCCATCATTGGATGTCCAATTATCCAAGCTAGAGGATGATGACTCTAATTATAGGTGCTGAATTGAGGAAGATTCACTTCAATCGCCAATCTAGGGTGACAAAAAATAGATAGATTAACTTCTGGGTTCCCACTTGTCTCTTCTCTGTGTTTTTTTCTAGTTGGTCTAGTTATGTTTTTTGTTTAGTTCTTTTGCCTCTTTTTAAAAACTAGTCTAGATATGGTATGGTTAAAGCTAGTTTCCCTACATGGACAACAATTCCTAAGTTTCATGGACATATTTCATGGGTTGGTTTCCCCTTCTGGGGCAACCCCTATTTTTCAATTTTGAACTTGGTATTTCCCGCTAGAATTGGCTAACGCGACAATTCTAGAGGATAAAGAATGTAATGATTATGACCTTAATTTTATAATAGAAGTAACCATATTTAGCAAAAAAAAAAGACCAGAGTTGGGCTACCTAGAATCTTCAAGGAAATTTATTATCTTGGGATTCATATGAGACTTTTTTAGTTGAAGAAAAAAGCAAGATCGATAATACTCATGAAAAAACTGCAGTCTTAAAAGGAGCCACAATTGTCAATATTCTACGTAGAATTTTCAATTACTATGGATGATCGTTTTGGGTTTCTTCTACAGTTCTTCTTTTCATTCAGATATCAGCAGTTAATGGCATTGTAGAGTCTTTCATTATATCATATTATTAAGTTTTTTAAATAATTAATTTCCAAAGGGATTAAATGAAGGCGACCTGATATAATTATTTTTGTGACACATTTTTTAAAAATATCTTAAGCACGAGTTCCTTTCCATAGCCAAGGGATTGTCTCTTAAGAACCAACTGGGAGAGCCTCTTAAATTCTTGGATGTGGGTAACGGGTTCCTCGTAGCAGTTCATTGTAAAAAACGAGAGCCAAAAGAACCTCATTTCAGCAAAGGTCAAGAAGCAGCTGGGCTTGCCGACCATAACACACCGACAACCGTACACAATCAGGTGGCTTCACAAATGACAAGATCTCTGCGTCATCCACTAGTTTTACCTTCCCTACAGTGTCAAGCCCTTCGCTAATGAGGTATTATGTGACATTTCTCCTCTTGATGTTTGTGATGTATTATAATGCCAACCATACATGTGAAAGTGACATGTTGTGTCTGAGTCCAGGCCTCACATTCATATTTTGACATTAACAAATAGGTTGTATAGGATACCAGAGGTAGCACTGCCTACTGCCATATCTTTGGTTACTACAAAATAAAATAGTAATCTCATTTCCAAAACTGAGATATTTTTTTCGTGATCATCCACCCTAAGGGAAAGAAGAATATTGTGGCCATGACCTCTATATAGGTCTCCTTCGCACGACAATAATAGATGGACAATGTCATGGAGGAGTATGGGGATATCTTCACCTCACCCGTAAGGGTGCCTCTCCATTATTAGGTCAAGCACTCCATCGATATTACCTCGAGTGCATCGCTGCCCAATGGACCAATCTATCCACACTTTGTTCTAGAGAATGACAAAATCAAGAGGAATATTCAAGATTCAATGCTGAAAGGTGACATGCGGCTGAGTTCCTCACCCTGTGGGATCCCAATCGTGTTGGTGCAGAAGAAGGATGGGACATGGAGACGTTATATTGACCATCAGGTTGGGGAATAAGATCATTGTCTAGAATAGGTACCCTATCCCACGGATTGATTATCCATTGAACCAACTCAAGTGGGGGAATTATTTCAACAAGATCAACATGAACTCTGGGTATCACCAGGTACCAATTTCACCCTATGATGTGTGGAATAATACATTCTAAGCCAAGGAGGGACATTCAGAATGGTTGGTCATGACTTTCGAGTTCGCAAATTTTCCCGCAACATTCATGAGGCTTATGGACAACATATTATAGACATTCACCAACTCACTTCTGGTGGTCTACTTGGATGACATTCTGATCTTCAACCAGACTTGGGAAGAGCACCTCCACCACATCTTATAGGTCCTCCAAACACTACAGCAACACAACTTTTGTGTCGATTTGGAGAAGTGCACTTTTGGCATGACCCAGGTTTACTATCTCAGATACATTATTGATGAGCGGGGGGTGCATGTGGATCGTGTCAATAACCAATTCATTCCAGATTTTCTAGGCCTAAGAACTCTAAGAGAGCCTCACAGATTTCTAGGTCTTTTTGATTTCTACCGCAGGTTCATGCTGGGATTCTCTCATATCACTTGGCCATTCAGTCAAGTCACCAAGGGAGGAGCGAAAGAAAATTTATTTTGGTATAAATTTCAACAGAAGGCATTTGTAGAGTTTAAACACCACCTTTTATCTACACCAATGCTCACATTACCAAACTTTCAGATCGAGACTGATGCATCTAACTATGCTATTGGGGTTTTTATTAATCAACAAGGGCATCTTGTGGAATATCACAGCGAGACACTTTCTGACACAGTCAAGAAGTATCCCACTTGTAAAAAAGAGACGAATTCCATTTTTCAGGCTTATAGAAAATGGAAGAATTACATTTTGGGGAAGGAAATAGTCATCCACTCAAACCACCGACCCCGTAGTTTATACAGACACAAGGGAAGTTGCATAATTATCACAATCAAAAGTGGTCCACATATCTGCAACATTTTCATTTGAGCATAAAGTACAAGAAGGGAAGCACGAGTAGTGTCGTAGACTATATAAACTGACCATCGATCCTGACATTAACCACCATGCTCAACTCTTGTGGGCATGAGAATTTTGACTAGCCTCTTCTCTACAAAAGTGATATATAATTCAATCACACATACAAGATGTCCTTGGAGGGTATGCAAGTTCCAAATTTTCACCTCAATGATGCACAACTGTGTCACCTAGGACACCTTTGTATTCCTTCAAGTGAGCATTCCAATATGGTTTGGGAAGCACTCCACAATTGGGTCAGTCGGAATTTTTAGGTCGAGAAAACAGTGGCAGCAGTGCAAAATTATTTCTCCTGATCGAACCTTCAACAAGATGTCGGGAAGTAGATCAAATCTTGCACTCACTATGCCATTTCCAAACCTACCATCGTAAGGCCTTTATAATCCACTTCCTACCACTATTTGACCTTGGTAATCCATCTCCATGGATTACATGTCTAGCCTTCCTGCTACTAAGCATGGAAATGACTATGTTTTCTTGGTCATCAACAAATTCTCAAAGATGGCTATTATGGCGGCTTGCAAAAAGAATATGAACGAAAAATCTACTACTAAAATCTTCTTTGAACAAGTGTGGATACACTTTGGGATCCCACAGTCTATCATCTTAGATCGGGAAAACAATTTTATTAGTAAATTTTGGTCTATCCTCTCATTTTTGTTGGATAGCAAGCTCACCAAGTCCACAACTTTTCATCCCCAAACTGATGGATAGAAAAAGGTCTTGAACACAATGATCGTACACATTTTGCACATGTACATCTCAAATAATCCATGCCCATGGGATGATAGCTTCCCTTATTTACACCATAGTTATAAAAAAACTCTCCATAGCTCAACCGGCCACAGCCCCTTTCAGGTGGGCTTGCGATTCCATCAACTATGTCCCATTGACGTAGCCATGCCAATTGTGGCTACTCAGGAAAATTTGACTCATGTTGAGTTCATTTAGCACATCCCCCTATAGGTTCATGACATATTAGACAGAGGAAATGCTAAGTAAAAGCAATGACATGATCAACATTAGGTACCACACAACTTCTAGGTGGGTGACAAAGTGTGGTAACATTTGCAAAAGGAGAGCCTCCCTGTACCCCACCATCGGCTTCACCCACTCTGATATGGGCCATACACCATCACCAAGGCTATAGGGGAAAATTAATTTCAGCTTAGTATTCCATCATTCCTTGTTTTTCACCCAGTGTTTAATGTGGACCGCCTTCACCCTACTTTCCACCTCTACTAGACACTTCCAACATGACAGAACAACTAACACCAACAAATCTATACCCATATTACATGGAATAAGCCACAACTAATTGGATCATGGACACACAGATCAATAACACTAGCAACCAGAGGATCTAACTATATTAAGTTGTTAAAGAAGGCCAACTCCTGCACTAGGGAAAGTGGTTCACCAGGACAGGGTTCAACAGAAATTTCCTCAGGACATGTAGGATCTGCACGCTATTGGGATGATTTCTTCTTAAGGGCAGAGGAATGATCTAGGTAGATATAATTCTCCACCCATCTGTTCCACCTAGACCTCCAGATAGTTTCACCAGTTTCATTTTTTTATAGTAGCATTTACTATTTTTAGTATTTTTTCAGGTCCTACAATTCAGTAGTAGTTTTGACCCCCTAAATGGAAATTTTTTAAGTTCTACAGTAGGATTATAAATGTAGGCAGGAGCATGTAGCAAACCCATAGTACTCAGATATATATTTTTGATGATATATCTTACACACAAAACAGATATAGTATGAAAAAGTTGTGACCCTGGGAATTTGGTTGCCCAACTAACCCCAACAAGGCCCTCCAGTTCTTAGTGTTTCATCTCTTTTGGTTAGGGTTTTGTATGTTTAGGGTTTCCTATATTGTTTAATAATAAAAAGGCAGTTGATCCTCATTTTAACATAGTTTAGAGGCTTGTATCCACAACATATCTTCTTATAGATAAGCTACCAATGCCCTAGCTAGTTTACTTTCATTATGTTTGTAAGAATATTTAAGTATTATTTGTATTGCATTTAAATTTTTATGTGTATTTCCTAACGTTATTGCATTCCTTCATAAGTTTGGATTAGTGGTATCAGAGCGGTCTGCTCTTTCTTGATCCTTCTTTGCATGGCCACATCAGAAGCTAGAGTATAAGGACCTACGGCTCGATCTGGGTGAAACTTTGCAAGATCAGCCTTTCAAACCCCAATAGCCGCTCATGGGGGAGGAAGAGAAAGAGGAGGGAACATGAGATCATTTAAAAATATTTCTCAAGGAGGTTCTTGACAAACAAAGGGATCAAGATGTGCATGAGCTAAAGAATATGTTTTATACCCTACACACAAATTTGGGTATCAAAATATTTGGTGTTGAAGCACTGCAGTTGTCTGCACAGACACATTTAGGAGGAAATAGAGTTTCTCTACATCTCCTTGCTTTGTGGAACATACCGGTATGCCGCCAAGATCGAGGAGAAATTCAAATATAAGAAGCGATAATTTGGATCTGTGAATTAGAAGAAAGAGGAAGGTGTCCCCAAACTAGAGAAAAATGAACAAAGCGAAGGCAGGATATCCCAAGAAAACCCACCAAAGCTGCAAGAAAATAACAATTCCAGGAATCCAAAGAAGGACACAGAAAAGGGACGTGACTTCAATAACAGCTCCATTGATATCACAAGTGACTGTCGGGCCAAGAAGTCACTTTTGGCTGAGTTAAAGGCTTGTGAATCGGATGCATTCTCCGACTCTGAATTAGAACCTGACAAGGGGGATCACAAAGGGAAGAAGATTATCAATGTGGATCCCAATGCAACCATTGCCACCATGAAGATCTAGAAGGAGGAACCAGAAGATCGAGAGGAGGGGGAGCAGCTCTTCCATTCTGAGATGTGGGTAAAGGGATCCCCGTTGTAGTTCATTGTCGAGAAAGGGAGACAAGAGAACCTCATTTTAGCATAGGTCGTGAAGCAGCTAGGCTTGGCAAAAACAACACACTCACAATGTACACCATTAGGTGGCTTCACCAAGGAAGGGATATTTTCATCATCCACCAGTGTCTCCTTCAATGAAACATCAAGCCCTTCATGGATGAGGTATTATGTGACATTTATCCTCTCGATGTTTGTGATGTATTATTAGGTCAACCATAATTTTGAAAGCGACATGTTGTATATGATTCTAGGCCTCACATTTTTATTATTAGTTTGGGAAATAAATTGTACAAGATATTGGAGGTAGCACCACCTACCTTCGTCTATTTGGTTACTACAGAACAATACAGTAAGCTCATTTCCAAAACCAGGAATTTGTTCCTAATGATTCAACCTCATGGCAAGAATAATATTGTGGCCATGACCTCTAAGTATGGCTCCTCCACACGAAAACAACGGATGAAAAAAGTCATGGAGGAGTATGGGGAAATATTCACCTCACCTGCATGGGTGCCTCTGCACTATCAGGTTAAGGACTCCATCAATCCGACCCCAGGTCTCTCATTGCAAATGAAAAATCCTATCTTCTTTATATTATGGAGAATGACGAACTCAAGAGTCAGATTCAATATTTATTGTATAAAGGTCACATCTGGCCAACATAATCACCCTGTGAGAGCTTGATCATGTTGGTACATAAGAATGATGGGACCTGGAGACTCTGTATTGACTATCGGGCATTGAAAAAGATCATTGTCTAGAATAGGTACCCAATCACATGGACCAATGACATTTTGCACCAAATAAAGGACACAAATATTTCATCAAGATTTTCTTGAAGTACGGGTATCATCAGGTACTAATCGAACCCTTTGATATGTGGAAGATTTCCTTCCAAGCCAAGGAGGGCCTTTTTGAATGGCTTGTCCTACCTTTCAGGTTCATAAATGCTCCCACAACCTTAATGAGGTTGATGGATGACATCTTGTGGCCATTCACCAACTCATTTATGGTGGTGTACTTTAATGGCATCCTAATCTTCAGCAAGACTTAGGAATAGAAACACCATGAAATATGGCAGGTCCTCCAAACAATGCGGCAACAGAAATTGTGTGTCAATTTGGAGAAGTGCAGTTTTGGCATGACCTAAGTTTATTACTTGGGATACATTTTTGATTAGCAGGGGGTGCATGTGGATCCATCCAAGATCCAATTCATTCAGGATTAGTGAGACCTAACCACTCTAGTTGAGCTGCACACCTTTCTGAGTCTTGCCAATTTCTACCATAGGTACATGTAGTGATTCTCTCATATCACTTGGCCCTTGATTAAAGTAACCAAGGGAGGAGTGAAATAAAAATTATTTTGGTATGAATCTCAATAGAAGGTGTTCATAGAGTTGAAACATCGCTACTTCTCTGCACAAGTTCTCACATTACCCGACTCTCAACAACCATTTGAGATTGAGACAAATTCCTGTGACTATGCTATTGGGGAAGTTCTTAATCAACAGGGGCATCTAGTGGCATATCACAATGATACACTTTATGTCATATTATGGTTGTATCCCACTTATTAAAAATAGCTGTATTCCATTGTGAAGGCTTGTCAACAATGGAAGCATTACATTTTTGGGATTGAAAAAGTCATCCGCACAAACCAGCAAACTCTGTAGCTCAAATATACATAAGGGAAGTTGCAGAACTATTGTCATCAAAAGTTGTCCACATAACTACACCAGTTCCATTTTAATATCAATTACAAGGGAAGCACCAATAATGTTGCATATTTTCTCAGTCGACCACCAATCCTGGCACTAACCACTGCACTCTAATATTGTGGAATGAGACTTCTGACTGGCCACTTTTCTACAAAAGTGATCCAGAATTCAACCACACATACAAGACACTCTTGAAGGTTAAGAAAGTTCCAAATTTTCACCTCAAGGATGTACTACTATGTCATGTGGGACACCTTCATGTTCCTTCAAGTGAGTGTGGAAACATGGTTTTGGAAGCGCACTATGTTCGGGTCGCTGTGTATTTTTCAATCGAGAAAATAGTTGCAATACTTCTACATTATTTCTATTGGCCGAACCTTCGACGCGATGTGGGAAGTACATCAGATCCCATACTATCCACATCATTTCCAAACTTATCATCAAGAAGCAAGGACTCTATACTTTGATGCCTACCCCTATTCGACCTTAGGAATCCATCTCCATGTATTAAGTGTCAGAACTTCTTGCTACTAAGCATAACAATGACTTTGTTTTTTTGGTCATCGACAGATTCTCAAAGATGGCCATTATGGCGGCCTGCAAGAAGAATATCACAATAGAAGCCAGTACTAAACTCTTCTTTGAATGAGTGTGGGTGCACTTTGGGATCCCACAGTCTATCATCTTATATTGGGATAAGAGGTTCATCAGTACATTTTTTTCCCACCTCTAGTTCCACAATGTTCCATCCCCAAACTGATGGACAAACAAAGGCTGACAACGGGATGATCGTAAACATTTAATGCATGTACAACTAAAATCATCCATACAAATGGGATGAGAGCCTCCCCTATGTACAACTCAGCTATACCCAAGATCTACACAGCTAAACCAGCCACAACCCCTTTTAGGTGGGCTTGATATTCAATCCACTATGTCATATTAACATAGTCATGCCATTTGTAGCTACCCAGGTAGATTCAGCTCATATCTAATCTCAAGATGACAACATGAACAACTACATTGAGCGTATTTATCACATTCGCCAATAGTTTCATGAAATATTCGAGAGAACCAATTTTAATTACAAGAAATGACATCATCAGCATCGAATGCCACACAAATTCTAGATGGGTGACAAAGTGTGGCTACATTTTCAGAATTAGCGCCCCATTGGTCCCCACTGCAAGCTTCGCCCACTCTGTTATTGGTCATACACCATCACCAAGGCTGTAGGGGACAATGCCTTCAAGTTCATACTTCCACACTTCTTTGGTCTGCACCCAATGTTTAATGTGGGCCACCTTTGTTCCTACATTCCACCTCTACTAGACATATATAACATGGAAAAACAACTAACACCAATAGAGTTAAACCTAGACTTCATGGAATAAGCAGTAGCTGATCAGATCATGGAAACACACATCAAGATCACCTCCCATCAGAGGATCCAACCATATAAATTTTTCAAAGTAAGCCAACTCCTCCACCAAGGCAAATGGTTCACCAGGGACCACGTTCAATAGAGATTTCCTCACCTCATGCAGGCTCTGCACACAATGGGGACCATTTCTTCCTAATGGGGGAGGAATGATCTAGGAAGATATTGGTGGCCACCCACCTATTCCACATATATCTCTAATCAGTTTCATCAGTTTCCTTTTTATAGCAACAATTACTATTTTTAGCAGTTTTTTAGGTCATGAACTTCTAGAGCAGTTCTGACCCCCTAAACAACATTTTTTTGAGGTTTGGAGGTGGATGGTAGTCATATGTATTGGCCTGTAGCAAAATTTTCAGTACTTAGAGAGATATTTCTTATGATATATCAGATGCACCAAACATAGATAATATGACCAAGTTATGACCCCGGGAAGTTTGTTGCTCAACTATTCCCAATGATGCCCACAAACTCTTGGGGTTTCATCTCCTGGGGTTATGGTTTTGGTTTCTCATAGTTTTCCTATGTTGTTCAATAATGAAAAGGCCCTTGAGCCTCATTGTAACATAGTTTAGAGGCTTGTAGCTACAACATCTCTTCTCAGAGATAAGCTACCAAAGCCCTAGCTATTTTATTTCAATTCTCTCTGTAAGCATATTTCAGTTACTTGATATTAATGAAATGAAGTGTTATTTTTTATATATCTCTATTTTATGTGTATTGATGTATTTTATTGTGTTTCTTCATAAGTCCAGATCATTGGTATCAGAGCATTCTTCTCTTTCCCGATCCTTCTTTCCATGTCCCCAACGAGGTTGAGGAATAAGGAGTTAGGACTCGATCTGGTTGAACCTTTGCAAGATCATCCTCACAAACCCTAATGAAATGCCATGCAAGAATAAAATAGAGCTGATGGAGTGGAAGATCCTCTCAAAATATTGCTCGAGGAGGCCCTCAAGAAAAAAAGGTATCACGATGTGCATGAGCTCTTTGTTCCATACCCTGTGCACAAGGTTGGGTATAAAATATTTGGAGAAACATTTTGGTGTTGTCGTACCGAAATTGTCTGCATAGATACATTCATGAGCAAAAATTAAATAAAAGAACTGAGAATTTGGATCTATGAATTAGAAGCAAGGGAAATGTGCCCCCAAAATGCACTACAAAGGACATATCGAAGGCAGGGTGTCCCAGGACAACCCACCAAAGCTAGTAGCAAAGAACAACCCCATGAAGCCAAATAAGTCATGGGAAAGTGGCATGAGTTCCATAAGAGATCCCCTCACAACAACAGTGAGTGTTGGGAAAAGAAGTAATTGGTGGTTTTATTGAAGGCTTCTGAATTAGATGCAATCTCTAACGCTGAATTAGAGCCTGACAAGGGGAATGACAAAGGGAAGCATATTATCAATGCAGAGCCCAATTCCATTGATCCCACCATGAAAATCTAGGAGGAAATAGAAGATCCAAAGTAGGGGGAGTTCCTCTTCCATTCCAAGATGAGGGTAAAGGATCCCATGCTAGAGTTCATTGTTGAAAGAGGGAGCCAAAATAACCTCATTTTAGTATAGGTCATGAAGAAACTGGGATTTCCAACCACAACACACCCAGAGTCGTACACCATTAGGTGGCTTCACTAAGGACGGGATCTCCACGTCAGCCAACAGTGCCTCCTTCGCTTTATTAGCAAGCCCTTCACAAATGAGGTAATATGTCACATTGCTCCTCTTGATTTTTGTGATGTATTATTAGGAAAACCTTCCTTGTGGAAGCAACATGCTATGTATGAGTCTAGACCTTGCATTGTTATTGTTACTTTAGGAAATAATTTCTACAAGATACTGGAGGTAGCAGAGCCTACCGCCATCTCTTTGGTTACTGCAAAACAATGTAGTAAGGTCATTTCCAAAACCAAGAAATTTATTTTTCTGATTATTTTCCATTAGGGAAAGAATAAAAATGTGGCCACGGCCTCTAGATAGGGCTCCTTAATACCACAACAACAGAAAGACAAAGTCGTGGAGAAGTACGGGGACATCTTCACCTAAATTGCAAGGGTTCATCTCCACTATCAAGTCAAGCACTCCATCGATCTGACCCTAGGTACTTATTTTCCCAATGAACTAATCTATCGACACTATTTTGTAGAACAACGAAATCAAGAGGTAGATTGAGGATTTTTTGTAGAAATGTCACACCCGTCTAAGTTCATCGCCCCATTGGAGCCCGATTGTGTTGGTGTAGAAGAAGGGTGGGACTTGGAGACTTTGTATTGATTATCAGGGGTTGAACAAGAACACTATCCGTAATAGGTACCCAATCCCATGGATTGATGACCTTCTAGACCAACTCAAAGGGTGGAAATATTTCGGCAAGATTGACTTGAAGTCTTGGTCAGGTCTTTTAGGATGATGAATTCTCCTAAAAAATTCATCAGGATGATGGATGACATCTTGTGACCATTCACCAACTCATTTTTGGTGGTGTACTTGGATGACATCATAATCTTCAGGCATAGTTGGGAAGATCACCTACACCATATCCGACTGGTCCTCCAAACTCTACGGCAACACAAGTTGTGTACCAATTTGGAGAAGTGCACTTTTGGCATGACCCAGGTTTAGAATATAGGATACATTATTGATGAGAGGGGGTTCATGTGGATCTAGTAAAGATTCAAGCCATTCAGGATTGACCAGCCCCAACCACTCTAGCAAAGGTCTGCAACTTTCTCCATCTTGCCAATTTCTACTATATTTTTGCGTTGGGATTCTCTCATATCACTTGGTGCTTCAATAAATTCACTAAGGGAGGAGAGAAATAAAAATTAATTTGGCCTGAATCTCAAAATAATTTGTTTATAGAGTTGAAAAATCACCTCTAAAGTGCACTAGTGATAACATTACCATACTTTCAACAACCATTTGAGATCGAGACAGATGCCTCTGACTATGCTATTGTGGCAGTTCTTACTCAATAGGGGCATGCAGTGGCATATCACTGCCAGACACTTTCAAACGCAGTCCAAAATTATGCCACTTATGACAAAGAGAGGTATTCCAGTGTTTAGGTTTTCTAACAATGGAATCATTACCTTTTGGGGAAGGAATAATTTATCCACACAGAACAACAACACCTGTAGTTCATACAGACACAAGGGAAGTTGTACAATTTTCGCCATGATATGTCGTCCACATACCTTCAACAGTTTCATTTGAACATCAAGTAAAATAAGGGCATCACCAATAATGTTGCAGACTGTCTCATCCGGCCATTGATTGTGGCACTAACCATGGTGCCTAACTCTTTTGGGCATGAGAATTCTTACTGGTCACTTCCCTACAAAAGTGATCCACAATTTTACCACCCACAAAATGCTATTGGAGGCTAAGAAAGTTTAAAAAATTCACCTTGAGGATGCACTACTATGTCACCTAGGATGCCTTTGTGTTCCTTCAAATGATAATGCCCAGGTGGTTTGGGAAGCACACTACAGTTGGGTCTTGGGGAATTTTGGGCTCGAGAAAATAGTGGTAGTACTATAGAATTATTTTTATTGGCCGAACCCTTAACAGAATCTCGAGAAGTACATCAGATCCTAAACTTCCTGCGCCATTTCCAAACCAAGGATAAAGAAGCAAGGCCTCTATACTCGAATACCTACCCCTAGTCGACATTTTGAATCCATCTCCATGGATTACATGTCAGGACTTCCTCTTACTAAGCATGGAAATGAATTTTATTTTGTGGTCATCGAAACATTCTCGAAGCTGGCCATTATGGCAACCTGCAAGAAGAATATCATAGTTGAAGCCACTGCTAAACTCTTCTTTGAACGAGTGAGGGTACACTTTGGGACCCAATAGTCTATCATGTTAGATCGGAAAAGCAGGTTCCTTAGTACATCTTGGTCCATCATCTGGTCGATGATGGACACCAAGTTCACCAATTCCACAAATAGAGGTCGTCAAGATGATGATTGTACACATTCTTCACATGTACATTTCAAATCATCCACACCTATGCGATGAGAGCCTCCCCTATGTATTGCATAGCTATAACCAAGATCTTAAAATCTCAACTGGTCACAGCCCTGTTCAAGTGGGGTTCGAATTCCAGCCACTATTTTCCATTGATGTAGCCATTGCATTTGTGGCTACTCAGCCAGATTCGAATCATGTCCAGTCTGAAGTTGGCAAGGAAAAGAAATTCATTGAGCACATTCAGCACATCTTCCAACATGTGCATGACATATTGGATACAGGTAATGGTAAGTACATGCAACGAAATCATCAACATCAGGTTCCACAGAACATCTAGGTGTGCGAACAAGTGCAGCTACATTTGTCGAAGGAATGCCTCGGTGGACCCCACCACAAGATTTTCCTCCTACGATATGGGACATACAACATCATCAAGGTTGTAGGGGAAAATTCTTTCAAGCTCTGTCTTCCACCATTCCTTGGTTTTCACCCAGTGTTCAATGTGGACCACCTTTGGCCCACTAGTACAAAATGGTTAATTTGTTACTAAAAAAACGACTAAAATTTGCATATAAACGACTATTTTTCGGTCGGTGACCAATAGTAGCTAATTTACAGTATCTTATAACGCGACCAACTTTTGGTCATTTTTAGCTTAGTCATTAATTGGTTATCTCAATTTTGTTATCTAGTTGTATATTTGGTCATTGATTTGGTCATTGATTTAGTCATTGATTTGATCACTAATTTAGTCATTCATTTGGTCTTTCATTTTGACACTGATTTAGTCATTCATTTAGTCATTCATTTGGTCATTGATTTATTCATTGATTTGGTCTTTGATTTGGTCATTAAATGTCACAATTAATGACCAAATATACAACAAAATATATTACTATATGATCACCCAAGAAAACCAATTAATGACCAAAGAACTATGACCAACATGTTGGTCGTGTTATAAGATACTGTAAATTAGCTACTAATAGTCATATATATGCAAATTTTAGTCATTGTTTGAAACCAATTAATGACCGAAGAAATGTGACTAAATTTTAGTCGTGTTATAAGATACTGTAAATTAGCTACTAATAGTCGTATATATGAAAAAAGTAGTCATCATTTGTAGTCACAAATTTATCATTTGCAGTAGCCATCTATTCATTATATAAACGACTAATTTAGTAGTTTATATTCATTTCATTAATAATCATTCTAAATGATTAATTTAGTCGCATATTCATTTTATTTGTGTTCATTATTAATTAACATAGATTAATTTGTATGATTTAAAAAATGTCATACAATGTGCATGTTCATCTAATATGAAAACACAAAGTCGCATATTTATATTACAATACTAAACAACATCAAGTGCAACTATAAATAATTTCAACCACATAAATTATATTATATGAAATGTTAAAATATTACAATATGAGTTTCCAACTTTATATTAGTTGGACTACAATTTACACATGAAATGATATTTCATCACTTCAAAACATTATCGTTGTGTTGTCAAGGCATTACAAGTGAATTCACCAACTCTGAAGACTTGATCATCAGTCTTTATATGTGTGTCTTATGCGAGATATTGGTTCTAAGGGTATCACCAAACCAGTTCTCCTCTCTCTTTTTTCATTTTTCGCTCCAATGTTATTGCTCTTCTCTTTTTTCAATTCATGCTTCTTACCATCAAAACTGATTTCATTTTCTAAAAACAAAAGAAAATACAATGCACTATAAGAAATGAAAGACAATGAACACTAGAATATAACATAGATTAGACTATAAATAGTTTATACAACATATACCTTAACATCAACAATGTCAAAGCAATTTTCCTTCAACATCAATTTCAGCAAAATAAATGTCACGTTATTCTTTCCCATTTCTCAAAATGCTACATACGATAAATTGAAAATCACATAAAACCAAGAGCAAACCCTTTTCTAACCAAAATAAACAAACAAACAGTGTCTCTAATAAAACTTCATTATAATATTAGCAAATGAAAAGAAAGCTAGTGGACCATTTGTGTTGTTTGACTTTGCCTATTTTTGTTATAAAGTGCTCAAGCTTCAGGAACCAAAAAATGTGAGCACGAGCTAAAAAATAACCAACCATTCAATAGTCAACATGAGAGATCACAAATAAACCACAAAATTGATCAGGCATTAAAATTGTGAGCAGACTACCTTGAAATTTTCTTCTTGAGAAATACCTCAAAATCCCCTCATTTCTAATAAGCTTCATGGCTATGTACCTCCATCCTTGATTTCCCTTGTTATATCTTGAATAAAGAATATCCCTTCAACAACCAATTTTGCGAGAATCCTACCAAGTAACTCAAGAGCCTCGTGCACATCAATAGTAGCATCATCCAATGAAAATAGTACAATCTCCAACCTAGAAACATCAAAATTATATATATTTATAATGTTGAAGAGTGTAACTAGGTAGGTCTTCCTTGTAATGACTATGTAACTAGAATTTGCACCGAGAGGTGCAAAGTAACGCCGGGGAGTGGGGAAAACAATAATTAAGTGAAATATATGGAAATTTTAGATCCTATATATCTTTCAAAGAATGTAATAGGAGGTTAAAATTTAAAAGAAAGTTACACTAACATAAAGGAACACTAATATAATTGTCCCAGAATAATGGCATAGTAATGATGGTATCAAAGATTCTTCAATAGTCGCTCCAAGGAGATTGCTCTAGCTCTTCAAATGATTCAAATAACTATCGAAACTAAATATTCAAACCTGCTCTAAATCCATCATCAAAAGGTTTTCAATGTGCTAGAAAGGGGTATTTAAAGGTTTTTTTAAAAAAAACTTTCAATTGCTGCTACAAGACTGTTTTAAAGTTGGTCCAAAACTACCTTCTAACAACTTTAAAAGATGTCATACAAACACCTTCAATAAACTACTATACAAATACACTCTATGAAGTAATCCATATAGAGAACACACCAATAGCCCAGAAGAGGAAAATGAAAAGTTTATCTGCAGTTATATTTTACTCTAAAAAATATTCATATGAAAATATGTTAACATCAAAATCTGTTAATGTCAATCCAAAATTTTTTAATTTTCAAGATCCTAAGTTCAGCACCAACTACCCAACAGCCTAGAAAACTTGACAAGAAGACCCTGACTGTTCTTGTACGCTATAAGACAAGATGGTCAACAATGTCATGAGTTATAGCAAGCACCTACAATTGTTTCAGCATGTCTTATCTTTTTAACTGATCCATCATCTTGAATTTGTCTAGCATTCTCTCAATCGTCAAAATCAGCATTGTCAAGCTTTAAAAATATAGCATTCACTCCAATCTAGAAACAAAAATATGCATTCACAACTCAACTTACCCAGTATTCTGCTGGCCTCATTCTTAAGTTGTAAGTTGATGCCATACTCATGCAGTAAGCTCCCGTGTCATGGACCACCATTCCTGCCCACTAAAAGAGGATGGCCACTCAAAGTTAAGCCACAAGTGTATGCCTTCAAAGAAGCATCACAAAATAATTCTAGAAATAATTAAATATCATATTGGAAAATCAATTCCTTCTCATCATGCATGTATATTATGTGTGATAATTATTGTCCTATAACTAACCACCATTTCTGGAGTTGGAAGTTCCCTGTCCTTTCCTAAAAAGTCTACAGACTCGCAGACAGGCCCAACAACATCAAGAGTTTGAATTTTTCCTTTGGGGCAGGTGGAGAAATTAGCTCAATGTGTTGTGTATCAAGAATAATATCAGTTAGAAACATCTCAAAATCTCAAAGTCATTTTATGATTCATATCACAACCCAATTTTAGTTGGGGAGGATGAACCCAATTCTACCAATCCTATCATATATCCCTCTATCAAAGAAACATTGTAATGGCCCCTGCTACAATTATACAATAGCCAGAAAGCATCATTAGAAACATCCTTTGGAGAGATAAAAATGAAAATAAGTGGCATCTACTCCACTGGAAATGGGTGATTTTTCTTAAATAGGCATGAGAGACAAGAGATATGGTTTTTCTTAAAAACACTAGATAGGGAAACCTTTACATCCCTACCGTATCAACACTGACAAAGTTAGCAATCCCATTGTTCTATCATATTTATTTGTCAAGTTCGAAACATAAGGCAAGAGACTGGACACTATTATTATATGATAAGCTGAAACATAAACTGAAGTACAAGACTCGAGGATATTTATCCACAGTCCTACCAGATATCCCTCTATCAAAGCAACATTCTAATGGTCCCTGCTACAATTATAGAATATCTAGAAAGAATCATTAGAAACATCCTTTGGAGTGATAAAAATGAAAACAAGTGGGCATCTACTCCATTGGAAATAGGCAGATTTTATTAAATAAGCATGAGGACAAGAAATAGAATGGAATATAATTTTAGCAAGGGCCCCTATACAAAAATCTATTGACACTATTGATGGAAACACCCATTAGAATAAATCAATTAGAAGTATCTGAGGGAGGAAAAAATAGAAGAGATAATCAATAAAATATGGATGCCTAAAGGTTGTATCACCATTTTGTATATTTATGGAAATTATAACTTCGTCATATGGACAAAGATGTTTCTAAAAGCCTCGTTTTGCAAACATGCAATTTCTCCTCTGGGTAAAAACAATAGAAAATAAAAGCTAAAAAAAGAGAAAAAACAAAAAAAAGGATAAAGATATAGGCAAAAACAATATGAAATTTCCATACAACCTTCACTAACCTTGTCTAATTTATAAACAATACATTTAACTAGTCATTGAAGTCAAGTTTCCTCTTTGATGCTTTACATCAAATTAACGTCATCTAACCCCAAATAGGGTGATGAGGGAGGGAACACATAGTAGGACTGGATGGGCCTCTATCACCTTGAGCAGTGGGCAAGGTAGATGTGCCCACCACACCACTTCATGACAACATGTACACAGTTGGAACTTGGAAGTCCCTTCATTATCTCAGATGATGCTTTTACTCTCGACCAAACTACTCCCATGTGAGAAGCGATCTTTGCAAGGCCTCAGTTCAGATTTGGGAAGCTTTGCAAAGAACATTTGTTTCATGATGGCCATTGTTATTCAAAATGGAAATTTCTATCTGATTATGCTGAATCCAAGGCATCCTCTGTCATTTCTTGCTACTTTATGGGTTTTCTGGTTTTGTTTATGGTGGTGCAAGGCTTTGTCGAGGTGTGGTTTGAGAGAGGGACCAAGCCATCTTGGGCTACCCTCCTCTTGGGATCAACTCCTTCTCGGGTCTATTTTTTTTCCTCTCATCAAGTCCTTACTCCTCAGTTGGTCAAGGCACTTATATCTGAGGTGGATTCTATCTGCGGAAAGGCCACCCGAGGGCATACATAAAACCCAAAAGCTCATCAATTTCCATGTGACTTGACACTATCTAGTAGCATTTGAGGGTGGGAAATAGGCATTGGAAATTTGAGTGGTATCGTAGCCTCATTGTTGAAAGCCCATCTATCAAGAGTAGTTGTACCAGTCCCATTCGCCAGACTTACCAATGGTCTCTGGCGATGCAATGCTTGGATCATGCCACTTGGATGAGCATTACAACTAGACAGTTGCTGGGAAGGGTGCTCCTTGACAAAAATGAAACTAAAAACAAAATTTTGATGATGATGAACAAAGTTATGGGAAAGAATTTGGAAAGGATCAAAATGGTCTTATTGGATGGCAAAGGCCCAACTCATCCAGACAGTCCAGGTGATCAAGCACCCATAGATGTGAAAGTTTCCACCTCCTAGTCTCTTCATGAAAATTTATTTTTTCTATCTTTACAATTATATTAGGATTATATGTTGTTAGATTTTGTGGTTGTTAAGCCAAGGCACTGTATTATTTTTTAGAACTCAGTATATTTTTGGAAAATTTATATTTTTTGGACAGCAGACCTCCTGTATTGCAAATGGCCTAGTTTCCCTAGTGGCAGACCAGAGGCATACAGAAGGTTGAGTCATAGGTAATCATCATCTGTTAATAAAAGGCCTTTAAATTACCTTCCCATCTCCCTCCCAAAAAAATATCATCTATAAAGTTCAGAAACTCAATTATTTCCAACTGGAAAAATTAAATCAGAACTATGTTATTATCCAGCTAACATTAATTAGAAATCAGTTTTTTAAAACTATATTCTTATCCAACTAATTTTAGCAGAATTCAAATTTTATAAAATAAGTTAAAATCCCAAGTTTAATCAAACTTCAATTATACCCTGAAGATGAGCTCTGCAGTATGGTCAAAATATTGAGGAATAATATACTCCAACACAGCTCTGTTCTTGAATAAAATAGTGTCCAACTGCCTAACATTTAAAGTCATTCTAGCTCTTTATATGGAAGACTTATATAATTCATTTCCGTTTTAGTTATAGAAAATCCCAATAAATATAGATTTCATGTTTGTACATATGTAATAAACAGTTAGCACAATAGTATAGCTCAGTTTTCCCAACGCTTTCTACAGAAGGCATAATACCCAGGGAGGTTACAAGATCTATTCCCAAGTAGTTATGTCCAGTTACCAACTGGTATTTCAACTAGAAGTCAATTCCATTCCTAATACGGAAAAGATACAAGGAAAGGAGGGAGAAATGGGGATTCCATCATACTCTGACAAGGTACCAACTTCCTCACTTGGAACATTTAATATGTGGGCAAGTTATGGGAACATATTTCCCTAGGAAAAAATTAATATAAACAATTACTAATGTAGTTGCCTCCTTATAATGGCATAAATAATAATTGTGTTGAATTAATGTTTGTAAGGAGTTATCTTTGTAAAGTTCCAAATTTGATGTATGGACAAAATAAATTATAAACCTACCCCATCAACCAAATGAGTCTTGCAAAACGGAGAAAGAAACCATTCACAAAACTCACCTTTAGAATTTGATGGCCTCCACTATCACCGGTGCTGAAAAGTTGCAACATTTGTGTTTCTTTTTGCGAAGGAGAGTGAGTAAGTTCACTGCCTTTCTCAAAATTTGATAAATCACCCTCCCAGTCCTGTAGTTGTCACAAAGAAACCTCTTAATATAATGAGACATTTTCCAAACAAAACCTCGTTAAAAATGGTGCATTGGATAATGGTACCCTACATCATAACACTATATAGCTCATAGAGGGAAAACTTGTAGCTGCTCTCGAATCGCAAGCACAACCTTATGCAAACTGTCAAAATAGCATGGTGCACCTCCCGACTTCACATCATTGTATGTCAAATCTGTGCTTCGAATAAGACACAGTATCTCTTTTGAAGATACCAAAACACTTAATACCTATAGATGAAAACATAACATTATATTAGAATACAAAAGACTTTAACAAATTATAAAACCTGTTTTCTGGAAAAGCAAAGAATAGAGGTAATAACACAAAGGACATGTTAGAAAAAAGATGCCATTGCCAATACATATCTTAGTTAGAATGATACAATGAAATACGAATGGAAATTCAACTATGAATAATCATAGTCCACCCTTTTGAATCTCATTTGATATACTTGTCAGAAAATACATTAACAAACAAAATTATACAGGTTCTATGAAGACCAGTATAAACTGAGATCAATATAATCCAAATACAAAAACCTATTGAAAATTAAGGTGACCATGAATATACAATGAAAATGCACAAATGTAAATTGGATTTCAAGTATTTTTTCTATCTGGATAAAAGAAACAAATTGGAAATAATAACCACCAACTATTACCATTATCAAAGTGAACCTATTAGAAGATCAAGCTAAAACAGTGAAATATTGAAATCCGGGAACATTTTCAATAAGAAAGCAAAAAAACTCATCAAACTTAGCAGGAAATACAAGGTTTCATGCAAGACCACTGCTACCCAACCATGATCCACCTAAGTAACACTGAGTTGCACTCACTTCTTATGTAACTTGAGAAAGGATTGCGAAGTCCGACTATTGGCATATCAACATTATCCTGACAGTTATAGGGAATGAAATGAGAAAATTAGGTCTTCAATTTTCATTGAAGGCAATAGACTTACTACATAAGTTTAGGAATTTTTTTGGTAAGAAAAGCATTACGATTTTTTATAATATAAAGACAACAAACATGTGAAAAAGATTAAACTAACTATATCCTTGTTCCAATTTTCCATGATCTGTCCCAATTTGTGTCGAAACCCTTGACAGTGTATAAGAATATACCAAATTTTTTTTTCTTGAAAATAGGTTTGGGTTGGGATCACAAGTTTTTCCATATCCATTCAACATCTCTGCCACTTATACAAAGTTAGAAAAGTACCTATCTGATGTAAAATGAAAAACTCAATCCTTATTTGCAGAAGTCGTCCAAAACAGGAAGCATATAAATTGCACGCTGAATTATCAAATAGAAGTAACTTAAGTACGATGACTTCATGCTGAATTTACCCATTGTCTCTCGAGCAAGACATTAGTCTCACTAACAACAATCATTTATGGAAATGACCCTCCACAAAAGACTATAAATAGATGGTGTGCTTAGCTATTTGATTGGAAATCTTGTCTACAACTATTTAAACTACGATGAATTTGTCAACATAAAATGATAAGTTGGAAAGTATTTTTAAGACAAAGCATTTGAGATCCAAAACATAGACACTAATCTAAATGTCTCTAATTTAAACCAAAAACAATACTTTGCTTGTTGAATTAACAACCATATTAAGTTTCAATAACACGAGGTACTTTTCACATACAAAGCATTTGAGTGCAAAATAGAAGGATAGTTAACCTAATAAACAATTATATCAAGTTCAAGCCTACATTTACATGCATGAAGGTTGTTCATAACTTAATCTATCAGGAATGGATCATTGGTTGTTAATGTTGATTTTTTTGTTTATATATCACTGACTGCATAGGAAAATTCAATATTTAAAAGGTAGCAATCTACATATTCCCTGTAATGTCATTATTTCTATGCAAGAGGAAGTTCCAATTAATTGATTTTCACAGTTCCACAAGTAAATTTTTCGTGTCCTAATTTTTGAGATACAAAACCTAGGTGTAATAATCCTAATCGTGGATCCTACCTTAAAATAAGTCCCTTTAATCCACCATGGGATCCTGCTTTAAATAACCATGGGATCTTGCTTGAAGAGTAAATGTTTATTCATCTATTACTTGATACTATCAATAAGACGTAATAGAATGAAGGAAAGAGCAATGCACCTTGTGAGTCATCTGAAGAACTGCCTTGGTATCGATGTTCACAAACTTGTGGAAAAATACAAGAAAGTGAACAACAAGAGAGCTGTAAAAAGGATAATTAGCAAGAAGATAGTTTTGCCACTGATCATTATATCCATAACAACTATCTTCCATGCTTATTTTTACTAATGATCCCACAGTGTCAGTGCCAGTCTTTTGCCCATTTCAGTAAGATACTTACAGGATTTCATATAAGAAAATATAAAAGAGTTCCCATGCACATGAGAACAAAGAAAGAGAGTTGGAGGAAGGAAGAGCCATCCAGAAGAAAATAAAAGAAAATATGTTAGAGACCAGCATGTACAACAAACCATACAACTGGTACAATTGTCTTTTCTTCATGCACAAGCCATACATTAGATATGGACATACACCTTCCGGTATTAACATAGAGTGTATTTCTTGAGTGTGCTTCAGTTATTGAGAGGCAGAAACAGTGATTTTCGGCCCAAGAAAGGAAGAAATAGATCAAGTTGTACTACTATAGTTGTACGTAGCAATTAGCTATTCAGGAAAGGAAGAAATAGATTAGGTTGTATTGTTGTAATCGTAGCATATTTTCACAGGGCATAAACTATTGTTTGAGGTGATTTTATTGACTGTAAAACTACTTGTTCAAAGCAGGTTGTAAAGCTCACCTTGTAAACTTTGGTCAAAAGATTGAAAATTTGATTTGGAGGAGAAATCCATGGGCATATATTTTATTTTTCCACATTTTTCAACTATTTGTGTGATCGGTAGGATGTTATGAAATTTATTTTTCTGCTGTTAATTAAATTTTGTTTGAGTTATTTAACACAATGACAACAATCAATTAGGCTTGAAAAGCTTACATGGTACCAAAGCGACCTCTCATAGTGATACTATAAAGGATTTACAACAGTAATTCAAATGCAAAAAACAAGAGCCAACAATTAGAGGGTTTCAACAATCTTTCTTAAATAATTTTCTTATTTGGAAGTTTGTGCATTAGATCTTAGAGATGGGCTTAGTTTTCCTCACATTTGAGGACAAACTAGATGATGCCTCAATTTTTTTGGCATGGAAAGTGAGGGTTATACTTTAGCAGAAGATACTGAAGGCTCCAAGAACACTGACCTATACTTATAAATTTAGGTAAGTAAGATACTTACAGGATTTCGATCCTATGACCATGACAAAAAGAGTGCCTTGACAGTCATCCATTCACTAACAATTCTAAACCCTATAAACAAAAATACAATAAATGAGATTAAAAAAACCATAATAGAAAAGAACATTATGGTGATCCCTTCCTCATTACCTTTACCTAACATTTAATGATGAATCATGACTGTTGTCTTTACCAACACAGTGAAGAAATAAATAACCATGGTCCTTGATGCACCATTTCCTAGAGAACATTTAGTGCACCTGATCCACAAAATCTCACAACCCTGACACAGAAACACTCTTGGGATGCAGGATTGACAACCTTAATGATAATCTGTTAAACTAGAATCAAAGAAAATTTTATAAGCATAATGCACTTGTATCGTTCTCTTGTTTAAGAGAGAATCTGGTTCAAGATAATTTTTCTCTTTTAGCAAGTGCTAGATAGATTTCCTAGAATCAAGGCTTTGAAAAGAAAAAAACACAGAGAAGAAATAGATGAGGCCCCAAAGCTAGTAATACCACTGGGATTCTGTAGAAGTTTAAAACACAAAGTTGCAAATTAAATATAGGTTCTATCAATGGTGTGAAAAAAAACCATCTCTTCGAGGTCTTAGATTATATGAAATTCATCAAGATATAGAACTGATTCTGAAGGTAGAATGTGATTATGAAATTCACTTCTTTTCTTCCCCTTGAGCTTGCAACCAGTCGGAACTGTCTTGGTTCCTATGAAATGAACACAAAGTGGATAAAACAATGGTCTAAGAAAACATGGATATTGTAATATGAAGTAAAGAATATGGTATAGTAGCAGTTCTTTGTCAATGGAATGTACAGTTTAGCAACAGTTTTTTTGTACATAGAAGGCCTCTCTGTACCATTATTTCCTGCAGTATATTTTTCCTCAATTGTATCCAACTTCGAGTAATCATGGTTTACGAACAAATTATAGATAAAGGAAAAGAAATAAGAGAATATCTAAGAACAAAGAACATGGGAATGCATGCTGCAAAACGTTATTTTCTGAATTATGTAATTTCCCAAAAATGCCACAAAAGATAGGCAGCTCGTTCCACTACAGTATGTCAGCTTGTTCCACCAGAGTATGTCAATTTAGATTTATTTAAACCATAATATAATAATGTAAATATTTGAGCATTTAGAACTTTTTAGTCATTATGATGCATCATTTATATTATATTATATTCACTACAGGTCAAGTAGAAAGTGATGTTTTCAAAATCTAGCTCTTCATCGGAACAACTGTTATGACAATGTTTGTTTAAAAGGCATGCCTAGCACACGTGAATTGTTGGAAAAGATACCAGTGAACATTAGATAAATGTAACCAGATTCCACCTTCCAAAAGAGCTGAGAACAATTCCATCAATAACAACTTGATTTTAAAATCAAAGTCTCTAACTCAATATTGCGTTCCTTTTAAGCCCACTTCAATTTTATTTTACCTTTTAGCATGGATCCATACCACCCTTAGATCAAAAAGCTCAAGGTGGACTTAAGAGATTTAACACTAAGATGAATATATGCTAGTTTTAATCTTACCAGACCAGCTTCTATGCGTGTGGGTGGTAGGGAAGGGGTTTGCTCTGGCTCCCAGAAGAACATAAATATACTTATTAAGGATGTCATCAGACAGGCAAAGGAGATCAATTATTCTTTTCAGAAAATATCCTCCTCGCATAATTTCAGAGAACATAATAGGAAGGTCGATGCTGCTACAAAATGTTGAGAAATGTAGTTCAAGCATAAAATTCTTGCACACGTTTCATGTTTCAATGTGAATGTCTGCATTTCTTTAATGAGCACCTTGGAAAGGTGATGACTAATTCTATTTTGTAATATTTACATAAAAATTAAAAATTAAAGTATTGTTTTTTTTTTAAGTCAATGTAATCCTAGAATTGGGGATATTAGTTATCCTCTCTAAAAACATAAATAAGATCATATAAGAGAGATATTATGCACATGAGAAGAAAGCAAGAGAGTTGGAGGAAGGAAGAGTGCATCCAGAAGAAAATAAAATCAAATATGTTAAAGAGTCCAGCAAGTACAACAAACCTTACAACTGGGACCATTGTTTTTTCTTCATGCACATGCCATACATCAAATCTAGACATACACCTTCAGGTCTTAACATAGAGTGTATTTATGGAGTGTGCTTCAGTTATTGGAAGGTAGAAAGAGTGATTTTATGCCCAAGAAAGGAATAAATAGATCAGGTTGTACTATTGTAGTTGTACGTAGTGATTAGCTATTCAGGAAAGTCATAAATAGATCAGGTTGTATTGTTATAACTGTAGCTTATTTTCACAGGGAATAAACTATTGTTTGAGGTGATTTTATTGACTGTACAAGTACCTGTTTAAAGTAGGTTGCAGAGGTCACCTTGTAATTTTTGATCAAAATATTGAAAAATTGATTTGAAGGAGAAATCCATGTGTCTGTATTTTATTTTTCCATTGTTCATTTTTCAACTATTTGTGTGATTGGTGCAATGTTATAATTTTTTTTTTTTTTTTGTTAATGAAATTTTGTTTGGGTTATTTAACACGAGGACAACAATCACTTAGGCTTGAAAATCTTACATGGTACCAAAGCTATCTCTCATAGTGATACTATAAAGGATTTACAACAGTAATTCAAATGCAAAAAAGAAGGGCCATCAATTAGAGGGTTTCAACAATCTTTCTTAAATAATTTTCTTATTTGGAAGTTTGTGCATTATATCTTAGAGATGGGCTTAGTTTACATCAGATTTGAGGAGAAACTAGATGGTACCTCAATTTTTTTTTCATGGAAAGTGAGGGTTATACTTTAGGATAAAATAATTAAGCAAGCTCCCTGAAAGTGGAAACAATGGTTGATCCCTATCCTGAGCATCTTATTCTCTACCTCAAATAATGATCCTCTTCGAGAGCATGCATTATTTTGCCTTCTGCACCAATATTCCAAGGCTATAAATAATCCAACCATAGATCAATAATAGGTGTAGCATTCTTCAAACAAGCACCTACTGGCCAATAACTGAAAGCTCGTAATATAAACATGTACAAAGGCCTCTGTAGCAGAAGGGACCATGTAGCAGGCACAAACAAAGTGCTCGGTGGCAAAGAAAATGACCAGAATCTCAAGGTATCCATTTCTAATGCAGTTCCCCATCCAGAATTCGACTCTTCTTGAGGACAACACAAAGTACTTTTTACATAATTGACCAATATTTTCACAGCCTCCATGATTTATACATTGGGGAGAGTATACCTCTGATATCGGTTTTTAATAGGTAACAAGATACCAAAAGACTAGAAACCCCATGAATACAAGGGCGAAAATCGTCATTCACCAACCAAAATTGTACAAAGGTATGAAAAATAAACTCTGCGCGAGGAAATATCGATGGATTCTCCTCGAAAAAAAAGGTGTGCAGACACACTAGGAGCGCAAAGATTAGATATAGGAACAAATTTTTATAGATACAAATTCAGAAGATGAAAATAAGGGTTAGAATTGAACTTTATAGGCCTTCTATTGTCATTGCTACCACGCAAACGATGCAGAGAAGCCACCCATTTCTCGAAACGAGACCGGGAACGTTTCTTAAACCCCCATTTCATTTCATTTGAATCCGAATGATGCATAATATAATTATATTTGCATACAGCATAATAAGCAAACCAAAACATAAAATACTCAAATGCATTCAACTGCACCTGAAATCCTCCCCCATGGACATCCTCCATTAATCAACCTTTAAATAAAGCAGGGCAGACTTCAGATAAGATATACAAACCCCTCTTCGACTGAAGCATGGGACGAATCCACACCTGAAGGTGCTTGTATGGAAACACATAGTGAACCACAATCGCCTCAGCTGCGGCAAAGATTGACAAAAAAAAAGATCCAGATGGTGAAATAAGATTTATGATAGCATTCGCGGAATGCTCGGAGGTCTGTGCGATCCATCCGCCAATGCTGAACGGCTGTAAGGCCTCCTCGAAGCTGAAGATCTTGCAGAGTAGAATGGGGAAGCATTTTATGTAAAAATGCTTGGTCTGATCCCAGATGTGCCTGTCAGTGAAGGATTCAATGGCCCCGTATCAGATGAAGATGAGGAAGACACATCCATTTCACTTCCAAAGAGAAATCTATCGAAGATGAAGAAGACACAGCCATTGCACTTCAATTTTACAGTCTCGCTACTGATCCATTCGGAGGCTTAAATATCGAGATAAACCCTTCAAACTTTGTGAGCCAAATAAACACTAAACCTTACACTACATCGTATCGCAGCACTCTCTGATCTAGTATTCCTCTTTATTTCAAAATATTTGCACGGCCTTAAGTAGCTTTTCAACTTTTTCCATTTCCCACGTTACAGTAGGGTAGGGTAATGTAGGGTCGGGAAATTTTGGTGTTTTTGAGGAGCGTTTTTGTTTTGTGGGAACAAAACCACCATTTTTGTGACCATCCCAAGGGCAAGTGACACAGTAACCTTCAAGTGTACATCAATTAGAACTAGTTTCCACTACAGGCTCCAGCATATGACCATCAAAAGCATGCATTGTTGTTAACAATGAGAGTAGCAATAGGTCATTCTATGATCTTCTTTCTGGGTCTTTTTAAGGAATAAAAAAAAATGAGCGCAGAACAGAGTGCACATCTAATGGTTGTGGGGCGAGTCCCTGTCATATGATGCACATTCAGGGCAGGGAAGGTAGATAATCTTCCCTTTAATTCGATTGATTTTTCATATAAAATCCATCACTCTTTATACAACCTATCAGATCTGAAGAAAATTACACAGAAAATCCTTCTCTGGTCGTCCAGGTTCGAGTAGTACATACCTGAGTAACTTCAACACAGGTAACCCATATGAAAACCACAACGCCAATCAGCACCCGCCCTGCTCTGTATTGCCGTTATTGCCAATCCACTAGCTGTGCTCTGTATTCCCATTATTGCAAATCCATTATTAAGAGGAGGCATTTCTTCTTGTTGGTCTTGATGGTGATATTCTAAATAACCCACGCAATGGGATTTAATTTCACTTTAAATTTTAAGTTGAATCATCAATCCCTGTGAAAGCAGATCTTTCAGCACCATTGCTTAAAGAACTAAGTTAACATCCAGACAGATACATACCTGTAACATTAAGCACTAGGTGTACCAGCTCTCAAAGCACCAGATGTAGCAACTCTCATCCTGCGGCTCTTCTGCTTGGGCTCTCCTGCTTGCGTTGCTCTCCCTTCTCTGGATAAGAACAGATATCTCCTCGCTTCTTGATTTTTCTTTGTGTAGATTACACAGATTGATGATCGGTACTAAACGAGCTTCTCGTTCAACTAGTTCAATGGCTAAAACTGTAGATTTTTCTTGGAAAACCAGGTCGGTTATGAGTAAACAAATTAAAGGTAAATAAATCGATCTGTAATGGGAAGGGATGCAACAACTCTTTAAGAATACTCTTTTTCGAATCAGGATGGAATACAAGATCAGAACTACTCGCTTACATTAGCCCTTTCTGAGAGCTGTATTTAAAACTCTGCATACTAAATAATAACTACTCCAACCCACAAGGCTCCTCCAACCAAGTAATTGATAATTTTCAATTAATAGAAAGCAATGGCTTTCCCAAATCTCCAACCAAACAACTAAAGATTGAAACACCAGTGCTCCCACAAGTGTCCGCTTTGATTATTTGCCAGTTGTGATAGTAATACTCTGAACACGCCAAATCGGATATTCCCGCGTATGGCCAAACTAAAATTCTGAAGTTGGTGCAAATGCCCACGAATGTCATATATTCAAATCTTTACATTGCCAATGCATCAAACTATTATATATTATAAATTATTATATATAATGTAATAAATTGACATGAAACTATTATATAATATAAATTATACATTGCCAATGCATCAAACAATTATATATTATAAACTAGTTATATATTATAAATTATTACATATAGTGTAATAAATTGACATGAAACTATTATATATTATAAATTATTATATATAGTGTAATAAATTGACATGAAACTATTATATATTATAAATTATTATATAGTGTAATAAATTGGCATGAAACTATTATATGTTATAAACTAATTATATATTATAAATTATTATATATAGTGTAATAAATTAATGGTACAATGGTATGAGGAGAAGGATTAACATAAAATATAAATTATATACAATGTAATAAATCAATAATATAATAATATAATGGTATGAGAAGAAGGATTAGTATAAAATTATTATATTTTATAAATTATTATATAGTTTGAGATGGTTTAATGGTTAAGAGTGTGTGTTTTTTTTCAAAAGGTCATGTGTTTAAAATCAAAGGGGGTAAAGTATGTATGTTTTCATAGACTTAGTAGTCAAATCGCTGCCCAAACGTGGGTCCCTTGTTCCAAAAACAAGGGGTCTCATACACCAATTTCGAGTCAATATTTATATCAATTTACCATGTATAAATCAACATACTTTGAATTCAAATTAAGGAAATCATTCTCGATGGATCTAGTGCAATAATCAACCACAGTATGTAACAATGCCACAAAAAACCCATAACAAATAGTGTGTCCACAATTAAAAATTACTAACATAAATGACTAATTCATATACTTGTTGTACTTGTTATTTGGTCATATTTTTCTTCTTGGACTATAATAGTCATTTACATTAATCATTATTAATTTTGTTATTTATTATCTAGCCATATATTTTAATCCTAGAATAAATTAGTCATTTAAGTTAGTCGTTTTTAGTTTAGTCACTTATTATCTAGTCGTATATTTTATTCCTAGACTAAATTAGTCATTTAAGTTAGTCATTTTTAATTTAGTCACTTATTATCTAGTCGTATATTTTATTCCTAGACTAAATTAGTCATTTAAGTTAGTCATTTTTAGTTCTATCACTTAAAATTACTCAAATTTAGTAGTATTTCACTTGAAATAATTGCGGTGACTAACATTTTTAGTCAGCTAGTCACTAATTTCATCATTTTTTACTAGTGGCCCTAACTTCCATTAATATTGGACACATCCAACATGGCAGAACAACTCACACCAACAAAGTTAAACCCAGAATGCATGGAACAAGCCACAAATGATTGGATCATGGAAAAACAAATCAATAACATAGGCCAGCAAAGGATCCAACTATATCGAGTTGTCAAAGTAGGCCAAATCCCTCACCAAGGAAAGTAGTTCACCTCAGAATTCAGTCAACAGAAATTTCATCACCTCATGGAGGCTCTGCACATGATGGGGACCATTGCTTCGTAAGGGGGAGGAATAATCTAGGTGTATTTTGGTGGCTTCCCACCTATTCCACCTATACCTCTAGTCAATTTAATAAGCTTACTTCTTTTATAGCAACATTTAATATTTTTATTAGTTTTTTGGGTCCTCAAATTCCGCAACAGTTTTCACCCCGTAAACAACATTTTTTTTTTAGGTTTGCATCAAGCCTGTAGCCACAGTAATGGGCTAGCAGCAAAACCTATATTACTCGGAGAGATATTTCTGAAGATATATCATACACACCAAAAAAACATAATATGACCATGTTATGCCCCTGGGAAGTTGGTTGCCCAACTAAACCCAACAGGGCCAACAAAATCTTGGTGTTTCATCTCCTAGGGTAGGGTTTTGGTTGTTTAGGTTTTCCTTATGTTTTTCAAAAAAAGGAAGGCCCTTGAGCCTTATTGTAACATAGTTCTAAGGCATATAGCTACCACATCTCTTCTTAGAGATGAGCTACGAGTGCCCTAGCTATTTTATTTCCATTTTATCTATATGAATATTTCAGTTATTTGATATTAATGAAATGAAGTGTTATTTTTGGTGCATCTCTACACTTATGTGTTTTTTTTTATTTTATTTCATTCATTCATAAGTCTAGATAAGTGGTATCAGAGTGGTCTTCTCTTTCTCGATCCTTCTTTGCATGACCCTAATGAGGTCAAGGTATAAGGAGTTAGGGCTTGATCTGGTTGAACCTTTGCAATACCAGCCTCATAAACCCTTACGGTCATCGATGGAGAAGAAAATAAATATGAGTGAGCAAGATATATTATCAAAATATTGCGTGAGGAAGCCCTCAAGAAATAAAGGGATAAATATGTGCATGAGCTCACGAATTCCATACCCTACGCACAAAGTTGGGTCTCAAATATTGAGAGAAAAAATTGGTGTTGAAGTACCATAGTTTTCTACACATATACATTTAGGAGGAAATGGAGTTACTCGACATGTCCTCACTTGGTACAACATACCGATATGCTGCCAAGATTTAGCATAAATTAAAACATAAGAAGCAAGACTTTGTATCTATGACTTTGAATTAAGGGAAAGGTGACCCCAAACCACAGAAAAAAGAAAAAATCAAAGGCGGGGCGGCACATACAACCCACCAAAGCTGAAAGAAAATAACCACTCTACAAAGCTAAATAAGGACACATGAAAGTGGTCTGTATTCCATAAGAGATCCACTGACAACACAAGTGAGTGTCGGGGCAAGCAGCCATTAGTGGCCAAGATGAAGGCTTATGAATAGGATGCATGCTCTGACACTGAATTAGAGCCTGAAAAGAAGAATGACGAAGGCAAGAAAATTATCGATGTGGATCCCAAAGCCACCGTAGCCACCGCAAATATTGATAAGGACAAACCAAAATATCTAGAGGGGGATATCCTCTTCCATTCCAAGATGTGGGTAAATGGTTCCCATTTCAATTCATTAGCGACAACGAGAGCCAAAATAACTTCACCTCAAAAGAGGTGGTGAAGTTGTTACACTTTCCAACCAAAACACACCCATAGTCGATCGGGTGGCTTCACCAAGGACAAAATCTTCATGTCAAGCAATAGTGTCTCCTTCCCTACAGCATGAAGCCCTTCACGAATGAGATATTATGTGACATTTTTCCTCTTGATGTTTGTGATGTATTATTAGGCCAACGATACTTTTGGAAGTGACATGATGTGTACGAGTCTAAGCCTCACGTTTTTATTCTTATTTTGGGAAATAAGTTGTACAATATATTGGAGGTAGCACTACTACCAATATCTCTTTGGTTAATACAAAAAAATGGAGTAACCTCATTTCCAAAACCAAGAAATTTCTTTTCCTGATGATCCACCCTTAGCGAAAGAAGAAGAATGTGGCCAGGACCTCCATATAGGGCTCATCTACATGACAACAACGTATGGAAAAGGTCATGGAGGAGTACAGGGACATCTTAACCTCACCCATAGGGGTGCCTCTACATTTTTAGGTCAAATCCATCGATATGACCCCAGGTGCACTGCTTCCTAATGGACCAATCTATCATTGCTTTGTTGTGGAGAATGAGGAAATCAAGAGGTAGATTCATGAGCTATTGTAGAAAGGTCACATCTGGTTGAGTTCATCGCCTTTTGGTAGCCCTATCGTACTATTAGAGAATAAGGATCAAACTTGGAGACTCTGTATTAACTACGAGATGCTAAACAATATCACTTTCTAGAATAGGTACCTGATCCCATGGATTGATGACCTTTTGGACCAACTCAAGGGGGAAAAATATTTCAGCAAGATCGAATTGAAGACTAGGTATCACCAGGTACCAATTGAACCCTCCCATGTGTGGTAGACTGCCTTCAAAGCTAAGGAGGGCCTTTTTTAATTGTTGTTCATGCCTTTCGGGTTGAAAAATTATCTCGCAACATTTATGTGGCTAAAGTGTGGCTACATTTGTAGAACTAGTCGACCAAACTTGAACGTTAGTAAAGCTATATGTTTAGCATTTCTTAGTGAGTAAAATTTTGAAATCATACATGTTAAAGGTAAGGAAAATAAAATTGTTGATGCCTTGAGTATAAAATTACATCAAATCTCCATAATTTCAGCAACAAGTTGGAAAACAAATTTGATTAAAAAGATAAAAACATTAGTATAATTTGATGAATAATACTTGCAAGTTAAAAATAAAATGCATAAAACTAATTTATTAAGTGAAAAATTTGACTTTTCAGTAAATGATGAAAATTTTATGTTGTATAGAGGCAAAATTTACTTTCCTAATGACTAATATTTGAAAACATTTGTGTTATATGAGCTACATAAGAAGCCAATAGTTGGTCATCTTAGATATAAAAGACTGGTAACTATGTTGAGAAAGGATTATTATGAGCCTAACATGAAAATATAGACAATAGAACATGTTTCCATATGTATAAAGTTCCAACAAGTGAAGGAATGTCATCAACACCCAACAAGATTATTTCAACCATTTCCAATTCTAGAAGGGAAATGGGAAACCATATCCATGGATTTTATTATTTGACTACAAAGGAATGTAGAGAAACATGATTCAATCATGGTATTAGTAGATAAGCTTATCATAGCTACACACTTTATTCCAATCAAACCTACCTTTAAAGCTATCAATACAACAAAAAATTTCATGAAAGAGATATTTAGGATTTAGAATATGACCAAAACCGTAATTTCAGACCATGATGCAAAATTCACTTCAAAATTTTGGAACGGATTATTTGAATGAATGGAGACAAATTTGAATCTTAGTACATCTTATCACCCTAAAATTGATAGGAAAACGTAAATAACTAATCATATCTTAGAATATATGTTAAAAATATATGTTACATACAAACCAACTAAGTGGGGAGACTACCTTCACCTAGTTGAGTTTTCCTATAACAATGGGTATGAAACTTACTTGAATATGAGTCCCTTTGAATTATTATATGGAAGAAGATGAAATGTTCATTTAAGCTGGGAACATGTTGAATATTGTTTAGTATTTTGAAACATAAGTTAAAGGAGATGGAGGAAGTGGTTAAACATGTTAGACAAAATTTAAAAATACCATAAGATTGAGAAAATATTTATCCAGATCTGAGAAGAATTAAAAAGGAGTTTAATGCGGTAAATAATGTGTATTTAAAAGTGAAATGAATAAAATCACACTTAGACTTTGAAATTGTGTTAATTTATCACCTAGATAATATGGAGCTTTTTAAGTATTAGCTAGAATTGGACTAGTTTCTTAGCAACTCAAGCTTCCAGTAAACATAAAAGTTTTCGATGTTTTTCATGTGTCATTATTAAATAATTATGTACATCACCCAACACGTATAATTGATTGAAATTTCATACAGGTGGAACTAGTGGGCTCCTAACATAACAACTATGTATTCTAGACCGAAGGGTAGTTACGCTCCAGAATAGCGACATAACGCAATTGAATGTTGAACCAAAATATTTTAGTACGGAAGAGGAAACGTGGGAGTTGGAGACTCTTTTAAAGAAGCATATCATTATATATTTTAACAAGATGGAATGAATTTCCGAAAAATATGATCAAACACTGGGACTATGTCAAATTCAAGTGAGGGAGGATGTGATATCGCTCGACTTGACGGTTTAATGTAAATATTGTATATATGTTTCTTTTCATTTTTGAATGTTTTAAGTCTGATACACATATGAATAAGTTGATTATTAGTAATTTATCACTCATAATGATTTTTTATAAATTTGTAGTTATGATGTAAATTTGTTTTTATAAATAAATAGTTATGCAAAATTAATTTTGGAGCACATGTCGTTGAAAGATATCATGCTGCAAAATTATTGGTGAATATTAATTACCCATCAATAGGTCCTACACATCTAATCTGGATGATTATATTTATTAAGAAATTATGGAATTATCCAAATAATATTTTCCCTAAAAAATAAGATGTTGTCTTTGGGAGTGGGAAATATAAACTCATTAATGATCTAGTAACTACCTTCCACCTGTTGATGAGGTGGAGGTATTTACCAACCACGAATACAATGGTAGTTAAAAACCTACTGTTGTTGTTCCTAGCACACCCCTCCTGAAAAAATTAATGTCATGACTTAGTAACCCTATTATGCATTCATTTCCTTGCATTTTCAGTTGGTGCTTCCTTTTGTTTCCCTCACACTCCCTGTCATGCATTGGTACACCTGACACCTAGCTCATATTGGCATCCCTTAGCACCTAGAACACCTTGGCATGCCTTGACACTATATGGCACATGTTAGCATGCTCTAACATTCCATATCACACCCTAGAACTTTTTAGAATGCCTTGGCATTTCCTAGCATACCTTGTCACTCCCTCATTGGCATGCATGACACTCTCTAACACTCCCTCTTATTTATTAATTTTTATGTATTTAAATTTGGTGTTCCTTATTTTTCGTTGGTGCTCCCTAACACTCCATAAACTCCCTAATTCTCCACGACATGCATTAGCATTGTCTAGCACACCTTGGCACTCCTTGACACAACCTACAATTCTATAACATTCCTTATCCATGCCCATCTTGAAAAAGGTAAATTCCTAACTTATTAACCCTCTTATGTGTTCAGTTCCTTGCATTTTATAAAATTTGTACCCCCTTTTTTTTTCTTGACACTCCTTGGAAGCATTGGCACACCCTTACACCTGGCACATATTGGCATGATTTAACACTTGTCATGTCTTACCATGCCTTAGCACCTGCCACGTCTTGATATGCACTAGCATGCCTTGTCACTATATAACACATATTTTCAAACCATGGAACTCCCTAAAACAGCTTATAACGTCCTAGCATGCTTTGGAATTGCTTAGAAATATTCCTTATCACTCCCTCCTTGGCACACTTGGCGCTCACTCACACTTCCTTAAACACCCTCTTATTTGTTCATTTCCATATTTTTTTATCAGGTTATCCCTTCCGTTTCCTTGGCACTCCCTAAAACTCCTTGAAAACACCTTACAACTCCTTAGCACACCCTACACCAATCCATAACATGCCCTACCACTCCCTAACACACATTAGTACAATTTGGCACATGTTGGTACATGTTGGCACTTGACAAGTCTTGGCATGCATTGAGATGCTTTGGTATTATTATTTGTGCATGCAGTATTCTTACCAATGCACAAGAAAATTAAACAACCTCTTAATCCACCCAAATTCATATAAATCATGTCGATAAGTATGTATATATGTGTAGATCAAAATCATTGATTAAAGGAAAATTGTTAATATTGGAAAATTTTATATTTTTTTGTTTATAAAACAATTCCTTGACACCATAAACATAGGGACCAGATCTTGAAAGCCAATTTGAAATAGATCTTATCAAGCCTAAAGTTAAAATGCCCAAGTAATAATTTACACATCAAAAGGTGTATGATGTGTCAACATCCTATAGATCAAATGAAATCAATGGATATAATTTAGGTGCATCTAGACCCTTGTTGAGACAACAATATTTGGTGAATGATATGCTTGAGAGAGAGTAATCGGAACATGTGCAATGGTACATGGAAACTATTTAAACTAAGAACACAACAAAGAGCTCTTTGCCAAACTCTCCCTTCAATCCATGCATATTTTCCATTTTTCACCAAGAAAACACACTAGTGCTTATGAGAGAAAATAATTATCAAGTCAAGTGCTAAATGTTATAAGTTTAGGTCTAAAGGATTCCACGTTGATTAATATGAAATGCCACGATTTAAAACAAGGTTTGTATGGTGAGTTCCAACAAGTAGAAGAAGCATTAGGTTCAAATGACAAATTTTTACATCAAAACATATTCTGTCAATCACATGATACCTTGTAAATGATGAAATTGAAACAAATGATAAGCACACTTAGTACCCATATGAACACCATACCAAGAAAGAAGAAACCAAGTGTTAAAAATTGATTGTTGAATGCGCCCAAAACTCCAACAGAGAGCTCATAAACATAGAGTGTCGTTGCTTTCCAAGTAAATTTCTTGCAATCTATTATGGTCACGATCACAATTTTTTTGGTGGGAGCCATAGGTGAAATAGATGATAACATGTATAGAGAAAAATTTCATCATATTATCAATGAGAATATACCTAGTAGTTTCTACTACATATTCTTACTTCCTTTTCAAATATTTTTAATCATCTTCAATATTTTTTTCAAAGCCAAATATCATGTAAACACATTTCTAATAACATGGAATTTTTTCTTAAAAATCTCTTATAGAAGATATGAACATAAATTTGTGATAGATAAACCCTCAATTTTATGTCAAAACATATCTAAAATAAACCTCAACATGCCACAATTAAGGAGAAGTGGGTGAATTTTAAAATGTATTAGATTAATGTTCTAGCAAGTCCCTATAGTTTCCTATCATATTTTTCAAACTACAAATCGAAATAATACTATACATGAGTCACAAGTGTGAAGAAGATGGAAATGGAAATATCTATTACAACAGTAATTAAAACAAAGTTTTTTATAAATGTTTAGCAAGAGAGAAATATTTGTGCATTACATAATCTAGCAAAAGAGATATGGAATTTGAATATGAACTTATTCCTTCAATTGATACTCATAATATTCAACACCTTGTAATGGATGGCGTGGAAGAATTTTTTTTGTCTAGTTGTTGTGGCCTTTTCTCCTACATCATTTTTATTGGTCATTTTGAACATTGGCAAAATTTGCAGGCCATGTCACATCTTCCATATTACATCAGTGGGATTTCAATTTTTAGTATACCCTCTTTGGGATTCCATTCAACACCTTAACACATTATCATTCATTTTATTCATGCGACCCTTTCTTCCAATGCCAACTTTGCATCCATGCATATTTTAATAGACTCAACAACCTCTATTTTGTTTTTATTTTCAATTGTTTGTGTTTACACTTGCATGCTTTTGACAACCATATTTAGCTTATGCACCTCTGCCTACAACGGATACTTATATTTCAATTCACATTCCTTAGCTTTGATAGAAAACTTAAAGGATAATTCCTTCTCCTTGAGATTTTTCTCAAGGGAAACAATTGTTTGTTTGTACTCTTTGATAGATTTTTCAATTGCAGTGCAAGAAATTTATTTTTTTGCAATGATGGATTCAATTTGTTTCCTTTGGTATTCTTTTGTTTAGAAAATAAATATAAAAAAATTTCATTCTCTTCAATTATTCCTTTAAATACATGTTTTTATTTTTAATTGCTTACCTCCATAATCAAAATTCCATGATGCTTTTCATGTTTCTTAGCTTAAAATATATGTATAAGTTTATAATCATTTGATTGATTGGTTTGTGTTACAAGTGGAGCCACAGGGAGAGTTCTAGCTAGAGCCATTATGCATCCTAGATTGGTGGAACACCACACTTTGGAATCGAGCAAGAGAAATTTAAAGTGTAGTGGAGAAACATTGGGTCTGAGGAAGCCACTTGGGAAATGGTTCACTGAATGAGGGAAACATATAGTTTTTTTTTTGTTGGTTGAAGCAAATGTATATAAATTTTAAATATTGTACAAATATATATATATAAATATCCATAAAAAATATTCATTTTCTTTAAGCATGCCTTTTGTTTTTTATATGAATATATAACACTGAGGATGGTGTTCCCCCAAGGGGGTGTTGTGACAAGCCCAATTTATTTCAGTGATATATGCCATGTAAATATTCTATAAATGGATTGAGAAATGGGACATTGATTCCGTAGAATGGGGAGGTCATGTTCTTTGCATGGTGTAATTTCCTTAAGGTATGGAAATTTAAATTCTTGGGACAACTAATAAATGTTGGTTGTTGATTTCTTACAGACTTGGTCTTAAAATGATTGGAATTGCAGGAAGGTACATTGAACTAGGGAAAATTTTAGGGGCTAATATTCCTACATAGGCTTGTTTGCCATGTTTTTTCCAAAAAAAAGAATCGCCAATTCCCATTTTTCCCTACAAGTAATTCGCCCAAATTTTATAAGAAAATACTATTTTACCTTTAAAATCGCCAACATTATATAGAAACTATATAAAATCACTAGAATTTTTAATATTTTTACTAAAATATCACTAATCATTTTATAGTTTGCATATTATGGATTAGTAATATTCGCCATTTTTTCTAATATTTCAGATAAGTTTCAATCCTTAAAATGTTCCCTGCATTGAACCATACTCGCTTGGAGAACAATGCAAGAAATATAAGACACAACAGAAAATGTAGTTCACTGCATTTTGAAGGGAATATTCCTCAAGCATGAACGAGTGAGACTGGGTCATTGCAGCACATTAATCAAATGATGACATATGAAGATATGGATCACTTTTGATTGGTTGGAAAGATCTATTATTAGTGTCACTATCAATGGTTATCCAAAAAAGAAGAAAAATTGAGTGACGTAGAATAAAAACACAGAAAAAAAAGTAATGGAAGATAAATAGAGAAATGGGGGAAATGAATGAGAAGAGAAGGCATAAACAGAAAGAGTGAGAGTGACAAAGAAGAAAATATTGTGAAAGAAATAACACTGAGGAAAATGAGACACTCTCAATTATAAATAAATCATAACAACTTCTTCCATGTGGGGAATAAATTTCATCTGGAGTCCCTAGTGGCTAGAGGCTAGAGGTAGTGATTCTCGAAAATTCTCGGAGGGTTTGGGTATATGAATTATTCTTGGGAAAATTACTGGAAGGATTTTGAATGGATTTCTTGTTTTTTATTTTATTTTTTGTGGTTTTTCATTCCTCAAGTTGGGTTGATCCAAGATTTTCAACTGAATAGTGGAGATGCTGAGTCTCTTGATTCATTTTGTAATTTTTATTTTCATCTTAGCTGAAGGGTGGAGACATTGATTCTCTTAATTTATTATACATTTTCAATTTTCAACTTAGTTAAACGGTGGAGACAGAGAGTCCTCGATTCCATGCACATTTATTATTTGAAAAATAGTTGAGGGTGGAGGTGGATATAGCTCTATATTCCCTATATAAATTGCAGGTTGTGGTTATCCCTTAGGTAGAAGACACCTTAATATATGGAATAGGGATTGGAAATGATAGTTTTATGTGGGAATTGAATGAAAATATATACCTTTGGATGGAGAGTCATAGTCCCACACTTATTTGCCCAAGATTTTATAAGATAATTATTCATACATAATTTTAATGATAATGAATGTACATTACATTTGGTGTCACCGATGCTTAATACATTGTTTTGGAAATGATATCATGGGATTGGATAGTATAATTGTGATTACTTTAAGCATTGGGAGAATGGATAACAATGCTGATATATACAATAACCCTTCATGTGTAGTATGGTGAATATTTCATTATCAACTTCTCTTGTTTTGTTGTGCCCACAAAGTGGAATATTAAGTTTCCTCATTTATATTTGTTTACCCATTATTTTGTATGATTTTTATTCGAGTATTCAAGATTTATAACCTAGTGTTGGGTATACACGATAATTATATCATGGTATTTAACTAACATATCCATATGTTGTGGGGTGGGAACATTTATAAGTGGGCTAGTTGACACAGTTTTTACCCCATGCTTTTGGTGATGTTGCACTTGTGTTATAAATGAACTATTAATTTAATCATCCAAGAACAAGAGTTTGAGTCTACATGTTGTATCAATGTAGGTACATATTAGTTATATATGTTTGAATGGATAGCTATAGGAAAGTTGATTAACTTTTTTGATGTACTGCTTGTGGAATATGAGTTATGGGTCCCTGTTAATAGCAGAATTTCCTAGAATCATTTCATAAATGTTGCATCCTTGCTATTTATAATGGAATTTATACTATATGTATGTCTAACCAATTGGATGGTTGTCACATTCCTTGGGTTCCACCTTGATTTGTGGCAAGAGCATTGAAGTCCCTTGAAAATTCACGAGGCTAGTGAGAAAGAGTATATGACTTCCATTTCTATAGTTTATTTCTAAAATTTTCTTCCATGACAAGGGGATAGTAATAGGTTTATGGAATTATCATCCATGTGCCCACATATATGGTTCATTTACATCATTGAACTTGAAAGGGGATACACCTTTTTCATGTAATTTCAATCTTCTTTCTACCCTTCTTAGCACCATATGTTCTTACTTACTCTTATGAGATTATGGTGTCCATTAATCTTTCAAAAGAGGTCTCTGGACCTCTTTGAATGAAATAAATGCTTATGGGCTCTTAGTGTAGTCACCTATTTCTTCATATTAGTGGTCGATGTTTGTGATTGACCTTGAAATGAGGGATTCTAAATCTTTTGGTTTGTATTAATATCCTTGTCGCATTTTACCACCATGTGTTGTCTATAGACTGAAAAGTGGAAACATGGTTTAAATATTAAGAGGGATAACACCTATATGTGCTTCAAAAAATCCCAAGGATCAGGGTCAAAGTCTATCATGAATCCCAGTGGTTATAAAATCACTAAGTCTAAGTCATGGAAAATAATTTCATGTGTAAATAATTAAGGCCCGTGCTACTAAGTATGTGATTTATATCACCCAGGTTAGCAAGAAAATTATGTGGTCATGAGGACAAGGTGTCAATATGTATGTAGTACAGTTTAATTTTCTTTTTCATGTACCAAATGCATAATATCACAATGTTAAATAAAGCACTAGATGTTCCTTTATATGATTTTGTCATCTGTTAGAAAATTTTACCTTCAACCATCATAACTAGAGGTGTGACCGAGTCCTCAAGGAAAAGGTCAAGGTCAGGCTAAATATTATGACTTTGTTAAGTGATTGGGGTTAGGGCCGAAAAAATAGCTTGATGGTTAAGTGAAAATTGGGGTAAGGGTTGGCGCAATAGAACAAAAAGTAGTATCAGAGTAGGATTTGACCTCTGACCTGAGAGTCCACACACGTATGAATTCAAGGTTGGGCCCTAATTTGAAGGAACTGGTATTGTGATTAGAGTAACGAGCTGAATTTTGAACATAATTATATTTTGGGCTTTTGAATCATCAGTTTCCTTGGCAAGGGTTATGAGTATTATTAAAGGAGAATGGTAAATTCATGATCCATGAATGGGCCAATAGAGAATGGATGTGTACTATGTGGCACTAGGTGAGTGGATGGGTTGGACCTGTGGGTGTTCTGTGGTGAGTTGATAATGTGGTGTCATAATATTCACTAGAAAGGAAATTGAACAATGTTTTCGCTCTTGAGGTCATATTGGGGTGACAAACACCACCATGATATCAAATGAAAATTTTAAATATGAGAAAAAAAATATCCCATCTCTCTAATTGAACAAGGGGAATTGTATTAGCTAGCGGACAACTCTCATCGAGAAGGGATTTGAGTGGGAAGGTGTGTTCACACCTTGGCATATACCAGGAAAATTTTCAATAATCATCAACCTAGGGCTTCCTTCAAATAACAAGATTATTTATTATTTCATCTCCAACAAGATAATTAGTGTTACCTATAAAAAAATCCTCCAAAAGATATGACATAAATTATATGGATCCTATCAAGCACTCCAGCATACCTGAACTAGTTGTTCATAAGTTTCCTCAAATTTGCCATTATAATATTCAACCAATATTTCTTGTTTCCTATTTTATGAATATCTAGGGTAAATTTATAATTTCAACCCAACCTTCCATTGCTTTATAAATAAAATTCCATTACATTATATCCAAGGCTACTATTAAATAAAATAAAACATCGATTACTCCTTAAAACAATTCAATTGGCTCTAACAAATGCAAGGATACAAATGCAAATGACATTGAATTTACGATCGATGCCAAGCGTGCATCCTTGAGGATAATGTTGCTCCAAAACAAGGAGGGCATGATAATTCCCTATTGTTACATCCCTACTTTGGTCATTTAGGATTTAGTAATTAATTTATGTAAACATAATATTTGACTAAGGCCCATTAGGTAGCTAGTTGGTAATTACATACTGTAAAACAATCATCTTCAGTAAGTAGGGACCATTATCTCCTTGGTATTAATTAAGAATAAGAGAAAAAATAGGGAGTATTATGCCAGAGAAAAAATATTAACAAAGCTTGTATGTAATGTAAAGTTTAGTAAAGTTGCATTATCAAATTGACTTTTTGTTGAAATAAGACTTCCCACCTTAAGAAAATTATGAACATTCTTGTCCCTTTTCTAGATTTTATCAATATAAGTATTATTTTATGTTATATTTATATAAGTATCTTCCTTAGTTAATTTAATACAATTCATATTTTTTGAATAATTACTTAGTGATTGTTTTCAGAGTTAGAATAAATTACAAATACTAGCCATGAATGTCAATGACCATAAGATTAACAATAACATAATCAACAAGGTTATGAAGGAGGTTAAGAAGGCCATAAAATATCTTGTATAAATGAGAGGACCACAAAGATCCATATTTCATATAGCGAAATATTCTAAATAATTTATAAATTATAAAACATTGTAAAGAATAAATTCATATCACACTAACATTTAATGTAATTTTATCTCTCACTTATGGCCAAGACAGATATGATGCTAAATTACAGAAATTAATAGTGAAGAGCGTACATTTATTCACTAAGAATTTGAAAAATTTTGTGAATATAATTAAGAATAAAAGGGTTAATTTTCAAGAAAAAATATTCAACTTTGATATTGCTCCATTATTTCCCAAAACCTCTCTTAACTAAGTAACATGTTTTATTAAAGAAATTATTGATCGAAATATTGAAAAATTAGCAAATGTGGTCCTTTCCTTATCATTGTTTAGTTTTAAATCTGATAACTTTATGAATAGACACTTACTATGGCTATGGAATCACCACTTCATGTTTAACTCAAAAAAATTATTGGAGTATGGTCAGAAAAAATAGGTGAATCCTTCCATTTAAAACATAATTGTTGGAATAATTTCATAAGTGATACCATTGTAAAGTGGTCAAATAGAATTGAGGAAGATAACATGATTTTTTAACACCTAAAATATTGAACCAAACACATCATGTTAACCATAATATATCTACAAGAATTTTAATCACCTAAATTATTAATCCAAACACATCAAGTTTACCATAGACGCATTTTAAAAAATAGGATCATAACATTCTTAAATAAGTTGGTAAACACAAGAAATAATGGGTCTTTTATGAATCAATATATGTTGAAGAAAACCAATAAAAAATCATAGCTACATGTGGGTTTGTATCACTGCCCCACTCAAAATAACAAAATCATTAATAACTTAGCTTCCAAAGGTCTCATAAATTTTAGAAATATCAAAATAGTGAAGATAAATATCATTTGTAGAGAGTATTTGAAATCACTATTTATAAAAATGGTAATGTTAAAAACCATATATACTTCCATTAAACTTACTAAATGTGGGGATTGAAAAAAAAATTATGAGGGCATGAAGCCTTCTTACGAGAAACCCAATGTGTTTGTAACACCCCATGATGACACTGAAATTATTGTCCGTAATTATTTAATGACATAAGCTTTAATTAGAGGCTTCTATAAGCCTAGGAGAAGTTTGTTCAGTTATTTAATTAAGAATGAATGTTCTTGTGAATATTATAATTCTCGAAATTGAAGAGATTTTTTTGGTAATGGACTCCAACTCCTAGATAGTTATGACAGTTACTTGTTCCTCTCTGGATTAAATGAGGAATATCAGGAAGAAGGTGGGTTCTTATCTTTTATAGTCTGTAAATACCAAGAAGCAGAAAAATTTTGTGGAATTGGCAGGACACTGCCGGGGAGAACTCTTGAACTGGACTTGAGCCAGGGGGGAACTTCGATAAAAACATATTCCATTGAGTAACAAGTTGGACTCTAGTCTTGAAGCCCAGTATTTGGCTCTAACAAAACTATGCATACAACTCTAGAGTGAGAACTCAGGGGAAATAATATGATGTAGTTTCCATTCTCATGGTTTGGAGGACTAGTTCAACTCATTGAGATTTCTAACAAGACTTTGGAAAGATAATTTTTATGATAGAATTTAAGTTTTTCCTAAGTTTCTCGTTAAGGAATTTACATTAGTATGTTGTAGTGTAACTTATTTTATCCTGAAATGATATCAAATCTTAACTATTAAGTTTTCAATGACAATTTGTTGCAGAGTGGATAGTATAGCTTGGTTTAATTAATTTACTGCATAGTGAATAGTATAACTGGGATAATTAATTTGTTGCATAGTGAATAATATAACTGGGCTCTAATTAGATATTGTTTAGTGAACCATATAAATTGGTTTGACCATTTCCAAAATGCAGGAGAAATACATCAATTGGTACGTAAACAACATTAAGGTCATGAAAGCCCTAGGGTCTATTAAATATAGGTCGGTAATGGAAGAGGGCGCACCAGAGGAAACATGTAGCCTGTTTTTCTCTCCCTCTGCACCCAGAATTAACCTCAATCAACATGCAAGGTCTAAAATACCTATACGTATATGTCTTACTTATTTAAATAGTAAGGAAAATGACATAGATTATTTTAACAGTAAATAAAATCACTTATATTTTTAACAATAAATAAAATCACCTACATCACTTTAACAATAAAGATATTATTTCTGTGACAATAGGAGAAAGAAATGATAAGTTTAAGATTAAAATAATGAAATTCGATAAGATAAACATTAGTTTATGTACAATAATATATGAAAACTCACAAACCCTCTTTATGAAAAATTACCATCAGATTCTGAAAAATAATATGAGAAAAACACTCTTTATGAAACATTATTAGAAATTGTAATCCTTGCGGGGAAAGGAAAGAGCAGTCATGGCATCAGGTTAACACCCATGCAGTCCAAAACCAGAAAATAATGTGTAACATATTACATTAAGGAAAAATACATCTCATAATCTCCAGTAGACTGAGTCTTAAATTCCACAGGAAAGCACAACCTAGGAAGACCCAACAATAGCATTGTACTAAATTAAAACCCTACAAAAGTTCCCTAGTGTTCAAGATCATGTTATTTCATAAGAAAAAAGTCTATTCCAAGAAAACTAAATAGTCAGAGAATAATTAACCCTAGCATGCTAGTTGTAAGATATCGAAACTATAACTAGGCATCCAATCTCGGTCAAAATAGCAGAAAAATCTCGTGCAAGAGAGCCAAAGGGAAATTAGTCGAGGTTCTAAATGAAAGCTGTAACCATTGTAATAAAAGTGGTGGATTAACTACCAGGAAAACCACTTTTGGACATGGCACTCGCCAAGCAGTCCAACAGAAAGACCTTGAAAGTTGATACAACCTGAAACATCATTTGTATAAAAAATAAATAAGAGACCAAACGAATAAACTCCATGCAACCAAAGAGAGAAAACCTGTTGGAATTTCTGAGAATTCCAGAACAATACAAAGAGAAAAATACTCTCCTCTAAACATAGAGAAATTAAAACAATTTTTTTTTGGCATATAGAGATGGCATGAAAATGCTTTCTTCTATTTCATAAACATAAAAAAAAAAAATCTTACAATAAAAAACTTATTCCTCTAACAGAGGGATTTACAATGACTGCTACAAACGTAGTGCATAAAAAACTTCACTCTGTCCCTATTTAAAACAAAACACTATGTCTACTCTGTATAAAAACTTGCCTTCGTGCACACTCTCTGTTTTTCTTAACACACTCTGCTGTGTAATTTTTGCACTGTTGTCCATTACAAAATTTCGTACATTTACAGCTTCTCGTGCTCTTTTCTTTTTATATGGTGCACAAAAATAAAACATAATTCAATATAAGACATATAAATAAAAATAATGTATGTCTATGGCCCATAGGGCTCATATTAAAAAAGGCATAAATAAAACAAAAAACATTTAAAACAAAACCTTATAACAAAAAAATACGTCTGGACTTCCACGAAGAACTAAACCATATTGCAATGCGAAATTCGCATTACATTTTAGGCTGCTGAAGTAGGCGCCTTTTGTGATGTGAAATGGTTTATCAATTGGCATCTACAAATTTTCGGGTCCAAAAATGGACTCCGTGGATATGCCTAAAAATAAACCCGAAATATTTATTCATTTCGGCTCATAGCGGCTTTAGGTCTGGATCTGAGGTTCTCGGCCCCGGCTCAAAACAAAATACGATCGAATCACATTGCACCACGTGGTCCTACGCTGACGATGGGATGTGGTTGTTGTCGAGGCCTGTGGGGACCACCATCCTTTAAACGAAAATTTAAATTCCCGTGTTCAAAGACAAATGCTTTGTTTTGTTTTAAACTTTTTTTTTGAAATTGTAAAGGACTATAAGTTTTTTAGATCGAACTTGACTGTTCAACCAATTTAGCAAGTGGCTCTATGACAGAGCTTGTTGAAACAATTTTGGAAAGTAGCTACAGTGTCGTCTACGTAGACTTTGTAGATGGATTTATATTTTCAACACTCCCCCTTAAATTCAGTTGTTGGGTTATCATTCATACCCAAACATTTCCTTAAAAATTCAAAACTTTTCTGTCCCAATGACTTGGTTAGAATGTCTGCAAACTGTTCCTGAGTCCTGTAATGTTTTAAAACAATTTCTCCATTGTTTACCAATTCCCTGATGTAGTGAAACTTGGTATCAATGTGTTTTGTTCTTTTATGAAACACAGAATTCTTTGATAATGCAATAGCTAAGCTATTTTCACAATAAATCACTATGCCTTTTACTTTCTCTTGGCATAAAATCCTCAACATTCTCCTCATCCAAACTACTTTACACGCTATTGCTGTCGCTGCCACATACTCTGCCTCTGTTGTAGATAATGCTATAATAGTTTGTTTCTTAGAAGCCCATGAAATGGCTCCTGAACCCATGTGAAAAACATAACTAGAAGTAATTTTCTAGTCATCTACACTTCCAGCCCAATCACTGTCAATGTATCCAATTAATTCTGAATTTTCTGAAGTAGTATACAAAATTCCATACCTATTAGTTCCTTTAACATACCTCAAAATTCTTTTTGCTACCTGCCAATGTGCTTCTTTTTGCCTCTCCATGAATCTGGAAATCAATCTAACAGCATGCATAATATCCAGTCTATTTGCAGTCAAATACATCAGGCTGCCAACTATGCTCTTGTACAAGCTAGGATCAGAATCCTTGCTGTTGTCCTCTTTGCTGAGTTTTAATCCAATCACTGTGGGAGTAATTGCTGCCTTGCAATCCTGCATGTTAAATATCTCCAAAAATTCATTAACATACCTTTCCTGAGAAATAAAAATTTTATTTTCATCTTGATTTACTTCTATTCCTAAGATGTATTTCAGTAGACCCATATCAATCATTTCAAATTCATCTTTCATGCCCTTTTTAAAATTTTCAACAAGGTAATCATCATTACCTGTAAATATCACATCATCAACATATAACACAACAATCAACATCTTACCATCTTTCTCCTTGATGTATAAGGAGGGTTCTCCCTCACATTTTTCAAACCCATTTTCTAGTAGATAGGAATCTACCCTACTGTACCATGCTCTTGGTGCTTGTTTCAGCTCATAAAGAGATTTCTTCAATATGCACACTTTGTGTTCTTGGCCTTTCTTCTCATATCCTAGAGGTTTTTCAATATAAACCTCTTCCATTAACACTCCATTTAGGAATTCTGACTTCACATCCATTTGGTAAACTTTCCACTTGTTTTGTGTTGCAATGGACAACATTGCTCTCACGGTTTCCATTCTTGCAACCAGTGCGAAATTTTCCTCATAATCTCTCCCATGCTACTGCTTATAACCTTTGATCACAAGTCTGGCCTTGTGTCTCTCAATATTACCTTCAGCATTACTCTTGGTCTTGTATACCCATTTAACTCCAATGACTTCCTTACCTTTTGGGAGTTCAACCAAATCCCATGTCTTGTTTCTTTCTATGGCATTAATCTCTTCATCCATATCTTCTATCCATTTCCTATCTTTAATAGCTTCTTAAAAATGAATAGGTTCATTAAAATGAAAATATAAAGCAAATAAAGAGTTCATACCCTCATTTGCTACCTCTTGCTCATAAATGTCATTTAAATTTATGAACTTTGTTCCTCTTTCATTTCGTGTACAAGTGCTTGAAGTAGCACGCAAATATCCTCCTTGTGGTGTCCTTGGAGAAGCACTTTCATTTCTCCTAAAGGGTGTCCCTTGCTATCCTTGTGTTGGTGCTACTATTGAGGGATGTATTTCAGCCATCTCTTCATCATTTTCATCATGAGACAAACAGTTTTTAACATTCATTTTTTTCTCAATGCTTCCATCCCAAGCTTCCTCTTCAATGAACTGAACATCTCTGCTCACAATAAATTTCTTGGGGGATGGGTTATACAACCTGTAAGCTTTGGATTCCTCACTGTATCCAATAAAAAGACATTTATCCCCCTTGCTTTCCAAATTCTTCCTTAGCTGATCTGGAATGTGTGCGTAAGCCACACAACCAAAAACTTTCATGTGGGTGACTCCTTGTTTTATCCCACTCCATGCTTCTTCCGGAACTTTATTCATCACTGCTTTTGTTGGGCATCTATTTAGTACATATACTGCACAATGTACAACTTCATCCCAATAATCATTTGACAAATTTTTTTCCTTTAGCATACTCCTTACCATATCCATGATTGTCCTATTTTTCGTTTCAGAAACTTCATTTTGATGCGGAGTGTATCTTGCTGTAAATTGCTTGTGTATGCCATTTTCCTTGCAAAAAAACATAATTTATTTAGAGATGTACTCACCTCATCTATCAATCCTAAAGACTTTGATATGCTGCCCACTTTGGTTCTCAACAAGTGCTTTGAAATTGCATAATTTTTCAAACACTTCACTTTTCTTTTTCAAAAAATAAACCTAAGTTTTTCTTGTAAAATCATCAATAAAAGTTAACATATAGTGGATGTTTGCAAGTGATGGTGTTTGCATTGGTCCACATAAATCTGAGTGGAAAATTTCTAAGGGTGCCTTTGCCCTTATGCTTTTCCCTGATGGAAAAATTTCTCTGTGTTGTTTACCCAAGATACAACCTTCACATAGGTTGTCCGGTGTCTCAATCAATGGTAATCCTCTTACCATTCCTTTCCTATGTAACAAATTAAGACCTCCAAAGTTGATATGTCCAAATCTCAAGTGCCATAACTTTGGAAAGCCTCTTGTGTCACTCCTGCCATTTCTTCTCCATTTTTCAAAACTGCTCTCAACCTGAGAGGGAACATTCTGTTCCTTATCATCTTCACTTCAGAAATACATTGTTTTCTTGGTGGTTTATCCATGATGGTGCATACATCATCTTCAAAAACAAAATTGTACCCCTTTTGAAGAAGCTGTCCAATACTTAAGAGGTTACATTTCATTCTAGGCACATAGTAAACTTTTGATATGGTTTTATTCTCTCCTTTCCTTGTTAAGACACCTACATCTCATTTTCCCATAACAGAGACTTTACTATTTGTCCCTAATGTGACTTGTGACTTCACATTCTAATATAACATGGAAAACATGGAAATTTTTCGTGTCATATGGTTACTATAACCTTAGTCTAGAAACCATAAATCTTCACTCTTTTCCTCAGCCATATTACAAGCTAAAAACAATTTATCATGGCTGATATTTTCTCTAGTGAAATTTGCACTGGGTCTATTACCCATATTATTCTGCTTCTTCCTACATTCATTTGAATAATGCCCATATTTTTTACAATAATGACACTGGACATTGGATTTATCATACCTTTGTCCATGAGCATGTTTTTTTCCACCTTGCTGGCTGCTGCTTTGGCCTTGGTTTTGATTTTGATTGCTTCCCATTCCTTGAGCATTTGCTGGACTATTTCTTCCTCCTCTATTTTGGCTTCTGCCTCTTCCTTTCTTGTGTCCTTTTCCTTGATCTCTTCTTTTTCCAAAGGACATTTGGGTCTTGAAGGCATGCTCCAAAGATGAGTTTTCATTTCTACCTAATCTCTGTTCATGTGTCATTAGTGATGCATGAAGCTCTTCAACTGAAAAGTTTGAGAGATGCTTTGTCTCTTCTATGGTGGCGACTATAACATCAAACCTTGAGGGTAATCTCCTCAAAATTTTCTCCACAATCCTTATTTCTTCAAGTGTCTCTCCATGAGACATTATCTGTGTGACCATTCCAATCACATGTGTGAAGAATGAGTCTATGTTATCAGACTCCTTCATGCAGAGAGTCTCAAAATATCTCCTTAGCAATTGTAGTTTTGTTGTCTTCACTTTGTCCATGCCTTGATAGGCTGTCTTGAGAGTTTCCCATTCTTATTTCGACCTCCTAGCTGCTGCTATCCTTGGAAACACACTCTCATGTACTGCTTGATACGTATAGAAGAGGGCTTTAGAGTCCTTCTTCTTATTTCTCTTCAAAAATTCCTTCTCTTCCTGAGTTAAGGTATTAAACTAATTTTCATCTACTGGCTCTTCAAAACCATCCTTAACAAGTTCCCATAAGTCTTGAGAGGCAAACAGGGATCTCACGGTGATTTCCCAATAATCATATTTTTCCCATTAAATTGTGGGAGCTGAGCATTACCAATACTCATGCTTGTGATGGCTCCTACCATACTTGCACTCTGAACTGTGCTTCAAATACTTGACGGTGTATTATTTTTTAAATAAACTGACTATCTTCAAACAGTAACACAAAAAAAAAATTGTCTTGAAAATACCTTGGATTTTTTTGATTGAGCCTTCACTCTGCTCAAGAAGCTGCTACAACAAAAATCCTTCCTTCAGCTTCTTTGACACCTTCAAAGAGCATGGAATAGATTTGATAACATGTTGGAATTTCTGAGAATTCCAGAACAATATAGAGAGAAAAATACTCTTCTTTGAATACAGATAAATTAAAACAAAAATTTGCTGGCAGACAGAGATGGCATGAAAATGCTTTCTTCTATTTCATAAACATAAAAATAAGCTGCTACAATACAAAAATTCTTCCTCTAACATAGGGATTTACAATGACTGCTACAAAGGCAATGCATAAAACTCTTCACTCTGTCTCCGTTCAAAACAAAACACTTTGTCTACTCTGTATAAAAACTTGCCTTCGAGCACACTCTCTATTTTTCTCAACACATTCTGCTGTGTAATTTTCGCACTAATGTGCATTACAAAATTTCATATATTCATAGCCTCTCGTGCTCTTTTCTTTTTATATGGTGCACAAAAAAAAAAAAAAACATAATTCAATATAAGACATATAACTAAAACTAATGTATGTCTATGGCCCATAGGGCTCATATTACAAAAGGTGTAAATAAAATAAAAAACATTTAAAACAAAACCTTATAACAAAACAATACGCCTGGACTTCAACAAATAACTAAACCATATTGCAATGCGAAATTCACATTATATTTCGAGCTACTGACGTAGGCGCCTTTTGTGATGCAAAATGGTTTATCAACTGGCATCTATAAAGTTTCGAGTTTGAAAATGGACTCCACGAACATGCCCAAAAAGAAACCCGAAATATTTATCCATTCCGGCTCATAGCGTCTTCGGGTCCAGATCTAAGGTTCTCAGCCTAGCTAAAAAAAAAATGCGATTGAATCACAGTTCTCCACATGGTCCTATGCTGACGGTGGGATGTGGCTGCTGTCGTGGCCTATGGGGACCACCATCCTTTAAATAAAAATTCAAATTCTTGCGTTCAAAAACAAATGCTTTGTTCTATTTTAAACTTTGTTTTTTAAATTGTAAAGGACTGTAAGTTTTTCAGCTCGAACTTGACTGTTCAACCAATTTAGCAAGCAGCTCTATGACAGAGCTTGTTGAAACAATTTTGGAAAGCGGCTACAGTGTCCTATGCGCAGACTTTGCAGATGGATTTATATTTTGAACACTCCCCCTTAAATTCAGTTGTTGGGTTATCAGTCATACCCAAACATCATTTGTATAAAAAAATAAATAAGAAACCAAAGGAATAAAATCCATGCAACCAAAGAGAGGAAACGCTCAAACCAAAAATAGACCACCTTGCACGAATGTTTTACCTATAACTGGTGTTGGGAATAAGCTTGTAATCCCCATGCTAATGAAAATTAACTCAACCAAATGTGCATCCCTGCCCAATATATGCTTCAATAAGTATGTGGAAGAAGGAAACAATGGGTTGTGATTGAAACTAAACCATGGCCTCATCAGCGAGGCATACCCGTCGAAGGTACGGGGTGTTGAAACCTTGGTAACAAAGTCCAAAGAGCCAATGTTGCAAAGAAGCATCGCCTGGAGCCACGACACAAATGATATGTGGGCGCAAGGTTTGGGGTAGGAGTACTTACCCTATATCCTATTAAAAAAATCCCTATTGTGTGTTGATTAGGCCAAATGAGCTCAGGTAGTCAACCAATTGACTGACAGATGTGGGTGGTAGAGCTCAAGAACCTTCCTTTCTGCATTAGAGACCTTCGGATCTTGCCAAGTTAAGGGTTAAATCGTAAAGGACCTGGTGACTATTCTATTTGTCTTGGTGCCCAAAAAATATTAAAAGCATATGGGTGCCCCACAACCTTCTGATAAATCATATGTTCATGAGATTTAATTATGTTGATTTATTAACCGAGAGATAGAAAAATAGCATAATAAAATTTAGTATAAGTAGTATAGCATTAGTAATCAGCTATAAAATATAAAAATTATGTCAATACCATTTTGATGTTTGTTTCTATACGTTTTTAGTTGTTCATACATGTTATATGTAGTATCTGAGCCACAGGTTGCAACATTATTACCTTCTGGGAAGTTGGAAATAAAAAAGTGTTTATATTGCACAATGCAAGAAAAAAAGAAAGAAGCAGTATGAGAAGGGGATTTTCAGCTACTCCACCATGGGGACCCTCTGCCAGTGTTGGGTTCAACCCGAAAATGTGGGTATAGTTGGGACAAGGCACTAAAAATGTGAATGCCATGCTCTTGGAAATTGTCCAGCAGTTGTGAGTTGAGATGACCAACTTAAGAGTCGACAATGAGAAACTTAGACTGCAGAAATAAAGGATCATGAAAAGTCTCTCGAATAGGAAAAATCATAGGAACCTGGTTCCTAGACTGGATAATGGAAATAGGGAAGACATGATAATAACGCAAGGCAATCACTCATAAAGTGAAGTGGGTGGGATGGATAATGAGGAAGAGTCTAGTAACACTTCTAGTAGCACACGGGAAAAGAGGCCAAAAATTGAACTGCAAGGGGACTTTAAGAAAATAAATACTGCACTATTCGATGGATAGACTCAGGAGGCTGTCACATCCTAACTAATCAATACGAATAAATACTTCTAGATTTATGGGTACGATGGTCATCTAAAATCCATACTACTAGTTTATCAATTGCAGGGTAGAGCCACACTGTGGTTGGAAGAAATTAAAATAGTCTACAACATTGATTAAAAATAGGTAGGTTGGGATACCTTTCATGAACACTTCAATGATAAATATTTAACCGATATTTTTTATGACGAGAAGTTGAAAGAGTTTCATGATTTAAGACTGGGACAATAGTCTATGGATGATTTTGTCACCAAGTTAACCTCCCTGATACAATATGTCCTTGAAATATGGGAAGAAAAATAAAAGGTGCAACATTTTGTAAGTATCCTTCTAGATTACAAGAAGGACAGGTTAGAATTAGATAATCCTACAACGATGGACAAGAAAATAAGAAAATATTATATTTTCTATCAACAGATCTGACAAAAAGGATATAGTAAAGGTGGGCTAGGAAAAAAGGGACAAATGATTTTTCTCAGCGATAATAAAAGTAAAAGGTACGCAAATGTGAAATCCATACCTAGAAAATAAATCAGGGGACCCTCGAGGAAAAATTAGCAGAAAATAAGAATGACTGGTGAATTCCGACAAGATGAAGCATCAAATAAGGTAGAAGCAGTCCAATCGAAAAATCCTCCCCTGCAGTGTTGGAATTGTGGGGAACCCTACTACTATAAGAAATGTCTGCACACTGATATAACAGAAATGACTGAAAGGGTTCAGGAGGCCTCTACAGTATGAAATGTGGCTATAAATATCCCGAGAATTAATGTTGCCTTGGAGGATCATCAAGAAAAATATCAACCTGTGATGATGGAATTTTAAGGTAAGATTTCTAAACATCCCATCTCTATTTTAATTGATCCTCTGGATAGTATCTGTTATCTTGATTCGAAAATAGTTGAATTTAGTTAATTGTCAAGTTTCGAGTTTAAAAATTCATGCTTGGTACAATTAGCCACTAGGGATAATTGTAAGGTAACTGCCAACTTAGAAAACTGTCTGGTGAAAATGGGAGGAAAACAGGTTAAGGTGGACCCAAATGTGTTGCCTTTTTGGTCTTGTGATGTGTTTATTGGGATGGAATGGCTGGAAATTCATTAGACCCTAGTAGACTATAAGGACAAAACATTTAATTTCCTTATTGATCAGATTTGGATCAAGGACCTAAATAATAGATCAAAATTCAAGGTGTTTGAAAAAGTGTTGAACTTGAGCGACCGAATAGGTCTCCTAGTCCTGATTCTGGTGCCGTGAATGGTTCAAAAATATGACATCGTATGAAGAAGTTATCACGATTTGAAAATTCCAGTAAACTACAATTTTTGTCTTTTGACCAAGTTTGAGTGGGTTTTGAAAAGTAAAAAAGAAGAGAATATTCTAGGGAATATTCCCTCTGGGCCAGTCATATGCTAACAAGTGGTACCATTTCATTCGATTATTTATTGAACGTGTTGATTTTTTCCAATCAGAGGCTACCACGTGTCAGGCTCGTAGGCTGCCACGTGGCCTAGCTTTGGTTTTGTAAAATTTTGGTCGAACTCCATGGGATTCAACCCGGATACCTCTCACCTACACGTGCACATATTAACCATATATGTTTTCGGTTGATTCTTAACCATATAGAGTTCAACATATATTTAAATTTTGACAGTTTCGCATTTGGGGGAAAGGAGGGGCCAACCCCTCCCCACATGGGCAAACGCCCATGTCCAAGAGCTAAACCCTGACTTAAATAGTTGATCGACATCCCATGTGGTTTTTTCACATGCAATGGTTTAAATAATTCTGTGTAGTTCACGATTAACCCAGCAGCTAACCATCAGTGTTCCGAAAATGGTTCACATGGCGTTTAAAAGGTTAACAGTTATCACGCAGTTTCCGTTGGTGGTTCCGATAACAGTTTTCAAGACTGCGTGGTTTGGGCATGTGCCCAACCACTAACCCGGCCATTAAATTATAATATTTATCCTGGTGGATAATCTATATAGCGCACCATTTTTGGCAGAAAATTCTAAATTTAGATTTTTAACTGGAGTTGCTCCACATTTGGTGGAGTTGATTTAGGGGTCAGTGGACAAATTTGGTTTAGGCTCTATCTTAAGCTAGATTCGTTCATTTTTAGAATGTGAATAGTCAATTTTGACTATCTCAGACATTATAGATTCATTGGTGAGGGTTTAAAATCTATCAGAGGAATTTTGGGTAGGTTTTTTCTTTAGATAAGTTCTAGGGGCCAACAGCAGTTTGGGGCCTAGCCAATGCAACTAGAGGTCTTATTCAGGCATCCAATAATCAATTTTGGATGTTTCAAATATTCTAGAACTAATGGTGTGTTTTTTAGAGCATATAGAGGAATTTTGAAGGCCAATTTGCTTCAGATAAGTTCCACGAGCCACTAGGGCCATTAAGTGCCAGTAGGAGAATAAGGCCTACCCAGAGAAGCCAGTATCCATTCTCAACAAACTAATAGTTATTTATGACTGTTTTGATACTTCTAAATCCATTAATGGATTTTTCAGAACCTTTTCAAGACTTTTGAAATTCAATATGCTTCAGATAAGTTTTCAGTGAACCCAGAGCCAAGGGGTGCCACCAGGTGTTGGAGGCGTATCCGGAGCATCCGGAGGCCAATTTCCACAAGTGAATAGTCTATTCAAACTATTTTTGAAATTTTGAATCCAATGAAAGGATTTTTAGAGAAATTTTAATACTTCTAAAGGTCAGAGATCCACAGGGAATTTCTGGGCATCCTAGGACCATTAGTGGATGGAGGCATAAATTGGGGAGCCAGTGCTCATTTTGAGCAAATGATTAGCCTATTTTGGATGTGTGATGTATGTTGGAGATAGTAGAAATGGTTTTAGGGAAATAAAAGGGATTCTAAGGGAGTTAGTGCCAAAGAGAAGATCATGGAAGCTTGAGGGCACTGAATCAAGGAGTCAAGTCTAAGGGAGCCGAGGTTCATCTTCAGATATATTTCATCCATTCCAGGGATATAAATGGTATTATAAAGCAATTGGTTCATTTTAGATAACCATTAGAGTTGAATTTTTAACATGTAAAATTAACCCTCCATACTAATCCCAAAGAGCCAAGTCAGTTGACAATGGCTCAAGGAGACGTAGCCCACGATATTCGGGTGAAATCCTATATTAAATTTATTGTTATGTGTTGATGCTTATTTTCTGAATTATATGGTTGTTTCACATGTTTAATATCATAAAAAAAAATGGTATTAGATCACTTAAACAATAAAGAAAACATACACATGTTTCATCTATAAAATTCTGCACAGTCAAGAATAAGCTAGATAATTTATTTGTTTAACTGAATGGGAGGTGCTTGCGCATAATAATTTCAAGTTATCCAACCATATTTAGATCACTTGTGGAAGGAGGGAACAAGAAGGAAATTCATGGAGTTAAAAATCACGTTAAGTTGCGAGTTGTTACTGTTAATCAACTTAAGAAATGCATCAGAAATGATTTTCAAATTTTTTCATTTGAGGTGGGTTATACCAATAGTAAATATAACCTAGCCACAATGGAAAATATAATTTTAGTTCAGGAATTTTTGGATGTATTTTGAGAATAAATTATGGGACTTCCACCAAAGAAAAGTATCAATTTTATCATAGAAATTGTTCTAGGAGCAAGCCCAGTTTCAAACGCCCCATATCGTATGTGAATCCATAAATTAACTAAACTTAAGATACAATTACAGGAGCTACTGGATAAAGGATATATTCATCCAAGTGTGTCACCTTAGGGCGCAGCAGTGTTATTTGTGAAGAAAAATGATGAAACCCTAAGCTTATGTATTGACTATAGACAATTGATGAAGTTGGTAGTAAAAAATAAGTATCATTTACCAAAAATTGACCACTTGTTTGATCATGTTAAGGCTCTCTTGGTATTCTCCAGGATTGATCTAGGATATGGTTATCACTAAATAAGAATCAAGGATGAGGACATATGCAAGACACATTTAGAACTCGCTATGGTCATATGAATTTATTGTTTGACCATTCGAACTCATGAACACCACTGCAGCTTTTAGGAGTCTAATGAATGGGATCCTCCACCCTTATTTGGACAAGATTGTACTTATTTTAATTTAATATATAATAATCTACTCAAATAATATCGAGGATAATAAATAAAATTTTCTGATACTTTAACAAACTTTGCGAGAAAAAAAATCTTATGTAAATTTTGTAAATGTGATTTCTTGAAAGACCAGATTAAATACCTGGGACATGTGATATCTTAAAAAGGAATAGCGGTTGATTTTGATAATATTATAACCATTATGGAATGGTTATTCCCCAACATTTTTGTTGATATTCGGCCTTTTATGGTATTATATGGCTACTATTGTCGGTTTATTGAAGGTTTTTAAAAAATTTCCTACCCCATGACATCCTTATAGAAGAAGGGAAGAACTTTTAAATGGAAATATGAGTGCCAAAATAGTTTCAAAAGATTCAAAGGTTTACTGACATCAGCCCCAGTGTTAAATTTTGTTGATCCTTAGAAAGAATTTGTTGTGTGCACTGACTATTGCAAGGAAGGGGTGGGAGGAGTTTTCATGCAGGAAGGAAAGGTAATAGCTTACAAATCACATAAGTTAAAGGAACATCAAAAAAGGTATTCAACCCATGAATTTGATGTTACGATAGTAACACAGTAATACACACCCTGAAATTGTGGCCGAATTACCTTTTGGGGAAGAAATTTTTACTAATGACGGACCACATTAATTTAACCAATTTCTTCAAGCAACCAAATTTAAATGGATGAAAGAAGAGGTGGACTGCATTTATCAGTGAGTTTGACTTCGAAATAAGACACCTAAAGGGAAATAAAACTGAGTGGTCAATGATTTAAGTAGAAGGGTGAAATGTGCTTAAGATGTTCAATACCATAACATCGAATTTGATGTGTTATGGCTGCTTTGAGAAGCTTCTCTCAAGACCCGGAATATGGTTTCTTATGGGAACAAACCAAGCAGTCTCAAAATTCTAGTAAACCTTGTGAATATCACATTAATAATAGAAATAAAATAACCTACAAAGGAAGGATTTATGTTCCTAATCAGTGGTTTATCAGGAAAATTTTGCTGGATTAGTACCATCGCAACCCCTATGTTGCTATTTCCACGGTAAAAAAAAAAAAAATGCACTTAATAAAGAAATATTTCTGGCATGGCACGAGGAAATATATTGTTGAGTACCTAACTCAGTGCTTAGAATTCCAGTAAGTAAAATAATAGCATAAACACCCTGCAATCTTACTGAACCCTATCCCCATTACTGAATGTAAAATGGGAAATGATTACACTAGATTTTATAACTAGACCACCAAGAAAAAAAAAACAACATGAATCTATCATGGTGGTAGTGGATAAGTTCTAAAAAATGGCTCACTTTAGTCTTGTTAAATCTACCTACAAGACAGTAAATATTGTAGATATTTTACGAGAGAAATATTTCGATTACATAGAATGTCAAAGGTGGTAATTTTGGATAGGGATGTGAAATTCACTTCTTCTTTTTGGAGCATTTTGTTTAAGTTTTGATTTCCATAGCCTGTTTCCATTTACTCCGTTTAGTAAATTCAGGATGCTTTCTTCCTGTTTTGCCTGGGATTTCCCTCTGTTTCTTCCACAGAGGTACTTTAAAAGCTATCTTTTCCGCTTTTCTAGCTTTTTCCACCGCTTCCCAATACTCTCCTCTTTATTGGGAAAATTAGATATTTATCTTCAAATATAATTTTTTAGTAACTTGTTTTATTGCTTCCAAGGATTTCTAGAAGGTGTGGGAAAGTCTTATCACCTTATCCATCATCATGGATTAGGTTTTCCATATCTCAATTCTCAATCTAGTCATTGCAGACATAATTTTCCATTTTATTTTATTAATTAAAAAATAAAATAAATCCACATAATAGTTCTCCATTGGGGTCCATTTCCCCTTTGGACTTGTTCAATTTTCAAATTAAAAACATAGAAACTCAGAAAGTGTATATTCCCTAAAGCCTCTAAAAGCAAATATGCAGGAGTCTCAAATTGTTGAAAAAATAATTAACTAAAGTACTATGTAAATAGTGATGGATATTTTTCCATCATATCAGCCTCTCGCTCCCAAGTAGCCTTTTCGTGTGTAAAGTTCCTCCACTGCAATTTCACCCTGGCCACTTTCTGGTTTCGAAGTTTAATCTCTTCCCGCGGCATGATTTGAAGTGGCTTTGGAAGGAATTCCCCTTTTGGTTCCACCTAAATCACATTAACCAATAGCGTGAGCAGAATCATGTACATATTTTTTTAATAACGAAACATGAAATACACCATGAACCTTAATGTGAAGGGATCAGGCCAGCTTATAGGCAACTGGTCCCACTCTTTTCAGTACTTCAAAAGGTCTACAGTATCGTGTATCTAATTTTGCACAGCTTCTGATGTGCAAAGTACTCTTCTTAGGCTTAATCCTCAGATATACATGATCACCCACACTGAATTCCCTATGAATTCTCCTTTTTTCTGCATAAATTTTTTGTCTGTCTTACGTTATTTTGATATTCGCTGAATTTTTTTCACAACTTTTTACATTTCTTGCAAAGATTTTAGTACAAGTATCAGTTTATCTTCAGGTTGACTCAAACTTAGGGGGGTATGGCACTTTCTTCCATAATGTTTCAAATGGGCTCATCTTTATGGAAGCTTGGTAACTATTGTTGTAGGCAAATTCTGCTAAGTGTAAATAGTCTTCCCACTTGGTTGGCCTATCCATAACATACATTCTTAACATATCATCTACAATTTGGTTTCTTCTTTCGGTTTGACCATCAGTTTTGGGATGGTAGGCAGTACTATAATTTAATCCGGTACCCATGCCTCCAAACAAACTCCTCCAAAAAGCTGCAGTAAATTTTGCGTCTCTATCTGAAATGATCATTTTAGGAACACCATGTAACGTCACAATCTCCTTCATAAACACATTTTCTACTTGAGTTGTACGAAAGGTAGAATGTACAGGTATAAAATGAGCAGCTTTAGTCAAAGTATCCACTACAACCATGATAGAGTCATGTTGATATTTGGTTCTTGGAAAACCAGTAATAAAATCCATGGAAGCAGTCTCCCACTTCCATTCTGAAATGGATAAAGGATTCAACAACCCAGCTGGATGCTGATGTTGAACCTTTACCTATTGACATTCAATATATCTAGCTAAGTAATTTTCCACATCCTTTTTCATTCCAGGAAAAAACAGGTTCTTTCTTATAGCCGTGAGTAATTTCTGGTATCTAGGATGTCCAACATAGGGTCATTTATGATATTCATCAAAAATTTCTCTCTTTAAGGAGTCTAGATCAAGAATGTACAATCTATATTTGTAAAAAATTAGCCCCTTTTAATTTTATGTACACCCTTTCATTTCTCTTTTTAGCATCTGTGCCTGAATATTTTCATATTTTTGGTCTTGGTTTACTACCCCTTGTATCAATCCCTCCAAGTCAAAGTTGACACTACTTCCAATAGTATTCACACTTTGCCAAGAATTTCTACTTAATGCATTTGCAAGCTTGTTTTCCTTACCTTTAATATGTTTGATCTCCATGTCAAATGCACTAAGGAAAAACAACCACCTAGCTTGCCTAGCATTCAGATTGGTTTGCGTGAAGAAATACTTTAGGATGACGTGATCTGTCATCAACACAATTTTTTTCCTAGAAGGTAATGTCTCCACATCTTGAGAGCGTGTATTACAACAGCTAATTTGAGATCACACACACTATAATTCTATTCATTTTTCTTAAGTTTTCTAGATTCATAGGCTATTAAAAAAAAAAAAAACTTGTAGTAATACTCCCTGTAATCCTTCTCCAGAAGCATCTATGCGTATTATAAATTCCTGATCTAGGTCAGAAATCTTTAAAATAACTGTTGTAGTAAGTTTCATTTTTAGTTGCTCAAAATTGTTTTGACAATTTTCAGTCCATTCAAAATTAACTCCTTTCCTTTGTAAGGATGTAATGGGGTAGGCTAAGGCTGAAAATATCTCTACAAATCTTCGATAGTATCCTAGAATTCCCATAAATGATCTTACAGTAGACACATCAGTAGGTACAGGCCACTCTCTGATTGCTTTTATCTTTTCTAGGTCTACTGTCAACCCTTGTTCTGAAATTATATGCCCTAAGCATTGAATTTTATCTTTGAAAAATTCACATTTGCTAAACTTAGCATACAAATTTTTTCCATGAGAGTTTGCAAGACAGTCTTAAAATGTTCTTTATGCTCAGCTTCACTTTTTGAATAAATCAAAATGTTGTCAATAAACACTAGTAAAAAATTTTCTAAGTATTTATTTAAGACACTATTCATTAAGCACATAAAAGTGGCAGGTGCATTGGTCAACCCAAATGGTAGGACCACAAACTCATAGTATCCATACCTAGTTCTAAAATTTGTTTTACTAATATCTTCATCTTTAATCCTTAACTGATGGTAACCTGTCCTTAAATCATTTTTTGAAAAGAGTGTTGCTCCTCTAACCTCGTCAAAGAGGTCATCTATCCTAGGTAATGAATATCTACTTTTGATTTTCAGCTCGTTTACCTGAAGATAATCAATACACATTCTAAAAGTATCGTCTTTCTTTTTCACAAACAACATCGGTGCTCCCCATGGGGATACACTCGGTCTAATGTAGCATCTATGAAACAACTCTTGTAGTTGCATTTTTAACTCCATTAATTCTGGAGTACTCATTCTGTATGGGGCTCTAGAAACTGGAGTTTTTTCTGGCACTAAATCAATTGAAAAATCAATTTCTCTCCTAGGGGGCAGATGAAGAATTTCATATGGAAAAACATCTTTAAATTCTCTTATTACCAGTAATGTTTCCAATAGATTTTCTCTGCCTCCTATCCCAACTACTCTACATGAACATAATACACATGATAACCTTTTCTAGCAACTCTCTTTAATTGAAGCACTGAAATTTGTCTCACAGATATGGGTTTAGGCTTTCCTTTTACTATAACAGGTTTTCCCTCCTTGTCAATGCAGTGTAAGGTTTTGTCTAAACAATTCAACATGGCCTTCTATTTTTCTAACCGTTCCATCCCTACCAGTACATCATAAGACCCTAATAGCAAAATATTTAAATTTAATTCTGTTTGGTATCCATTTAGATTTATGGCTGTTTGGGGTAACCTATGAATTACTTTTCATTTTGTACAAGTGGCTAACTGAACTAACCAAGATTGCTGAAAATTTTATGACTTTAAGTTACATTTTTCTACCATTTGAGGATTGATATAACTTAAAGATGCACCTATATCTATTAAAACAGTAACAGATTGGTCAGCAATCATACATTCTACTTCAACCATAGTGGACTAGTGCTCTGCTTGATGGTCTTCTAGAGTGGTGTTGATTTTGGGGATGTTCCTCGCCACATCATTAACATTCATTTCCTCCCTCAGCACTTATACAGTCTAGATATTCCTATGTGGGAAATCCATCAATAAATGAGGTTCTCCACAACCCCAACACTTCAAAGGTTCTTTCATTTTAACAGTCCCCTCTCTTTTATTATTTCCATTCATTTTTTTGGACCCAGTTTTTGATTGAGAAGTTTGACTTTCACCCATTTTGTCGAACTTTTTTCTTTGGTGGTTTGTCCCAAAGTTCTTTAGATATGCTAGTTTTGTTTTCTTTCCGCTGGAGTCACCTTTCTTTTACCAATTCCTTCCTTGTTCAATCATACCCTTGAATTGTTGGTAATACAATCTTGGATTGCGCACCACCTCATCCATAGTCTTAGGGTTATCAAACTCTATATTTTCCTTGTAAATAGTGGGAAAATAGTTCAAGAAATCTTGTACCTTTTCCTTCTCCTCTATGATATAAAGTACATATTGTAACATATTTGTGAATTTGGTTACAAAATCATCAATCATGAGCTATCCCAATATGAGTTCATGAAACTCTTTAGCTTTATCTTCATAATAACGTTCATTCAAGTATTGATTTTTAAACTTAACTTGAAAATCCTCCCAAGTAACCATTTTCTCATCAATGGCATGAACCTTTTTTGTTTCCTCCCACCACATGATAGCCTTACCTTACAACTGATAAATAGATAGCCTAGCCCTTAATTTACTTTCATATTCGTCAACCTGAAAGTACTTTATCATATTCAGAAGCCATGCCTCAACATATTCCTCCTTCTCTACATCATAGGAGGGAGATTTTATTTTCCTGAATTCACCCTACAATTCCTTCTTCTGTCTAGACTACTGTCTAGAGGCATCATCTTCCTCAGAATATTCTGAGAAATTGACTCTTCCTTTTCTCTTCCTTCCATAATATTCACCTTCTTGACTATTTCGGGAGTTCAATTCTCTTATCATTCTGTCCTACTCCTGACTGGCTTAATATATCCTTTCATTATGGATTTTAAGATGCGCCATTTCTCTTTCCATTCTATGCAACATAGCCATTATTGGAGCATTTGGATCTGGCATGTTTTCTCCACCACCTAGATCTACATATAGCTTTTCCTCTTCAGTCATAGTTTGCAGCTGTATGATTTAGTATTGTTCACTGTACATGTAATTAAACATTAGAAAAATTTAAATTCTAAAAAAAAAAAAATTACAACAGCATAGCACATAATCCACCCAATGTTTTAGCTAGTGCTCTGATACCATTTGTAATTTCTCTCACATCACACAATTTTTTATTTATTTTTATAACATTATTCACAGTTGAATATTATTACTAGCCTTTATACTATTCTAGTAATTTTGCCTTTTTAAGTTTCTGTCGCAATTCGACAAGATTCTGTCACAGACTCTATATTTTCGTCTTTTTCATCTTTGTCGTAATTCGACGAGGTTCTATCACTGATACTGTATTTATTATTTTTAAGTTCTAGCATCTTTTTCTTCTAATTTTAACAGTACTCTGTTAATGAATTTTTGCATTACCTTAGTTCTAAATTAAATCTTTTATGTCATTTTATATGACCAATCTTATTTTTATTATACTTAAGATAACTTTAACACATTACTTCACCCCATTAAGGTTGTGGATATCCCTAAGTTATAATTATCATAACTCTATAACCCCAATTTAACCTCATATTCTAAAGAGCCGACTTAATATTACTTTTGTAATCACTATACATATATACTATGCATGTATATAGTACCTCTTCATATCATATTTTATTTATTCCATACGTTAGTTTTATTTTTTCTCGAATTTTTCATCTCAGGGGTTAATTTTGTAACTCATTAATGTTTTCATAAGTTAAAGATTTTACCTATGAGTAATGAGACTCCACGTCATGGATTTGTGATTGGTTTCATCACATAATTGTCCACCAGTGACATGCCCTCGAGCTTTGTGATCTTCAATACCATTTTAATATCAACATTTACATTCCTTATTATACAGGTTATGATGATATTACGTGGCATCTATTTGCTAGTGTTAAAGTCATGTATTACATGACTCATTAAATGTTCCCAGTACACTCCATGTGAGGCTGTACACTCTTATTTAATTTGTATATTTTTAACCTATTCATCGAGATTTTATTTCCAGCTATTGATGTGAACTTTATTTCAACCTCGGAAACCCACCCCATCAATTCCTGCATCCTCCTCCTATCTTATTACGCATGGAAGGTGGGATTTGAACTGTGGTTAGGGTGTGTTCATGGTGTATTTCTTTTGACATTTAAGGTTTTTACACAGCGTTTTCTTTGCAGCTTCATTTATCATTTTGAGACTTCTCACTGTGGTTCCCTTCATGCTGCTCTAAATCAAGGCTGAAAGGAATAACACTCTACCACCCTTTAGTCATGCCTTAGCACATTTACCTTTCTACAGGTAAGCCATTCTTCCCCTCTGTGGCAGAATTCACTCCAGGAAACACTTTCCTTTTTCATCTAATTTTTGATGTGCCTCTTTGTTGTGGCTTAAGTTGATCAGAATAGCTGGTGAATGTGAATATCTGTGTTTCTTGTTAGATTAAATTACTTAGGAGATTTTTAATTCAAATTTGATGTATTTTTAGACGTTTCATATACTCGTCTTTCTGCTCATGGCAACCTCACATTGAAACATGTTTTTTTGATCTTTGCTCTATCTGTGAATACTGTAAATGTGCCTCCCATGGAATATCGTTGCGGCCTTTCTGGGTTTTTGTTTTTCTCTTCAAACTTGTATGAATTTGGGTTTCCCCAAAACATGCATACGTTCTATCTCTTCCTGATTTAATATAGTATGATTTCTGCAACCAGTAGTTATGGAACAGAGTCGAGTTCAATATTGATGTCTAATTGCAATGCAATGTTGATTTTTATATATGGTTTAATTTACTCAGGACTTTCCCACTAAATTCTTATATCGTTTGTAAAATGAATTTCTTTCCCTCACTCTTTTATCAGTCTATAAATTTTTTCGTCTTTGTTTTGGTGATGAGTAACCCAACACAGTTGAACCAGTTCCTCTCTTAAATTGTGCGAACATTTTCCTTCAACCACCTCATGTCTCGAGAATGTCGGTACACTTCATACTACTGGTTGAGGGGTTTCATTTTTAGCATGTTCTTTCCACAGGTATGCTACTATGTTAAATTTTCATTCACGAGGTTTTCTTTAAGCTATATCACCTTATGTCTTATGTATTGCTAATTTAAATAGACTCTCTAAGATTTTCTTGGTTTATTGTGACTACAGATGGGGTTTTCGTGAAGGTAGAGATTTTATAAGGTATATTGTTTTACATTATGTGGTCCAACTCCATATTAATTTAATTTAGCAGTCCCTCTTACAGTTAAATTTTCTAATGGATTTAGTTTTAATGTGAAGTTACGTCAAATTTTCATTTCTTCCTCTTATTGTTGACGTACTTTCTTAACCAAGCAACTCATCTCCTTCTTGACAATGAACCTTTTCTTGAACAGGTTGGTAGAGTTATTTTTTTGGGTCTCTTCTGCACCAATCATCACTTCAGATTTACCACAGATGTATAGTATTGTAATACAGTGACCATAGTATCTACTATGTCACTATACTTAGTTTTAGATTTGACTGTAATATATATGGATACATTTCTGGGTTTAGAACCCAAGACTAGATTGTTACACTTTGCTATTATTTTACACTATTCAGTACTATTGTGACTGTGTTTTGCTCTTATTAGTTTCCTCTACTCTTACAGTTGAGGGAGTTAGTCTTTTGATGAAATTGTATACAATATATATATATATATATATATATCTTCAATATGGATATATATATATCTCTTTTCTATTAGGGAATAGCTGCAATCTTTATGCTTCCTCTACTTTTTTCGACAGAATTGTTTTATTCTTGTTGTAGGTAGTCATGATAATGGAATATCATTTAATTTCATATAAGAGTTACTTGGTTATGATATAATCCTTCATGAATCTCTAATACAGTATTAGTTACATTTATTATCATTGTTGTACTCTAGCATAGAAATTAGTAATGTTTTTTTTTTCTATATTTATATATATCCTATGCCTTCAAATTTACTCATAGTTAATTTGGTCTGCTATAGAAATAAGAATGTTATATATTCATATGAAAATTTCATAACTCTGAGGTTTTTCTTGAAATAAATCTTAGAACTTATGGCATTTCAGTTATATTCAATTATGAATAAATTTTAAAATGATTAGGACAGAAATATATATATATATATATATGCTCTATGCAGACAAAGATACCATAACCCTAATATAATTTTTTTTAATTTCTATACCAATACGTAATATTTGCAACCTTTAAATGTTACCCTTTATATGTGTATTTTCTCAGTTTTGTGTATTTATTCCTTTGTGCAAGACAGTATGATTTAAGAGGACTGCATAGTACAGATTTAAGAATACATCAAATAATGGTTTACAATTTAAATTGTTTGTCAAAATAGGGAAATTCCCTGATAGATACCTATTAACCCTATATTTAAACATATCATCGTTTTTAGACACTATGGGAGTTATATGTGTATCAATGTAGTCATTACTAATTAAATATATGTGTATTCCACAAATTTAACATAATCTATTTTACCTAAATATTCATTTTTCTCTAATCAGCTGTAAAGAATCACACATGAAAATTTAAAATCAAACAGTTCATTTCTAGTTTAGTGTGCATACCAATTAATTCTGACTAGTTGCCACCCAACCATATATTTCTCTTTCGTTAACTCACCCCCGAGTAGAGACCTTAGCTCCAGTGATAGACAACCCTTTGCTTATCCTGAAACAGCTTTTTTAAGCTTTGCTTTCCCTAACCTGTTTCCATTTACTGCATCCAGTAAATTCAAGATTCTTTCTTCCTCTTTTGCCTAGGATTTCCCTCGGTTTCTTTCACAGAGGTATTTTAAAAGTTGTATTTTCTGCTTTTCCAACTTTTTTCACCTCTTCCTAATACTTTCCTCTTTATTGGGGAAATTATATATTTCTCTTCAAATCTAATTTTTTTAGTAACTTTTTTTATTCCTTCCAAGGAGTTCTGGAAGGTGTGGGAAAGTCTTATCACCTTATCCATCCTCATGGATTAGGTTTTTCAAATTTCAATTCTCAATCTAGTCCTTACACACATAATTTTATATTTTATTTTATTAATTAAAAAATAAAATAAATCGACATAATAGTTCTCCATTGGAGTCCACTTCTCCTTTGAACTTGTTCAATTGTCAAATTATAAACATAGAAACTTGGGGTATTGCATATGCCCCCTCTAAAAATGAATACCATCCTCCGTGTTGACAAAATAATTAACTAAATCACTGTGTAAATAGTGATGTATATTTTTCCATCATATCAGCCTCTCACTCCGAAGTAGCCTCTTCTTGTGTAAAGTGCCTCCACTGCACTTTCACCCTCGCCACTGTCCGGTTCGAAAGTTCAATTTCTTCCTGCATGAAGATTTAAAGTGGCTCTATAAGGAATTCCCCTTCTAGTTCCACCTAAACCACATTCCAATCAATAACGTGAGAAAAATCATGTACATATTTTTTTAATAATGAAACATGAAATACATCATGAACCTTAATGTGAATGGGTAAGGCCAGCTTATAGGCAACTGGTCGAACTCTTTCTAGTACTTCAAAAGGTCCACAGTATCATGGAGCTAATTTTTTAGAGCTTTCGGTGTGCAAGGTACTCTTCCTAGGCCTAATCATCAAATATACATGATCACCCACACTGAATTCCATGTGAATTTTGTTTTTTTCAGCATAAATTTTCTTCTATCCTACACTGTTTTGATATTTTGCTGAATCTATTTCACAAATTTTTCCATTTCTTATAAAGCTTCTAGTCCAAGTATCAATTTATCTTCAGGTTGACTCCAACTTAGGGGGGTATGGCACTTTCTTCCATAAAGTTCTTCAAACAGGTTCATCTTTATGGAAGCTTGGTAACTAATGTTGTAGGCAAATTCTGCTAAGTGTAAATAGTCTTCCCACTTAGTTGGCCTATCCATAACATACATTCTTAACATATCCTCTAGAATATGGTTTCTTTTTTTGGTTTGACCATCAGTTTGTGGATGGTAGGCAGTACTAAAATTTAATCTGGTCTCCAAAAACTCCTCCAAAAAGCTACAGTAAAATTTTCGTCTCTATCTGAAATGATAATTTTAGGAACACCATGTAACCTCACAATCTCCTTCATAAACACATTTTCTGTTTGAGTTGTACCAAAGGTAGACTGTACAAGTATAAAATGAGTAGATTTAATCAAATTATCTACTAAAACCATGATAGAGTCATGTTCATATTTGGTTCTTGGAAAACCAGTAATAAAATCCATGGAAATAGTCTCCCACTTCCATTTTCAAATGGGTAAAGGATTCAACAACCTTGCTGGATGCTAATGTTCAACCTTTACCTGTTGAAATTCAATACATCTAGCCAAGTAATTTTCCACATCTTTTTTTATTCCAGGCGAAAACAGGTTCTTTCTTAAAGCTGTGAGTAATTTCTGGTATCCAGGATGTTCAGCGTAGGGTCTTTTATGATATTCATCCAAAATTTCTTTCTTCAAGGAATCTACATCAGGAATGTACAATCAATCTCTGTAAAAAAATAGTTCTTTTCATTTCGTGTATGCCATTTCATTTCTTTTTTCAGCATTTGTGCCTAAATATTTTCATAATTTTGGTCTTGCTTCACTACCCCTTGTATCAGTCCCTCCAAGTCAAAGTCGACACTACTTCCAATATTATTCACACTTTGCCAAGCATTTTTTCTTAATGCATCTGCAATATTTTTTTCCTTGCCTTTAATATGTTTTATCTTCATGTCAAAATCACTAAGGAAAGGCAACCACCTAGCTTGCCTAGCATTCAAATCAGTTTGCGTGAAGAAATACTTTAGGCTGATGTAATCAGTCATCAACACAATTTTTTTCCTAGAAGGTAATGTCTTCACATCTTGAGAGTGTGTATTACAACAGCTAACTCGAGGTCATAAACATTATAATTTTATTCATGTTTCTTAATTTTTCTGGATTCATAGGCTATAACAAAAATTTTCTTGTAGTAGTACTCCCCCTAATCCTTCTCCAAAAGCATCTGTGCATACTAAAAATTCTTGATCTGGGTCAAAAATATTTAAAATAGATGTTGTAGTAAGTTTCATTTTTAGCTGCTCAAAGTTGTTTTGAGATTTTTCAGTCCATTCAAACTTAAATCTTTTCCTTTGTAAGGATGTAATGGGGTAGACTAAGGCTGAAAATCTCTTTACAAACCTTCGATAGTATCCTGCAATTCCCATAAAGGATCTTATAGCAGACACATCAATAGGTATAGCATACTCTCTGATTGCTTTTATCTTTTTTGGGTCTACTGCCAACCCTTTTTCTGCATTTATATGCCCTAAGTATTGAATTTTACCTTTGAAAATTCACATTTTCTAAACTTAGCATACAATTTGTTTTACCTGAGAGTTTGCAAGACAGTTTTAAGATGTTCTTTATGCTCCGCTTCACTTTTTAAATAAATCAAAATGTCATCAATAAATACTAGTACAAATTTATCTAAGTAATTATTTAAGACACTATTCATTAAGCACATAAAAGTTTCAGGTGCATTGGTCAACCCAAATGGTAGGACCACAAACTCATAGTGTTCATACCTAGTTCTAAATTTTGTTTTGCTGATATCTTCATCTTTGATCCTTAACTGATGGTAAACTGTCCTTAAATCAATTTTTGAAAAAATTGTTGCTCCTCTAACCTGGTCAAAGAGGTCATCTATCCTAGGTAACAAATATTTTTTTTTGATTGTCAGCTTGTTTAGTTGACAGTAATCAATACACATTCTAAAATTTTTGTCTTTCTTTCTCACAAACAACACTGGTACTCCCCATGGGGATACACTTGGTCTAATGTAACCTCTATCCAACAACTGTTGTAGTTTAATTTTTAACTCCATTAATTCTTGAGTACTCATTTTGTATGGGGCTCTAGAAAATGGAGTTTCTCCAGGCACTAAATCAATTGAAAAATCAATTTCTCTCCTAGGGGGAAGATGTGGAATCTCATCTAAAAAAAATCTTTAAATTCTCTTATTACCGGTAATGTTTCCAACAGATTTTCCTCTGCTTGTTGTCCCAACTCCTCTACATAAATAGAATACACCTGATAAATTTTTCTACCAATTCTCTTTAACTGAATCGCTGAAATTTGTCTCACGGATATGGGTTTAGGCTTTCCTTTTACTATAATAGGTTTTTCCTCCTTTTCAATGCATTGTAAGGTTTTGTCTAAAAAATTCAACATGGCTTTCTGTTTTTCTAACCAATCCATCCCTACCAGTACATCATAAGACCCTAATGGTAGAATATTTAAATTTAATTCTATTAGGTATCCATTCAGATTTATGGTTGTTTGGGGTAGCTTATGAGTTACATTCTATGTTGTACCAGTGGCTAACTGAACTAACCAAGACTACTGGAAATTTTCTAACTTTAAGTTACATTTTTATACCATTTGATTACTGATATAACTTAAATATGCACCTGGATCTATTAAAACATTAACAGATTGGTCAGCAATCCCTCAATACCTTCTACTTCAACCATAGTGGACTTGTGTTCTGCTTGATGATCTTCTAGAGCGACGCTGATTTTGGGGATGTTCCTTGCAAAATCATTAATAGTCGTTGCCTCCCTCAGTACTTGTACAGTCTGGATATTCCGATGTGAGCAATCCCTCAATAAATGAATTTTTCAACAACCCCAACACTTCAAAGGTTCTTTCATTTTAACAGTCCCCTCTCTTTTATTATTTCCATTCATTTGTTTCGACCCAGTTTTTGATTGAGAAGTTTGATTTTCACTTATTTTTTTGAACTTCTTTCTTTGGTGGTTTTGCCAAAGATCTTCAGATATGCTGGTTTTGTTTTCTTTACGCTGGAGTCACCTTTGTTTGACCAATTCTTTCATTATTCACTCTTACCCTTGAATTTCTAGTAACACAATCTTGCCTTACGCACCACCTCATCCATAGTTTTAGGGTTATCAAACTCTATCTTTTCCTTGTAAATAGTGGGCAGACAGTTCAAGAGCCATTGTACCTTTGCCTTCTCCTCTTTGATATAAGGTACATATAACAGATTTGTGAATTTGGTTACAAACTCATTAATCATGACTTGTCCCAATCTAAGTTCATGAATATATTTAGCTTTATCATCATAATAACGTTCATTCAAGTATTGATTTTTAACTTAACTTGAAAATCCTCCCAAGTAACCATTTTCTCATCAATGGCATGAACCATTTTTTTTTCCTCCTACCACAAGGTAGCCTTACCTTGCAGCTGATAAATAGGTAGCCTAGCCCTTAAGTTACTTTCATATTCATAAACATGAAAGTACTTTATCATATTCAGAAGCCATGCCTCAGCATCCTCCTCCTTCTCTCCATCATAGGAGGGAGGATTGATTTTCCTGAATTCACCTTGCAATTCCTTCTTCCGTCTAGACTGCTATCTAGAGGCATCATATTCCTCAGAATATTCTAAGAAATTGACTCTTCCCTTTCTCTTCCTTCCGTAATCTTCACCCTCTTGACTATTTCGGGAACTCAATTCTCTTATCAGTTTGTCCTGCTTTTCACTAGCTTAAGATAGATCTTCATTGTGGCTTTTAAGTTGCGCCATTTCTCTTTGCATTCTATGCAACATAGCCATTAATGGAGCATTTGGATCCGGTGTGTTTTCTCCACCACCCAGATCTACATACAGATCATACTCTTCAGTCATAGTTCATAGCTATATGCTTTAGTACTGTTCACTGTACATGAAATTAAAAATTAGCAAAATTTAATGCTATAAAAAAATTTACAGCATCATACAATTTTTGTGTGAGCACATAATTCGCCGAGTGTTTTAGCTAGTTCTCTAATACCATTTGTAATGTTTCTCACTTCGCACTTTTTCTTTTTATTTTTTCTTTTTTTTTATATAACATTATTCACAGCTGAATATTATTACTAGCCTTTATATTATTCTAGTAATTTCGTCTTTTTAAGATTTCGTCGCAATTAGACGAGATTCTATCACAGACTCTATATTTTCATTTTTTTCATCTTCGTCGTAATTTGACGAGGTTCTGTCACTGATACTGTATTTATTATTTTTAAGTTCTAGGATTTTGTTTTCTAATGTTAACAGTACTTCGTGCATGAATTTGTGCATTACCTTAGTTCTAAATCAAATATTTTATGTCATTTCATATGACCAATCAAATCTTTTATGTCATTTTATATGACCAATCTTATTTTTATTATACATAAGATCACTCTAACATATTACTCCACCCCATTAAGGCTGTGGATATCCCTAATTTATAATCATCATAAATCTATAACCCCAATTTAACCTCATATTCTATAGAGCCTACTTAATATTACTTTTGTAATCACTATACATATATACTATGTATGTACATAATACTTATTCATATCATATTTTATTTATTCCATATTTTTAGTTTTCTTCTTTCTCAAATTTGTCATCTCAGGGGTTAATTTTGTCACTCATTAATGTTTTCATAAGTTAAATATTTTACCTATGAGTAATAAGACTCCACGTCATGGATTTGCGATTGGTTTCATCCATAATTATCCACGACAGGCCCTCGGGCTTTGCGATCTTCAATGTCATTTTAATATCAACGATTACATTATTTATTATACAGGTTACGATAGTATTACATGTCATCTCTTTGGTAGTGTTAAAGGCATGTATTACATGACTCATTAAATGTTCACAGTACGCTCCATGTGACACTATACACTTTTATTTAATTCGTATATTTTTAACCTATTCATCAAGATTTTATTTCTAGCTATTGATGTGAACTTTAATTCGATCTCGGAACCCCACCCCATCGATTCCCGAGTTATCCTCTTATCTTACGACACGTGGATGGTGGGATTCGATCTGTGGTTAGGGTTCATTCATGGTGTATTTCTTTCGACATTTCAAGTTTTTACACAACATTTTCTTTGCAGCTTCATTTTTCGTTTTGGGACTACTCACTATGGTTCCCTTCACGCTGCTCCGAATGAAGGCCGAAAGGAATAACACTTTGCCAACCTTCAGTCATGCCTTAGCATGTTTTCCTTTCTTCAGGTAAGTAATTATTCCCCTCTGTGGAAAAATTCGTTCAAGGAAACCCTTTCCTTTTTCGTTTAATTGTCGATGTGCTTCTTTGTTGTGGCTTAAGTTGACGTGAATAGATGGTGAATGTGAATATCTACATTTTTCGTTGGCTCACTTAGGAGTGTTTTACTTCTTATTTGATGTATTTCTGGAGGTTGCATATACTCTCATTTCCTCTCATGGAAACTTTGCATTGAAACATGTTTTTTTTATCTTCACTCTATTCACAAATACTACAAAGGTGCCTCCCATGGAATATGGTTGCAGCCTTTCTAGGTTTTTGTTTTTCTCTTCAGACTTCTATGAATTTGGGTTTCCCCAAAACATGCATATGTTGTATGTCTTCTCGATTTAATATAGTATGACTTCTGCAACCAGTAGTGATGGAACAGATTCGAGTTCAGTCTCGGTGTCCAATTGCAATGTGATGTTGATTTTTAAATATGGTTTAATTTACTCAAGACTTTCCCACTAAATTATTACATCATTTGTAAAATGAATTTCTTTGCCTAACTCTTTTATCAGTCTTTAAATTTTGTTGCGTTTGTTTTGGGGATAACTAACCCAACATAGTTGAACTAGTTCCTCTCTTAAATTGTGCAGATGTTTTCTTTCAACCACCTTGGGTCTCAAGAATGTCGGTACACTTCATGCTGCTGGTTGAGGGGTTTTGTTTTTACCATGTGTTTTCCACAGGTATGCTACTATGTTAAATTTTCATTCACGATGGTTTCTTTAAGCTATATCACCTTGTACCTTATGTATTACTAATTTAAATACACTCTCTAAGCTTTACTTGGTTTGTTGTGACTACAGATGGGGTTTTCGTAATGGGAGAGCCTTTATAAGGTATATCGTTTTACCTTATGTGGTTCAACTCCATATTAATTTAATTTATCAATCCCTCTTACTGTTAAATTTTCTAATAGATTTACTTGTTATGTGAAGGTACGTCAAATTTTCATTTCCTCCTCTTATCGTTGACGTACTTTCTTGAGCGAGCAACTCATATCCTTCTTAATAGTGAACCTTTTCTTGAACAGGTTGGTAGTGTTATTTTTTAGGGTCTCTTCTGCACCAATCATCACTTCAGATTTACAGCAGATCTACATTGTTGTGTTACAGTGACCATAGTATCTACTATGTCACTATAGTTAGTTTTAGATTTGACTGTAATATATACAGATGCATTTCTAGGTTTAGAACCCAAGATTGGACTGTGTTACACTTCGCTATAATTTTTCACTATTCATTATTGTTGTGAATTTATTTTGCTCTTATTAGTTTCCTCTACACTTATAGTTGAGGGAGTTAGTCTTCTGATGTAATTGTATACTATATATATATATATTCAATATGGATATATGTATATCTCTTTTCTATTGGCGAATAGTTTCAATCTTTGTGCTTCCTCTACTATTTTCGACCGAATTGTTTTATTCTTGTTGTAGGTAGCCATGATAATGTAATATCATTTAATTTTGTATAAGAGTTACTTGGTTATGATATAACCCTTCATGCATCTCTAATACAGTAGTAGTTACATTTGTTATCATTGTTGTACTCTAGCACAGAAATTAGTAATGTTTTTCTGTCTATACTTATATAAATTCTATGCCTTCAAATTTACTCATAGTTAATTTTGTCTGCAAGAGCAATAAGAATGTTATAGATTCATATGAAAACTTCAGAACTATGAGGTTTTTCTTGAAATAAATCTTAGAACTTATGCCATTTCTGTTATATTCAATTATATATATATATATATATATATCATCATAGTAGACCATAACCCTACTATAATAAATTTGTTTATTTCATACCAGTAATTTAAATTTTACTTGCAGACTTTAAATTTTACCCTGTATATGTGTATTTTTTCGGTTTTGTGTATTTATTCCTCTATGCAAAACAATATGATTTAAGAGTTTTACACATTACAGATTTAAGAATACATCAAATAATGGTTTACAATTTAATTTTTTTACCAAAATAAGGAAATTCCCTGATAGATACCTAACCCCAGATTTAAACCTATCACTGAGTTTAGACACTTTGTGAGTGGGATCTCAATGGACTTTGTCCATACAACCATACATATTTCAGTATTTATATTGTAGCCAAATCTGTTAAATATATGGGTATTTACTAAATCACTATACTCAATACTAATTAAATATATGTTTATTCAACAAATTTAACTTAAGCTATTTTACCTAAATCTTCATTGTTCTCTAATCAGGTGTCAAACATCACACATGAAAATTTAAAATCAAACAGTTTGTTTCGAGTTTAGTGTGCATACCAATTAATTCTGACTAGTTTCAACCCAACCGTAAAGTTATCTCTCTCTAACTCACCCCCGAGCAGAGACCTCAGCTCTAGTGATAGACAACCCTTTGTCTATCCTGGAGCAACTTATTTAAGCTTTGATTTCCCTAGCCTGTTTCCATTTATTGTGTCCAGTAAATTCAGTATGATTTCTTCCTATTTTGCGTAGGCTTTCCCTTTGTTTCTTCCACAGAGGTACTTTAAAAGATGTCTTTTCCACTTTTCAAGATTTTTCCACCTCTTCCAAATACTTTCCTCTTTATTTGGGAAATTATATATTTATTTTCAAATCTATTTTTTTTAGTAACTTGTTTTATTCCTTCCAAGGATTTCTGGAAGGTGTGGGAAATTCTTATCACCTTATCCATCCTCGTGGATTAGGTTTTTCAGATTTCAATTCTCAATCTAGTTATTCCACACATAATTTTGCATTTTATTTTATTAATTAAAAAATAAAATAAATCCACATAATAGTTCTCCATTGGGGTCCACTTCCTCTTTTGACTTGTTCAATTGTCAAATTAAAAACATAGAAACTTGGGGTATTACATATTCCCCCTCTAAAAACGAACACCGTCATCGGTGTTGAAAAAATAATTATATGTGGGCATAGGGTTTGGGTTAACGGTAGTTACCATAAGCCCTAGCAAATGAATCACCACTGTATGATCTAATCAATAGCTAGATGAGCTCAAGCAATGAAGTGATTGACTAACAGGTGTGGGGGGTAGAGATCGAGAACCTTCCGCCTTGCATTCTAGACCGTTGAATCTTTCTAATTTAAGGGTTATATTCAAAGGGACCTAGTGACTAATGTACTTGCCTTGGTGTCAAAAAAATAATAAAAACATATGGGCTGCCCACAAACTTATGATAAAGCCTATGTTCATTAGATTTAATTTTTCTTATTTATTAATCGAGACCTCGAAAAATAACATAATAAACTTTGGTATAAGTAGTATAGTATTAGTAATCAGCTATAAAATATAAAAAATATTCCAATACCATTTTGATGTTCGTTTCTATATATGTTTAGTGGTTGATACAAGTCATAATATAACACATAAGATTGCGTGAGTTCTAAAAGTGAATTAGGTCAAAGCTTTGTTAAAAATTTCTTGTAACACCATGAAATTAATAAATCCTAACTAAGATTTACCTCTTACATAAACACCTTAAAATTATAAAACATTTACCCACTTTACTTAGTCTAATAGACTGAAAATTGAAAAAAAATATACTTTGAATCCATAACCTTGCACAAAATTTTATTATTGTAATTTAAATAAGTTTTTTTAAATGTCTACACAAAGTGTTTCTAAATTGGGAAATCTTCTAGGTGCATTTTATCGCATATATAGATATATAAATTCAATTCAATTTAGCTTGGATGGTTGGAAGAAATAGTTGCTACCCTCACCACCTAGGTTAGAATAGAGTAACTTTGTTATTCTCTTACGTGAGTTGATCCAGGTGGATATTGGTGGCCAACCATCTATTCCACTTGGGGTCCCACCATTTCCTCTTTCAGTTTTTTAGTTTTCTTAATAAAAGCACAATTTACTATTTTTAGCATTTTTTCGAGTCCTGAACTTCCAGAGCCATTTTGAGGCCCTAAATGAAGTTTTTTGGAAAAACCAGGAGCAATATGGGTCCATAGTTAGATGTTTCTCACTCAAAATTTCTAGTCCTCGGATATATCTTTCTAACGAGACATGGTGCGCATCAAACGAAGATCGTATGCCAAAGTTACGTCCCTAGGATTTGATGTACCATTTTACCCAAATGGGGCCCATAGTTTTCATGCTTCATCTCCTAGGGTTAGGTTTTTAGATGCTTAGGGATTTCCATTGTTTCCCAATAATAAATAGGCCATCAAACCTCATTGTAACACAGTTTAGAGGCATGTAGCCACCACATCTCTTCTCAGAGATAAGCTACTACCACCCTATTTATTTTATTTCCATTTTTTCTGTAAGACAATTTTGTTTCTTTGAAATTAATGAAATGAAGTGTTATTTCCATTTCATATTTGTATTTATGGTTATATGTGTATTCTGTTGTGTTCCTGCATAAATCCAGATCAGTGGTATCAGAGCGGTCTACTTTTTCTCGATCCTTTATTGCATGTCCCTAATGAGGTCAGGGTATAAGGATTTAGGGCTCCATCTGGTTGAACCTTTGGAATATTTGCCTCACAAACCCTGAAGACCGCCCATGGGGGACGAAAAGAAAGATGAGGGAGCAGGATATCCTATCAAAATATTGCTCGAGGAGGCCCTCGAAAAACAAAGGAACACGATGATGGATAACATTGCCTAAATCCTTCAACGACTGCCCACCGATGGCACATCTGCATCAAACAACCACTCTGGAGGTGAGAATCCCTTTAAAGTACAAGTAAACTTTGAAATTACCATATTTGATGGCCTAATAGATGCAGATGTCATAAATAGATTGTTGAATCTATTAGAATGATAATTCTCGGTTCATGACTTTTTCGATCAGGAGAAGATTATTTTTTCACTCCTTAAAGCTACCCTTCGGTCAAGGACTAGTGGGAAACCTACTATGAGGAAAAGGATGGTACAAAACCCTCTCTCTTCTCGGTTGTACCCACCTGGAATTATTTCCAAGACAAAATCAAGGAATAATACTATCCCATGGGGAGCTATTAGGAAAAGTACATACAATGGACCATGCTGCGGCAACAAAGGGATCAAGATGTGCATGAGTTCATGAATCTATTCCATACCTTGTGCACAAATTTGGGTATCACAGATTTGGACAAACATTTGGTGCTAAAGTATCACAGCTATATGCACAAATACATTCAGGAGGAAATGGAGCTCCTTGCCATCTCCTCACTTAGTACAACATACCAGTATGCTGCCAAGATGGAGAATAATTTCAAACAGAAGAAATGAGACTTTGTATATGTAAATTAAAAGTAAGGGAAATGTGCCTCCAAACTGTAGAACAGAGGACAAAGCCAAGCCATGGCGAACAGAGAGGACTTGCCAAAGATGCAAGCAAATAACAACACTCTGAATCCAAAGAAGGACATGAGAAAGTGGTGTGAGTTCCATAAGAAATCCACTCACAACACAAGTGAGTGTCGGGCCAAGCAGTCATTGGTGGCCAAGATAAGGACTTCTGAATCAGATGCATGCTCTGACTTTAAATCGAAACTCGAAAAGCGGAATGAAAAAGGGAAGCATATTATTGATGTGGAGACCAACACCACTGTTGCCACTACGAAGATCCAAAAGGATGAATCGGAAGACCCAAAGGAGGAGGAGCGTCTCTTCCACCCCTAGATGTGGTTAAAGAGTTCCCCTCTATAGTTCATCGTTGATAGGGGATCCAAAAGAACCTCATTTTCAGTAGAGGTCGTGAAGCAGTTGGTCATGCCGACCACATCACACCCACAATTATACACCATTGGGTGGCTTCACCAAGGACAGGATCTTCGCGTCAACCAGCAGCGTCGCCTTTCCTAAAACATCAATCCCTTCATGGATGAGGTATTAAGTGACATTGCTCCACTTGATGTTTGTGATGTATTATAAGGCAAACCATACTTGTGGAAATGACATGTTGTGTATGAGTCCTGACCTCGTGTTGTTATTGTTACTTTGGGAAATAAGTTGTACATGATACCAGAGGTATCACCACCTGTCTCTATCTCTTAGGTTACTACAAAAAAATGTAGTAATATCATTTCCAAAAATAGGAAATTTGTTTTTCTGAAGATCCACCCCTAGGGAAAGAAGAATATTGTGGCCATGACCTCAGACAGGGCTCCTCTGCACAACAACAACAAATGGACAAGGTTATGGAGGAGTACAGGGACATGTTCACCTCACCCACAGGGGTGCCTCTACATTGTCAAGTCAATCACCCCATTGATCTGACCCCAGGTGGGTCGCTACCCAATGGACCGATCTATCGATGCTATGTTCTAGAGAACGATGAGATGAAGAGGTAGATTCAGGATCTGCTGCAGAAAGGTCACATCCAGCTAAGTTCGTCACCCTCTGGGAGCCTGATCATATTGGTACAAAAGAAGGATGGCACTTGGAGACTTTGTATTGACTATCGGACGCTGAACAATATCATTGTCCAAGATAGGTACTCAATCCCATCGATTGATGACCTTCTATACCAACTCAAAGGGGTGAAATATTTCAACAAGATAAAATTGAATTCTATGTATCACTAGGTACCATTGAAACCCTACGATGTGTGGAACACTACCTTAAAAGACAAGGAGGACCTTTTAGAATGAATGGTCATGCCTTTCAGGTTAACGAATGCTCCCACAACCTTCATGAGGTTGATGGATTACATCTTGTTGTCATTAACCAACTCATCTGTAGTAGTGTATTTGGATGACATTTTGATCTTCAACCAGACATGGGAAGAGCACGTCCACCACATCTGATAGGTCCTCCAAACACTGCGACGAAACAATTTGTGTGTGAATTCAGAGAAGTTCTCTTTTCTCATGACACAGGTTCAGTATCTGGGATACATAATTGATGAAAGATGGGTGCATGTGGATCCAACCAAGATCGAAGTCATTCAGAACTGGCCAACCCCAACCACTCTAACAGAGCTTCTCATATTTTTGGTCTTGCTAATTTCTACAGTAGGTTCGTGTTGGGATTCTCTCATATCACTTGGACCTTGAGTGAAGTCACCAAGGGAGGATTGAACTCAAAATTATTTTGGTCAGAATCTCAACAGAAGGCGTTCCTAGCATTTAAAAATCACCTCCATTATGCCCCAATGCTCACATTACCAGACTTGCCACAACCATTTGAGATCAATACTGATTCCTCTAAATATGTTATTGGGGTATTTCTTTCTCAACAGGGGAATCCAGTGGCATATCACAGTGACACATTGTCTGACACAGTCTACAAGTATCCAACTTATGAAAAATAAATGTATTCCAATGTGCAGGCTTCTCGACGATGGAAGCATCACATTTTGGGGAAGGAAATAATCATCCACACAAACCACTGACCCCTGCAGTTGATACAGACATAATCGAAGTTGTTGAACGATCGCTATCAGAAGTGGTCCACATATCTACAACATTTTCATTTGAACATCAAGTACAAGAAGGGTAGCACCAATAATGTTACAGACTACCTTAGCCGACCACCGATCCTGGTGCTAACCACTATTCTTAACTCTTGTGGGTGTGAGATGTCTGATTGGCCACTTATCTACAAGAGTGATCCAGAATTTGGCCACACATACAAGACACTCTTGGAGGGTACGCAAGTTCCAAATTTTCACCTCCAATATGCATTTTTATTTCACCTGGTACACCTTTGTGTTCCTTCAAGCGAGCATGCCAATATGATTTGGGAAGTACACGACAGTCAAGTTGGTTGGAATTTCATGGTCAAGAAAGCAGTGGAAGTATTGCCAAAATATTTCTATTAGCCAAACCTTCGACATGATGTCGAGAAGTAGATAAGATCCTGCACTTCTTGCGCCATTTCCAAACCGATCATCAAGAAGCAAGGCCTCTATACTCTGTTACCTACCCCTAGTCGACCTTGGGAATCCATCTCTAGGGATTACATGTTAGGCCTTCTCTCTACTAAGCATGGAAACGACTGTGTTTTCATGGTTGTCGACAAATTCTAAAAGATGGCCATTATGGTGACCTGCAAGAAGAATATCACAGCAGAAGCCACTGCTAAAATATTCTTTGAACGAGTGTGGGTGCACTTTGGGAACCAATAGTATATCATCTCAGATCGGGATAGGAGGTTCCTCAACACATTTTGGTTTAACCTTTTGTCAATGATGGACACCAAGCTCACCAAGTCCATAGCTTTCCATTCCCAAACTAATGGCCAAATAGAGGTCGTAAACAGGATGATTGTACACATTCTGTGCATGTACAATTCAAAACATCCATGCACATGGGAAGAGAGCCCCCCCTATGTAAAATGCAGTTATAATCGGGCTCTCGATAGCTCAATTACCACAGCCCCTTTCAGGTGAGCTTGGGATTCGAGCCACTATGTCTAATTGATGTAGCCATGCCATTTGGGGCTACTCAAGTCAATTTAGCTCATGTCCAGTCGAAAGTTGACAAAGAAAATAGCTTCATTGAGCGCATTCAAGACATCCTCTAGTAGGTTCATGACATATTGCATAGAGTCAATGCTAAGTACAAGCAACGACATGATCAACATCAGCTACCACACAAATTTCAAGTGGGAAAAAAAGTATGGCTACATTTTCAGAAGGAACGCCTCACTGGACCCCACCACAAGATTTTCCCACTTTGATATGGGTCATACACCATCACCAAGGTTGTAGGGAATAATGCCTTCGAGCTCAGTATTCCACCATTCTTTCGTCTGCACCCAATATTCAATGTGGACTGCCTTTGGCCCTACTTTCTACCTCTACTCGACACCTCCGACATTGGAGAACAACTCACACCAACAAAGTTAAACCCAGATTGCATGGAACATGCCACCGTAGATTGTACCATAGACACACAAATCAAGAACACTCACCAATAGAATATCCAGCTGTATCAGGCTGTCAAAGTTGGCCAACTCCTGCCCCAAGGCAAGTGGTTAACCAGGGACCAAGTTCAGCAGAAGTGTGATTATCTTTTGGACGAATTCAACGCAATGGGGACCACATATTCCTATGGGGGAGGAATGATCCAGATGGATATCGTTGTCCACCCCCCTATTCCACTTGGGGTCCCACCATTGTCTCTTTTAGTTTTTCAGTTTCCTTAGTTATAGCAGAACTTACTATTTTCAGCAAATTTTTGGGTCCTAAACTTCCAGAGCCATTTTGAGGCCCTAAATGACATTTTTTTTGGAAAAACTGAGAGCAACATGGGTCCATGGTCTAATGTTTCTTACTTGAATTGTGTAGCCCTTGGATAGATCTTTCTAATGAGGTATGGTGCACGTGAAATGGAGATCATATGCCAAAGTTACGTCCCCGAGAAGTTGATGTAGAAATTTACCCAAAAAAGGCCCATAGTTTTGGCGCTTCATCTCCTAGGGTTAGGTTTTTGGATGTTTAGGATTTTCAATTGTTTCTGAATAATAAATAGGCCGTTGAGCCTCATTGTAACACAGTTTAAAGGCTTGTAGCCACCACATCTCTTCTCAGAGATAACCTACCAATACCCTAGCTAGTGTATTTCCATTCTGTTTGTAAGCAAATTTTAGTTCTTTGATATTAATGAAATGAAGTGTTATTTCCACTGCAGCTTTGTATTTATGGTTATATGTGTATTATGTTGCGTTCCTGCATAAATCCGAATCATGAGTTTATATTGAGAGATAGACTACTACCATCAACCTACCTAATGTTTACTACTAACAACCAACCTACAGTGACAATTCCCAGATATATATATAATTTTTTTGGAAAATCTAATTATGATAGGGTATGTCATGATTTATTCAATTTTTTACCTAAAACTAGTTATTACATAACACTCATAAAAATTGATTTATCAAAATATAAATCATATTATATATTTAATCCCTTTGTAAATGAGTGTAAATCTTCAGATGTTATATATGGTAATATCAAGGATATGTTGTCATGTTTGTAAATAAGTGTAAACATTAATTTTTGGCTCAATATTAGAAAGATGTTATAGTTTCTATAAAATAAAGGTTTAAATTCGAAAATAATAATTAACAAAGTGTAATATTAAATTAATTAAAAATTAATAAAAAATTAATAAAAAATAAAAAATTGATTCAATTTAATTTATTGTATTGTAATTTTGTTATTAATAAAATTACAAATAATATACCATATGAAAATAAATTTAAATAATAACATTTATATAGTATAGAGATTATATTTTTCAATTTATAAATAATAAACTTATAGCAACTTCACAAATTTAAATAATAAACATATAAATTAAAATTAAAATATTCCTAAATATAAAAGTAGTAGATATAAATTATAGATTATATAAATTATAAAAATAATTAATATCCATGATAATTATATCTCTAGATTTTATTTTTAAATTTAAACATAAACCTAAAAATAATAATATTTATAATAAGGTTTTCTTCTTAATTATGTATGTCTACCCATCAATATATATCAATAACATTGTTAATGTCCAATTACAAAATTAAATTTAAAAAATTAAAAAATATGTAAAAAAGAGTATACATATATATATATATGCAATTAAAACTAAGAATATTCTTATGTAGATGTGATTTTTTTATAAATATAAATCACATAACTAAGAGTTAGTATAAATTTATTTTAATTTGAGATCTTCTCAAGTAGAGATATTAATTAAATCTCTCAAGGTGTGCTTTTTATCTTGGGGTTATTTCTTTCAAAATGTGATCTGCATATTGAGAAGTTACTAAAAATAGCTACACAATTAAGATGGATCTATGATTGTTTAATATACATAATTGACATTGAAATATTTTACTTTATAGAGACATTAAATTATTAATTTATATTGTTAATATTAAAATATTTTTTTGACAAATAAAGTATTTTATTTTCTTTGATATTGCTCTATCTATCTACATTGATATTGAAGTACCTTATTTGAAATATTTTACTTAATAGGTATATAGATATTGTTCATTTATTGAATTTTTTTTAAAATATAACATATCAAATTCATATTAAAAGTGGACTCAATTAAGCCTGAGTAATATGATTATTATATATATATCCATGATAAACGTCAAGATACCTTGATCAAGATATGTCTCACATTACCAAAATTTTAAAAATCTAACAAATTAACAAAATCCTAAATTTATTTTAAATTATTATTATTAATATTAATATTAATTGTAGCTAGAGAGGTTTCTACAACCTAATATAAGGGAGATTTTTTAGTGTTTGTAAATGAATATAACCATTTAAATGTGGGTAAATTAATATAAATATTTAAATCTTAGTTTTCCCAAGAAGAGAGAGATGTTGTAGTGTTCTTAAATCAGCATAAACATTAAATATTGCCTTAGTATAAGATAAATGTTGTAGTGTATGTAAAATAAAGCATTAGATCAAATCATAATAATATTAACTAGCCTACATAGTCCAGAATAGATGGTGTTAAGAGTAAGTAATTTTTATGGCTTAGATGCCCCTCGGTAAAAAGTAATAAAAATTATTAAATTAGTTCACTTGAATATATATATATATATATATATATATATATATATATATATATATCACATTAAAATAAATTTAAATAATTATATATATCAATATCACATTAAAATAATAATGATCCATATTCATAATTATTATATTTTAGAATATATATTTAATAAATAAATATATAAAAATAAATTAATTTAATTATAAATGTTTAAGGATATAAATTGAAATAATAATGTGTATATTAATCATTCTAGTTTAGAACTTTATATTTGAATTTAATTCATAAACATATAAAGATTCATTATTTATCATTTTTTTATAAATTATATATCAAGTTGTATGATCATTGTTATTCATATGAAATTATTAAATTAAATTGAAAAAGTTATAAAATATTTTTTAAAAATTGTAACATATGTATATAAATATGTACTATATATTATGGGTTGTAATAAACTTAAAATAAAGAATAATTCTATATATAAAAATGTCAAAATGATATAAATATAAATAATATTATTAACAACAATGGAGACCAATTAAATATCCAAGTGTAAAACCGTTTTTTGTTTTTTCTCTCTTATCTTGAAAAATTTGATTCATGAAAAAACTTAATAAATATAATTCTAACGTGTTTATGCTAGTTTATATTAAAATAGAAAATGATATATAATTTCTTTCCTACTTAAACATTAAAAAAATATTAATTATAAAAACACACTTTTTCATCTAATATAAAATATTTTGATATATCTATCGCATATTCATTATAAAAAAATAATTCATTATCTTTTTAATATAATGATAACTATAATAATATTTAATGTAAAATATTATTAGAATAATTTACATTAAATTCAATCAAAATAAAAATTGTATATTTTAATAATATATTGATTTATTTAATATAAAGAAAAAGACTAATTTTTTATATCATATATATATATATAAATAATTATATATAATAAAAATACATATCATAATTTAATTGTCAAACCATTAAGAATTTGCTAATATAATTTCATTTAGCTAGGCCACTTGAAATATATATCAGAACTCAATCTTAAAATAAAATAAAAAAAACTTTTGATATCTAGATTTGACACTAAAATGGGTTTAAAACTTACATTGACATGAAAATCAAGTTGTCTACCAACTCAACATAATAGCCCGGACTGCAGTTTGTTGTTGGAATATCATAAATAAAAATTCAAAAAACAAGGGAGTTGGAGTGTTTGAATTACATTTTTGATAGTGGAAATGTATAAGACTACCAAAATACTGAAGTTCAAACACTTGAACCCAGATTTTAAAAAATATTTGTCCAAATATTTCATAATCTTCCCTGAATATCTGAATTATTTTGTAGATTTTTTAGACTACGGCCATATGATTATAATACACTTTATCATAAAAGATAACAACATCAATATCTGCCCCAACTCACATTCACGTCACTACAACATAAAAGGGGGTTTTAAGACAATAATTAAGACAATTTTTGGGTAAATTGTCTTTACTTGAGACAAAAGAAAACTTGTGTATTGTCTTAAATATTGTCTTTAAGCGGGTGTCTCAAATTAAATTGTCTTAAAATATTGTCTCTATAAAGACAATATATAACACAAGCATTTTTGTCTCTCTAGAGACAATTTTGATTTTTGTCTCTCCAAAGACAATTTCATTTTTGTCTCTCTAGAGACAGTTTCATTTATTGTCTCTTATGAGACAATTTCATTTGTCTCTCCAAAGACAATAGTTGGAATTAAAATAAATCAATATAAAAATATTTAATTAAAAAAATCTACAGTATCATTGGATAATTCATGTTAGGGTACAGTGGAATCGAACCACCAACCTCCTGCATGGCAGGTGCTCTTCCATTGAGCTAGCACCTTTCAAAGAATTACGTGAAGAGTTATGGTAGTCCATTTGTCCCTTTGAAACCAGGAACTATAAAAGCTTTAGGAAGTCCATATGAACAAGAATAATGGAATGGTTATTCAAGGATCTCTTTAAAAAATTTAAGAAAGAAAAGAGAATGAATGATAGAAGGAACCATATACCTTATATCATGATTCCTTCATGGCATGCCAAATTCTTACATTCCTCCACTTCATTTCCCTGGTCTTGGTGTAATTTGAGATAACAATATGTTCACTTCTCAGAGCAAACATGGTTACCCATACCAGAGTGGTCAAAGGAATGGCCTTTCTCTAAAACACATCGCCAAAAGCAATCAGAACATTTGCAACCGCATACAGAGAGTCCCTGTTTCAATTTTGTAAGAGCCAAAACTGCCTCTAGTTGTAAGGTTTTCACATCATCATTTCCAAAAAAAATTGCAGTGTTGCAGCAAATCCACCTTTGAACTTGATCACACCGTCTATCATCCAATGCCTCTATGAAGTCCTGAAATTTAGAGTGCCATAAATCACCACTTTTGCCTCTTCTATCCAAGTCATTTTCTGGTACTGATCTGAGATGAATTAAAATATGATAATTTGATGTAGATTCATCTAGAGGTGCAAGCTCCAGGCTAGTTTTATGCAAATCAATGAAGAGGTCCCCAAGTACTATTGGCACATCACTTACCTCTTCCCGAGAGTCAAAATTCATAAGCACCTTTTTGTCTCCTGCCATAGAAATGCACCCTGCCTTAACTGCAGAAACCAAGTTCCCACGAAGGATATCCACCTTCATAGAAACACGTTTAAAATATACATAGGTCCAATCCTTCACTTCTATCTGGGAAATAACAAGCTTCAAATATCTCAAGAAGGCACGGGAGCTCTCATAACTATGTCTCAACTCTGCTATAGTCAAAGCAATATCAGATAGGCATTGCTGATGATATTCTCTTCGAGTAAAAGGAACCATTGCAGCGAGTACAACCACTCCTCCATACATCTTGGTAAGGAAGTTTTCATGAGATATTTAATAATACCCTGAACTTGTACATGTCCCCAAATCTAGGACCATTATTGCATGGGAGAAATCCTATTCGCACATTTAAATGAGGTTTTCATTTGATAGCTTTTAAAGAATGTACACGATTCCTAGCTTTATATGATGCTCAATTATCCAAGGTTTTAATATACAGGTTTGATGAATCATTCCAGAATACAGACTGGACAGGTGTTGAAATTATGTTGGAATTGTTTTATGGGAGTACAAATATAATATGGATGCAGTGTATTCCTGGGAAAGCATAATTTCTTCTAATTGATGACATGAACAGGGTTAGGGTCGTAGAACTTCATCATCAGCCTTTGATAAAACCTAAGTACATTACTCTCTCTTCAGATTTTTTAAATGCATGCATTTCAGGGGATGGTTCTTTTCTCTTTGTTTTTCAGACGTCTACAATGTGTTCAGACCACTAAGAGGAATTTAACTCATCTTCTTCTCAAGAAACTATTCAAGAAAATTCTCAAGCTATAAGCAAGGCTTCATCAGAATTTGAGCTGAAAGTTTACATGCTAGGTGATGCCATGTCCTTTTTGAAAAACATTTCCTTGGATAAAATTGTTGAAGACGTTGTTGATTTCTAGGTGAAGCTTGTATACTATGGGTGTCAGATTCACCTTGTATACTACAATGTTGTTGTTGGCTTTCTTTCTTCTAATATATTGAATCTAGTTTTAGCTACGTAAGTTTTTGAGTTTCAAGAATTAGCTAAACAAAAGTCAAATCCGGAAAGAGATTGAAAAGTTTCCATGGACCAGGACTCTCATAAGACTAGTGCTACATTAGACTACATCTATCACATTTTTTATAAGTATGTTGTTAGTTCTGCACTCAGTAGAGGAAGTATCAGGGATCTTACCATCCATGTTTTGTTGAAGTCAAGAAATACGCTTGGAGAAGATGATGGGCAAAGAAAATCTGAAGAGTACTTGCAGCTTCTGATTAAGAAATTAGAGAAAGAAAAAGGAAAATATTTTTCAAATCTTAGGATTAAATTTCAAGTTATCATGTTTGAAAGCTGGGACTCAAATGGTGTAGGTGTCTTGTTCCCTTATTATAAAAAGAGGCTACTGGGAAAATGGATCTGTCAACTTATTTGTCTTGCACCCATCCAAATAGCTCAGGTTGAAAATAATGGACTACAGCCCTTTCTCGATGGACTTCAGATACCTCCACATCACACTTTTGTAGATAGCATATCGCTAGCAAAATTGCTCTGCTTTGGCTTATATGACGTTGTATTGAGTCAGTGGGATGGTAAAATCATGGTGATCTCGCCAATGGGAAAGTCTTACTTATTAAAACATCTGTCTGGCTCCCTTCATGATGTATCAGGGGGCAAATGCACTGATAAAGTTTGGATGATAGTGTAGATGGATTCAAATTTCCTCTATGTACTGATGGAGTTTGAGGGATTGGGGAGTTTTGAGAGAACGGAGCAAGAAGATATGCTACTCTCAGTCCTAAATGCTGCCTTGAGTAATTTAAAAATATTCAACAAGAAGGTTTGTTTCGCAAATGGTCATATTTGTCATGGTCTTTCTGGTTGATTTTCTCATATTTTAGTGGCCTCACCCCTTTCCTTTAAATGTCATAGCTACTTAAAATTAATTTCCGTTTGTGATTTTTTTTTCTTAATCAGGATTTTCATTTTGACAAGGAGACAGAAGCCATCTTCCAACGTTTCCAAAGTGGGGTGAACTTGGTAAGGAATGATGAAAAGTTACTCAAGGGACTATTTTACATCGCTATCAAGGATGTAGATGTCTCTGGTGTAGAGTAGTTAAAATATGAATTCCGTGTAAAACTTCTACAAATTTTTAAAATATCTCGTGAAAACTTCTTGACAAAGATGTACGGAGGAATGGTTGAACTTTCTGCATTGCCTCCTTTTACTCGATGAGAATATCATCAAGAAAGCCTATATGATATAGCTTTGACAGTAGAGGAAGAGCTCGAACATAGTTATGATAGTGGCCATGCCTTCTTGAGGGATTTGAAACTTGTTATTGCCCAGATAGCGGTGAAGGATTGGACCCCTATAGATTTTAAGCATGTTTCTATGAACGTTGATATCCTTCGCAGGAATTTGGTTTTTGTTGTCAAGGTAGGATGCCTTTCTGTGCCAGGTACGAACAAGGTGCTTATGAATTTTGACATTCAGGAAGTGGTGGGTGATGCTCCAATAGAACTTGGGGATGTCTTCATTGATTTGCAGGACATAGGTCTTGAGCTTGCAGCTCTAGATGAATCTACATCGAATGATAAAATATTGTGTCATCTCAGATCAAGACTAGAATGTGTCTTGGAAAGAAGAGGAAAAAATGGTGATCTATGGCACTCTATATTTCAGGACTTCTTAGGGGCATTGATTGAGAGATGGCATGATCGTGTTCAGAAGTGGCTTTGCAGCAACACTGTAGAATTTTTTGGCAACAATGATATACAAAATTTGCAACTGGAGGAAATTTTAGCCCTAGCAGAATTGAAGCAGGGGCTCTCTGTATGTGGTTGTAAATGTTCTGAATGTTTTTGGCAATGTGTTCTAGAGAAAGGCCATTCCTATGATCACTCTTGTACGATTAATCATGTTTGTGTTGACAAGTGCACATATTGTTCTCTCGAATTATTAGATCGAGGAAATGAAGTGGAGGAATGCCAGAATTTTGCAGGTCATGATGGGAATCATGATTGCAGAAAGAAAAATAATACGTGTATGAAGATCTATTCCTTATTTGACAAATCATCCAATTGCAGCAAATCTTGTTGTTTGAAGGTTGGACATGAAGGCACTCATAAATGCAGTTCATCACAACATTTCTGTAATAAAATGTGTTCCCTTCCAAGCTGCAAAAACCTTTGTGTTATACAGATTAAACTTGGGGATCATGAAAAGCATGCTTGTCATGAAAGGTATTGTCCCAAAAGATGCATCATGGAGGGGTGTCCTAGAAGCTGCAGTTACGAAGATCATTTCCATGAAAGTTATTAACCCCAAACCAAAATAATGTAGCCATCACAGGAAGAGAGGAGAAATAAATAACATACAAGTGCTTGTGCAAAGCTTCAAGTATATTTCATCCACACGACGTCTTCCTGACCCTTTACTTAGCCTATCTTGGAGGGATGACGAAGTGCACCTGAAACAAAAAATAGTTGAAGGTCAATGGCGGTTGCACTTTTCTGTCAATGAGCAATCCTAGTGGCAAGAGCATGAAGTTTTCTGCTTTACGAAAAAACATGAACTAAGAGCATATAATACAAAAATTCAGTAACAAAGAATTTAAAAAAGAAAAAGTGTTTAACAAAATGTTTCAAGCAGGAAAATCCAATTATTTTGTGTTTTTTGAGGAAATAATTTGAACTGCAAATCACAATATTCTGGCACAATATCAATGTGAAGAAAGGATGGAAAAAAGAACCTACAAGAATCGAAACTGCCTTAAAACAACACCCTATATTCGAGCTGTAAAACTCAAAAATTCTCTCCATCCCATATAAATCAAGTATAAATATTAAATATATGCTTTTCAACATGATGAAAGCTGAGTTCAGTTCATTAGATGAAAGCTGACTAGTTCTTTGCATTGATCAGGTTACTAAATATTCTTCAACCTTAGCAAGTCAGTAAATCAACCATTTCTTGTTTACTATGTCTATACAAGTTCACAGCCTGGGAGTCCTAAACCTATTTATTTCATCTTCGGCATGGATCGACAGGCGAGTTTTCAAATTATTTCTTTTTATTCTCACTTAAATTGTGAAAAAGGTTGGCTGGGATCTTCTCTAACAATATAATGATTTGAATTTACTTTACTAGTTCTATCCTTAGTGCATTCAATATGGCTCTACCTAAGAGTCCCAAAGCCATTTGAAATTGTAGAGTTTTATAGTTTGAGATACTGCTCTAAGAAGCTATAATATAGGAACATTTTTTATTCTCATAGACACCAATCTACACAGGGCATGCAGAAAAGGAAGGAAAAGGGTTACCAACAAATAAACATAATCACCCAAAATAAATAAAGGGACTGTCTTAGGCAAAAAAATGAAGAGGCTGCAATGCCTTTCTGTCTTTTTTTTTGCATGGTTGGAATCTAAATCGTGATTGATATATATTCAATGCATATGCATCTCATCTCTTGACCAGTTTTTATATTTTTCTTTCAGGCTATCAAGATAGAGGAGATTTCTTGCACAGTAAATATAAACCCCCAAGTTCAATCCGCCGATATAATGTCACCCCCTTTTCTAGTGTTGGGAGAAACTAATGGGACACAAGATAGTTTTGCAGTGAACCTGCTAGATGGTTTTGGGATGATTAGACAACTTATACAGGAAAAAAAAAATGCAGTCTTCTCAAAAAACGTATCTCCTACTTCCATCCCTTTCCAGCACCAGATTTAGCTGATGGCGGCCTTTGCATTTAAAATAGACACTGGCGTAGAAATTCCTCATAATTAGGTATTTGACTTTCTTAAAATTCTTGATAATTAGATATTGGGCTTTCTTAAATCCTTTAGGATAAATTATTTGATATTAAAAATTTACAAATTCTGCCCGACATTACCCAAGTTGCAAACTAATTTAATGCAGACGAACAAAACCATCTAATACAATGTTATCGGACCACATTCATGCCTCTATTAATCAAGGATTTAAATAAGCTGCATGTCCGTCTGCTTGGATTAAATCCCCTTTCAATAATTTCTTCCATTATCTTCTGAACCTCTATTGTGTTACCCACCTTGCAGAAACCATGTGCTAGAATATCGTAAGACCACTCATTCGGAACACGACCTTCCTTGGACATTCTTCCTTGGACATTATTTTGAATAGATGAAAGCTAACTTTAGTTCATCAAATGAAATATATGACTTTCCAATATCGCTTCAAAGAATTTCAATGCATCAACCATCCTTTTATATCTCAGGTAGCCAGTTAACAAGCTAAGATGGGAAACTGAATTTGGTGCCCGCTTATTTCTAATCATATTTTCATATACTTTTGTAGCTATTTCTGGTCGACCTGCATAGCAAAGGCCTTGGATAAAAGCATTATATAAATTGGTATCGGGGGATAGACTCATTACATGCATATCCAGCAGTGGAAGAACCTGATCTGCATGACCTGTTTCACAAAGAACATTAATCACAGTTTTGAAAATATTGCAACTTGGAGAGTAGCCATATTTCCGTATTTCTAGCAATAACTTTGAGGCCGTCTTTCCCCTTTTTGCATGGCATAATTCATATATTAGAGTACGGTAAACTCTTTCATCAACAAACATATCGGTTCTTCTTATCTTACTTGGCAACAAATATGCACCTTGCAGAGAGCAGAAATGAATTTTCTGCAAATTGCAACACCAGGGGCACGGTGCCTGTCAATGCTTGCATCAACCAGTTGGCACATTTTATCCAATCTCTGAGCCTTCCACAAAGAATTTGCAAGAGTGAAGTATGTTAGTTTACGGCCAAGGAAAAAACCTCTTGTTAACCCATCTTCCAGGACTCTGTATGCATCATCCGCTTTTTCAGCTATGAAAAGGGCATTGATAAGCTCATTGTAGGTCATATAATGCAGATAAAACCCCATTTCTGATTTCTCATTAAGTAAGTCGAACGCAACTTCAACCAGCCCTCCCCTGCAGAAAAAGTGAACTGTTGCATTAATGGTACTCTGGTCTGGAAAAATATGCTTCTCTCTCAACTCAATCAGCAAATCAAAGAGCTCCTCAAGTTTGTTTTTCCTCAGAAGGCCACTCGCTAATACATTGTAGCATCGAGGTCCAAGAACATATCCTTCTGAAGTTCTATTCTGGAAGAACTCCAGGTCTTCAACCAGAGCACCGATCCATGCATCATACACTTTAGACATCAGAATCTTCCTCTCTTTCCTAAATTCCTCAATTAGTGTGCAGGCTTCTTTCATTTTATTTTTCCTTGCAAAGTGCACTGATAACTATTTCGAGTGCAGTTTCATTCACTGAACCAGAATTCCTTTTAAGTTCATTAAATAGTTGTTTGGCCTCGTCTAACTTACCCTGTTTGCAGAGATTTTTTATCATTATAACATGCACTGGTCAGGTTAAATTGCTATTCCATTAACGATTTTTGACTGTTTCAGGGAAGTTCTAACTAGAGGCATGGCTCGTTTAACCAGACCATCCCCATAGTGATAGCTACATGTTATATTACACACACCGAAGGGTTCTTTTACTCATTTGTGATTTATTATTAATTATATTTTATTGTACTTTCCACCGCATAATGGACCAAGGTTTTTACAATAGAGGTAGTTCGTCCCACTACACCCGGGTTGCTGTAGAACTCGCTACAGGCTACACCCATTCAAGTTATTTCACTCTACTTCCTCCTAGAAATAGTTTATTTACTTTAGAATTCTTGTCTTCTGGGTTTAATATGGTTTTCCGGATTACGGTTGGACTTTCAGACCTTTGTGAGACAAGTATAACCCATCTTGCAAGTGTGTTTTTGACCATTAACTCTCTATCTAGTATTTTGTTGTCTCATTTTTGAGTTTTCATAATTCTTATAATTTCCTTCGAATGTGTTAGAATCCTCAAAACCCGCCCACAAAATTTTCTTGTAAATGGTATCAACCACATCAAAGAAATCTTCCTCCACCAATCTATTCAACAACATGTTATAAGCAAACCCATCTAAATCTACTCCTTGGAATCTCATCCGTGCAAACACCTGTAGTGCCATAGCAGCCTTTCCTGCATGCGCATAGCCCATTATTAAGGTATCATAAAACCGAAGACCCGATATGTTTTTTTGCTTCTGAAATGACTCAAGCGAGTCCAACAAGACTCCTGTCAATTTTGCTCGAGAGAGCATCCTGAGTAAGGTGTAATAAGAAACTATGGTGTGTTGATAATCTATTTGTCTCCCAGCCCAGTCAAAAAAATTCAACCCATGCAATACATCATTCTGAAGCTTGAGTACCCTCACAACACATTCTTCAGTGAGATTTATATCAAGCTGTGTAAGTGCCTCATATGTTTTTACACCCTGATGGTCTTGAGACAGTACTTCACAAATCCTGTTTACATCTCTCCTCAACTGCTCATTACTCCATGCTCAAGGTTGAAGTCTTCTGTCCGGAAACCACTCTTTGAATGATAAAGCAATGTCTCTAAAACTGACATTATAAGCTTCTTCCTCGTTCCCATCGGCTGTTGCTGCCACAGCTGTGGTCGAGCTTTGACAAACAAGATCCCACTATGGATACACTAGCCTTCCATCCCCTTCCATCAAACGAATAGGGTTTCCAATGGAGATGAGCTACAATACTCTACAAGTTGGTAATGGAATCCTCTTGTTCTGTAGGAACTTTTGAGTGCATCTCCTCCACATATTTCTAGCCTTTTGCTCATGATCCAGCCAAGCCTCTTTGCTATAACACTGATTCTTATTTCTTTTGTTTCCCCTCCCACATGGTTATTATATAAAGTAGTCTCAATGGAGAGATTGGAAGTGGAGATGCTGAAATTTGTACTATATCAATTGATGCCATAGCTCCCTTAATGGTTTCATGGACACAAGCACCTAGGTCTCCTCATTCTGCATTCGGGCATCTCAAAGGATGGACTCTATGACTAAATCACAAGATCAAATGCCTTCCACATGGAAAACAAAATCAAACGATCGAAAGCCCTCCGCTTGGATGGATTGATACAATCTTATTAAGTGATACATATGAAATAGCTAAACATAATTAGTAAATGTACTAGAGTAAAATGTCATGGGGGATTTATAAGCAGAGTGACCCCAATTTCTTCCCCAACCAGTGTAATCAGTCAAACTCTCCTTGCGAACTAGTACCATCTATTTCAATGGTTTCTACTTCGAAAGATTTGCAGGATTTTGAATCAACCATTTTGACCATTTCAAGAGTATGGAAAGCCTGTAAAGCAAGGAGAGCCAACCACTCAATCACTCCTAGTTAGACCAGCAATAATACTCTCTAATTCTGTTGATGTGTAGATACTAAAAGCAACTATGTACATTCTTTCAGAACTTGTATCTGCAAGCGATATTGTGGCTCAAATTCTTTCCAAGGCAAACTTAGATTTTGAGTGTACTCAGATTAGCCTTTCAATATGTAATTGGAGAAGCACTCAAGCAAACCGACTTTCCACCAGCACACAACTAACAAGTGAAGCTAATAGCGATGACTAATTTCACAGAATTGTCAATGGAAAAGTAAATTAAGAAAGTTGTGCAAAACGAAAGGCAAAAGAGACTGAATGGCATATAAATTGGGAATTTTGGTTTCAAAAGATCACTTATGAACAAGTAAGATTGATAAAGTGATGCAAAGTGCAGTGTACCTTTGCTTCTTCTGGCTGTACCCCTCTCAGCACCACTTTGCAAGATCCAACAAAACCCAATAGTGCCTTCATGCATTGCAAATTCTACCCTAACAAGATGAAAAATTAAAATCTTAGCATCAATCACCACAAAAATTGCAAGTGCAATGACTGCTCTCCATAACTCAATGCACACAGAACCTTTAAGATCTCCAAAATCAGCGACCTGAAAGCTGCATCTAGGGCTATATCCACCGCAACCAATATCGGAAAACTGACCCAGAGTTGCGAATCCATTGTCCCCTTTTGGTTCTATAACCTCCCACAGACAAAAACCTAAGAGTCGATGCATTTCCGATCCAATCAAAGTGGCTAAACTCTGAAATGTTCTTGGCACTGCCCCCTTAGAAGCTTCCACTCCACAATTTGTTAGACGTAGTGGTAAAGTCCAGAAGCATGACGAAGACCCTAAAAGCCCCGACAAGTGGAGGAAGGCTAGCCCTATCAAATGGAGGCAAGGTTGGCCCTGTCATTGGGGGCGAGGTTGGGCTTGTCCCTGGATTCGAGAGGGAAAAAAATGTAACAATGCTTCGTCAGAAGAGTCGACCAATCTCTCTCGCGCTCCTCTCTCTACTTGCTAGGAACAATTACCTGTCTCCAAATTTCATCGTGTCTATTTTCCCTCTTCTTTTTCATCATTTTGCCACTTTTTGAACAAATTGTTTTAATTTCTAAATTACCACAATTAAAATAGTTTTATTTTTTAAAATAAAGTAATTATAACTCTATATGCGTAGGTTCTTCGAATGTGAAGAGAAGTTTTATTGTAAATTTCTAATTTCTATAGGTTGCTCTTCTACATTCTGAATTAATTAAACTAAAATAATTATAACTCTATATATGCGCATGTTTTTAAATTAAAATAATTATAACTCTATATGCGCGTGAAGAGGAGTTTTATTATAAATTTTTAATTTCTATAGGTTGCTCTTCTGCATTCTGAATTAAACATCAGAATCGTATTTTCTAGTTTTTAATATATTTCCTTATTATAATTTTGATGTAATTGGTAATTTATTCATGTTTTGGATGCAACTGTTAATTTCTTTATTTTGATTATGATAAAATTAAAATGAATATTTTATCTTGTATATTAAATAAAATAAATTGAATTCTGATAATTTTTAGTTTAATTTTTAGTTAAAATAATAATTTAGGATTTTAAAACAAAATATTAGTCAACCTTGAAAAAAGTTGTTTTAGAGTGATATAATTGTTATGTAGAGTAGTGATATAATTGTTATGGTGGTTTAATCATTTATTGTTTTTATAAATAGAGGATTACTATTTTTTTATTCATGAGGATTATTTTAAGATGTTTGTGCATAATTTAGGTGTAAGTTTAGATTAATCCAACATAAAATGTTGTTTTTGAGTGCTTTAAAGAGGATAGAGATTGAAGTACAAATTCGATTATAGAGGGAGGTGATGAGTGTCTTAATTAAAATACTTGTAGGGATTAGATGGAAAAGAAGAAAAGAATATGCACCTTATATGAAAGTAAAATTTAAATAAGTGCACTTTAATGACAACACAATCCTTGTAGCATGATAACATATACGAAAGACAATCCTTAGAATCCATTTGATATGTGAATAAAGTGTTAGAAAGTAAATCATAAAGACATTGTACCATGGGCTACCCTATCAAGCTCTTACATGTAGTAGTGGAAGTGCTCTCAAGTCTAAAATGGATGAGGGTAGGTGATGAGAAGCTCTTGACACCTTTGTAAGTAAATCCACCCTCTAGAATGAGGACTTGCACCTCTCCTTTATAGAACAGGATGAGAGGAGAGATAATGTAGTCGAGGAAAGAGAAGAGGATCAAATTGTGGGTTAAAGGCTTATGTGCTAGATCATTTTGGATGTCACAATTCCTCTCTAGTGAATTTTCTCTCTTTCAAAACTAGGTTTGTTGAAAGTACACACCTGCTCAAAACACTTCGTAGCTAATTTTTTTCCTTTAATTGACAAATATGTTGAAATTATCTTTAGTGATGTGCATGTCTTCTAAAATATGTGTTGTTTTAGCACGTAATACTCATGATAATGCATTAAATGTATGAGCAACAAGTCAACACAACATCGTGGCACCTCTTCTCCACGATATTTATTTTTTTCTTATTATGAAGTTCCAACCTACTAGAAATAGTTCAATATGGTGCCCCCTTTGTAATAACTTGTTGTTTTCATTTAGTAACCATATATATCTATTGATTTTCCTTTGTATGAATGAAATACAAACATTTCCTAGAATTATCCTCCTTGAGCACACCCTATCCAAGACTATTCACTCTATGAATGGTTGAAACACGAAATCTACCAATAATAATCCCTTTTGACTACATCACCTCTCAATATTTTCCTTTCTCATTGTAATAATTAACATGTGTGGATGAAAGTAGATCTAATTCGACTTCATGAAGAAAAACAACCTTGTATATATGGCTAGGTTGAATTGCATCATTACCCAGTTAACCCAGTCATTATCATCCTCCTTAACCTCAGTCATTGCATCCTCCTTGATTGCACATACAACTCAACCCCTCTCCACTCCTTCAACGAGGATGAAAAGGATTCAATTTCAATAGGAAGAATTGACGGGATGAAGAAACTCGAGTAAGTCGCAATCCCTGCATCCTCCTTGACTATTCATGTGACTCAACTCACTTAGCTCCTCCTCATCTCCTTCAATTGGGATAAAAATGCTTCAATTTAAATAGGAAGAACAAGCAGGATCGGGAACCTCGAGCAAGTTGTAGTCCATGAATCCTCCTTGGCTTCGTCTGCAACTCAACCCCTTTAGCTCCTTCAACTTGGATTAAAAGACTTAAATAGGAAGAAATGGTGGGATCAAGAACCTCCTGCAAATTGCAATAGGAAGAAATGGACGGATCAAACTGCGCCATTCAAAACAACAATATAACAATATTTTCTCCCATGGGGTATAAAAAAAAATGTTGAAGCATTTGTTCCATATTTGAAATTTTAATAGACAAGAAGCTCAATGATATATAGACAATTTAAATGTGCTTTGTAATAAATTAGAGGTTTGTAATAACATTGAAAATATGACGTTTGAGCTTAAATTTATTGGAGGAGAAAAGGACATACATGTTGTGCATCTACAACACAAAACCACCTACATATTTAATGGTAAGTCCTCCATACAAATAAGAGGAAACTACCACCAATTTTGCTGGGATCATAACCTAAGAGGAAATAATTTTTAAAGGAAACTGCTCAACCCTAGCAATCTCTCGGTGCATATAAAATTTTTACAATGGCTTGTATTTATTACTTCAATCAATCGTAAAGGCGGGAAATTTACTCACCAATAAAAATCGGGCCCTTGAAATCTGAAGCAAAGGGGAAGGTGCAAGATTTTATCCTATGTACACCCAGCCCTGCACTCTGTAGCAAGAGGAAACCCAAAACAAATATGGAAATGAGAAATCAATGTAAGAGGAAAGGTATACATCCAATTAATTGCAATATATAAGCCCAAAAATCACTTCCCACCATACCTCTAAGTCTTGCTGCCCCATGGGTGATGGTAAATGATGGTGAATGACCGTGATATTGGTAGTTGTTTCCTTATATATTTGTAAGGAAAGTTCCCAACTAATGAACGAGTCTTGTGCCATTGGTATTGGGGCAAGAAAGCTATCTGCCAAATATATTATGGAGGTGTGAGCCAAAATGTCCATTCTCCTCTGATACGAGACATTTCATCATTGTTTAAAGCTTGGTCTTCACAAACAGATCCATCTAGAGCATTACAAGGACCCATCAATATTTTTCTCAAAAAACCTCTAAATGATAAAACCTCTAACTTTCTAAAGGGTGCACCCTAATGCTACTCATGGTATGTTTTGGTCTTTCCACATGACGTCCCCATTCATATTCGGGAGAACTAGAAATGAGTAATGATCTCATCCAAATCCCATAGGTTTTTATTATCTTTACTTTGAACAAGGTCCTACAATTCGAGATTGAGTAACATATGTTTACTCCAAACTCTTACTGGCTCAAATAATAAGGGAAGATAGGAGAGTTGTCTCGTGTCGAACCCTTTGAGTGAAAGCTCTGTTCATTTCTCTTTCCAATAATACCACATGAGTGCACCTGAAAAATAGAATATTGCAAGTGCCTTCGAAAGGGGAATTTATAAGCCAACACCTCTCATTATGTTTCCTAGCAAGTGATTGAATTCACAAATGAGGACTTTTTAAAATGAGGGTTTTTTATATGACCGATGAACTCGACACTCCTCAGTTTGGGTTCTATATTCATCCCATATACCATGTTCGTACAATGGCATGATGGCACTCGAGGAAACTTTGGAATGGAAAATTCCCCAACCGCATACCCATTGATGGCATTCAAATATGTCATAGATCAAAGTATTATAACCCTAAACCTCTTATGAGCTGAAATAAAAGGAAAACCCATTTAACCCAGTCATTATCATATCCCCTTAACCTAAGTCCATGCATCCTCCTTGATTGCACATACAACTCAACCCCTCTCCACTCTTTCAACCGGGATGAAAAGGATTCAATTTCAAAAGTAAGAATCGACGGAATGAAGAAACTCGAGTAAGTTGCAGTCCCTGCATCCTCCTTGACTATTCTTGTGACTCAACCCCCTCAGCTCCCCCTCATCTCCTTCAACCGGGATAAAAATGCTTCAATTTCAATAGGAATAACAGGTAGGATCGGGAACCTCGAGCAAGTTGTAGTCCATGCATCCTCCTTGGCTTCATCTGCAACTCAACCCCCTTAGCTCCTTAAACCTAGATTAAAAGACTTAAATAGGAATAAATGGTGGGATCAAGAACCTCCTACAAACTGCAATAGGAATAAATGGTCAAATCAAATAACACTATTCCATCACTAAGAAGCCCCGGTTTGCAAGGCATTGATTCGCATATGGAGAGAGATATCATCACAAAGAAAGAAGAGGAAGAAACACTTACTAATGTGTTCCAATTGTTTGAGCTAGAGGAAGGTAAAGTAGTAGACATGATATAGCCTAAGAGAAGTGGATCCAATCCAAACCAACCACCCTATGAATTTTAAAATCCTAGAGGTAATCCCAACTTTTCATTATACTTTTGACTTTAAAGCACCTTTTCTTAGTCTCAATAAATGAAGTAAATAGTCTCAACCCCTTGGAGAAGGAAATTTGAGAAGAAAACAATTAGCATGAACAAACAAAGAATCCAATGAGCTGAGCTGAGAGGGGTCTCCCTTTATAAACAAGCATCCATAGGCTTGTTAGAGTTAGTATGAATCTTTACTAGAAGGTGAGTAGTCTTCACATCACCAACCACATCTAATAGAAAGGTACCAACCCCTACAATAAAAATTATGTCTCCAAATAAGATGTAGTCAATACTTAAATATCATCTTATGAATCTATTACAATATGACTTCCAAAGTAATTTTCCATACATGTGTGAAAGAAACAATCCATCTGGATAGCAAATGGAAGTCTTTTTGAAGGGCTTAAGAAACCCCCTTGGAGGAGACAAGAAGGGTTTGAAACCATAGAATACAAGTTTATCTATGAACCCTAGTTATGTAACTCTTAAGAGAAATGATAATAGTCAATAGTCTAATCTTAGATGATATCCTAATCTCAGATCAATCTTCGATAACATTGTTTTTCCCTTCAATTGATTGAACAAATCATCAATCCTCGACAACGGATACTTATTCTTAATGGTCACCTTGTTCAATTGCATGTAATGAATGCAAAATCTAAGAGTACCATCCTTCTTATTCACAAATAATATTGGTGTGCCCCATGGTGATACACTTTCCCTAATGTATCCGTTGTCCAACATTTCCTTCAACTGCAACTCTAGCTCTACCAACTGTGGAGTTCTCATCTTGTATGGTTTTTTTGATGTTGGTGTTGCCCCTGGTACCAAATAAATAGAAAAATACACTTCCATGTGAGGCGAAAACTTTGAAATATCTACAGGAAATGCATCTTGAAACTATTGTAAAACTGGGTACTTTCTCAAGATATCTACATCCTCAACTTCCTTATCTTTGTCACTAGAAATATGTACTACAAATAACACACATTTGTTCCTGCAACTACACTTCGTTTGCATAGTTTTCACCATTCTAATTGATGTTTCCTTCTTCTTACCTTGCAAGAATATATGTTCTCCATTGTCATCCAAGCACTCAATAGCTTTGTCATAGCAGTCCACTTTGGTCCTATGGAGATACAACCAGTCCATACCTAAAAGCATGTTATACGAACCCAATGAAAATACATTCAAATGTGTTGATGTAGACATACCATTCAAATAAAATGCATAAGCTCTTACCCAATGATGAACTCACTTCTTTGTACCTGTATCCAACTGCACTAACCAATCAGAAAGATGTCATTTCTCGTTGTTCTGAAGATTATTCTTTAGATGTGTGCCAGACCGTCATTAAGAGTGTCCTGAAGGATATAGAAGAGATAGAGTGGGTTGTTGCAGGTCTTCTTGGAGTGATTGGAAACTGTTCCTTCCGAATGAATTGAGTGCCTGTTTGTTGTAGACGAGATGTTTAGATTGGCCCAATATTCTAACCAGTTTAATCAAAAGGATGAGCTGTGGAGGCGGAGCAATTGTGGAGCAAAAGCAGTTATAGTGAATTACTCCATTATAGGAATGAAAATTCCTATAGAGGTTATGACCCTCTGGTTAAAATGGCCAATTTTTCAGTTTTCAGTAGAGACTATCAGTCTTTGGTTAAAATGGCCAATTCTCTGTTTTGTAAAGAGAAAATGGTTATAGTGTGGCCATTTGGTTAAATCAATTTTTAGTAGAGACTATGAGTCTCTGGTTAAAATGGCCAATTCTCTGTTTTGTAAAGATTTGCGAGTATTTTGGAATTTCAGAATTTTGTAAACGAAGAGCTATGACGAGTAGAGCCAACCTATATAAATAAGATTTTGATTACATGAATGTCGATGGTACAGGGTTCTGTCACGAGGGCATCAAAAAATTATGAGAAACTTCTATGAATCTATGCAAAACTATATGTATCAGTTTGCAACAGAGGATTCAGGAGAATACAATTATTCTTATACAACATTAGAGGAAAAAATCAAATCTGAATAACTAACAAACACATCCATCAAAACAAAAAAGAGCCCTAATTCAAACGAAGGAACTATCCACATCCTGAAAATTTTAGGGTAAAATATAGGCAAGGAAATTTTCAGACATCATCATGCTGAGTTTTAATTCACTTAATGTCGTAAAGACCGGCAGGAAGAGCATTAGGATGTGTATGGAGACTTACTAGGTTTGAGAGTTAGGAGAGCTGAGAAGTGTAAATGCGCAATCTCTGCCTGCTTGGGGATGACCCACATGTTTTTTCAAAGCCTGCTCATAATTTTCATCCTTCGGAGTTGCTTCCAACATCTTTACAACTCTAACTAAGAGAGCTCAAACAACTGTATCCAGAATGGTTGCTGCCCAAAACTGTATCTAGAATGGTTGCATTGCGCGTTGCTCTTTCCCCAAGAAAACCCAAATGCTCAACCAGCTTCCGCCAAGAAATCCCAAATGCTCAAACAGAAATGAAATAAAGGTCATTCATGCCACTTTTTCTTTTCGATCCCTTTACATATTTTGTTATTTTTTTCTATTTATTTAACGGACCCTAAGTTTGGGTATGAATTTCGTGTGAAAATTCACCTACAACCTTTTTCTTCGATTTACGTATGGATTCATTTTTATTTTCGTTTTAAAACTCATTAATATAAAATCAAGGAAAACTATAATTTAAAAGCTTTTAAATTAGTGTATATATATATTAATTTATTTATGATATTGTTTTTTATTTGTTTTATTAAAAAAATTAAATGTTATTATACGAAATTATAGAGAATTATAGATGAGATGCTTAATTTAATTTTAATATAGTACAATTTTATACTTATGAACATGTTATTTTTAAACCATCATTCATTTTCTCTTTTACCCATGACTTTTTCTCTTCTTGATTCATCCCTTTGAGAGAAAGATCTAAGAGGGAAGGGAGTGTGAATTCTTCTTGCATCCCTCTCTTTTAAGGCGATAGCCTTCAAGGTCCTTGCTTCTTCTCTTCAACCTTTCTCTATGCTTAAATCCATTACATTATGTTTTGTTGAGAAAATTCATGATAACCCTATGGTGAATCACCCCATGCAATTTCTATCTTAAAGCCTTTGCTTTGGTGGAACATGGTTTAGAAGGGAAATTTATTGGACCATGGCCGATTCTAATATCAACAGAATTGTGGAGAGTGAAGAATTGGAAGGTTGTGGTTCAAGTTCATCTCTTTCATTATTTTTATGGTTGAGGACTCTATGCCTTCTTGTTTGGGGAAAAAAAAGTGAGAGATTTGATTTTTCACAATAGACCCTATTCCATGGGGTTGGGAAACACATACATAACTCAATGGACTTTAGAATTTGACCTAGAAGTGGATGTGCCCTCAGTTGTCCCAGTCTAGGTTCGTCTTCCTCAACTGCTCAAGAAATTTAATCTAAATCAAGAGACACAATTCTACTCTACTACTCTACATAAATTAATTCACAATTTAGAACAACATTCGCAAACATGCATCAATCACATACACAAGTACACATATTTATCTAGGGGAAACCAACTCATAAAAACCCCTTGAGCTTACTTGCATTAATCAAATGAATAGAGAATCTATTACAATTGCTAGCTTGCTCTTAGCTCAACTTGCAAAAGAATAATTGTTCTCTCTGTTCAATGAGAAGTTATGACCTATATTTAATCAATTTATGCCTCCACCTAAGCTCCTATTTCCTTGTGTAAATCCTATGGAAATTAGCCCCTATTTTTTAGGAATTTCCTCCAAATTGATTGTGTAATTCCCAAGGATTGATCTCTCATTGCATGCAACACCTGTACACTCAAGACTAGTCTACAACTGATGTTACATTGGCTTGGAATCTCCACCACACTTGAGCAATTTGAATTCCTTGCATGCATGATCTATTTTTGGTTGATTGATCAGTTAACTCAATGATCCTTAACTAACTTAGTAGTTAAGGATTTTAGGGGTTAAGTCTCGTTAGGAGTTAATGGGGTTAGGGTTTAGGGGGTTAAATGGGTTAGGGGTTGGGAATTAGGGTTTAAGGGGTTAGGGGTTAAGAGTTAGATGTTTAGAGGTTTAGGGGATTAAATTGGTTAGAGATTTAGAGGTTTAGGAGAATTAGCAGTTAAGAATTTATGGGTTAGGGATTAAGGGGTTAGGGGTCAGGAATTAGGGTTTAAGGGGTTAGGGGTTAAGGTTCTAGAGGTTTAGGGTTTAGGGGGTTAAATGGGTTAGGGGTTTAGGGGTTTAGGGGGTTAAATGGGTTAGGGGTTTAGGGGTTTAGGGGTTTAGGGGGTTAAATGGGTTAGGGGTTTAAGGGTATAGGGTGTTAAATGGGTTAGGGGTTGGGATTTAGGGATTAATGGGTTAGGGTTAAGGGTTTAGGGAGTTAAATGGGTTAGGGGTTTAGGGGCATAAATGGGTTAGGGGTTAATTTTTTAGGGGTTAGGGGTTAAGGGTTTAGAGGTTTAGGGTTTAGGGTTAAATGTGTTACGGTTTAGAGGTTTAGGGGGTTAAATGGGTTAGGGGTTGGGAATTAATGTTTAATGAGTTAGGGGTTAAGGGTTAAGAGGTTTAGGGTTTAGGGGGTTAAATGGGTTACGGGTTTAGGGGTATATGGGGTTAAATGGGTTAGGGGTTGGGAATTAGGGTTTAATGGGTTAGAGGTTTAGGGGGTTAAATGGGTTAGGGGTTGGGAATTAGTATTTAAGGGGTCAGAGGTTTAGTTTTTAGGGGGTTATATGGGTTAGGGCCGGTTTAGAGGTTTAGGGGGTTAGGGGATTTAGCAGTTAAGGATTTTAAAGGGTTAGGGGTTAATGGGGTTAGGGTTTAGGGGGTTAAATGGGTTAGGTTTTTTGAGGTTTAGGGCATTGAATTTGTTAGGTGTTGGGAATTAGGGTTTAAGGGGTTAGGGGTTAACAGTTTAGAGGTTTAGGGTTTAGGGGGTTAATTGGGTTAGGGGTTTAGAGGTTCAGGGGGTTAGGGTATTTAGCAGTTAAGGATTTTAGGGATTAGGGGTTAATGGGGTTAGGGTTTAGAGGGTTAAATGGGTTAGGGGTTTAGGGGTTAAATGGGTTAGGGGTTGTGAATTATGGTTTAAGGGGTTAGAGGTTTAAGGTTTAGGGTGTTAAATGGGTTAGGGGTTTAGAGGTTTCCCTGTCATACCATATTTGTTTAATTTCATGATTAATTAAGAATTTTTAATGTCTCGCTACTTGGTTAATTAAGATTAAGTAATAATGCAACTAAAGGATAAAATAAATATCTATTTATAATATTGGGTTTATGAGTCATATTTGAGTCTAGAAACCCATCTCCTATATTTTCAAAGCATGTGCGGAGTCTGTCCATGTCAAATTTTAATTCATACAATAACAATTTGAAAAAAAAAACACCTTTAAACAAAGATGCTCTAAATTTTATTTCAAAGAACAATATCTGATCTTTTTCCCAATTATGGACAAACAAGTCATTTGAGTTGACATAATCAAATTATTGGTCAAAGGTGTGTATATACACAAACTTAAAACTAGACCTCAATACAAAGAAATGATAGAAATAGCCATAAAACTAGTGCTCAACACATAAATAAAACAACTAACTCTAGAAAACACCCTATGTGGTCTACGATCTCAGCTTTGGAAGAACCATTGACTTTCATATAAACATAGACACCGTTTATGGTTGATATGCAAAAGCATCCCATTTTGATAAAATTGGGACCTAAAATATTCTATCTAAAAGCTCTTGAATTCAATTATACACATAATTTAAATTAAGAAGTGCAAAGGAGTTTTAATAAGCAGTCATACTATACAATATTGGTCATTGTAACTTCTAAGTATTTTGAAATACGTTTTTTCCCTTTTGAGTTTTTGTACAGATGAAGGCTTATAGCCCAAAGAGTTATCAATTCCCATGATTTTTTATTGAACCATTTTATTTTTAGAATATTGGGTCATATGATAGCAAATGTTGGAAGTGTAAATTTGGACCTAGCCAAAGGGACTGAGACTCTGATGTTGTCATGTTGATCTTTGGAACTTCTAATTTTTTTGAAATATGTTATTGGCCTTTTGAGGTTTGGTATGAAAAAGGCTTATATCCCAAATATTTATCAGTTCTCATTCTTTTCTATTGAACCATTTTAGTTTTGGAAGATTTTTTCATATGATAGCAGATGCTAGAAGTATAAATTTGGACCTTGCAAAAGGGTTTGATGTTGTCACATCTATGTTTGAATTTTTTGATAAAAATAATGTTATAAATCCAAAGGACCACAACGACGTTAACCCTGAAAAATACCATGGCCCTTTTGCCTTTAATAATGTGGAATTTACTTATCCATCTCATTTAAATACCATTATTTTGAGAAGTTTCAACCTTAGAATTAATGCAGGGAGTAGCGCCACACTAATTGGAAAGAGCGGGTGTGGTAATTCCACCATCGTCAAAATCACAAAGAGATTCTATGATCTAGTGAATGGGATAGTACTCACATATGGAAAATATTTAAGGAGCTTCATTTTCCAGTCTCTGAGACAAAACATAGCTCTTGTAGGGAAGGAGAAAACTCTTTTTGTTAAGAGCATCTAGGAGAACATTGTGTATGGTAAATATAATGCAACTAATGTGGAGATAATAGAGGCTGCCAATGCCCATGAATTTATTTTGTAATTTCACTGAAACAAATATTTAACTACAATTAGTTAGTAAGCTTGTGAATTGAATGTTATTAATGAATGGTGTGCATTGTGAATATATACTACAAATGTTTAAAGGATGGATATGAATTGAACACATGGAAAAGGAACTTGGTCAACTTTCATTCCACGTGGATGAGACAAGTAATAGAGGCAAGAATGTGCAATGAAGTGGAGACTCAAGCTTGTGAATCAAATATTTCTACAACATTTCAATTTTTAAAAGAGAAGGAAGAAAATAAATAATTTTTTAAAGGCCAATTCCATGAGAGAATTAAGGAAATTTGTGATGCCTCGGTTATATTAGAGTGCACAAAAATGATAAAATGTAGTAGGTGGAATCTGAGAACGATTTTCTTAAGGAAAGATATATATATATATATAAGTGATATAATATTGTTGAGTTTCAAAAGGAGGAAAGGCTTCTCAAAATGCACTGTAATGTGGGCTTAATGAGATGGAAGCTGTCAATGACAAGATTCAAGAAGCAGGGAAAATTGAAACTCAAAATCTTGGTATAGAATTAAAAGGGAAATTGTAACTAGTATTTTTTGATGATGATCGATCGGGAACTAGGGGTGGGAAGGTAAAAAAAATCCAAGCATCACACTTCAGAGGCATAGATATTAACATCTCAATCAAAATGAAATCCCTAACTCTGGACACACACCATAACACCATCAACCTCTTGCTTTGACCAAGCTATTCAATAGTACATTCCTAGAAAAAATTTCTAATAATTAGAGGTTCATTGGTCCTCTGGAAAATATTAAACTCAACCATCATTCATGTATGGTCCCTTGATGAATCCAATGAGAACAGTCACTGGAATTACAACAACAACCATTATATATATTGGCAGAGAGATTTAATCACAACAACAACAAAATACATTAATCATAGCGGGGGTTGAACCTATTTTACTAGTTTGACAACGGTAAGATCTATAAAAAATACACGAAAATGACGTCAAACAAGTAGAAGCAATGAGTTTTTGAAAGTTAAATGTTGATGCATTTCAAAGTTGCACTAGTATTGGAAAGAACACTTAAAAAAATTAAGTAGAGCTACAAAGCTTCGGCCAATTTAATCTTCAAAAGTCACAATTAACAGTGCTTCATGAGAATGAATAGACAACATGAATAAACAACAATGACAGTCCCTTCACAAGAGAATCTATGCTTAAGTGTCTTTGCGAAAATGAATGAGAAAAGAGAGAGAATTCCCCAACCATAAGTGATAAAATAACAAAGAGAAAAGAGAATGAGAATATGCTTATGGACCTGTGTGGAATAGTCTATGGAAATGTGGAAGCATTAAATATCATGAGCTAGAGTGTTACATACCTCAAATTGACATATAATTTTTCAATACATATCCTGATACTGGCAGACTGAAGGCTAAACATATCATAGTATGCATTGAAATAATAACATAATCTATTAGTCCACTATAGTTACATAATCTCATAATCGAAATTGGAAGCAAAAGCAACTAATGTTAGAGATGAAGTTGCAAGAGCAGACTTGAGGTATAGGCTCTATAGTCAGAGTAGTTACAAAATGGTAATAACAATAAAGATTTTATGTATGTGGATGCCAAAACAAATAAATTTTCTCTACTTTTCGGCTTAAGTGTTGGACCTGTAAGGCAGATTAGATGTCAGGGAACCTAGCCTATGGGCTATAGCAGTTACAAGTTACAAGTGTAGATGCCTTAGAGTCTTAAGTAATGAATGTGAATAAATTTCAATCCATTTCCATTGATTTCAAAGGGCGAGGTAATAAATATTCTAAGAGAAATAAGGAGAAATACCAAAGACGGAGGACCAAATCAACAAGACTAAGCAATGTTTATGTTGCTATCAATGTCGAGGGGGGGTGCGGGGGTGTTAGTGATGTTGATATTGATGTCTCAAGAGTTTTGATTTTGTGATGTACTGGGATCGATGAGGAAGTCTATTATTTTTCATGTGTATGGTATATGTCAATTATTTTCATATTTATTGATATTTTCAAGGTAGTAGAGAGTTTCTTAGCATTAATATTTTTCACAACTTGGGATACTCGAATTGTAATGGCAATAAAATATTTGGGAGGTCTTCCTTGTTGGGGTTTCTTCTTATCCCAACAATTCCTTCTCCAAATATAGATGGATTGCGAGCATATGTTTGTGATTGTGGTAGGAAACCCCTAGAGGATCAAGGGATCCGAACAGATCCAACCAACATTTAATCAGGTCACTCACTCTTAACAAGGAAAATGTGGAATCTAAACCAAGGAATGAGAAAAGGAAGAGTGTAGATTAAAATGAAAAAGCAAAAGGTTTGCAGAAAGACTAATAGAAGATAATTTGCCAAAAACAAATCCAATAATGCCACAGTTATTTCATAGAAAGATGGAAGTTCAATTTTTTTGCTAAAAACTGAACTTATATGCATATCAAGCTCCTGTAGACCATTTTGCTTCTCTTTGTGCGAGTAGTTTCGTTTTATTACGTGGAAGCACATCACAATTAATCTCACTGTATTAAACTGCTTCTTCTAGAACTTCTTAAAGGCTATCCTATTGAACTTGTATCAAATAGGTTGTGATTTTCTCACTACATAAAACAACAAAAAATCAGCCAAATTTAATCATAGAATTTCCCTCCTAATCTAAAAATATTAAGGAATATCATTCATCATAGTATTGCAGCCTAGCCAATTATTTTATAGAGAAAGAGTTTCTAAAATATAAATTACATTAAAATTTTCCTAAAAACTACTTCCTTCATAGACAATAGAAGACAAAACTATACACTTAAACAATCACATTGTTACCTTGGATTTGGAGATCGACGAATATTTATAGAATTTAATTTACATTCATAAATTAAGCCCATATTCTTTCAAAATTAGAGACAACAATTAGGACAACAATTTCAAAGTACCAAGTAATTAGTGTATTGCTAGTGTAGCTGTGTAAGACTATATATATTCAAGTGCATTGTTCACAGGCATGTGTATCCAAAGTTAGTTCTTATAAAAGTATTATAGGATTTTGTCTTTCATAATTTGAACTTGTCTTAATATATGAAAGGGTTAGTTTACAATCTTTACATTCCCATGACTAATATATCAATGTTATGCTAGTTTGAACACCACATGCATATCATACATGGAATATAATGTGAGATATTATACTCAAACTTTATTGCAGGAAATACACAAGAAAAATTGAATTGAAGAATGCAATACATCAATGCTTACCTAAATTCCAAATCCAAAGGCATTTAATTGTGTTATGGTGCTCAAGTATTAATAAATTGATCGTGCATATGACAAAGGAAGCTTTGAAAGCTCATTGAACCTCACAATGTTTTAGAAGGCACTGGGTAAGATATTATCATAACCAACATGCTCTAAGATGTCTTCTTCCAAATTAGCATCTAAAGTTTGAAGGGCATAAAAAGGATGGATAACAAAGAAAAATGATTCTCTATCTAAGTTCCACCAATCCTAGAAAATAAATATAATGCCAAAATGGTTAATAAGGGCTTAGTTTCATGAGATCCATTATAACGATGAACTGGTTGTTGGGACTCATGTTGACTACACTATTGTAACTCACTGTGGCCAAACAATGCTAGACGATAATGCCAACAAACTGATTAATGCCATCTATGTTTAGAGAGAGGGCTTCTTTCATTGTTGTGTCAGTGGAATCCATGAAATACCTTCCACTCTCTGTGGATTTCGGTCAATAGGGAAGCAATGTCTCTAAGTTCTTACACAAATATATAGAAGCGGCCAATAATATTCAAGAGAAGACATCAAATCCTACAACAACATGTAAAAAATGATTCACCCACCTCCTACAATGAACTCGTTGTGCCATAGTTTTGTCACCAATGAAAGTGAAGCCAAAAGTGATGCATAAAATAGATTTAGGCTTTCACGGATGCACATTTTTATACAACATGCATATCATGGCTAAAGAAGCAATACCCCCTCAAATGGATGACCCATAAACACCACAATTTTCCATGTTTCATATTCTAGGCAGGCCTACAGTAATAATGAAAATATGAAATGAGGAGTATGATAGCTCTTGAGTAACGATCTATGTGCATTTGTGTGCAACTACACAATGTGCACTAATTACATGGTGTAGTGAGTGCATAGATAATTAGCACAACTTAATGAAAATAAGGATTTTATATGAACCTAAGTCTGAATATCGAACATACTCTTAACTTCAAACTTCACGCGCTTCATAAAATGGCCAAGCTAGAAATGCAGCCTTGCATATCAAATCATTTAAGGGTTTTGAATAAAACTAAAGTTTGTCTTTGTATTTTGATCTTCATTGCATATTTTGGAATATTTCAGAAATTTGATGGATAGTTCTTGTCCATCGGACTTCCTGAATATGCAATCTAGTTTAGCTCAGGTTACATGGGAAGGTTTTCATATCAAAAATTTGCAAAGGTTTTGAGAAAAACTATAATTTTTGTTTGTGTACATGGTTTTGTGGAAAACTAAAACCAAAGTTTGTGTGCCACTTCTTATTGTGTTTGTGTGTATTTCTCATTGGTCTCTACAAGGTTGAGTTCATTATATATCTTCACAAGACTACTCTAGTACAAGGACATGTTGTCTAACATTTGCACTCGCGTTATTTAGTCTCCACTTGTTGTACCACAAAGCATGGTTTGACTCTCTGGCTTAAAACATTCACAAATCCACAACAAAAACTCCATTCAACATCACATTGGCATCATCACTAGTCGACTCCTTCCCTTGTAAGATATAAAGTATTCCATCAATGATTAATTTCTCCAGATGAGCATCATCGATATCTGAATCTCTGAGGTTCAAAATCACCTTTTCAATTATTCGCTTCCATCTTTTACATCTTCAACGGTGCTTCCCACAATATCAAAAACTCTCACATTGCTACCTAGAGACTCAACCCAATACAAAAAAGAAGAAATGCAACACAAACTGAGCCTAAAAAGTAGATAGGAGTTTGACTTGCTTAGTGTTCAAGTCTCAGACAAGGAACTCACCACTTGTGCTAATACTATCAACAAAGGAAATTTAGAACTAGTGTAAATACGAATTAAATCAAGAGAAAGAAATTGTTACACATGAGAAAATAAAATTTACATGACCTGCTAATTTAGTATTATTACTGATAAGAGCTAAAAGGTAGCATTGATTTTCCCATACTTGAATCCTACCATATATGGAGACCAAGGAATGTTAGGATATCACCCCATGTCCATGTCCATGTCCATCAGTATTTATGGAAAAACTAGAATGATTGAGGATCCCCTATTCATGGAGATCCAAAATGTGACATATCCCTCTATGACTAACTATTAAATTCCATATCTGTGTTTCCATATTTAACCAGTGTAAAGTCAACCTGATTATTTTAGAACATGTGAAGACCAACTTGCCAATGATTTGCTGGTGAGGGAGAAATTATTTTCAAAGTGTCCGAAGAATCTGCTTAGTTAGAGGCTATATCCAAAACTTCAACAAGGGAACACAATGTACATCGAGAAGAGTGCAAACTAGTTGTTGTAATTTAAGGAACATAACTTTAAAGTTGGAGGTCAGCTTCAAATTTTGCAGACTAACCAAACTTGTATCAAATTCCCTATCTCCTATTTAGAGGAAACAAATATTATGTAGCTTTTGTACATGATGATATATTACAACATGCATAATGTGACAAGTGTTGGGGAAAATGAACATCTTGAACAAACCTATAGGCATATTTTGTTTGTGACAAAAAACAAGATGTTGAGATAGACTTAGCTTAGCTTCAAATTTTGCAAACTAATCAAACTTGTATAAACTTCCCAATTTCCTATTAGAGGAAGCATATATACTATAGCTTTTGTACATGATGATATCACACCTCGTGTAGAGTCACAGTTGCTGGGGAAAATGAATGTCTTGAACAATCCCATAGACATATTTTATCACAACAAATAAGATGCTTAGATAGACTTTAAAAACTAAGGGTATGAGAATTTTAGCTAGGACTCAGTTGTTTAGAGGAACTGGCTATGGGTCAACGATAGACGGGTTGTATCTAATTGTATCAACCGAGATCGAAGGGACAAAAGAGGAATTGATGTCCGAGAAATATTTCTAGGAAAAATTGCCGCGTACTTCATAGACGACTACCCCACCAAAATGAAGAGCCCAACAAATCGTTGTCTTTATATAAGATAACGTGAATGGTAAGTGAAATAACAACCTCGGTATAGGCACGAGACAATAGTAGCCTGCAAGTTGACAAACTTAGGGTGCACTATCAAAGTCAATTTTGCAAGTATTAGATAATATTGTCTTAAATTGGTATGGTTTTGTCTTAACTGTTAATTGTCTTAAATGAGTTTTGTCTTAATTGTCATTGTCTAAAGTGGCCATTGTCTTAAAATATTTTTGTCTCAAATTGTTTTTTTCTTAAATATAAAGTCTTGTCTTAAAATATTTTCATCTTAAATTGTTTTTGTCTTACAATATTTTTGTCTCAAATTGTTTTTGTCTTAAATATAAAGTTTTGTCTTAAAATATGTTTGTCTTAAATTGTTTTTGTTTTAAATATAAGGTTTTGTCTTAAAATATTTTTGTCTCAAATTGCTTTTGTCTTAAATATACAGTTTTGTCTTAAAATATTTTTGTCTCAAATTGTTTTTGTCTTAAATATGAAATTTTGTCTTAAAATATTTTTGTCTCAAATTATTTTTGTTTTAAATTTTATATTTAAAACAATTAATTGATATTAAATTTTAGTGTAAAATAACCTAAAATAAAAAGTAAATTTTTAAAACAAAATTTCTTTTGTCCTAAACAAATGTTTTAAAATGCCCTTCATGTAGTAGTGCGGAATCATATTTAACTCCACCATAGATGGTAGCTCCGTCCGTCTTTCTGAAAGAAGGTTTCGTAAGAAGAAGTCCTCGTAAAACTAATAATTAGTGCGGTTTCATGTTTTTCAATTCCGACTTCCTAAGAATACTATGAAACGTCTCGAAACTCAGAACGCTCAGATTCACTCTTGCACATAGAGAAGCGAGCACACTTAAATAGTTGGTGGTGTTTAGATTCTTCTCGGCGGAAAATATTTGATACTTTTCGTATAAGTAGCCTTTTCCTGGCAAGGTCACTTTCGGCGATGAAGGACAGCGATTAAATTTTGATGGTTAATCAGGACAGCAAAGTTGTAACTCGAGGTTCGGAGCCGCTTACTCGCAATTAATAAAGCGACCCGTACCTTAAAAATTAGAGTATAAACATGGCTGTGCAGTTATCACAAAACACGGAGACTAGGCATACCATCTGAGGTGGAAAGAAGAAGGTGGAGATGAAACGCATTCGAAACCCTAGAAGCCGCCATACTACATTCTCGAAACGAAACAACAGATTTCTTAAAGATGCATTACAGCTTTCTGTTCTCTCCGATGCCGAAATAGCCGCTATCATTTTCTCCGAAACAGGTGATATTCAAGAGTTTGCAAGCCACGAGGAGTAAGTCGCCTATCCCTTTCGTTAACTTTCATTTTTCAATCTATTTATTTGTCTGCAAGTGTTTCTGGTAAAACAGTTGTTACATTTATCAAGACAATGCAGCCATCCTAACGTTTATTAAAAGGACCATGTCTGGAGATCCTTTTCGTCACCAGATTTTAGAATACCCAATCATGTCAAGAAAATGTAGCGGAGAATTTTAAAGAATGATCTGCAATTATTTCCTCGAATGGCCTAAATTTGTTACAATTAGTTGACAGAGTTTAGATAATGTGAGAAGGTTTGGTAAAATAGTAGACATTAACTGAATCCTATAAAAAAAAAAAAATTAAACAAAATGGGTGATTTCTGTCAATTAATTTCCACATGTGTGCTGCTAGTTCTAGCATTCAGCCTCTTTGACAGAAAGTATCCTAATAACCAAACACCATGTGCAAATAAAATGGTTGTTTTTAGGAAATTGATATCCATACGAGCTGTTTCAGGTATTCTTCCGCTGCCATAGGACCAATTCCAAATAGCAAAAGATCATCTAGAAATAAAAGGTTAGATAATAATAAATCTCTACATTTTATCTTCCATTTCATTCGAGAGCAGAGAAAACAAACTTCAACCTTAAAATGCTGAAACCAAGGGCTAAAATGGATACTATTATGATCGTTCAGGTTTGGAAATGCATTACATTGAGTTATTTAAAAACCATTTTATAATATTTGATAAAAAAAAAATTTAAGCAACAAACCATTAGGCTAACTGTTCTTCAGGTTTTTATATTGTTGATTAAAGGAGTACAGTTATGTATCCACTGTCTGCATAAAACTTGTGACTCTATTGTTTTATTATTCTATGCTTTTGGCATTTATTTCATTATGTTTTTTTTTTTTTTCCTTTTCTTGCTATGTAATTTTTTGGGTCTTTATTTTATCTCCTTTTAATTTAAGCGGCTTCTCTTTGTTGAGAATACAAATTTACCATTATTCAAAATGGAGCTTTTGATACAAGTTTACTATTATTCATTATATTTTGTCACATATTATCCTTTATCAAGATATAACTAGAATTTTACAATATTTAAAGAATTCATGTTTGGTGATAAATCATTTTCTTAATATTTCAAAGTTTTCAAAATTTTGTTTTTGATTTATAATTTATTATTATTATTATTATTGTTATTTAAATTATTGTGATAAATTTTTTTTCTTATTTCCAGTTTTGTTTTTAATTTTTAATTTATTTATTATTTTTTTAATATATTGATATATTAATTAATTTAAATTTATTTATTTTTCAAAAAAAATTATATTGCTAGATGTAAAAGAAATATATTTTTTTATTATTGTCATTAGATCTGGAGGATCCAAGAATAATAATTTGTGGCATATGATGTTAAAAAAACTCTCCATGGAAATCAATAATAAAAACAGAGTAGGTCGTATAACTTGCAGTGTCAAGATGTCTTCCTCTTCAAAAGAGATTCAAAACAAAGTTTATACCCTTGAACGATAGTTCAAGAAAAAAAAATTACTTTTACTATGTTTATAATACATATGGACGTAAATTTAATAATTCCATAATTAAGTTTAGGACATTGGCTAATATGCATATTTCTTTGGTTTAACATTATCCAAATAATGTTTTCACATATATTACTTTTATTTGCAATACCCAAGTTTTAATAACATTGACGTATCAAAATATTTATCAACCTTAACTCTGTTTGACATATGAGCTTGGACTGTGGCGGTTCCAAACTAGATTGTGTATTTATCATTTGAACAATGATATCTATCCTTAGGGTTACATCTTTTAATGTCGGATAAGGTTAAGGTACATTTCATAGAAATATGTATTCAAGTGGGGGACACCTGCCCGTTCATTCGTCGTTGGATTTTCGGTTTAACGATCGAAAGTTGTGATTACTCAAGCTCTGCCTTAGGGTAATGACCCCTCCATAAACCCTAACTAATTTTTTCGTTGTGAGTTCGACTCTGCGGCATTGCTCTCTGCAACTTCTCCACAACCCCATCATGCTCACTTCTTTAGCTCTTCCACTCGGCGCTCGTGGCCACACTGCCACTGCAAGTAAGAGTTTAGTCCCATGGCCCTGTGATAACCATTACACTATTTGCAGGGTGTAGTGGATACCCGGTGCTTAAATTTTATGCTGAGTATTCATTTTCTCGCAGTTTTCGCATGTGGTCTAGTAGGGTGTCAAGGTTCTACTCCACGGTTGGTTTCCTACCTTATGGTTATGGTTCAAGGTTCAATTTTATGCCTTTGTTCGCTGAGTACATCCACTTGCACGACTCTGATGGTGAGTTTTCCATAAACCCATTTTCTTACACAGGTACTTCGCTTGATTTATACTTCTTTTGTAAACTTAGCTTTGATTCCCCTGTATTTTTCCATGCGGAGTTGCAATTATAGTCTGCGGAGTAAATTACTCAGGTAATTTGTAACTTTCTGTCTTTTTCTCTTAATTTTCACAATTAGCTCAGTATTTAGAGTTGTAACTTCTACTTCCAAATGGCTTGCATTGCCACAGGTATCTTCCCGCGATTCCATGGCAAGAGTTATGAATATCTTGGTTATTTCTCTGAGAAGCTTAGATTTTTATACTAATTTCAGATAGTTCCCATAATAGGTACCATAATTCCTTTAATGTTTTTGGTGTAAGCCTTATGGGCTTAGCTCCGTGAATTTTATTGTTTTTATGAATTTTTGTACTGGTTCTCTTGCTTGGTATTGAATTTATATCGATTGTTGGATTTTAGGTTTAATGATCAATGGTTGCGACTATTCGAGCCTATTCTTAGGGTAATGAAACCTACCAAAACCCTAACTTATTTTTTCATTGTGAGTTTGGCTCTGCGGCATTGCTCTCTGCAACTTCTCCGCAACCCCATCATGCTCAATTCTTTGGCTCTTCCGCTCGGCACTGGAGGCCACACTGCCACTGCAGGTAACATTTTAATCCCACAACCCCACGATAACCATTATACTATTTGCATGGCATAGTCGATGCCCGATTCTTAAATTTTATGCCGAGTATTCATTTTCTTGTAGTTTTCGCATGTGGTCTAGCAATGTGTCGAGGTTTTTCTCCACGAATGGTTTCCTACCTTACGGTCATGGTTCAAGGTTTAGTTATATGCCTCTGTTCGCTTTGTACAGCCACTCGCTCAACTCGGATGGTGAATTTTCCACAAACTCATCTTCTTACACACATGCTTCACTCGATTTATACTTCTGTTTTTAACTTAGCTTTGATTCCCTTGTCTTTTTCCATGCAAGGTTGCAATTATAGTCTGCGGAGTAAATTACTTAGGTAATTTATAATTTTCTATCTCTATCTCTCAGTTTTCACAATTAGCTCAGAACTCAGAGGTGTAACTTCTAATTCTGAATGGCTGGCGTTGCTGCAGGTATCTTCCCGCAGTTCCATGGCAAGAGTTACGAATATGTTTGTCAGTTATCTGAGAAGCTTTTATTGTTATACTAATTTCAACTAGTTCCCCTAATAGGTATCGGAATTCCTTTAATGTTTTTGACATAAGCCTTATGGGCTTAGCTCTGTGAATTTTATGGTTTTTATGAATTTATATACTAGTTCTTTGGCTTGGTATTGCCTTAGCATCTCATTTTCATCTAATAACGGAAGTTCTGCCGGCGTAGAGGCCACATGTAATCTTTTTCTACAATTGTTGTTTTGTAAATTGATAAGGTTATTCCAGGCTATCGGTCGAACATCCGGCCTAGACTATGAGGAGAGAATCCTCTGTGTAACCATGTTTTGTATATTCTTTACTCTAGATAGTGCCTGTCTTAGGTATTATTTGCGATAATATCTTTCTTTCCATTTAAGTTTAGACTTCTTCTTACACATAGAAACTATCACTATGTTTATTGTTCTTGGACTATATTTATGTGATATGATTTTGTAAATGTACAACATTCTATCTTTTTCTTACTTGAATCTCGCTTTAGTTGGAAATATTGTTTAAAAGGCTTGTCTTCATTTCTTATCTGTAGCAGATATTTAGTATTTTCTTCCTGCATTAATTTCTACAGAAGATGATTTTCTATATGGGATATATATGTCACTCTCTCTATGGAATTTTCTAGAACTTCATATTTATATTCCCTTAATGCATATAGAAAATTTCTTTTTCATGTGCTTTACTATTCCACTCATTTATTTAAAGGTGTCCAAACCACCTGAATGCGGAGTTATTACCCTACAAATCTACTATCCATGAATATCATAGATTACCGGTATACCCCGAACCCCTTGTCCTCACTGAGATGTATTTTTTCCCTAGAGGAAAAGTAATTGTCTTTGGTTGTTTTATGTTCAACCAGTCTTAGTTCTTGGAATACTTTTATCAGCAGTCTTTTAACTTTTTATGGAACCACTATTCCATAATTAAATTTTATTTCAACAAAAACATAATTAATTTATGTTCATCATGTAATCCTTTTCTCAAAAGAAATAAATGTTTAGTCTCTTTAAAAATAAATACATAACAACTAGTTAGCACTTAAACCATCTGTCACAACTTCCCCCCAGGAAGTAAACACCATCCTCGGTTTTTCATTCCAGCTCAGCAAACAATTCTGGATAAGCCTCGTGAAAAAATCCTTCATCTTCTGAGGTAGCCTCATTTGAGATGAAGTGCTTCCACTGCACTTTTACCTGGGTGATGGCTCACCTCCAAAGCATGATTTCTCTCTGATCGAGTATACGCTTAGGTTCGACCAAAAATTCGTCGTTCGGTTTGACTTGCATTCTGCAAAACTTTGAATTAAATTATAATAATACTTAGTATTTTAAGATAGTATTTTTTAATCTTACCCTACCTGAATTCTTTGCCAGTGGATCACATGCTTTGGGTCATACACATATCATTTTGCTAAGGATACATGAAACAAATTGTGCACTCGAATATGGTTGGGTAAAGCTAATGAGTAAGCCCACAGGTCCCACCCTCTCCAATATCTGGAAAAGTCCACAGAACCTGGGAGCCAACTTGGCAGAGGAGTTCCACCTTAGTGTGCTCTTCTTTGGTTTGATCCTTACATACACACAATCACCCACTTTAAATTCTCAATGAGTTTTTTTCTTATCTGCATATACATTCTACTGATCTTGAGCCACTTTCAGATTTTGTCTGATCTTCCTTACTTTTGACTCCATCTCAGCCAAAATCTATGGTCCAAGAATCAACTTAGTTTCGATGCTACTCCAATTGATAGATGTATGACACTATCGCCGATACAAAGCTTCAAATGCACTCATCTTAAGAGAATCTTGGTAGCCATTATTGTATGCGAATTCTACCAAGTGTAGATATTCTTTTCATTTCGTTGGTTATTGCATCACGTACAAGTGCAACATATCTTCCAAAATTTGGTTCACCCGCTCAGTTTGTCCAGCCGTCTGAGGATGATAAGTGATGCTGATATTTATTTGGGTTCGCAAACCTCTAAATAAGGTCTTCCAGAATGCTGAAGTAAAATCCACATCCTTATCTGATATGGCAGTCTTTGGAATGCCATGCGGTATAAAAATCTCCCTCATGAAGATATTTGTTATTTGCACAGTCTTGTAAGTAGACCGTACAAGTATGAAATGTGTTGCCTTACTCAATCTATCAACCACTGCCATAATGGAGTCATTGTGCCTTTTTGACCAATGTAAGCCAGTAATAAAATCTAGGCATATAACTTCCCATTTTTTCTCAGGCATTGGTATAGGCCGCAACAACCCGGATATGTATTGATGCTCCACCTTAACACCTTGACACTCCAGACATTTGTTTAAGTATTCTGGAATATTCCTTTGCAAACCATGCCAAAGATAAACTTTTCTAATTATTGTTAGCATTTTTTGGTATCCTAGGTGTCCTGCGTAATTACTGTGGTGATATTGATCCATGATTAGTTATTTTAAACTCATTTGGTTTGGGATATATAACTTTCCCTTGAAGGTTAACAATTGATCCTTGCTAATTTCATAGTCAGAAGGTTTTTCTTGTCTTCTATCTTCCTCCACTTGCTACCATAAAATTTGGTATTTCGGAACCTTCTCAACTTCCTCTTTTATCTAATCTAAAATTTTACATTCGATTTGATTATAGCAAAGTTCTTAAATAAAATGCAATTTTCTTCTTAGGGCATCCACCACATGATTTTCTTTGTGTTTTACATGCTTTATATCAAAATCAATTTCACTTACGAAGGTATTCGATCTTTCCTATCGAGCATTTAAATATTCTTGCTTAAAGTAGCTCGTTAGGCTGTTGTGATCAGTTTTTAACACAAAAGTTTTTCCTAACAAGCAGCGCATCCATACCCGGAGAGCATGCACTACTTCTATCAACTCTAAATCATAAGTTGACTATCGTTGTTCAGGATCCTTTAATTTTCTTGATTCATGGGCAACCACTCTTCCTTCTTGTGATAAAATTTCCCCAACTCCTTCCTTACAAGCATCGGTACAAACTTCAAATTCTTTGTTGGGTTCCGCTACCTTCAACACCGGGGAAGTGGTCAAAAAATGTTTTAATCTTTCGAAACTACTCTGACACTCGTTGGTCCATTTAAATACTTTTCCCTTTCTCTGCAAAGATGTAATCAGGAAGGAAAGCTTTGAAAATCCTTAAATGAACCGTCAATAGTATCTAACTAACCCCATAAAGGAACAGATATCTACCACATTTTTGGGTACTCGCCATTCCATAATAGTTTTTATTTTCTCGTGATAGACTGTTATTCCCTCAGCAAAAATAACACGGCCTAGTTACTGGATCATTTCTTTGAAGAAGTCACATTTACTGAACTTGGTGTATAGCTGATGTCTTCGTAACATCTCCAACACTATCCTTAAGTGCTCCATTTGCTCTTCCATGCTTTTTGAATAAATCAAAATATCATTAGTGAATATCAAAACAAATCTGTCCAGAAAGGGATGAAATATGCCATGGTTTAGCCTCATAAGTGCTGTTGGTGCATTAGTTAAACCGAATGGTAATACAACAAAATCGTAATGCCCATATGTGGTATGGAAGGTAGTCTTTTAGATATCCTCATCTTTAATCTGGATTTGGTGATATCCATATCTTAAGTCGATCTTCGAGAATGCACTTGCCCCCTTCACCTGATAAAATAGGTCATCAATCGGTGGGAACATATATTTATTTTTTACTGTCAATTTATTGAGTTGTCTATAGTCCATGCACATTTGCATGGTTCCATCCTTTTTCTTTACGAACAACACCAATGCTCCCCAAGGACACACATTCGGTCCAATGTACCCTTTGCCCAACAACTCCTGCAGTTGCATTTTCAATTCAGTTATCTCTGATACACTCATTCGATATGGGACCCTTGAAATTGGTAATATGCTCCTCGCAACAACTCAATAGTGAAATGAATGTCTCTTCTTGGAGGTAATCCTGGTACATCTTCTGGAAACATGTCCATGAAATCTTGTACTAATGGTATGCTTCCCAGCATAGGTGTCCTTTCCTTAGAATTAGCAAAACCCACCTGAATGGCGTAAATCTGAAATACCTTTCTAATACACTTACTCATTAGAGATGATGGGATGGGATGCAACTATATGGGTTTCTTGATTCCTTGTAACTCTTCGCGAGTTCCATCTTACATTCTATAATGTATAATCTTTCCTTTACAATCTACCAGTGTCCAGTGTCTCTCGAACCAATCCATGCCTAGTAATACATCATAGGATCCCAAAGGTAGTATATTCAGATCCACATTTAGATGTTGGTTTCCAGTTTCCATTGTATAGTTTGGATTTTTGGCAAAAAAATTTCGTTTTGCCCTAGTGGCCAGTTTTTCCAACTAAGGATTTTTGAATTCCTCACTTTGTAACTTACAGTTTTCTGTTATTCTGGGGTTTACTGAACTTAAACTGGAACCTAGGTCAACCAAAATAGAAACAGGTTGCGAAATTAGCTTACCTTCTAGTTCTATCATCATTGGTTGATAATCCGCCTATCGGTGCTCCAAACTTGCATTAATTCTGGGTATGTTCTAGGCTACATCTTCCACTATAGAGGCTTCTTGTAAATTGGTTGTTGTAACATTTCTTCCCTGCTACGGGCAGTTCTTATAATAGTGAGCTTCACCACACCCCTAACATTGTAGAGGTGGTTTCTAATTTTTCCCTTGCTCAGGTTTGCCAGAAGCTTCTATGCGCTTTTCTTCCATAGGCCAAAGAATTCTTTAATGCTTTTTTCTCGAATTTTTTCTCACTGAATTCCTTGCAGAATTCTTAAATTTATTAGTCCTAGTATTTTTTAAATTTGAACTCCTTTTCTGCCCTTTTCTTGGCTGCCAATTTTTGCCCAGTTCTCCTTTTTCCTTGGACTGATGGTAATGCATTATTGCTTTTCGAATTACTTCGTTCATGGTCCTTGGATTCACAAACTCAATTCCCTCTTTCATGTGGGTCGATAAACTACTTAAGAACCGTTGAAACTTAGCCTTTTCATCCCTTAAATAAGGGGCGTATCTTAATAGGGAAGTGAGCTTGGTTATGTACTCATCCATTGTCATTTGACCCAACCTCAAATCATGGAATTCTCTGGAATTTTTTTCATAGAAACGTTCTGTTAGATACATTTCCTTGAAGTACTGTTGAAATGTATCCCATGTCACATCCTAATCTTCAATGCCGCAGACATTCTTGACTTCCTCCCACCATAGGGTGGCCTTTTCTCTCAACTGATAGATAGCCAACCTAGCTTTATTATTATTTTTGTACTCATAAAATTGAAAGTATTTGTTCATATTAATCATCCAAGCTTCACCCACCTCTTTTGCTTCTCCATCAAATGTAGGTGGTTTTATCTTTCAGAACTAACCTTGTAGTTCCACTTTTTGTTTCTTAATTTCTCGTTGTTCTGACACATTACTAGACTCATCCTCATTATAGTTTCTAATTTTGTTACTCCATTGTGAATGGATTCTTTCCACTCTGTCATTAGTTTGATCCTTGGCTTATCGTCCATTTTCTTCGTGTGTATCTCGGTCAGGAAGGGGTTGTAATACTCCTTCATTTTGTTTATCAGAAAGGATTTTGAGTATCATTTCCTGCTCTTTCATCAAGCGCTCATTATCACTCCTAACCCGGACCATTTCTTCTATTATTTTATGCACAGTTATTAGTAGTATACTGATTTGATGTTGATACTCTTCAAGTAGGCTACTAGTCTGTCAGTGCTGATCTACACTCAGTTGAATCCACATTTCTGGATTCATTTCTGGATGAGACTTGGGTGTAGGTTCCCCTACATTATTGGGTGTTTTTTTTGTTGATCCCCTCCTCATTTTCCTTCTATTGTTATTTCTTTTTTCTATGAACCATTTACACACAAAATTTTATCACGTTAGGTGACCCATTAGGTCCTAGCATATGAATGCTACTCTGATACCACTTGTAACATACACGATAGTTCAATAATGAAAAAAATTACTTTTACTATGTTTATAATACATATGGACATAAATCTAATAATCTGGATCTCCATAATTAAATTTAGGAATGTGGCGAATATGCATATTTCCTTGGTTTAACATTATCCAAATGATGTTTTGACATATATTACTTCTATTTGCAATACCCAAGTTTTAATAACATTGATATATCGAAATATTTATCAACCTTAACTTTGTTTTGACATATTAGCTTATATTAAAGTCCCAATTTCATTTCACATGATATCTTGGGTTGCCTATAAATATTTTGGTTCTTTGGCACAAATACTTAACCCTGAAGGGACTATGGCAGTTTGATGGATCTCCAAAATTTATTGTGTATTTATCATTTTAATAATGATATATGTCTAGAGGGTTACATATTTTAATGTCGGATAAGGTTACGATACATTGCATGGAAATATGTATTCAAGTGGAGGACGCCTGCCCATTCCTTCGACGTTGGATTTTAGGTTTGATGATCAACGGTTGTGATTATTTGAGCTCTAGCTTAGGGTAATGACCCCTCCCAAAACCGTAACTGGTTCTTTCATTGTGAGTTTGGCTGTGCGGCATTTCTTTCTGCAAATTCTCCGCAAACCCATCGTGCTCAGTTCTTTGGCTCTTCCGCTCGGCGTTGGCGGTCACACTGCCACTATAGGTAAGAGTTTAATCCCACAACCCTACGATAACCATTATACTATTTGCATGGCGTAGTTGATGCCTAGTTCTTAAATTTTATGTTGACTATTCGTTTTCTTCAAATTTTCGCGTGTGGTTTAGCAATGTGTCAAGGTTCTACTCCATGCATGGTTTCCTACCTTACGGTTATGGTTCAAGGTTAAGTTATATGCCTCAGTTTGCTAAGTACAACCACTCACTCGACTCGGATGGTGAGTTTTCCACAAATCCATTTTCTTACATAGGCACTTCATTCAATTTATACTTATTTTGTAAACTTGGCTCTGATTCGCCTGTCTCTTTCCATGCAAGGTTGCAGTTATAGTCTGCGGAGTAAATTACTTAGGTAATTTGTAATTTCTACCTCTGTCTCTCATTTTTCACAATTAGCTCAGCATTCAGAGGTGTAACTTCTAATTGTGAATGGCTTGAGTTGCTCCAGGTATCTTCCCATGGTTCCATTGCAAGAGTTACAAATATGTTTGTCATTTCTCTAAGAAGCTTCGATTGTTATACTAATTTCAGCTAGTTCCCCTAATAGGTACCAGAATTCCTTTAATGTTTTCGGCGTAAGCCTTACGGGCTTAGCTCCGTGACTTTTATGGTTTTCATGAATTTATATACTGGTTCTCTAGCTTGGTATTTCCTTACCATCTCATTTTCATGTATTAACAGAAGTTCTGCCGGCATAAAGGCCACATGAAATTTTTTTTTGGAATTGTTGTTTTGTAAATTGATAAGGTTATTCCAGGCTATTGGTCAAACATACGACCTAGCCTATGAGGAAAGATCCTCTGTGTAACCGAGTCTTGTATATTATTTACTGTGGAAAGTGTCTGGCTCAAGTATTATTTGTGACAATATTCCGGTTTTCATTTAAGTTCGAAATTCTTCACACAGATATAAATCATTGTTTTTATCATTCTAGGAATATATTTATGTGATATGATTTTGTAAATGTACAACATTCTATATTTTTCTTACTTGACTCTCGCTTCAGTCAAAAAGATTATTTGAAAGGCTTGTCTTCATTTCTTATCTGTAACAGATATTCAATATTTTGTTCCTACATTAATTTCTACAGAAGAGAGTTTTCTATATGGAATATATATGTCACTCTGGCTACGGAATTTTCTAGAAATTCATATTTATATTCCTGTAATTCATACAGAAAATTTCATTTTAATCTGCCGTACTATTCCACTCGTTTAGTTAATGGTGTCTGTACCACATGAATGTGCAGTTATTACCCTATAACTCTGATTTCTATGAATATCATAGATTACCAGTCAACGACCAAATCTGGGGTTCGGGGTTTTGACCTTGGACCCTGAACTAACGGTTTACCTGGTTCATACTACTAGATTGTTTACTTTTTGTCTTTGTTTAACTTGGTGTTATAGTTTCTTTTCACACTACTTTTCTTGAAAAATTAGACTATGTCTTGAACATATGCTTCTGTTGCACAACCCACATATATTTAGCAGTTCTACAGTAAAGTTTGTTATATTTACAAGAAACATAAATACTATTTAACTGCAACATTTCCAGCACAAATTTTTTCATTTCATTTTTCAAGAAAATGTTTCCCGTGTTAAAAGAAATCTGTATAAATATTTCCATATTAAGGAAGTTTGTCTAAAGATTTATGTATTCAATAAATATATTTAAACATCACAATTTGTAGGTCTTACTATATTCTATATTCTTTATACTTATCTAGTTACAGAACCTACTGATGATGTCCTCCCTACCATGAGAGAGGCAATTACTTCCTCATCTCCCCCTATGCTCCACAGCTGAGATGAGTCGGTTGACAGACAACCCAGAAGAGACCTCAAGACCGTTGGTCTAGTACTCTCCCTTTCCACGGTTCAGGAACACTAAGTGTTTTCCACTGCTCACCAATAGCCCAGTAAATATTTTCACTCTCTTCCTCGTATTTTTGTCATAGAATCGAAACCCATTTCCTCACTGGGATTTACTTTTTTCCTAGAGGAAAGGTAACTATCTTTAGCTGTTTTCTATTCAACCACTGTAAGTTCTTGGAATAATTTTATCAACAGTCTTTTAACATTTTATGGAATCACTATTCCATAATTAAATTTTATTTCAACAAAAACATAAATAATTTATGTTCATCATGTAATCCTTTTCTCAAAATAAATAAATATTTAGTCTCTCTAAAAATAAATTCATAACAACTAGTTAGCACTTAAGCCAGCTGTCACATTTTTGTATCAACTTGTACAAGATTGGGTACCTCTCTCCCCATAAACTGAGGTTTTTGTATTTTTTTTTGTAGTAGACATTGGTGGGTGTGCAGCCTAATTATCTTGTTCATTTTGTATCACAACATTGGACCCCTATACCTTAATGGGGCTACAACGCTACCCGTAATTAAACGCTGCCTGGGGGGTCTAGGGCGGGGGGGGCTGCGAATTTATGGAGCCCCCCCCCCCTGAAGTGGGGTTTCTGGGGCAGCACCCCCGAAGCTAAAAACATATGTAAAGTTGCCTTGTAAAAGTATAGTAATTTCTAGGCAATTTGGTCTGTTCAATAGGCAGATGATCTGACAGTAGAATTTATGTTTAGTTTGGGGTTTTTTTCCCTACAAGGTAACCCCTCGCTTGTATGAGGGTATTGTATTGTGGTTGTGTATTGCATGTTTATTCTCAGAGTGAGAAACCAATAGGAATACTGTGAGAGAGAACAGAGGATATTACATCGGATCTATTGTAGGTTGTGTCTCTTCATTTTGTTGGCTAATAGAAAGGAAGGACTAGCTAATCGGGGTGGACATAGCCCAAACTGGGTGAACCATGTACATCTGTGTCCCTCTGGTTTTATGTGTTTCTTGTGTTTGTGTTTCCGCATATATTTTATTTGTTCAATTGCTCTGTAATATATAATTTTCTAATAGACATAGTATTTCTGTTGTTCATTTGTTGTCATTGGGTGTTCCCTGTGTTAAAAGAAATATGTCTAAATATTTCGATATTAAGGAAGTTTGTCTAAAAATTTATGTATTTAAGAAATATATTTAAACATCAAAATTTGTAGGTCTTACTATTTTCTACAGTTTCTATACTTATCTCATTCCAGAACCTGCTGATGATGTCCTCCCTACCATGAGAGAGGCAATTACTTCCTCATCTCCCCCTATGCTCCACAACTGAGATGAGTAGGTTGATAGATAACTGAGAAGAGACCTCAAAACCATTGGTCCAGTACTCTCCCTTTCCAGGGTTCAGGAACACTAAGTGTTTTCCACTGGTCACCACTAGCCCAGAAAATGTTTTCACTCTCTTCCTCTTATTTTTGTCACACAACCGAACCCCATTTCCTCACTGGGATGTACTTTTTTCCTAGAGGTAAGGTAAATATCTTTAACTGTTTTTTTCAACCACTCTAATTTCTTGGAATACTTTTATCAGCAGTATTTTAACATTTTATGGAATCACTATTCCATAGTTCAATTTTATTTCAACAAAAACATAATTAATTTATGTTCATCATGTAATAATTTTCTCAAAAGAAATAAATGTTTAGTCTCTCTAAAAATAAATTCATAACAACTAGTTAGCACTTAAGCTAGCTGTCACATTTTTGAATCAACTTGTACAATACTGGGTATCTCTCTCCCCATAAACTAAGGTTTTTGTATCTTTTTGTAGTAGACATTTTTTGGTGTGCAGCTTGATTATATTTTTTATTTTGTATCACAACGTTGGACCCATGTACCTTAATGGGGCAACAACGTTGACCATAATTAAACGCTGCCTGGGGGGTCTGGGGGGGCGGGGCTATGAATTTATGGGGCAGCACCCCCGAAGCTAAAAACATATGTAAAATTGCCTTGTAAAAGTATAGTAATTTCTAGGCAATCTGGTCCGTTCATTAGGAAGATGATCTGACAGTAGAATTTATGTTTAGTTTATGGTTTTTCCCCCTAGAAGGTAACCCCTCTCTTATATGAGGGTATGTATTGCAGCTGTGTATTGCATTTGTATTCTCAGAGCGAGAAACAGATAGGGAGACTGTGAGAGAGAACATAGGATATTATAACGGATTTGTTGTAGGTTGTGTCTCTTCATTCTGCTGGATAATAGAAAGGAAGGACTGGTTGATCGGGGTGGACGTAGCCCAAACTGGGTGAACCACATATATCTGTGTCCCTCTGGTTTTATGTGTTTCTTGTTTTTTTGTTTCCGCATATATTTTATTTGTTCCATTGCTCTGTAGTACATAATTTTCTAATAGACATAGTATTTTTGTTTTTCATTTGCTGTCATTGGGTGTTCCAAATTGCGGGCTATTTGTTTGTTTAATCCGGTGAGTAAAACAACCACCCTCCCCTTGTACATAGATTCAGATGAAGATCTAGGTCATGTCATGGTAAAGTCTGGATCCTTTTGTGGAAAAAAAAGTGTCTTTGTTCTAATGAAGTCGAGGGTCTACAAAAAAATCTAAGGAGTAGATTAGATAATGGTATGTCCTAACTATTGCAAACAATTATTTAGGAAATATTGGTAGAATATTGTATTGGAAGACAATGAACAGCTGGTCTTAGATAGTCTATCAACAAGACTATTTTGTTTTTAGTAAGTGTGGGAAATGCTGATAAAATGAAAAACCTAGTATCAATGTTTTATTTTCGGGTTTCTAGTTATGAAAGGAAAGAGAGTGCATCAAGCTAGTTCCATTAGACCAATCTGTGATAGCTTTGGAGTCTCAAATATTTTTATCTCTCAAAATCTATGCCAATTACCATAATGTAGAAAACCCCATAGAGCAAGGAGCTCAGCTTGTGTGTTGGTACCAGACCTTCCATGCCAACGAAAATGGTATGAGTGTGTATAATTGATGTAAATAGTCATACAAATTCGCATAAGTATAAATAACAGGCCCCATCAAATAAGCCAATTGGGAAAGAATCCCAAATGTTACAAGGGGGAGGAATACATAAGATATTGTGAGATGGGGGTGAAAAAAACTCATGGTGATAGATAATAATCTTGCAAGAGGTAAGAGAGATATTAGGATTCTCATTCTCAAATATAAGAGTGTTATGATACTGCAAAATGCCCCACATGATGAAGAAGATCAGTGATTTGTGGAAAAAAATGTCCATTGTCCAACTGTGGAGATAGGAGACAATGTTAGAGTGGTCCCAAGCAGGATGATTTTCTAACAAGTGTATAATCTGGATCCAAGGTGAAGAAGAGAATGGGAAGTGGAAGAAAATGTGGTTAATGTACTCTCCATGTTATTTTCATATGAAGCATCATCTCGGACCCCAGAAACCCACCTTTACAAGGTTTTCCCAAGTGAAGATACAATTGTGAACTACCAACCAATAAAAAAAATTAATCTTAACGAGGAAATTCTATTTCCCAGCCCTAGTGAACCAAGGGTTAATTAGATTCAAGCAAGAAGGCAAATACATGAGGTTGTAAGCTTCTTTTACATTGACCTTATCTAATTTTTTTCCACTGGCCCAAACAAGACAATGTTGAGCATTAGAAGGAATGATCCCCGAATGTTTGAAATTAGTGATGTAGTTTTTCGATTTCAAATTATTATTTTTTATTAATCTACAGATTAAAATTAATTTTGTGAATAACTTTTCCCTTAAAATACTAATTTATTTAATATTATTTCTTTGTAATTCATACAACATGTTATATTAATATAGTTTAAAATATATGTTTTTTCTAAAAAAATAAATATTCAATCCTAAAGGAGGTAGAGTATGTAAATTTCCATGAATTTTAGAAACATAATAGTAGGTCCCTAGTCCCAAAAACAAGAAGGCCTCATATATCAATTCGATGTCTATCTCAAAAATAAAGTTAAGTTTATTTTTTTTATTTCTTATTCTTGCAAATCAAGGAGTTATTATTTTTCTATGCCATTAAAATGCATACATCATACTTGAACCAGAAGGGAAACACTAAATCTTGTCTTCCATTGAAACATTGTAAACAAGATAACAAAACCAAAGAGATAGAAAGGTAAATCAATTATTCCAATCTAATCTTATGTATGGCTACAAGTATTCCTGATCTAGTATATATATAGAAAAAATAAAATAGAAAATAATTATTTTTATGAAGAATCAACATAAATGGTGTCACTTTTATCACCCTCATCATCAAACATGGAAAAATCAAGATTTTCTATATTTTCGAGAAGGATCAAAACTTTATCAATCAACTTCTCCATATGCATTTGTATTTCACCAATGAAGAAGATGATATCTTATTGGGTTTCCACACATTCCACTAAGACTATGCCCATAACTATTTTGAGTAATGTTTGTAGTCTACATATATGTTGTTTCTCTACATCTTGTATTCCCAATGTCTCGTATCCATCCACCAATAATTTACTATACCTATGCATTAGTGATGAATCCACATTCAATTATGGCCTCCTTTTCCATGAAAATAATTTCCTTGGAAATTTGAGGTGCGGTGGATTTGACATATACTATTGTTGATATCCTCACTAATTGTTTGACCCTCGACCTGGAGGGAATTTTTTTCCTTGATCTAGCCCTTAGATTACCTGAAAAATATGGACAAACCATGTTTGACAAAGAGTTAAGTGAAAATATTGAGAGGTTAGGAGTGAAGTGTTGGAAGCAGGACATGCTTGATGGAAGCCTGTTGGAGGGATAAGAAAAATAAGAATATAAAATGGCCTATGAAAGATTGAAAACATGAAAATATTTCACAACGAAGACACCAAAATAGGTTTCCAAGAGCCCCCTTATAGTTCAAGACAAGGAAAGAATAAAAAGAGTAAAAATGCAAGGAAGAAATAGGATTAAAAATGAATACTAACTAAAATATAGGAGCCTGCCAATAAAGGCAAGGAAAAACCCCCAAGAAAGTTTTAAGACGTGAACACTACTTTTGATAATGAGAGAAAAAATAACCAAAAAAGGGAGAGAATACCAAGAAAAGCAACTAAACAAAATATTGTGGGACTTACCTAGACCTAAGACTAAGGTATAAAAGCTCAGAATGATGCTTTGAAAAGAAAACCTCTGACAACCTCGTTGTCAATAACCTTCAGGACCCAAAAGAAAAAAATCGTCTCATTTACTTTCTTTCTGTCCTTTTTCCAATTCATTTCATGAAGCCAAGAAGGGGTAATATGTTTTTAGGAATGCCTCCATCCCATGAACAAATGTTTCCTAAGAAATCTATGAAGTGTCAAATGGAAAAGAAACCTTATGTCTTGAACCGACAAACAAAATATATGGAGGTAATCCCAATTTCCTAGATGGTGGGGGAATTACTTATTGGAATCCTGTATAATGTTAGTTAACTACCTATTGTGACTCCTTCATTACTAATAAATTGGTTTATAGAGGTGTAGTATCGATGATATGATGAATTTGCATTGAGTGCTAGTGATAATATCGTTCATGTGCATAAGAGCATGAGATACCTAATCTAGGAATATACTAGTGTGAGCCTCCACCACCCACTCCTATAACATCAAGGCATGAGATACCTAATCTAGGCATATACTATTGTGAGCCTCCACCATCCACTCTCATTACATCGAATAAATGTGATCACTTATGAAGACACCCACCATGGAATAAAATTATTACAACCATTTAAATTAAATGGATAATAAACATGGATAGACATCAATCCATAATAAGCATTAAAAAAACATGATTTATATGTCTCAAGTTGTTAAAATAAAAATAAAAAAAATTAATACATAAGTTAAACATATATACATTTAAAAAAACATGAAACTAGATTCTTAATCATGGAGATTCACCCCCACCTTACCATACTGGAAATAGCCTTTCTTACAATACCATTGGCCTGAGTTACCAATAGCACATTCTCAAAAAACCATAAATCACTTCATATGACATTTATTAATTAATTAATTTAATTAAATGAGTAGAACTAGTATAAATACATTGGAGATAAATCTCAACCTTTGATTTTTATATACTATTCTCAATATTTTAGAATATTCCATAAAATTTATATGTGTACAATATCCCTAAAAAATAATTATAATCAAATTAAATTTCTAAAAGCCTTATTTTAAATTAAACACAAATGTGTAAAATTAAATCATTATTTTTATAACAATTATTCTTTATTTTATAATTATGTGATTGCATTATTTTGATTAAATCTATTTATTATATATTCAAATTTAAAAGTACTAGTATTATATATTGTTAATAAGAAAAACGTTGCTAAATAAATTACTATATCTCGAAATAAAAGGTAAATAGCGTTTTTTTATAAATAAAATTTAAATATATTAAAAAATAGTAATCTTTCTATTATAATTTTAATATAAAATATCAAATTTCATTTTGAAGTTATCCTCTTAAACGTACAAAGATTTCAGTATTTGGGCAGAATATGCTCTCTACAAATACTTGTAATCATTTAACTTGACGTAATTTATTCGACGTAGATTATTTATCTGTGTTTTTGTCCGAGGCTTTTATTTCTCTTTCAGGTTTTATTTCCCAATATTGGTTGGATTTCATGTATAATTTCATTTTATTAACTAATAAATATTAAAAACTATTACTACATTATATATCATTCATTAAAAGAATATATAATGGTATTTTCATAAACTTTAGAGTAAAGATACTCAATTTATTAAGAATACTAATGAAAAACTTATTTGAATTAATATAAATCAAATATAACCAAATAAATATTAATGTAAAACTTATTACCAATTTTATATTAGTTAGATATGTTAATAAAACATGGAGAGATAGGGGTACAAAAGTCTTTTGGTTTCATTTCTACAGGATTTGTTGGCTAGAAGGTAATAGAAAAAACACATTGACAACAATAGAATTAAGCTAAGAGAGTACATATAGATAGCCCAAAAAAAACAGAAGATTTCAAGAACTAAAACAAAACTTACATTCATCCTTGGTTAACAAAGTTACCCAAAGTTGCAATGTCTGAACCATTTCCCGGTGGCGGAGGATGACCAAAAGCTTCATGAACATGAGCTTCCATATGTTTCACCTTACCTTTGAGATGATCGAGGCTCACCTAGATAATTTTCTGGTCATGACGCAGTGATACCAGCTACCATCCTATTCATCATGTGCCATTGATTGTATTGAAGGTAATTCATAAAAGAGATAATTTAATTTCGCTCCTCATGCAGATCTTTTGCTAGTTGCTCCAGAATTGTGGTAACCTATTGAATTTGTGTTTCCAAAGAATCTAACAAAGGGGATAGGTCTACTCTTCTGGGAGAATAGGCTAGTTTTTGGTCCATCTCTTCCCCAAAAATTTTATTTTGGGCACAAGGGATGATTCCCTGGCCACATGTGGCTAAACCCCTGCCAGCACATCCACATTAGTGTTGCATGGGCCTCGGGCTTGGTACTACACACAACCAATCCGAAGCCTTATGATTTGTATACAAACTTCCGTGGAGAGCCCATATTATATCCCCATTAATAGCTCTATTACGAAAGGTGCAATGAGCATCACGAAGATACTGCCTAGTGAAAAGTTGAATCCCCTCCACCAGCCTTCTGAGATATAACATTTTTTTCTCGCCCCAAAAACACACCATTTCCAGAGGCCTGGCCTACTCCACTCCCCTGTGAGGATAATATAGCTCGCAGACCTAGAAAAAGCAGGAGTAACCCCAAGAACGATGACCCCAACTTCACAATGGACCTCCAAAGCGGAACTATCATTGAGGAAAAAGACATTCACTAGTAGTAGGCTAATACCACTAGCTTCATAGCCAACCTCAAATACCATAAAAAAAAAACTTTTCCTTGCTTGCCAGACCCACCCGATGTCATACCTGCAAAATTGCAAAAATCTAACCCATTGTATGTACAGACCTTCATTAGCCCGGGTCCCAAACTTTAATGCACTAAATCACCACCGTGAAGGAGGCAAAGGAATTGGGGTTTGAAGCAACACTATTTCTTGATGTCTTAGTTTGGAGGGTCGAGAATTATGAAGACAGAGAGCCACCTTACACTCATGAAGAAACATCTCCCATCGAATTCTTACCTCTCATTACCTTATGCCACCAACACTCCCGGGGAAGTCCAATTACCAATTATACCAATAAAACATTTCGGAACCATCAGTTCCCGGTCACAACCAAAAGAATCTTCAACATTCTTCATTGTTGTGTATGCCACGTGGGAAGGGGAGTAAATGCCCCGACTTGTACTTCCATCATTTCCAATTATTACCCCCATCGGACATTATTGAAAATGTAATATTAAAATAATAAAGAAATTAAAATTAAATATTTAATGTTACTAAATAAAATAATTGAAATAATATGATATAATTTATTATGTTTATAGAATTAGAAAATTTAAAAAACATTTTTCCTATTGATTAGCTAAATATTCTAATATAAATATATAAGTATGTTTTAAAAATACATAAATTATTTTGATCACACAATCAATTTAATTGAAAAAATTTCTTAATCAATACAAAAATAGAGTGTATCTACCTAGATAATATGTCTCAACGTAACTAGATTTAACAATGTCCTATAAAATAGAAACCGACTTCGTTCTAAACGTGCATTCACACCTATGTCATGAAGGAGTTGTACACTCTAAGACTCCTCCTTAATAACTATTTGTCTTAATCTCAATTAGCTAAGGTCTTCACAAATATAAACTTTTAAATACACGTGATCCATTATGAACTAAAGTACCTCCTAAATCTTATTTGTGGTCCAACTTGACATTTACAAATATTACTAGAATGTTGAAAACCATGTAAAAGAACATCTACCCATCATAACACATGAAGAATCAATGGCTACAATCACTAATCTACTAGGATGTACTTTGTATACACAATTCATTCAATCATAATATACTTATATGTATACATATACTTTTCACTCCCCATGCATCACCAACATTGTTGTCATAGTTTTTCTTCTCTTGCCGTAACCACACTCTATTTTTTATTGGTTTACCCTTAATCATGCTCTCGGTTTTCTTAGCTTACTCTCAACCCTGCCTTTTATGTATCTACACCAAACACCCAAGAAACAAAAACCTCTACAAGAATCCATACCCATTTTTTTCCTCTCTATTTCGAAAACATACACCCTCATGTGGTTTTTTACCTATCATGAATAATTCCTCAAGTGGTTTTGGATATTAACAAACTATGACAAAAACTGCATTCTACATGACCAAAATATTCACATATAAGTTGTGTTGTCTTACTGTAAACCCACACTACATTGTGGTTTTGGTATTACCACAAACTACATGGGATTAACACATGCCACATGAGGCTTACCTCATCAATGATTTAGGTAAATAATATTAAAAAGTCCACTCATGAAGATACCAGGTACTTTTATTCTCTAGGACAACTACATCAGCTCAAAACATGACACAATAGAGTTACAAACATAATGTGTGATTCACATTACAATATGATGATGAGTCTATTTTGCAAAACTCACAAAATTTTAAGTTTGATATCCACCATCATTTGACTTATATTGTTGTCATCTACATCATGACCGTAAGCATTGTGACAATCTATTATGTTATTCTACATTAAGGATTGAATCTGTTTATTCACTTATGCATTATTCACTAGAGCATTCTTCTTCTTCTATTTTCACATGCACGCACAAAATTTTAGTGAACACAATTGATCATTGATGTCCATATAAAGAAAAATCCTTATATCTAATACATGGATTTTATCCTGTAAGATTCCAAACAGTGAAAATTTTGATAGATCTAGAACATGTTAGTGTTCTGATTTAAAATTACTTTTCATCAAAAACAAGAACACAAGCATATCTATAAAATGCATCCCTTTTATTTATATTATTTGCTGAAAAGAAAATGCATTCCCATACAATAAAACTAATCTCCTGTAGATAGAATACCAACTCATAATCTCTCGCCAATCCATACTTGGGAAAGAATGAATATCTTCAAATCTACTATGTTGATGTTGTTCAATGCTTAATTCATGCTGCTCTACTTGGTTACCCAACATGATGTATTTGGAGAACTCTGCCCTGCTCTTCTCTATGTATAATGGTGGGTTATTGGTGTTGCAATCATTATCTATGTAATCCTATAGAGCGCTAGTACGAAACTCCGAACTGTACTACTCATGTGGCCTTGTGAGGGACTTGAGTTATTCCTAGACAGCTTGGTCAATGATTTGACACATACCCTTATGAGTTCCCCAATTTTTCTGTTCTCCTGTAGGACAGTGTCTCAGACTGTCCAGACTCTTTGCTTCAACAACATAAGATCTATCTTGAAATGCATGATCCTTTCCCGAAATTCTTTCACTGGAAATTAGAGTGCCCTGCTGACTGTCTCTGTATTTGACTGCACTAGATCCCCCACGACCACAGCTTCATCTTGAGTCTTTGACCAACTCTCTAGGAATGGTTCATTTTTCACATTATGTTTGTCATGTTGCTCCTCATGATCCTACTCATCATGCTGGTTCACTATGGCTGGATCGTCACTCAAATCTCCCTGGTCTCCTCCATCTATGGAGACAATATGTTCATCCCTTTCAACTGTCAAACATAGATGCATTGGTGGAATTTTATCTATACTTGATTGTTCATATTATTTATGGATATTCCTTGGGGATCTACGAACTCAGTTGTATAGGAGTCTACTTCATCAATGCCATTAGGTAGAATTTCCTCATGCACTTCCAAATGCTTGTCATCCTGCAAGCCTCCCTGAATAATGTCATGATGTTGCTCACCATCTTAAAGATCAATAGACCCAGCTACAAAAGACTCCCCAAGATTTGAAGTAATCTCCTCTCGTTCTATCTTTGTTTCCTTCTTCTTATCACCTAGACACGAATGGTTAAGGGCCCAAGGTCATAGTCCTATCCTCCTTACTTCATTCTTGCTGCAAATTTTGTTCTTGCTTTCTCCATCAATCCTTCTCAACTCGTTCCTAGTCAACACCTTTCTGAGCCACTTTATGTTTTCCCTGACCAATTTCTCGACTAGATCATAGGTAGCTAGTGATACCTTCGGTTCCTTTCTCCAAATGGTTAGCAATTTGGATCTTAGTATCTTTCATATGTGAGCATCTCATTTTAAGAACAAAGACACAATCTTTTGCATGCATGATTTGACATGGTCTAAGTGAGCTGATGTAATAATGGTATAAAATTTTTGGAGAAACTGAAAGATCAACTCGTCACATTCCATATTCAGCGTGAATGTGCCAAAGATAAACTCTGCCATGAGTTTTAAAATTCTGCACCACTTTTGATAAGTAGGACACATGATGTTGTTCAACCCCTGAAGGGCTTCTACTATCAGCTGTAATATATCTTTCATGAGATCATTATTGTAGGCCATTAATGGTGATGTTAGAGCTATGAACCTATTGAGACAAGAAGAAATTGTGAGCCCGACCTCTTCATTAGGATATTCCTGAAGTCTGGGTTGTATTAATGCAACCATGGAGGGTTTGAGAGCCCAACTAAGTTTCTTCTATTCTGGTCATCCCACCTTGGAGAAACATATGTCTAATTCCTCTAACTTATGAAGGTCTATGACTGATTTTTTTTGTTACAATTTAGAGCTAAGTGCGAAGAGCTTAGCTCCTCTTCTTTGTCCTTCCTTCACCTCCCATGGTTACTTTTGTTGCAGAATGACATGGAACCTTTTTTAGAATGGTCTCCTTTGACTATTTTTGGTCTATGGAGGCATGGATCTTTAAAGGACCATATGTCTTCACTAGTTCATTAAATATTTTATGGTTGTTTTCCAAAATTTCTTCAAGATGGTCCATTTTCAAACCTCTTGTAACACCCACAATTATATCCTTATATCTCCGATGTTACTATATGACCGAAGCTCCATCCATATGATTCCATACAATGGGGAGGCAACTGAAATTTATTCCCTCCTCGAATTGTTGTCGATCACGCTGTTGGATCATACCCCATTGGTTCTGCACACTAAGGCTCTCAAACTCGGAGTCAAGATGTGGGAGATGAGCTTTAGATATTTTTTGGCCATGAGCTTGTTACAGACTATATATATTAGCTAAGAAGCACTCCCAAATTTGACCCCTTCAAATCAAATAGCTTGGCCTTCTCAAAAATAATCACTCGACCTTGACCGCTCATGTGTAACACACAAATCTTGTGTTCTTCGACAAGCGATTTTCTAGTTTTTAACAGGAGCCAAAACCTTGTCTCGCGTCTTGTTGCAATCAAGATCACCCCCCCCTACGCTTTGATTCGACTTAATCAAAACTGATGCTTGCCCTCGGTTATGAGAATGGAATAAACCTATGCTTGATGTCGAATAGCTACAAGTCAATTCTTTCACTACGTTGGAAATGGCTTCAATTCTTTGCTCTTAGCTGCTAATGGCGCGATGCTTCTCACTTAAAAAAAATAAAAAAATAAAAACTCCTTCATGTAGTTTGTGAGCCACTTGACCCTGGTGACCTCTACATGGATTTTTGTAGCCCATCCACTTGTATTTTACTATTGCAGTCAATCAACAGATCTTGGTGATATTGGTTGGATCTGTTGGTCGGCTTCAATGTAATTTTTGCAAACCATAATTCTTAATGTTGGCTTCTCAGGTCTATCAACAAATCTCAGAGTATGTGCCATTTCCAGCGATTGAAATTGGCCTTTCCTCTGCTCTAGATTCTGTTACAGTGTGTCTTATGGGAATATTCCTTGAATGAGAAATGATAAATCTCAATCCAATAGGGAATTTGACTGGTCGATATCATGCACCAGTGTGTGTGCACCTCAGGAAGGGATCAGACTTGATATGGCAGATGAAGGCTCTGCGACCGTGTTCCTTTACAAAATCACAGGTGGCAGACTATTTTGCTGCAACTGTCGACTTCAATCACCAATGAGCCCATAGTTCATCCCTTTTGCAATATGAGGATCTATTCAACCTCTTGTATGGATCTGCCTTCGGTATATGGTTCTACAATTCCCACAACCCAAGTGGCGTAGACTGAAATGACCCTGATTCCTTCGTTCTTCAAACTTGTCTTGGCATGGAAATCTCTAACGATGTTGCTGCTAGCACCAGTGGTGGGATCTTCCTTAATCCATAAATGGATTTTTTCAGGGAATATGGACTTTTAGCGTGGTAAACGATTCTTTGCAAACACCTGCCCAATGTTTAGTCTGCTTTCTTTGCTTTAAGGAATTCGACCTATGGCATGCAACACATTAAGTCTGTCACAAAGTTTTCGATTAATTTGCAACTGGAAATATTTGTCCTTTTAAGGCTTCTCCAGAACCTTGGCCCCTTTACACATATTTATTTCAGGGCCTTTTAAAATAATACTCCAAGCCTTCTTGAAATGTTGGAAATATTTGAACTTTCAAAATAATAATTGGTTTTGACCTCTGTCGGAGGTTCTTGATTCTGGCAGATAAATCCATATCTAACCTCGAAACACTTTATGTTAGCTAATACACTTCCACGGATACATATCTGGTCTTAAAAATGACAAATGGGAGTAGATATGATCCATAGTTTTCCAATTTGCTAGTAATGTCAGCGAGCAAGAGAAATAATCCTTTGAATTGGTTATAAGAGGAATTCAAATTTTGACTGAAAAATAAGTGAAAAATAAGATACCAACTACGGTGATATTAGACACCACCGAAGATGGAAATTGTCACTTAGGGTGAGAATCCCCCTAAAGTTCCGAGAATAAAAGTCTTTCAGGCTGGCAAGATGCACATCTTTGATACCACTGTAAGGTTCCAAACAATGAAAATTTCGATAGATCTAGAACATGTTAGTGTTCTGATTTAAAACTACTTTTCATCAAAAACAAGAACACAAGCATATATAGGAAATGCAACCCTTTTATTTATATTATTAGTTGAAAATAAAATGCATGCCCGTACAATAAAAATGAGCTCCTGCAGATCACATTTTTGGCTACTCATTAAACAGAAAAATTACACTGAAGCACAATCATGGACCCTAGATGGATCCACCAGACAAAATCACCATGGGGTTTTTGTCCCGGGATCAATGTTAGAACTGGTCAGGCCAAGTTCTCAACCTAAAAAAAATAAGATATATAATACCATAATGATCCTAAATTCCTAGCTTATATCCCCTTTTATAGGCTTGATAGACCTTATTTTATTATTTTCCTCGAAAACAAACAACAAATACCATGGGCTGATACCATGTGAAAATACCACGGTAATACCCTGGACCGTTTCCGTCCACTTTGACTGGATCAAGAGAAGGAATATTACACATCCTTTTTATATGGTACTTCTCTAGGAATCATTTTCACCTACACAAATCATCAAAATGTTAAACTATCTTTAAATTGGTCTCTCACATTTTGAAATTATTTCAGCTCATGTTTGACCCTTGATTGAAGAATCAATTTTTGGATTCCACATAAAGCTTAGCTAGGAGTCCACTTGAAACCCTGATACATGTTTTAGTAATTTTGATAACTTATTTTCACATCCAATATATACATAAGACAAATGCATTCTACAAGATTACAGTGCTATCGCACTAATATATGTAAGTATTGCTCAACAAAGCTTACGAACATCTAGGTAGATGACTTACTTATGACTAGATATAGACGACTTGGACAAAAACTTCTAGGGTGTCACGCACAATCAATTATGCACCCCTTGAAACACATAATTTCAATTAAAGTACAATAAGATCTTTAAATGCTTTACTAAATGCACACTTACAAACCCATTGGAATTTCATCACTATGGATCACTTACGGTTCACACATGTTGCTACTTGTGATGTTTCTCAACAAAACAAATATTTTATTATGTTGTATAGCATGAAATTTCTACATACATGAAGAAAACATAGGTTGTCTTCATCACCATGTTTTTCTTCTTGGTTCAATCTTGGAGTTGTACCTTCCTCCTTCATAATTGTTCACAACATAGGTGTTTTCATCACCATGTTTTTCTTCCTTGTTCAATCTTTGATCTCCATACTTTATTGTCATTTTTTAGAGTTCTGAAATGTAAAAAATTAACTTCATGTTGAGGTCACAAATCTCAATATGTTTATTAATTTTAACTCCAAAATTCCTTCAAATATACTCTCTTAAAAGTAACATTCAAATCCCCTTTTTCATATAATCACTTTCCACTTTCCCATGCGAATGAAATAGTAATATCCAAACCCACTTTTTAATACAATCACTTTCCCATGTGAATGGAATTTCCAAACTCAATTATTTATGTGCTTCATGAAACCACTCATAAAACTATAAACCTTGTTTAACTCTTGTGGATGTGGTATGCCCATTCACATTAGTCATGTGCGCTATTATAGATTCTATTAGCACTGTGGTTTGGGACCCAACACTTAGACCGAACTTATTTCTCTTCTGGGGGTCCTACATTGTGCATTTGGGCTTGATCTCATGTCCCTCAGTATTTTTGGTGACTCCAATAAGTTATATATTGGGCTAACAACATGGGCTCCTTAAATTCTTTGACTCTTGACACTTGGAAGTTTTGCATCAAAGTTGTGTATGTGGAATTCCATCATCTCTCCATCCTGCATATCTATATAATTCAAAATAGTGAAGTTGATTGCCTATCTAAATTAGGTTGCAACTCTATCTCGAATCAGATTATCTTCAAAAATTTTAACTTTGGGACACAAACAAGAGAAAGATTCATCCAATTTAACAAGGTCCAATTGCATGCACTGGTAGTTTTCCTCCCGTGTTTTATCTTCTGGATTGATCCTCTATAGTATTATTTGGATCTAATGTTTTTTTTCATATCCTTTTACTTGTGGTCAAGGCTGAATTGTAACTTCTATGAGAAGTTTTTGTATTTCTGTTACTGTAGATCCATGATGACTCGATTGACTGTTTGCATTTTCTCTGTTCAATTTGGCGATTAAGAATTACTTTATGTGATATATGTGCATTCTCATTCTTCTTAATAGAACATTTTTTTCTAATTGGAAAAAAAACAATAGGCATCCCACTTTAACTAGCCCCATAGAGGAAATCACACCATCGTCGTCCTTTACTTTCTCGTGCAAGTTCCCTTAGACCTTTGCTGGCATTTCCATGGAGAAACGAGGTATGCCAACCACCAACCTTAATCGATGCAATTCTAATTCCACATTCAAAGAAAGAATCCATTGAATATAATCCAAGGAATTGTGACAGTTCTGTTTAGATAAAAATTCTATAGACCATTGTTGCCTCAATGAAGAAGACAAACAAATACAATGAAGTGATACTCAGTGGACTTAATGGATTGGTGAAAATCCACACGAACATGCTATACACAGAGCTCTACGATCCCGCAGTTCTCATCGCAACTTGTTCTTTCGAGGCACTCTGTAGCATCCCAAATCAAAAATACACGCACCGAGGATCCACACTACCACAACATTGCAAGAAAAACCACGCACGGGTCTTTAGCTCGAATTTGACACATTACAAATCGTTGATAGATAAACACTCTACTGCAAAACACGTAGTATCATTCCTCACACAAATTACTTATATTCTTAATTTATTTGGGCCCTTTTAGGAGGAAGTCGCACAATACAATTCTAATACCAAATTAGGAAATTCAAAAAACTACACTCCCAATTAATTAGTCAAGAATATTATATGCATAAATACATAGGTGCTTTTTCACGGTAGAAAAACTGTCTTGTTCGAAAAATCAATCTGGTTAAATCAAATCTCTCAATCAAAGACAAATTTAAGGAATATTTAAGTAGAAAATATCTCTCAACGCTAATCTAAGAAATATTTAGGGGGAGAATATCTTTCAACTTAACTAGATGTAACTTGATTAATGAATGTTGCCAAATTAATATTTGGAACTTGACTAATGAATGTTGGCAAATTAATATTTCTTTTAATCCAAATATCTATGTTATAGTAATAAATGAAAAATGATTGTATATTTTTATTATCTCTTATGCACCAACAATAAAATTTTAAATATTAACTACTTAGCATCTTTAAATTTATATTTACCTTTTAATATTTACATAATATGATTATAAAATTACTATAAAAATTATTAAATAACAAATATCATCACATCGCATACATCAACCAAATAATACATTATCAAATTATCAATTACACAGATTACCAAACAACATAATGAGGCCCATCCACCTGTATATCAACTAAGCGAGCTTTTTCATTATTTCGATCATCATTGATTACTAAATTTAACAAGATATTTGATTAAATAATCTCAGATTTAATAAAATGTGTAGTTTAATTATTACACATTTTTCCCTCAGTATAATTTTGGTTAAACTTTGTTTAAAATTTGGCAAAATTTATCAAAGATTCAGTTGTGTAATTTGGAAAATCTAAATATCTTGAGGTTGTTTAAGGAAATCATTTATTTATATATTCAAAAACATGTTTTTGAATAACAGAAAATCACAATCTCTCACAAAATTGTACTATCAACATTCAAACAAATAAAATAAAACATCTAATAATTAAACAATATTAAAAAAAACATATATGAAAAAACAATATCATATATATATATATATATATATATATATATATATATATATATATAGATATATTTAATTTTATATTAAATATATAAAAAATTATTTTAAATATTATATTAAAATAAAAAATAAAAAAATTTATTTACATACAGTATACAAATTCTTAATATATTTTAATTGGGGTTATCTTGAGTAGTTGGGTGGAATGGATGTTACCTTCTCCTTGTTGAAACACCTACTACTAATTTTTTTATTCTCAAGTATTGTTGGAAGTTTTCGAAGATAAGTATAGTTTTGTTGAGTTAAAAGTTAAAGATGTATAATAGTGTAACCACTATTGTGAAATTTAGATTTCATAGTATTTTTTCCTCTTCAAACCCCATATTATCAAAATTTCACTATGGAGCTAGTTTTGTTAAGTTAAAAAGTTAAGGAGGATGATAGCTTAAAACATATTGTGAAATTTAGATCTAATAATTTTTTTCATCTTCAAACACCTTAGTGTTACAATTTCATTGTAGCGCTCATCCAAATTAGTTATTCTTTTAGCAATCTTTTTTTTTTTAACAACAACAAAGATTGGATGATACTTTTGATTTTCGAAATGGGTGTTTGTTAATTTTACTTATCAATGGTGTGTTCTATGCTTAGCACAATTACTTCAATGTCTTTTAGTACACCAAAGACAATTTACAATTTAGTTTCCAATAGAAATCACATTAATCACTAAGCACATCCATCGTAATCATAGATAGAACATGAAATAAGAAAATGCGGAAGACAAGCAAAGACAAGACAACACCATATTTTGGCGGATGCCACGGAAAACCCCAATGTGGGGGAAACCCTTTGATCAAGTATTCTTATTCTTATATCAAATTTTCAATAGAGAGAGAGAATGCAAAAAGTAAATATTGACTTGTCGAATGAAATTCAAAACAACCCTCTCAAGCCTATTGTCAAACTTGGTCAACCTAAAGTCAATGCTACACTCAAACACGCTTGTGGTCAACATAGGTCAAGCAACCCAAAAAATTTCAGTTTTTGTGCCAATCAATGTGGCCTCCTTAAACGGAACCAAACCATCCAAAATCATAGTTAAACATTGTCAAAAATCATCGGTCAACAATGGTCAAACCCTGTAACAACTTTGAAATTTCAGCCCTGCAATCTGCCCAAAAAATTCTTCCTCCTTGTCAGAGATGTGAGAGAAAATATCTTGCCAATATTTGTAGGAACTAATGAGAGAATGAGAGAGAAGAAATGTGTGAGTGATGATGATGTCAAATGAGGTGATATGTCACTTATATTTATACAATTGATTTAGGGTGAAGTGACATGTCTCTTGGGCTTCATGAGCCTACATGATGATTGGGTCGACCTTGAAAATTTACACATGTGTGGGCATAAATTCAAAAAAAAAATTCTTCTTTTCCAAATTTGATGATATTTAGATCAATTTTGGTCCTATCGAAAAGAAAAACTCAATGCAATCATCATCTCCATCAAATGATGTGTCTAAAGTGGAATTTGGTCATAGTTTCCCATTTTAACACTCCCTCTCAACTAGCGAGAATTCCACCTACCGATCCATCTATCATCATTGATCATCATGCCATCCTGTCATCATGTACCATCTTTGCATATTATATCTTCTTTGGTGAAGACTGATATAGATAATGAAGAATAATTAATTGAGAGTGAGTCAGAAGACCATACCACTCTCCACTGAGAAAATTTGGCCAAGAGGTAGAACCTCAATCAAACTTAATCCCAGGTCAAGTTGTTGAAGACCATGCATCATAGGCCTAGGGATTATGGCAGTACACGATGTGTCCATATGTAATGCTATGGTCTCTATCCACTATTCCCAACTCATTGGCCAGATGAAAGTTACTTCCCATGAGTGCCAAACTACATGGATAGGATCTATGATAGGGCATCAACATGAGAAGGTGAACCACTCAACCTTCTCATATGCCATAGGAGAAGGTTAACCAATCATCCTATGCATATATAAATCATATATAATTCGTAGGGGAAGGTGAACGATGCACACTATACACTTGTATCATAGGGAAAGGTGAACCCCTGACCCTACACACATTTCAAACATCATGGGCTATCATAGGGGAAGGTGAAGCACTCAACATGTACATAGAGCACAAATTGTAAAAGGTGAAACAGTTACCCTATGGTTTCTCATATCTCCAAGAAGTGACCCAAGCCCCGAGAAGCTCCTAGAGCTCAATTTCCCACTCAAGCGGAAACCTCATGGGAGGCTCTTTCCGTTACTCCAAGTCCCTCTCAGAAGGCTAATAATTTGACCTTCCGTAATGGCTTTGTGAGCATGTGTGACCTATTCATCAATCTTGATGTGCTGGAGCGTTATTTCTACCCGTTATACCATACCCCAGATAAAGTGGTACATCATATCAATGTGCTTGGAGTGGTTATGGAACACATGATTCTGTGAAAGGAGAATCGCACTCTGGTTGTTGTAGAATACTATAGTGGTATCCAACATGTTCTCAAATAGCTCACTAAATATCATCCACAACCAAACAACCTCATAACAAACAATACTAGTTGCAATGTATTCGACCTCAGTGGTTCTTAGAGCAATTGATTTCTGCTTCTTTCTCATCCAAGAAATTCAAGAATACTACAGTGAGAAGAAAAATTCAAACATTCTTTTTTGATCTACCACAATCCCAGCCTAGTTAGAATCAATATATCTATGTAGCCTCAAATTCATGGTACTGTATCTCAGTCTATAGTTAAATGTGCCACAGATATATCTCAAAATATGCTTACCTGCAATCCAATGTATGTAATGAGTCTCGACCATAAATTTACTCAACCTGTTAACAACGAAGCATATGTCTCAATGGGTGTTTAATAAGAAAAAAAGGGCCCCCACAAGTTCTTTATATTTAGAAGGGTTTGTCAATTAATGCCCAATAATACTTCCACATAGCTTCTTGAAGAAAATTTCCATTGGAGTAGACAACGACTTGCAATCCACCATCCTGCATCTCTAAAGTAGCTTCACAATGTATTTTCCTTGAGAATAGAAAATCTCACCTGGGTTTTTCCAAACCTTTGGGCCTAGGAAGTGGTACATCAGACCTATGTCCATCATCTTGAACTCAGAATCAAAATCCCTCTTGCATTGATAAATGAGAGGGTTTGCACCTGTCAAAAAAATATCATCTACTTAAAGGATCAAAGTGAGATGCATTTTATTTTCAACCTCGAATTATAGGTTAGGATCGTTGTTTGTGCTCAACTTAGTGTTCCTAAATTGAGTTCATTAATTTTCAACCAGGGCTAGTAAACTTCTGAAGTGTGGTGCACTATATGTGCCTAGGTATTTGTTTCTCACTACGTTGTGTTTAGTGTTTTATGATGTTTTTGGTTTTATGGTTTTATGTTTGAAACGTGAAAGAACTAAGTGCTGGTGAAAAGAAGATATTGGTTATATTAAAACAGAACAAAGCCTAAAATATGGATGGCAAACAACAAATGCAAAGCTTGATAATGACTTCATTGCAAGAAAAAAAATCACAACATGAGCTTGAAATTATCAAATTCATTCATTAAAGATGTGTTGGAAGAGCTTGAAAAATGGACAAGTTAAGTGTAAATGAAGTTCTCCTAACTAAACAATCAACTCACAATATTACAAAAAAAAATGATTATTTGTAACACAGTAAGGTTTCTATTCTAGATTAACCTATGATGCTGAAGTTACCCTATTCTGCAACTTGACTTATCACCACTAGGCCTTATTCAGAAGTTTAGAGATTTTCTAGAATAATGTTTTGGAAAAAGGCTATAGGTGAATTTGTAAAAGATTTGCAGAATAATCAAAGCCTTAAACTGATATTACTGACCCCTGTTCTTGTGATGATGTATCAATATAAATTCAGAACAAAAGTAATTTGTAAGTAATGAAGGTCGAGAGACTAATTTTGACAACTAGTACTACTTGAAATACAATGGATAACACTAGGCTAGAACGCGGTCTATCAATCTTAAAATACAATGACTACAACTAAACTAGAATGCCATTAATCTTTTCTTGAAACAAAATGGACTGAGACTGAACTAGAGTGCTACTAATCTACTTGAAGTACAATTAACGGAGTTAAACTAGAATGCCATTATCAAACTTGAAATGTAGTTACAGAGCTGAACTAAATGCAATCAACCTCCAGAGTGTTATAACTAAATTAACATGCAGCTATTCTATGGAATTCTATAGCCCATCTCATGCAATATGAATGATATTTTGGAAGAGTTTGTAAAAAAGAGTCTGGCTGTATTATTCAATGCAATTGAGCATAAACGTAATATTTGAAAGCAAATACAACTAGGATCTAAGATACCACAGTTGTTTCTTATTCATTGTTAATGATGTTTTGGAAGAGTTTGTAGGATTAAGACCAGCTATGACACTTAGTGTAAACAAGCATAAATCATAAAATTCGAAAGGAAATGCAACTAAAATCTATAATACCACAGCTATGCCTTATTCATCGTGATGATATTTTGGAAGAGTTTATAAGAGTAAGTCTAACTGTGATGATTAATGTAAAAAAGTATGAAACATAAACTTCAGAAACCTGCTTAAGCTAGAAATGAAAAATGAGACTAAAATACTTATCTAAGCTGCATGAACAAAGCTGCTCAAGTAGCAGGGGCCCTCTACCACCGGAGTAGCACGCAAAATCTACTTCAAGATTGACTCAACGCTTTCAATAAAGTGATGCTTCTTTCATTAAAAGAGAAAAGTACTTCAAAACAGAGTGTTTTTGGACTTCTGAAATCTAGCAATCCAACACAAAATCTAACCTTGTCCCTCGGTTTCCCGAGCCATATTTATAACAAAATTACATAACTGTCTTGAGATAACCTAGGGATAATTGTCTTTCCAAATAAAAATCAAACTAGGACTCTGATGGTGGTTTCGTAATATGATTAAGGACATCTGGATTGTTCTTGTCCTATTAGGAGTCTATCTCCTAGTTTGATTTCCCACGTACATAACCACCTACAGAATTCCGTTCAAACTTCGTGGAGAGAAAAAAATGATGAGGGAATGATGTGGAATACAACCATATGTGTTTTTCTCTGAGATGAAACCTGGAGCCTGCGTAGACATGAAGACAGCTGCAGAATCGGCAACTAGCTACAGAATGTGTGCATTCTATAGCTAGATCTACTTCAAAAACTACTATAATGACAAAATCATAAAAACATAGCAAGTTAGTCATGAGATACATTCTTAAAGCAATTTTAATTAATTATATTGATCATTTGAGCCTGTAATTAATAATGGACAAAGGAAAATGGAGTGGAATGTGGTGGAAGAAAGAAAATCTTTGGAGCTCAACATACCCGAACTACTAGGTTCTTGCATGTCCTCATGCAACTATTCCATGAACTCTGAGACCTCTTCAAGGACATCCAACCCTCTTCTTCTGCTTTTCTTGGCAGTCAAAGGCCTTCTGGGCTTCCTTATGAATAACTTGAATCTTAATTTGTGAGTGCCCTGGTTAACTTTTTATTTTTCTTCTTCAATTTTTCACTGGCCTTGTGCAACTTTTGCATTTGTAGAGACAGAGTTGAATTCATATCAGTTTTCATTTTAACCTGCTCTCTTAGAATTTAATTCTCATTCTTGATATGCCTATTGAGTATTTCTAACTCATATTTATCTCTCCTTAGGATATCAACTGCATATTTTGGTGGACTAGGAGTTCTGTCTCTACCTTCTGAAGCTCTTTTCTCTAATGTGTCAACATAGTTGTAAATTTCTTGCTGTGCTGGGTCTATTTCAGGAGCTTCTTCATCAAAATCCTCCTCAGTAGGTGTTTCTTCATCATCTATGTTTATGACTCCAGTTTGTTGAACCTTTGCTTTCTTTAGTATCCCTCTAAGTCTGTGGCTCCGTCTTGGTTGAGATGGTCCTTCTCCTTTCTCTCTCGAAAATTTTCTTATTATCCTCTCTTGATTAAGCTGTTTCCTAATCTGAGCCAATTTCTCAAAAATCATTTCTTCACTGCCTTCTTGTATTGTTTTACCAGTTTCAGTTTTGGAGGTTTTCCATCTTCTACTTCATTTTGTAGGTTTGTCTTCAGATGGAGGTTCCTTGGGTTCTTCAAAGTGATTTCTTACTAAGAACTCTTTGCAATTATCTCCCATTTTTATCAAATGATGTTCAATCAAAATTTTGACTAAACCATGGTGGTATAAGGTTGTTTCTAGAAATTGAACTCTATTTTGAACACTTGAGGCCATTTTCTTTAAACTATGAAGCAAGAAAAAGGGCAAATTGAATTCTTCTTCTAAGAAATGCATTATCAACTGAATATGATAAACATAGAAGGTACCATATCTTCCTTCACAATTGATGATTTTTTGCAAGATAAGCAACATGTTCCTCCATTTTCTTTTTAGTGCGTAGCTAGGGATACCCTTTTTAAAAATGGAAACATCCATACCTGGTGACTTGAGTATCTGCTTCCATGCCTTGTTGTGAAATTCTCTATTCTTGAACCACCTTTCTCCTTGTTTGGAAAATTCTGTTGCTTCTGCAATGGAGGCTTCTGTAATGGTGAATTTAATATCTCCTATCTCAACCTCAGCTCCATTGAAGGACCGTGCAAACTTTTGAGTCACCTCTTTGTGAAAACTGCTGAATTTTTCAAAGAATTGCAACCACCCTGCTTGTTGTAACATTTCTCTGATTTGAGGATAACCTTCCAAGTACTTAGTTCCAACTGGTTCGGTCCTCACTATGAGACCCATAAATTCTCTTTCCAACCTTCAAATTGTTGCTCCTTTGTTCACGGTGACAATGGCTGTTACAGAGATTTTTTTACCCCACAGATGTTTCCTCTGTTTACAGACTGAAATGGTTAAGAGTTGGCTACGGGAAAGAATGATATGGAGTGATTACAGAATGAATATAATGAGGTGAGGATGATGTATATGAGTTTAAATATATCACGGAAGAAAAGACCGCGGAGATTTTTTTTAACGAATTCAAAATCATCATTAAATGCTTTGGCCTAGTGACGTTACTAATCCAATCACTTCAGCACTTTAACCATTTAGATTTTTAAATGATGATCGGATATGGGATTTGAAATGGTGGAATAGAAGGATTTTTATCCAAATTTTCTACGGGAGGTTTGTTAGGCATGATCAACACAATCAATTAAAAAAAAAAATTGAATTATTCATAACTTAACTATACTAAAATTTTTCATGATATGTCATTATAATCATAACTTTTACCTTTGTCTTTCCTCTGATTTTTGTGATCTTTATATGCTTTGTTCTCCCCTGAAAATTATTACTTTTTGAGTCTTCATAACTCCCTTGATTTTTCTTGTTGACATGGATATGCAGGATCATTTTATTGCAGATCAGGTGATTACTGGACAATGCTTTCAGGATCTCTGGCTGCAGAATGTCTAACTGATTGCATAATGTACCTGTAGAAGACTTGAAACATGAAATGGAATGGTTTGGAGCATGAATGGAATGTTGTATGGAATGAGTGAAGATGGATAATAAAATATGGTGTAATGGAATATGAATGAAGTGAGTAATGGAGTGGAATGGATCACATCTTATGAAATGGAGTGAAGTATGAGAAGTGGCCTGCAATTCATGATATGTATTATTCAATTGCAGAAAAACATCAGACTTTAAAAATCTGGAATGGAAATGAGGCTGGAATGGAAATGAGGTGGAACATGGGGTGAAATGAATGAAGTGTGGATGAATGAATGAAATGGAGTATGGATGAATGAATGAAATGGAAAAATGAGATGGACCATAAGTGAAATGGATCTGCACTTATGATTTTATAACAACTGCTTGCAAAGAGAAAAAAAAACTTTGAAAAGATAAAGTGTCAGAAAGATTCTGATTTTCACTCCACCTTTTCTGTATAAACATGCCAATCAGTGATTGGTTTTCATGTTTATACTTTATTTTTTTTTATTTTTTTTCAATAAAGACTTCAGAAAATTAATTAAGTCGATGAAGAAGAAAGATTTTCTTCATTAACTTTACATCACTATTTTCCGGAACTTTTGAAAAAATTCTTCTTTGAAAGTGGCTTATGATACAAATTAATCTACATCTATTCACAAAAAAATTGACCTCTTCTTCATCTATTGTCCCGATTTTTATTGCTCCATTGTCAAAAATTCTTATAATTTCATATGGCCCAAGCCAATCTGTTTGGAATTTACCTTGAAAATCCTTGAACTTTGAATCAAACAAGAGAGCCCAGTCACCTTCTTTGAACTTCTTTTCCTTGATGTACTTGTCATGCCATCTAGTCCTTTTCTGTTGGACTATACTTGTTTTCTGAACTGCATCATGTCTGATCTCATCCAATTCATTAATATGCTCCAATATGTGCTTTTGTGCCTCTGTTAGATCAAGTCCTAGTTGAACTGCCATTTTGAAAGTTTGAATCTAGAACTCTATGGGAAACAAAACTTTCTTTCCATAAACAAGTTCATAATGAGTATGGCTTTTTGTGCTCCTCCATGTAATTCTATAGGCCCACAAGGCTTCAGGAAGCCTATCTGCCCAATCTCTTCTATGCAAATGAACAGTCTTCATTAGGATCCCTTCAATGACCTTATTAGTAGATTCCACTTGACCATTTGCTTGTGGATGATAGGGAGTAGATTTTTTTGTGTCTGATTATGTACCTTCATCATTTGTTATTTCCACTAGCTCTTGATGTGAATTAGCCCTGATTCCCAGAATAACAATTTCCCCAGACGCCAAAATTGGTAAAAATATACTCAAAAAGAAAAGGAACTACAACATGCTTCTGCAAGAGGGCAAAAGTAATGGCTTGTTCTTACCATTTGGTAACATAACCGTTGCAAACTAATATTCTCATCTTTTGTCCCTACGGAGGAAAAATAGGTCTCGTTAAAAATCCAAAGCCCATTTTTCAAAATATTCAATATGTACCTAAGTGTCGTAATGGCGTCTCACCGAAGGAAGGCCTACCTTTGGCAAATCACACCTTTTGACATACTTTAGCATCTTTAAAAGGAGGGGCTAATAGTATCCCAAATGAAGACTCCAGGTTGTCTCTCTTACGTTAAAGTGTCCGCCACAAGGTTCATCATGACATGCTTTGAGAATCTCAGGCATCTCATCTTCACGAACACACCTTCTAATGATAAAATCTGGACCTATCTTGTACAACTCATTAGCAACCCATGAATATTTTTCACTGTCACAAATGATTTTTCTTTTATCTCTTGCATTCATTATTGAAGGAAATTTCCCCGAAACTAAATAATTAGCAATATCAGCAAACCATGGAGTTTGAGTAGAAATTGCAAAAAGATATTCATCAGGAAATTGATCTTCAACTGGAGTGTCATCTTTGATATTTTGGAGTCTAGATAGGAAATCATCTACTGTGTTTTGTTTTCCGTGCCTATCTAGAATGGTAATGTTGAATTCTTGTAAAAGCAATAACCATATTATGACTCTGCCATTAGTAATTGATTTGTTCATTAAATATCTAATTGCAGAGTGATCTGTGTGAACAAACGTTTCATATCCTGTTATATAGTGTCTGAATTTGTTTATGGCATGGACAATAGCTAAAAACACTTTTTCAGTTACAGTATAGTTTAACTCCGAAGGAGTCAAATTTTTATTGGTATAGTAGATGGCATAAGGAATCAGGTATTTTTGTCCCAATACTGCTCCTAGAGCTGTATCTGAGGCATCTGTTGAAATATGAAAAGGTAGCTTCCAGTTAGGTCCCCTTAAAATAGGTGCTTCAGAAATTTTTGTTTTCATGGTCTCAAAGGCTAACTGGCAGTCAGAACTCCATTTGAATTTACAGTCTTTGGTAAGTAATTTGAAGAGTGGAGATGCTATCTTGGTGAAATTTTCTATAAATCTTTGATAATAGCATGTAAATCCTAGAAAACTCCTAATATCTTTTTGACAGCTTGGAATAGATAAGTTAGAGATGACTTCAACTTTTGACTCATCAACTCTAATCCCATCCCCTGAAATGTGATGTCCTAAGACAATTCCTTCAGTAAACATCATAAAACACTTCTCATGACTAAGTGAAAGATATTCTTCTTTACATATTTTTAAAACTTTTTCCAAGTTTGCTAAGTCTTCTTCAAATGTGTTTCCACAAACTATGAAATCATCCATATATACCTCTACACAATCATGTATTAGATCCGAAAAGATTCCTAATACTGCCCTTTGAAATGTTGCAGGTGCCTTGCATAATCCAAATGGCAATACTCGGTAAGCATAGGTACCCCAAGGACATGTAAATGTGGTTTTGTCTTGATCCTCATGTGCTACTTGAATTTGATTATAACCACTAAACCCATCTAGAAATGAGAAGTACTTTTTTCCAGCTAAGGTATCTAACACCTGATCTATGAAAGGTAGGGGAAAATGATCTTTAAGAGTAGCTTTGTTTAATTCTCGGTAGTCAATACATACCCTCCATTTACCATTTTTCTTTGGCACAATTACCAAAGGATAAACCCACTGACTATCTAAAATAGGATAGATAAAGTTGACATTCAACAATTTCTGCAATTCTTCTTTAACAATCTCCCTAAGATTTGGATTCATCCGTCTTTGAGGTTGTATGATTGGTTTACAATTTTCCTCTATGTAGATGTGATGAGTGCAAGTCTTGGGGCTTATTCCTTTCATATCAGTGTACTCCGATGCATATGCAGAAGAATGTCTCTATAAGATCTTGACTAGCTCTTCTTGTTGAGACTTTTCTAGGTTCTTGTTTATGTTTAAAGTTTTTCCTAGAAATATCTCACTTGTAGAGCTGCCAAATTTATCCATAGAATGAAGAGACATATGTCTTGATGATAAAAACTCAATGTTGGATTCTTCTTGAAATTTTTCATGTTTGTATTCTAAAGAGGATTCAAAGTTTTCTAAAGTATTCAGAATTTGACTATCTTCACTAATTTCTGAAATTGTGAAGAGAGGTTGTAAGTCTTCTTCATCCTCTATCCATTGACTATCATATAAATCTGTAATTGTCCTTGATGGAGGATACAAAGTGAATTTCTTAGTTGAACTACCATCAGAGATATACATATCACTGGATCTACAACTAATGAAAGCATCAGCTGTAGCTAACCAAGGTCTTCCTAATATAATAGGATGCCCTCCTAGATTATTCTTAGGAGTTAGGATCATGAAATCCACAAGGTACTCCCAAGAATCTAGGGACACTAGAATGTCTTCTATTACCCCATTAGGTTTGATCACAGATCTGTCTGCTAATTGTAATAATGTGGGTGTAAAGAGAATATTAGGAAGTTTCAGTTTATCCATGATTTGTCTACTCATGATATTGATTGCTGCTCCTAAATCAATGAGTGTGTTTTGGATCTCAATTCCATTGATGTGAATTTTAACAACTGGATTTCCTAGGTTTAGATACTTTGGAATAGCAATCTTACCCATCATGATATCTACTATTTTTCCTGTTAGTTGAATTTTCTTTGTCTCTCTTATTCTTTTTCTTGTTTTCTTCATGCTCAACTCCTTTATTGTCTTTGCTAAAATTGGAATTTCCTTGATAGCTTGTAATAATGGAATCTTAATACAGACATTTCTTAGCTCATCTAGGAAATCATAATTAGGCACCATAATTTGTTTTTCTACACCTCTATCAATTTGTAATATTTCTGGAAAGGGAGGTGTAGGAGTGGATGTTGATGGCTGCTCTAATACAGGAGTTGAAATTATTGGTTCTTTTTGTTTTGTTTTTTTAATGTTTGGGTCCTGAAAAGATGTGTCTTCTTCAAGACTTTTATTTTCTCGTAGAGAATCTTCCTCAGAGTTTTCTTCTTCTTGTATGATCACAGAAGGTTTCCTCTTTTAAAGTATTCTTCCAGACCTAAGTTGAACATCACTAAGGTCTAGAGGATAAATTAAATAAGTTGGAAACTGTTGGCCTTCTATCATTTATGTATTCTGAGGATTTTTATTGTTGGGGTTTGGTATGGGTTGAGCAGGCAACTGATTTGATTTCTGAGGAAATGGTAATGGGAGTGGTTGATTTTGATGTTGTGGGTTCTGAGGATTCTGTTGAGGATTTTGAGGAGAAAAATGTGGGTATGGTGGATAGGATGGTGGATATTGATAGTACCGGGAGTATCTTCCATAGGGATTTTGTGCTCATTGTGCCCAAGCTTGAGATTGATTTTGAAATTGGGGCCAAGGTTGCTACCAAGAATTCCAATTTAGTGGAGGTTGATTATACAATTGATCATGGAATCCTTGTGTTTGAGGTCCTTGCCAAGGCCTTCTAGAGACAAAATTGAGAGATTCTGTGGAATTTGTAGGAGTTTCCTCCTGAAAGTTAGCTTTAAGACCAGGAAGTGAAGGACATCTCTTGGTTTCATGTTTTTCTGAACAAATTACACAGCTCTCTACAAATTTTGCATCCAGAGGACATTCTCTCAAGGCATGCTTCTTTCTACATTTGGGACAAAAGATTGCTAAGGCATCAGATTCATCCTTTTTCTTGTTTTGTAACTTAAGGGTGTCTATTTGTTCACTAAGACTCCCTAAGATGTCAGATTTGAATTCATCAGGCATATTCCCTATCTCTGCCCTACTTACTATCCCAAAAGCATACTTACTTGCCCTTGCGAGAGCAGGGTCTCTTGGACCTTTTACAGTTTTGGATTTCCCTCTTGAAAGGTTGATACATAACTCAGATATTTCAGGTAATGTGAGCTGAGATATATCCCATTTTCCCATCGTGTTAAGGATATCCAACCATTCATCCCTAATTGTCTTCAACAAGAGAGCTTTTAAGGTGTCTTGATCTAGGTTCTCCATTTTTGCTCTTTTGATGTTATAATGAAATCTCTCCAACAAATATTCCAAGTTTTCATCTACTTTTTGTATCATCTTGAACACTTCCTCCTTATGATTGACTGGCATACAATAATCTAAATACCTCTCTAGAAATTCTTGTTTCATATCTTCCCATGTCCTAATAGAACTATTGATCAAACTCATAAACCACTTCAATGCTGCTCCTTTCAATGTTGAAGGAAATAGTTTAAGTTTTTGAGCATCTTGTAAGTAGTCATAAGTTCTACACAGGACTTCAAATTCAAATAGGAAGGTTTCAGGATCTTCAGTTTTAAGTCCATAGAAGTTTGGAAGGACAAAGGGTGAAATGTTTTTCATGGTTGTATTGGTTTCTTCATCTACTATAGGAAACCCAAAAGAGCTTCCCATTTCTCTTCTACCTCTTCCTCTACCTCCTTCTCCTTCCACACCTCTACCTCCTTCTCCTCTACCTCTACCTCTACCCCCTCCAAATAATGTGTGTTCTCCATTAAAGACTCCTCCTCCCCCTTCTTCTGCCATAGTTGATTCTTCTGTGGAAGTGGAAAACTTTGTGTCTCTAGCAAGGGTCCTTGAATCTTCTTCTAAGACAGGTTCAGTGGATGAAGTGGAAGGTATTTCTAATGGAATATCTGATCTTAAGTCTTCTGGAAGTCTAGGATCAGTAAAGGATGGAATGTGGGTCTGAGTTGGAGGTGTGCTGGCTCCTGGTCTAGGTGAAACAAGAGGTGTTCTAGGAATCAAGCTTCTGCTTCTGCTTCTTATGAATCTACCCCTTGAGTCTCTCTCTCTACGCATATCATTGTTTTTGGGAGTTAAGAAACAAGGCTACCTAGTTACACTTTCCCGGCAACGGCGCCAAAATGTTTGTGCTCAACCTAGTGTTCCTAAATTGAGTTCATTAATTGTCAACCAGGGTTGGTAAACTGCTGAAGTGTGGTGCACTATATGTGCCTAGGTATTTGTTTCTCACTACATTGTGTTTAGTGTTTTATGATGTTTTTGGTTTTATGGTTTTATGTTTGAAAAGGGAAAGAACTAAGCGCTGGTGAAAAGAAGCTATTGGTTATATTAAAACAGAACAAAGCCTAAACTATGGATGGCAAACAACAAATGCAAAGCTTGATAATGACTTCATTGCAAGAAAAAAAATCACAACATGAGCTTGAACTTATCCAATTCATTCATTAAAGATGTGTTGGAAGAGCTTGAGAAATGGACAAGTTAAGTGTAAATGAAGTTCTCCTAACTAAACAATCAACTCACAATATTACAGAAAAAAAATGACTATTTGTAACACAGTAAGGTTTCTATTCTAGATTAACCTATGATGCTGAAGTTACCCTATTATGCAACTTGACTTATCACTACTAGGCCTTATTCAGAAGTTTAGAGATTTTCTATAATAATGTTTGGGAAAAAGGCTATAGGTGAATTTGTAAAAGATTTGCAGAATAATCAAAGCCTTAAACTGATATTACTAACCCCTGTTCATGTGATGATGTATCAATATAAATTCAGAACAAAAGTAAGTTGTAAGTAATGAAGGCCGAGAGACTAATTTTGACAACTAGTACTACTTGAAATAAAATGGATAACACTAGGCTAGAACGCGGTCTATCAATATTAAAATACAGTGACTACAACTAAATTAGAATGCCATTAATCTTATCTTCAAACAAAATTAACTGAGACTGAACTAGAGCGCTACTAATCTACTTGAAGTACAGTGAATAGAGTTAAACTAGAATGCCATTATCAAACTTGAAATGTAGTGACAGAGCTGAACTAAATGAAATCAACCTCCGGAGTGTTATAACTAAATTAACATGCAACTAGTCTATGGAATTCTACAGCCCATCTCGTTCAATATGAATGATATTTTGGAAGAGTTTGTAAAAACAAGTCTGGCTGTATTATTCAATGCAATTGAACATAAACATAATATTTGAAAGAAAATACAACTAAGATCTAAGATACCACAGTTGTTTCTTATTCATTGTTAATGATGTTTTGGAAGAGTTTTTAGGAGTAAGACCAGCTATGACACTTAGTGTAAACAAGCATAAATCATAAAATTCGAAAGGAAATGCAACTAAAATATACAACACCACATCTATGCCTTATTCATCGTGATGATATTTTGGAAGAGTTTATAAGAGTAAGTCTAACTGTGATGATTAATGTAAACAAGTATGAAACATAAACGTCAGAAACCTGCTTAAGATAGAAATGAAACACGAGACTAAAATACTTATCTAAGTCGTATGAACAAAGCTGCTCAGGTAGCAGGGGCCCTCTACCACCGGAGTAGTACGCAAAATCTACTTCAAGATTGACTCAGCGCTTTCAATAAAGTGATGCTTCTTTCATTAAAAGATAAAATTACTTCAAAACAGACTGTTTTCGGACTTCTGAAATCTAGCAATCCAACACAAAATCTGACCTTGTCCCTCGGTTTCCCGAGCCATATTTATAACAAAATTACATAACTGTCTTGAGATAACCTAGGAATAATTGTCTTTCCAAATAAAAATCAAACTAGGACTCTGATGGTGGTCTCGTAATATGATTAAGGACATCTGGACTATCCTTGTCCTATTAGGAGTCTATCTCCTAGTTTGAGTTCCGATGTACATAACCACCTACAGAATTCCATTCAAACTTTGTGGAGAGCAACAAATGATGAGGGAATGATGTCGAATATGAACATATGTGTTTTTATCTGAGATGACACATGGAGCCTGCATAGACATGAAGACAGTTGCAGAATTGACAACTACCTACAGAATGTCTACATTCTGTATCTAGATCTAGTTCAAAAAGTACTACAATGACAAAATCATAAAAACATAGCAAGTTAGTCATGATATAAATTCTTAAAGCAATTTTAATTAATTCTATTGATCACTTGAGCCTGTAATTAATAATGGAGAAAGGAAAATGGAGTGGAATCTGGTGGAAGAAAGAACATCTTTGGAGCTCAACATACCCCCACTGCTAGGTTCTTGCATGTCCTGATGCAACTATTCCGTGAACTCTGAGACCTCTGCAAGGACATCCAACCCTCTTCTTCTGCTTTTCCTGGTAGTCAAAGGCCATCTGGGCTTCCTTATGACTAACTTGAATCTTAATTTTTGAGTGCCCTGGTTAACTTTTTATTTTTCTTCTTCAATTTTTCATTGGCCTTGTGCAACTTTTGCATTTGTAGAGACAGAGTTGAATTCATATCAGTTTTCAGTTTAACCTGCTCTCTCAGAATTTCATTCGCATTCTTGATATGCCTATTGTGTATTTCTAACTCATATTTATCTCTCCTTAGGATATCAACTGAATATTTTGGTGGACTAGGAGTTCTGTCTCTACCTTCTGAAGCTCTTTTCTCTAATGTCTCAACATAGTTGTAAATTTCTTGCTGTGCTGGGTCTATTCCAGGAGCTCCTTCATCAAAATCCTCCTCAGTAGGTGTTTCTTCATCCTCTATGTTTATGAATCCAGTTTTTTTAACCTTTGTTTTCTTTAGTATCCCTCTAAGTCTGTGGCTCCGTCTTGGTTGAGATGGTCCTTCTCCTTTCTCTCTGGCAAATTTTCTTATTATCCTCTCTTTCTTAAACTGTTTTCTAATCTGAGCCAATTTCTCAGAAATCATTTCTTCACTACCTTGTATTGTTTTACCAGTTTCAGTTTTGGAGGCTTTCCATCTTCTGCTTCTTTTTGTAGGTTTTTCTTCAGATGGAGGTTCCTTGGGTTCTTCAAAGTGATTTCTCACTAAGAACTCTTCCCAATTATCTCATATTTTTCTCAAATGATGTTCAATCAAAATTTTGACTAAACCATGGTGGTATAAGGTTGTTTCTAGAAATTGAACTCTCTTTTGAACACTTAAGGCCATTTTCTTTAAACTATGAAGCAAGAAAAATGGAAAATTGAGTTCTTCTAAGAAATGCATTATCAACCGAATATGATAAACATAGAAGATACCATATCTTCCTTCACAAGTGATGAATTTTTGCAAGATAAGAAACATGTTCCTCCATTTGTTTTTTGGTGTGGAGCTAGGGATACCCTTTTTAAAAATGGAAACATCCTTACCTGGTGACTTGAGTATCTGCTTCCATGCCTCGTTATGAAATTCTCTATTCTTGAACCACCTTTCTCCTTGTCTGGGAAATTCTATTGCTTCTGCAATGTAGGCTTCTGTAATGGTGAATTTAATATCTCCTATCTCGACCTCCGCTCCATTGAATGATCATGCAAACGTTTTAGTCACCTCTTTGTGAAAGCCACTGAATTTTTCAAAGAATTGCAACCACCCTGCTTGTTGTAACATTTCTCTGATTTGAGGATAACCTTCCAAGTAATTAGTTCCAACCGGTTCGGTCCTCACTATGAGACCCATAACTTCTCTTTCAAACCATCAAATTGTTGCTCCTCTGTTCACGGTGACAATGGCTGTTACAGAGATGTTTTTGCCCCAGAGATGTTTCCTCTGTTTTACAGACTAAAATGGTTAAGAGTTGGCTACGAGAGAGAATGATATGGAGTGATTACGGAATGAATATAATGAGGTGAGGATGATGTATATAAGTTGAAAGATATCACGTAAGAAAAGACCGCGGATATATTTTGTAACGAAATCAAAATCATCATTAAATGCTTTGGCCTAGTGACGTGACTAATCTAATCACTTCAACACTTTAACCGTTTAGATTTTTAAATGATGATCGGATATGGGATTTGAAATGGTGGAATAGAAGGAGTTTTATCCAAAGTTTCTACAGGAGGTTTGTTAGGCATGATCAACAAAATCAATTAAAACAACTTTTTGAATTATTCATAACTTAACTATACTAAATTTTTTCATGATATGTCATTATAATCAGAACTTTTACCTTTGCCTTTCCTCTGATTTTTGTGATCTTTACATGCTTTGTTCTCCCCTGAAAATCATTACTTTTTTAGTCTTCATAACTCCCTTGATTTTGCTTGTTGTCATGGATATGTAGGATCATTTTATTGCAGATCAGGTGATTACTGGACAGTTCTTTCAGGATCTCTGGCTGCAGAATGTCTGTCTGGCTGTAGAATGTCTGACTGGCTGCAGAATGTCTAACTGATTGCAGAATGTACCTGTAGAAGACTTGAAACATGAAATGGAATGGTTTGGAGCATGAATGGAATGTTGTATGGAATGAGTGAAGATGGATAATAAAATATGGTGTAATGGAATATAAATGAAGTGAATAATGGAGTGGAATGGATCACAACTTATGAAATGGAGTGAAGTATGAGAAGTGGCCTGCAATTCATGATATGTATTATTCAATTGCAGAAAAACATCAAACTTAAAAATATGGGATGGAAATGAGGTGGACCATGGGGTGAAATGAATGAAGTGTGGATGAATGAATGAAATGGAGTATGGATGAATGAATGAAACGGAATATGGATGGATGAAATGAGATGGATCATAAGTGAAATGGACCTGCACTTATGATTTTGTAACAACTGGTCACTTGCAGAAAAAGAACAAATTTGAAAAGCTAAAGTGTCAGAAAGATTCTGATTTTCACTCTACCTTTTCTGTATAAACATGCTAATCAATGATTAGTTTTCATGTTTATACTTTATTTTTATTTTTATTTCAATAAAGTGACTTCAGAAAATTCAATTAAGTTGATGAAGAAGAAAGATTCTTCTTCATTAACTTCACATCATTGTTTTCCTGGAACTTCTTGAAAAATTCTTCTCTTGAAAGTGACTTATGATAGAGCTTCAATCTATGACCATTCACAAGAAAAGTGACTTCTTCTTCATCTATTGTCCTCATTTTTATCGAAGCCCATTGTCAAAAATTTCCACAATTTCATATGGCCCAAGCCAAGCGAAGCTGAATTTACTCTAAAAATCTTTGAACTTTGAATCAAACAAGAGAGCTAAATGACTTTCTTGAACTTTTCTGATCATTTAGTTCATCAGCAACGGCGTTGTAATGTTTGGTGTGTCAACTTAGTGTTCCTAAATTGAGTTTTAATAATTGTCAAGAGTTACTTACACATCCATCGAAGTGTGGTGCACTATATGTGCCTAGGTATTTGTTTCTCACTACGTTGTGTTTAGTGTTTTATGATGTTTTTGGTTTTATGGTTTTATGTTTGAAAAAGGAAAGAACTAAGTGCTGGTGAAAAGAAGCTATTGGTTATATTAAAATAGAAAAAATCCTAAACTATGGATGGGAAACAACAAATGCAAAGCTTGATAATGACTTCATTGAAAGAAAAAAAATCACAACATGAGCTTGAACTTATCCAATTCATTCATTAAAGATGTGTTGGAAGAGGTTGAGAAATGGACAAGTTAAGTGTAAATGAAGTTCTCCTAACTAAACAATCAACTCACAATATTACAAAAAAAAATGATTATTTGTAACACAGTAAGGTTTCTATTCTAGATTAACCTATGATGCTAAAGTTACCCTATTCTGCAACTTGACTTATCACTACTAGGCCTTATTCAGAAGTTTAGAGATTTTCTAGAATAATGTTTGGGAAAAAGGCTATAGGTGAATTTGTAAAATATTTGTAGAATAATCAAAGCCTTAAACTGATATTACTGACCCCTGTTCATGTGATGATGTATCAATATAAATTCAGAACAAAAGTAAGTTGTAAATAATGAAGGCCGAGAGACTAATTTTGAAAACTAGTACTACTTGAAATACAATGGATAACACTAGGCTAGAATGCGGTCTATCAATCTTAAAATACAGTGACTACAACTAAACTAGAATGCCATTAATCTTTTCTTGAAACAAAATGAACTGAGACTAAACTAAAGTGCTACTAATCTACTTAAAGTACAATTAACAGAGTTAAACTAGAATTCCATTATCAAACTTGAAATGTAGTGACAGAGCTGAACTAAATGCAATCAACCTCCAGAGTGTTATAACTAAATTAACATGCAACTAGTCTATGGAATTCTACAGCCCATCTCGTTCAATATGAATGATATTTTGGAAGAGTTTGTAAAAACAAGTCTGGATGTATTATTCAATGCAATTGAACATAAACATAAGATTTGGAAGCAAATACAACTAGGATCTAAGATATCACAGTTGTTTCTTATTCATTGTTAATGATGTTTTGGAAGAGTTTGAAGGAGTAAGACCGGCTATGACACTTAGTGTAAACAAGCAGAAATCATAAAATTCGAAAGGAAATGCAACTAAAATCTACAACACCACAGCTATGCCTTATTCATCGTGATGATATTTTGGAAGAGTTTATAAGAGTAAGTCTAACTGTGATGATTAATGTAAACAAGTATGAAACATAAACTTCAGAAACCTATTTAAGCTATAAATGAAAAACGAGACTAAAATTTTTATCTAAGGCGTATGAACAAAGATGCTCAGGTAGTAGGGGCCCTCTACCACCGAAGTAGCACACAAAATCTAGTTCAAGATTGACTCAATGCTTTCAATAAAGTGATGCTTCTTTCATTAAAAGAGAAAATCACTTCAAAACAGTGTTTCCGGACTTCTGAAATCTAGCAATCCAACACAAAATCTAACCTTGTCCCTTGGTTTCCCGAGCCATATTTATAACAAAATTACATAATTGTCTTGATATAAGCTAGGGATAATTGTCTTTTCAAATAAAAATCAAACTAGGACTCTGATGGTGGTCTCGTAATATGATTAAGGACATCTGGACTATCCTTGTCCTATTAGGAGTCTATCTCCTAGTTTGAGTTCCCACGTACATAACCACCTACAGAATTCCGTTCAAACTTCGTGGAGAGCAAAAAATGATGAGGGAATGATGTGGAATACAACCATATGTGTTTTTCTCTGAGATGACACCTGGAGCCTGCGTAGACATGAAGACAGCTGCAGAATCGGAAACTAGCTACAGAATGTCTGCATTCTGTAGCTAGATCTAGTTCAAAAAGTACTACAATGAAAAAATCATAAAAACATAGCAAGTTATTCATGATATACATTCTTAAAACTATTTTAATTAATTCTATTGATCATTTGAGCCTGTAATTAATAATGGACAAAGGAAAATGGAGTGGAATGTGGTGGAAAAAAGAACATCTTTGGAGCTCAACAATCGTCATTACTCATTTTAAATAAAAACTTCATAATATAGCTATCAATCCTCTCATACCAATCCCTGGGGTCTTGCTTCAACCCATAGAGGGTTTTCTTCAACCTGCATACATGTTTCCTTCGACCTTATACTTTGAATTGCTCAGGTTGTTCCAAGTAGACTTCCTCCTTGAGCAAGAAATGCAAGAAATAATTTTTAACATCCATTTCAAGGAGCCTCCATCCTTGAGAGGTATAAAGACAAATAATATATTAGATAGTGGTATGTAGGGAAACCGATGCGAATATATTACCATAGTCTATTGCTTACTTTTGGGAGAAGCCCCGAGAAATGAATCTGGCCTTATATTTTTCAACACTCCCATCAGGTTCATGTTTAATTTTTTAAAGCCATTTTGAGGTGAAAACATACTTGTCCTTGGGTCCACGTACCACATCCTAGACATAATTCCTCATTATTGATTCATATTCCTCATTAATCGCATCCTTCCATACTTGGTTCTTTATGGCTTCTTCGAATGTGCATGGTTAAACTTGAGCAACAATACTCATAGCAACCAAATATCCTTGGTACCTATTTGGCTTCTAATTTTTTTTCAAATTCCATCTTGGATTAATATGTATTTTAACATATTTGAGCCAAGAAGGTATTTTCCTTGAGGTAGAGCGATGACCAGGCGATGGATCAATGGGAACCATCAGGCCTTCAACATTGGGCATTGGCTCATCTATTGGAGTTTCATCCCATTTTTCCGCAACATCATAATTGTCCTTCCTTGGGGTAGCAAGATCTCTAGCTTTCCCAAGAGTAGTATCTTCATTGAAGGTGACATCATGGATTACTTCCACATCTCTTTGACTAGGAATATAGATTCTATATGCCTTTGAATTTTCACTGTAGCCCACAAATATACCTCTCTTCCCAAATGATTCCAAAGTATTTCTTTTTTCTTTATGATTAGAACTGGATCATGGACCAGAATGATAGCTCAAAATTCAAAGTGCTTAGAAGAGTGTTGAACTTGAACGAATGGAAAGCTCTCGTTGTTGTGATTCTGGCACCATGAACGGTTCTCAAAACCAAGTTCGTATGAAAAAGTTACTTAGGTTTGAAATTGTCCAGTGAACTCCAAAAATAAGAGTGTTTTGACTAAATTTGACTTTGGGTTTTAAAATAAAAAAATTGTTAACATTGGAGACCCAATAGCAGGATGCCACGTGGCCTGCCTGGTGGCTGCCACGTGGCCCCAAAAATCCAAAGGCAAATAAAAATTTTGTTTGACAACTCGACACCTTAGGCACGGCCTGCACGAGACATCGGGCAGGACTGAACATAAATTCGAGTCACAGCTACACGCAGTTGGGTCGTTCAGGCATCTGAACGAGTTTACATTCAAGTCAGGTCACCACTGAACGAATTTCTGTTCAAGTCGAGTCGGGCACGTTTCAAAACCAACAAAAAAAATTTGCAAGTCTACGAGATTGAACGTGGGTGGCCTGGCTGCCAGCCCTCAGGCCCGATTGGCCAGTGGTATTTCTTAACCACTATGGGTGCTGGTTATACTTAACCTTTATGGTTTGAATGGGAGGAAGAAAAATGGGCTAGCCTCTGTACAATGTGACCTGGAACTGTGACCAGGGGTGCGCTTCTTCAAACATATCTGAAAATGGTTAACTGTCTTCGGACTTCTTGCATGTGAACACGCCGAAGTGCCACAGTAAATGTTGCGGTTGGGTTGGATAACTGCATTTCCGACAATGGTTAGGGTGGCGGTCCGTGTGAGCTTTCTGAGAAATTTGGCATAGGTTTCAAGTCGAACAGAGGTCATCTTTAGCAATTTTTGCTTCAAGGAAGATGAAGGGGCCATAAGGGCCACGATGAGGCCAAATCAGTTTGAAGCCTAGCCAAGGGAGCTAGAGTCCTTTTCCAGAGTTCCAATATCCTAAATTGGATAATTCACATCTCTTGAATCTAAGGAAATGGTTTTTAGAGCCTGTAGATAATGTTTGAAGGCCGAAAATCTTCAATAAAGTTCCAAGGGTCATTAGTGCCAACTTTTTCTAGCAGCTGTGCAGGGCTTAGCCAGAGCTGCTTGAGACCATATGCAATGAACCAATGGTAAATATTGATTGAAAACATCATTCTAAACCTAATGAAATAGGTTTCAGCAAGTGTTGAAGACTTTTAGAGGTCAAAAACTCAGTAGAGAAGTTTTCATTGACCCTAGTGCCAGGGGGTGCTGATAGGTGTTGGAGGCAAAACCAGAGCAGTCGGAGCCCATTTTTGATAAATTAATAGTCTATATTAACTATTTCAAACATTTTGGAACCAACGAAAGTGGTTTCAAAATATTTTTAGAGCTTATATAGCTCGATAGGCTGATGTGAAATTTTGGGCAGCCCTAGGCAAATAGTGGAGGATAACCTAGTTTGGGGATGTTGTGCTTGATTTGAGCAATTTATCAATTGAGATTTGGTTTATGATGTGTGTTGGATACATAAATAATGGTTTCAGTAATAGAAAAAAAATTCCGAGGGAGTTTGTGCCACTAGAAGCTCATAGTAGCTTAGTGCACCGATAGAAGGAATCGTGTCAACAAGAGCCTAAAGCTGTTTGTAGAATTTGGATAGCCATTAGAGGGATATTGATGGTATTTTTAGTCCTTTGGATAATTTTTGTATTCATTTGAGTTAAGTATTTACTTTTAAACAAACTTACCATAATCCCAAAGAGTCGAGTCAAGATGACCAAGCTCAAAGGAGACGTAGCCCACGAGATTTCGAGTGAACTCCTAAATTAAGTTGGCTGTTGTGCTTAAATGCTTTATTTTCTGCATTATGTTGCTGATATACATGTTAAATTTGAGCTCGAACAAATGAACTTAAGACACATAAATAGTAAAAATTCATACACCACTTTCAAGTAAATAATTCCGCAAAATTGTCAATTACAAGCTAGATCATTTAATTTAAACTGAGTGGTAGGTTCTTGAAATACATACAAGTTATCCAGACCATTTTCATATCAGGTTGGTATCAGAGCACTTATTTTCTTTCTTGACATAGCACTTGGTTACTTGATTGTATAGCTTGAAAGGTGTTTAAACAGTTTAAAAGATTGATTATTTTATTGTTCTCAAACTGATTATTGGTTGAGTTTTCTTGAGATTTGGGGGTAACTACTGATTAGCTAAGTCCTAGAGAGGAAAAAAAGGAAGAAAAGGCATGAAGGCATCTTCCTTACCCCAAGGGACCTCAAGGTCACTTTTGGAGCAAACTCTCTTGATGATTGTTCGCTAGGAAGTTCTTGGAGTTTGTTTGTTGTTTGGCTACTTGAATAAGAGTTTGTCTCTATAGCCATTTGGTTAAAAAAGCTTTGTCATTTTTTTTGAAAATATTTGAGAACTTTTTTGAAGTTAATTTTTTCATTGACATCAGAATGAAAACTTCTGCAAGTGAATTTTCCTCCTTCACAAGATTCTTCGATGACGATATGAAGAATGACTTTATTATATTGAAGGACATGGTGCAGATTTTGTTTGAGGATAAAAGAGAAAGCACTAAAATTCATGAATATTTGTTTGCCATGAAGGAAGAGAAGGAAGAAATTCTTCAAAAATTGCATGATATGGAGATACAGCTCCGTCAAGCCCAAGAGGCTTTGACCAAGAAAATGTGTGAGGAAGAGGTAAACCATTTTAACTTGTATTTAGTTTCCTCATTAAAAATATGTGTTGGTTCTTTAGGAAAACATATGAGAGGTATAGGGTCCAAATTAATGATTAAAATGGGCAACGAAGGCAAAGGGTTAGGCAAGCATGCACAAGGCATGGTTGAACCTATTTCGGTTGAGGAATGACCCAGTAATCTTGGTCTTGGTTATGTGCAATTTAATGATGAAGACTCCAAAGCCATGAAGGCATGTGAGGCTATTTCAAAGAGAGCCTTTATTCCAGGTTCTAAGATGCAAATATGTCAATTTTTTTTCAAATATGATTTCCATTTCTCTAAGCCTTTGTTGCAGCAAGAAGATGGTAGACATGCAGCTTATGACGAGCATGTGAGTTCAAACAGTTTTCAAGACTAGAATGATGATGTTAGTCTGCAAATCAAATCTGGAGCCTCTACTAGTTCATCTCCTCACGAGGGCAAAAAGGATGAATACGCAAAGCAGCATAAGGGGTATAAATCTTCCCATGATCAACTTGATTGTGTTTCTTCAAAGCATGATAATTTTGCATACTTAAATGGAAGAAATATTTGCTGTAAATATTGTGGTCGATTTAACCATGATGTTTCGAGATGATGGATGAGGAAGAAAGCATACAGAAAGCGAATGAGGCAAAGGCAACCTTCAAAGAAGGTGCATAATATTTGCTCATATTTCTAGAAGAGGGGACATGTTGTTTCCCATTGTTGGACTTTGCATCCAACTAGTCGTCCCAAGCACATGCAGCAAGATGAAATAAATATTGGCAAAGGTGGAACCAAGGATTTCATTATTGATGTGAAAACAGAAGCTTCACATCAAGAATAGTTGTAGCAGCAAAAGTCGCCATGGAAGTGGCTTGGTAAGAAGTGGATGGACTTCTTAGCACAGTACGACATACTCATTTTGTACATATGAAAATTTCAGTTGTATGCATGTATTTTATGTTGTAATCTCTCATTTGTTTGAGCCAACTTGGATCATTGATCAAGGTAGCGATGTTCAGTTTCCTTCTGCAATTTTCTTTCCATAAATTTTCTGAGTGAGTGCAAGAAAGACAATTCTTGACAGGAGGACAATCACATTGAGGAAGGGAAGTGTGAATTGCTTTCTAGTTGTGGTTCAAAGTCACTATACATGAAAGGAAATTATTTCGAGGATGAAGAGATGAGGGTGCTATAATCTCATTTACTGTACAAATCAATTTCAGTATATTAGTCTTTTGGGGTCCAAAATATTCCCAGTGGGCATGTGTGATAAGAACAGGATCATGGACCAGAATGATAGCTCAAAATTCAAAGTGCTCGGAACAGTGTTGAACCTGAGCGACCGGAAAGGCCTCATCGTTGCAATTATAGCACCAAAAACAACTCCCAAAACTAAGGTCGTATGCAAAAGTTACTGAGGTTCGAAATTGTCCAGTGAACTCCAAAAAGAAGACTGATTTGACTACATTTGACTTTGGGCTTTAAAATCAAAAAATTATTAATATTGGAGACCCAATAGCAGGGTGCTACGTGGCCTTCTTGGTGGCTGCCATGTGGCCCCAAAAATACAAAGGCAAATAAAAATTTTGTTTGACAGCCTGACACCTTGGGCACAACCTGCACAAGACCTTGGGTAGGACTGAACACAAATTCGGGTCACAGCTGCATGTAGTCGGGTCGTTCAGGCGTCTGAACAAGTTTACGTTAAGGTCGGGTCACCACTAAACGAATTTTCGTCCAAGTTGGGTCAGGCACGTTTCAACACCAACAAAAAAATTTTGCAAGTCCACGGGATTGAACATGGGTGGCTTGGCTTCCAGCCCATAGGCTTGACCGGCCCGCCCGGTGGTGTTTCTTAAGCACTATGGGCGCCGATTATACTTAACCTTTACAGTTGGAATCCTATACAATGTGACCTGCAAATATGACCAGGGGCAGGCTTCTTCAAACAAATCTAAAAATGGTTAACTGTTTGCGTAATTTTCACATGTGAAGACGCCGAAGTGCCACAGTAAATGTTGTGGTTTGGTTGGATAACCACACTTACGACGGGGGCTAGGGTGGTGGTCTGTGACCGGCCACCCCCGAAATGAAATTTAGCAGTCAGTGGTTCTGCCATATTTGTGTCGGGTTCTGCCATTTCAGGCCTTTCCTCCTTTTTTCCAATTTTAACTGGAGTTCCTCTAGTTTTGGAGGAGGATTTTGGGGGACACTGGGCAAAAATTTGATTTTGCCATAACTTTCTCAATTGTCGAGCAAACAAGATGAAATTTTAGTCAATTTTGGGTAAATTTGACATTTTGAGAATTTTGGCATAGGTTTTAGGTCCAACAGAGGTCATCTTCATCATTTTTTTCTTTGAGGAACATGAAGGGGCCATTAGGCCACCATGAGGCCAAATAAGTTTGAGGCCTAGCCAGGGGAGCTAGAGTCCTTTTCCGGAGTTCCAATAGTCTAAATTGGATAATTAAGACGTTATTAATCTTATGAAATGGTTTTAAGAGCCTGCAGAGAACGTTTTAGGGAATAAAATCTTCAATCAAGTTCCAGGGGCCATTAGTGCCAGCTTTTGCCAGTAGTTGTGCAGGGCTTAGCCAGAGCTGCTTGAGACCATATGCAGTGAACTAGCTGTCATTATTGACTAAAAAAATAATTTTGAATCTAATGGAAGAGGTTTCAGCAATTTTTTAGGACTTCTAGAGGTCTAAAACTCAACAGACAAGTTTTCATTGACCCTAGTGCCAAGGGGTGTCGATAGGTGTTGAAGGCGAAACCAGAGCAGCTGGAGGCCATTTTTTATGAATGAATAGTCTATATTGACTATTTCAGAAATTTTCGAGCCAATGAAGGTGGTTTTAAAACATTTTTAGAACTTCTAGAGCTCAAGAAGCTGATGTGAAGTTTTGGGCAGCCCTAGGCAAACCGTGGAGGATAGCCTAGTTTGGGGATGCTCTGCTCGATTTGAGAAATTTATCAATCGAAATTTTGTGTTTGATGTGTTTTGGATACATTAGTAGTGGTTTCTATGACAGAAAAATAATTTTGAGGGAGTTTGTGCCATTTAGAAGCTCAAAGTAGCTTAGTGCACCGATAGAAGGAATTGTGTCAACAAGAGCCTAAAGTTGTTTGCAGAATTTGGACAGCCATTAGAGGGATATTGATGGTATTTTAACTCCTTTGGATATTTTTTTTATTCATTGGAGTTAATTATTTACTTGTAAAAAAAATTACCATAATCCCAAAGAGCCAAGTCAGGATGACCAAGCTCAAAGGAGACGTAGCCCACAAGATATTGGGTGAACTCCTAGATTAAGTTTGTTGTTGTGTTTAAATGATTTATTTGCTGAATTATGTTGCTGATATACATGTTAAATTTCAGCAAGAACAAATGAACTTAAGACACTGAAATAGTAAAAATTCATACACCACTTTCAAGTAAATAATTCCGCAAAATTGTCAAGTGCGAGCTAGATCATTTAATTTAAATTGAGTGGTAGGTTCTTGAAATACATACAAGTTATCTAGAAAATTTTCAGACCAATTTAGGCACAGGAAAATACAAGGGACAGCCAAATATTATAAAATGAGAAACATCGGGTGCCTTACCAATGAAAACTTCTTCGGGTGTCTTGAAATCCAATGCTTGATGCAAGCTCCTATTTCTAACATACACGACAGTGTTAGCAGCTTCTGCCCATAAGAACTTTGGTAGACCTTGATGCTTGAGCATTTCACATGTGACATCCCTGATTTTTCATTTCTTCCTTTTAGCAACTTAATTTTACTCAGGATTGTATGAAACATTCATCTCCCTCTTAATCTCAACATCTCTGCAAAATTTGTAGAATTCAATTGATTCATACTCGGTTCCATTTCCAATCCTCAATATATTGATTTTATTTCTTGTTTTATTTACCACAAATGTTTTGAAAGAACGAAATCATTTTAACACTTCACCCTTCTTATTTAAGAAATAGATCCATGTTTTGCGTGAGAAGTCATCCACAAATATTGCATACTCTAAGTGCCATCCCAATGATGTTACAGGAAACATACCAAATAGGTCATAGTTGACCAGTTAAATAATATCAATAGTTTGGATTTCACTAGAAGGGAATGGTCCCCTTGTAATTTTCCCACCTACACGACCCTGATAAACTCCTTGATTATTCATGTTGAACTCAGGAATACCTATGACCATATTTCTTACCCAAGGTAAGGCTTTGTAATGAAGGTGGGAAAATCTTCGGTGCCATAATTCATATTGAAGAAAAGTGTTGCAAGTCATGCCTCCCAGAGGACTTCCTCCAACTTTATAGAGACAATCAACCCTAAATCCAAGTATGAATGTATTTTTAGAGTTTCTTTTCCAAATTAATACCTTTCCATCAATGAATTCTACATTGAAGCCTTTATCTTCCATCGCAGAAATAGACAGCAAGTTCTTCTTGAAATCAGGGACATACAACAGTTCTTGTATATGAATGGTTTCAAGACCTTAATTCAGGTGATGAGCGACAGTACTATATCCCTTTCATGGGGTAGGTGGCATTACCTCCAAGTATGATATGCAAATTGGTCCTCTTTTCAATCAAATTTGAGAGGGCCTCTTGTACCTAGTGAGGTGCATTAAGGCTCCACTAGAAATCAACTAACTCCCCAAAGTATCCATAAGAGAGGTAGTAGATAGAGAGGAAATAAGATTTTTTTTTTTAATTTTTTTATACAACATTATTTTCATGATACCTATATTTTTTCTTCCTTTTGGGAGGTTCACCATTTCCATATCAAGTAGTGGGAGCATTCCTATTTCCTTTGTTGTTGAGCGTGTTGTTAGTTTGATTTCTATTGCCTTTGATTCTTTTCTATTGTTGTCATCATCCCTTGGAGAATTCTTGTTGTGAGGACATGCTCTAGCATAGTGTCCAAACATATTACAATTGTAGCACCTTCCTTTTCTTCCTTATTTTATTTCTTATTTAAATCCTTCACCTTCTCTACTTGGACTAGCATCATTTTTCCTCTTAGCATGAGTGGAGAAAGAAATAGGTTCATTTCCATTTGAAGGCTTGTATCTCTCCATCATTATTCTCTCCTCTTGAGTGCATCTAGACAATAATTCATCGAAATTAGGAATACTATCATTGTTGAGAATGGTAGTTGTTAGTGTGAATTCTAATCGCAAGCATACGAAAAAAATCTCACTTTAGTTGTGCATAAAAAACAACCCTAACATCAGAGATGGCTGTCAATTTCTAGAGATCTGCAGTTAGTGATCAGAATAAATGCCACAGAAATCCAAATCTATGCAGTGAAAGAAATTAAATAACAAATAAAAGAAAGAGTTTGTCCATGCATCCAATAGACAAGACAGAATACTTTTTAAATAATTTTGTATTTATGACACCTGGGAAGGGAACATAGAAATATGTTACCAGTCCAGCTCAATGGGATGGGTTCTTGTATTTCCTTGATGCTTAAGATCTAAGATCTCTCTCTCTTTATGGTGTATAAAACTCAGACAAAAATGGAACTCAAGAGGACTTCACAAGCTAAAGGTAAGAAAATATGACAATGATGGAGGATCAAAGTCAGACCAAATGTATAGATCCACAGTGATATTTAGGCAACAAAAGGTAGTGAATGAATGGAAAAAGCCTTTTATTTATAACAAGATATTGAGTTACTCTAGATATTGGTGGATACTTAAAATATTATTAACTAAATCTAGATCAAATGTTTTTGAGATATTTTATTATTTTCGTTGGAAGGAAAAAGAATTTGAATTTGGTCAAATCCACTTATTTAGAAATAATAAATAAATAATTTATTTATTTATTATTTTAAGAATGTGGTTGAGTAATAATTAAATAAATAGTGATTTATTCAATTATATATAAATTATTTATTCAAATTTAACAAGGAATATTATTTAAATGATGTTTTAAATAATTATTCCTAGAAAATAATAAGATAACTAATGATTTATCTAATTAATTTTCTTGTTTAGGGTTAAATATGACCAGAAATATTAATTAAACAATGGTTCAATTAATTATTCCTTGAGAAAAATCAAACAAATAAGGGTTTATTCAATTAGTCCTGATTGGGTTTACTGTTTAAACCAGAAGCAACTTAATAAATTATGGATTATTGAGTAATCTTTCATAGTGAAAGAAATTTTACTGTGGTAAAATTGGTCTTACATGGTGTACTTTAGTCCATCTAATAGTAATAGGTTAGATGACCAAAAATTGGCTTAATATAGTTCCCCCCAATGTGCGAGCATTAGGAGCTAATCGTATGACCAAAGTACGTTGTAAGAACTCAATCACTATACACCGAAGTGGAGTCAGAGAGAGAGAAATATAAGGCGGAGTGAAGCACGAGAGGAAAAGACCCTGAGGAGGCGAGACTTATAGGTGTTACAAGTCCATTTTATGAGTGATTACCTATTATACATGAGGCAGGGGAGGCATATCTATGCCTGCCAAGCTAACAAAGTACAAAAAATAATGATGTGTCCAAAAAACAAGGGACTGAACTATATAGTACATGCTGGCATAAACATGGGCTAGATAAAAACATGATAATGTATCCTACATACATACTATGCATAGGAAAATAGCTAGGACTTATACAATAATATTTTAGTACATAAGACATAAGCACAACCAAAGAGGTCCTCTAAAACAGGAAAGTGCTCTGAAAATCTGACTGATACATGCAAAATAAAAAGGCGTTGTAAGCAGCTGAGGCCAAAAACACCAAATCTATGGAGCTACATCTAAGGCTTGATCATGCCATGAGAAGTTCGAACTGAGAAACAATCAAGTAAAAGGGCAATAAATGGTCCCTTTGTCTGATACAAGGCACCGAACAAGAGCGGAAGTTGGAACCAAGGTACACCACCCTCTCGACCTGTCTTCTAGAATGAATAAGCTAATGTCAACAGAAGGAGGTCTACCATAGGTGAGGGAATATGGGAGCCTCAACTAAGGAATGAGGGATAATAGTAGAGTGACTGATAGACCGACACCATGGATGATGGTGGAATGGGGGTACTGAGTAGTGGACAGATGACTTCCCTTGTTAGAGCATAAAGGGCATGGATGACCTGGCAGCTACTGATGCTACTCTGGAGGGGATAGGGGATAGTGTGACTGGAGGAAAAAATGTGCAACGCAGGAGAGGAAAAAAGCAATGAAGGATGGAGGATTGTGGCAGGATACAAAGGGACTCGAGATAGACTCCATGGATTCAATGATGACTCAACTTGGATGCTCTAAATGAGGGCCACTCGATGATGCTGCCACATAGAACAGGCTTGGTGGGGACCATGAAAACATGATTACAAGATGGTCACTCACGACGAAAATAAACACGAGCATGGAAAAAACGATATGAATGCAAGGTGGTGCCCCAAGTATAAGTGTCGCAAGTGAAGAAATTCAATTTTGAGAAGTGATGAAGTGACCCTTCCTGGAAAAAATGTGTCAAGGTGATGTATCAAATCACCAAAAAAAAAAGGATACCCATTTTAGAGCTCAGTGAGGTCTTTCCAACGGTGCTGACAGTTTTTCAAACTGAGCTACAGTTTGGTCGTAACTGGTGAAATAAAAATATGGGGTTTCTCTTTTAATAAGAAATGCTCCCTCCAATTTGATTCATTTGCAAGTGTAGCTGTGGTGAGTGTAGAGAGTAGAAAATACCCTACATCTTACGACAAGTGTAGTGGACAAATTGACCATTGGAATCGAGATCTGTAAGTTGCAGTTAAGAGGCCTAGCCATACTCTTTCAATTCAGTGGATTAAAGTTTCAGATTAGGCATCCAGAGCCCATAAGAAAGCCTGGTCACACCTTTTGGGGTCTTTTCTGTGACCTAGGTAGTAGGTACTAGGTAGAAAACTATGACCTGTCCCAGGAAATGACTTGAAAAGTGCAACCTGTCAGAGAGGGGGTTTCAATGTTGTTTTTAGCTGAGAGCTCGGATTTTTATGGTTAAGGAGCATAGGTGCCCCCAAGCATGTTATGGTCATGCTAAATGTATATATAAAAGTGGAATCTAAAAAAAATTTTACGATGTGGTTTGAAATTTGTTTACATTATGGTTATCTTCTTTGGGAAGAATGGATAAATGCAGTTTGAGAAAGGGAATGGAGGATTACCAATAAATTTTGGTACTAGAGATATGAAGCAAATGGACTAAATTTCTAGGTTCTCATACATGGTTTTGCTATCCCAAAGAGTGAATTTGGATATAATGAACTGGCGCTCACCGAGAAAATATAGAGGATGGGGAACAACAATTTCTAAGGGTCTGGGTTGTTGATGTAAGATGAAGGAATGATGAATTGGATCATCCCTAGAATGATCTGAAGCGACATGGGACTCTAGAGGTTCTTCTAAATTGGTAATAATAATGGTACTAGAGTTGATATTACCAGATGCACTAGGAGGGTTGTGGAAAATTGCTTCTCCTAGACTCTCAAATATGGGTGCCCTCTTACCCAAAAATTTGGTTGCAATGTAATGGCCAAAAGGTGTATGTGGTTTGTATAGATGGGTTTGATGTAAGGGGGGATAGATAAATTCAGGGATGGTGATTTCCTCTATGATGTATTCATTGCAATAGAAGATGGGGTGACTGGTGGAAGAAATACCACGTGGTGCGGCGAAGCTACCTGACTCATCATATATGAAAAAAGATTTTCACATGCGCATCGTCATGAAGGGTGACAAAAGAATAAGAAGATAAGGGATCCACTAATGTTGAGCTGAGGGTGATCGCTGAAGGGAAGTCAAGTGAAATAGAAGGGGAAATATCGGAGGGGTATTCTATCGTGTATATCATAGATGATGATAGGTAGAAGATGTTGGCTAAAGACTCTATCATCTCGAAATTGGGAAGGGGAATGCCAATGGGAGTAGAGGTATCCCTAGGTTGGCATGAAGCATAATTTTCAAGAACGGGAGAGGTGGACTGGTTCTATTCAGTCTCGTACTCCCGAACTACTTCAAAAGAGGTGCGGTAATTCTTGAGGCGGGGAAAAAAGGTTGGTATACTAGCCATGGAGATCACACAAAGCACAAAGGTGGCTGGTGTGAACAGTCTTGGGTTTCTTGGCTATAGTTGAGGAAGAAACGGTGGCTTCAGGGACCTTAGACTCGGGAAAAACAATATTTACCATGGGCTTGATATAGGGCAATTCGAGACAATTATTGGTCGCATGACCAACAGCATCACATAAAGTACATGGGGGGGATGGTGGGGTACACTTTGGAGGTAGAGGAGGAGCAGGGGTTGTCTAGGTAGGCTTGTCTTTAGGTGCCTTCTTGCAGGCTTTTCCCCCCTCACCCGAAGCTTTCACAATAGGAGTAGGTTCCTGTTAAGGTGGTTGAGGCACATAAGTAAAGGGAAGGGTCAAGGCGACCGGTTGGACCGAGGTCAAAGAAGTATAAGGTTTGTGCTGACTAGGTGGGATAGTGTCTTGGGGATTGATGTACCAAATTAGGATCCTCAGGGTCATGTTACGAAGAGACAAGGTAGCCATAATAGGTACCAAAAATAATTTAGGAGGGGGATCCAGAAACAGTATCCGAATGAAGGGGTAATGGCCAAGTGGGACAACTCCTAGATGGTTAAGGCTAGGGGGAATAGTTCCAGGAGGATAGAGAGTCTCATGGACACTAGGTGCAGATGAAGGGCCTTGAGGAAGGGGTCCTGAAGGCTGAGTCAAGGTACTAGGTGCCGGTTGCGGAGGGCAGGGCTACTGACTAGTTGAACCAGTCCATTTGAGGTCAAATCGAGACGATTGTATCATGAAAATGTTCGATGAGCTAGGGTCAGAGATAGGAGGAGAGAGACTAGGGAATGAACGAAGAAAAGAGGAATATTCATAGACTCTAGGTGAAAAATTGGTTGGAGGTTTGACTATTTGTTTGTTTTACACCAAAGAGATGATGGACTCAGGAGAGGTCTAAGACTTCGGTTTGTAATATGTCAACTGGTTAATGGTGACAATATTTCCAGATTGAGGAAAGCACATCTTACGGTGAACCACATATGGGACAACAGATGTCACATAAGTGTAGCTACTACCGAATAGAATGTTGTAGTCTAAGGGGGCATCAATGACTTCTACATCAACACAAACAATCTTTCCCACAAGAGTAATAGCACAATTACAGAACATGCCAAGGGGATGGGAAGAGTGGTCATCCCATGCTCGGAGGGTGATAATGGAAAGGGCCAACTCAGGAGATTTGATTTGCTTCCAAACCGAAGCATACATCACATAGGTGGATGCCCCCTCGTCCATGATACAATGAGAGACATTGGCATTCTGAACCTTGACGGGGATTTGGAAAGTGACGAAAGTAGGAAGAGGGGGATGTTCTGACCGATCAACATCGAAGATAATCAAACGATCATTTGAAGGATCCATAGCATCCATGGTAGTTAGTAGAGATTTTCGTTGTGAAGGGTGTGACTGGAGGACTTCCAGAATTGACATGGAAACAGGGGATTGGACCAAGTCATCTACTATACTATATAAATGGGAAGCTTTACTAGAAGCAGTGTTTTGGCACAATGGTCCCTTGTGGATATTGGTATGAACCTCTGCCTTAGGCTGAGGGATCAGTAAAGGACCATTTGGTGTCAAAAGAGGCTCTGTGGGACCTAAATAAGGGGGCTTAGGATTAGACGTAGTGGGGGGCTTGTTGTACTGACAGGAATGAGTCTAAAGGTTGAGATCAATGGTAATGGGTTGGTCATATTTCATCACGAGGATCTGATAATCAGAGGTACTAGATGGAGGAGGTTGAGTGGCCGCCTGACTTTTAGGGGGTTGGGTAGCCATGAATCCTTGCTAGGGGAGCAGATTAGTAAACAGAGTCGGCTAGATAGGGGCAGCATTGTGAGGAACTAAAGGGGAGGTTTGATGTCCTTGGGATGCTACTTGAGCTTCCCACGTCTGACGCATATAATGTAAAAGAGGAAAATCATGGGTGTAGTGACCATAGACACCGCAACAAGAACAAGGTTTGTTCGTGCGAAGAGGCCTTTCCTACTTGGGCTGAGTGCCCTGTTGTTGGGTTCTAGTGTTAGGTCTATTCCCTTGGGGATTGTTTGCTGGATTACCTGGGTCAGATTGGTTTTGGTTGCATTTCATCTTATTTTTGGAAGTAGGAGGATTAGTCACACCATGCTGTGCATACACCTGACCTTGGGGGGGTTATGGCTACTGTTGTGGGGGTTGAGAAGGCAAGGGAGGCTGAGGTTCTAATGCTGGAGGAGTTGGGGCACCAGACTGTGGATATGGATAGTAAGGAGGTTGGGAAAAAGGAGGAGGCATGTAGTATAAATACATGCTAAAAGGAGGGGGGGAAGTGCTGGAGGAGCTGGCCCCTCTGTGAGGGAAACCATAACATGTGGGAGGATGAGTGTATAGATGAGAAAGGGCTCTAACGATACCGTCGGCGGGATGGAATGCCCCTAGTGCGTTGGCACCACCAGGTCTAGGGAGATTAGGTAAGATGGTATAAACATAACCGAATTGTGCGTAGATCAAGTCATTTTTCAATGTAATTTGGAGGGTAGCTTCCTCGGTCTGATGGAAGTGAGAGGCAACATCTTTTCTAGTGGCAGGAAAAAGGGATTTGAGAAATCATTCCATGTAGACACGGTCTTCGAAGGTATGGGCTCGACATAGGCTCTTTCTTCTCTTCCATTCTTGGAGATGATCAGATAGGCAGTTCGCAGACGATTGACGGAAAGAGGTCAAGAGTTTCGGTACTAGTGTCATAGTGAAGGTGAAGTTGGAAGTAAGACAAAAAATCCCTAGAAAAAGTTAAAAAAGTGGTATGAGAGGCAGAGGCCTGGTCGACATACCACTTAGAATCTTCTCCAGTAAGTGTACGCTGGAAAAACCAAGGATGGACAGAGTCATCGATGATGGAGTTAGACGAACACCACATGTGGAAATAACGAATATGGTTGGTAGGATATCTTCCAGCAAGACCTTCAAAATTTGGGATGTCTGAAGGGAACTTGTTTGGCATAGTAGGCCAACCAGGGTCATGGTGTATGGGGTCATTAATCAATTGGCTAAAATCAGGAAGACTAAGGCCTGCCATATAAGGGAGCAAGGGAGAAACCGAGACAGTTCCTGTTGCGACCCCACTAGTATCATTCCCAGCATTAGGTCCAAGGCTACCACCAGCGTTAGGTCCTGAAACAAACATGGTGAAGGTGAGAAGAGGAGATCCAGGGATAGAACTAGAAGGGGAACCCGATGAACCACTAGCAGAGTCAGAATGGGGACTCGGTGGACTAACTCAAATCCTACATGGAGGAGTAAGGCTTCCTAATGGAAATTAAGGATGAAGGCTAAGGATTATCTGAGATAAATGCCTTGGGGGTGTAATGATGGAAAACAAACATGGATCACAGAAGGAAGAGAGACCAACAAGGGCAAGGAGGTGCAGTATCAAATAATTACAATGTCAAAACAAGGGTAGGGAGGTCCAGGATCAGTTGATTACAATGTTATAGTCTTGGTATGGCAGTGTAAACCAGACACTCTTCACTTAGGGTTTGTGTGTATGTGATAAGTGTGTTAATTTTAACTAAGCCCAGATGTGTGTAGAGAAAAAATAAAAAAGATGTTGTATAACTGTAAATAAATCTGAAAATGACAGTAAAGGAAACTGAATATGACAGGCGATAAACAACTAAAGATGCATCAATTTAAACCCAAGGAGGAGGGCTTCCCAAAAAATAGTCTATGGGTGGGAAAAATCTAGTCAAAACACACAAAATGGCCAATGGATATAAATTCGAGAGGGACAATGATCTAAAGGTCAGATTTGCTGGAAATGAGTGCAGAAAAAACAAAAAACTAGAGGGAAAAATGCTGCAAATAAGGTGCGGAAAGGCTACAGCTTGAAGTGAAATGGAGGGGACCCTAAAGGAGGACCAAAAAAAACTCAAAAGAGGTGTTTTGGATGGATAAATAACCAATATAAAATGGATCTGAAAATATAGGTTCAAATATGAAAAATGGATGAACACACTGAAATCTCAGACGACTTTCTTTAGCTAAAATCCTCCTATAAAGGTGGAAGCGTACTGAAGCCCTAAGGGGCTTGGTTCCTACTTTGACGAGTAAAACATAGCAATTACAGGTCTAAGAAGGGTGGAGAGGGAGGTCAGAAAACCCTGAATAGTAGCCCAGACAAACCTAGAAAAGTCACAGAAAGATTCCCGGCAAAAGTTCAGGTCGCATTTTCTGACCTGTTTTTCTGCTGAGGTCACTATTTTATGGATGTTATCTGCACCCTGAAGGTTAAAGTAGTATATTTTAGCCCAAAACATGCAACATGCACTTCTGACCCTCTTAGTAGCAGGTTTAAGAAAAAAGTGTTGTCTTAGCTGCGGCTGATACCTATCACCAGTGGAATAGGCCCAAAAACACATATAAGCTAGAATTTTTACTGTTTTAGGGTTTTAAAGGTGAAAAACAACATCAAGAAATGAAAAATAAGAATCTGAAGAAATGCCCTAGGGGTTGAAGCAACTAGTCATGCAGGGATCTATAGAATGATAACGATCGTAATTATAAACCCTTGTGGAGTCGCATGTTATTAGTGTGAATTCTAATCGCAAGCATACAAAAAAATATCACTTTATCTATGCATAAAAAATAGCCCTAATATCAAAGATATTTGTCAATTTCCTTAGATATGCAATTAGTGATCAGAATAAATGATACAAAAATCCATATCTATGCAGTTTTAAAGACATTAAACAACAAATAAAAAAAAGATTTTTTCCATGCATCCAATAGGCAAGACAAGAATAATTTTTAAAGAATTTTTTATTTATGACACCTAGGGAGGGAACATAGAAAGATGTTACCATTCCCCCTCAATGGGATGTGTTCTTGTATGTCCTCAGTGCTTCAAATCTAAGATCTTTCTCTCTCGATGGTGTAGAAAACCCAGACAAAAATGGAACTCACGGGGAGCTCACAAGAAAAAAGGAGGAAAATATGACAATGATGGAGGATCAAAGCCATGCCAAAAATATAGATCCATAGTGATATTTAGGAAACAAAAGGTAGTGAATGAATGGAAAAACCCTTGTATTTATAACAAAATATTGAGTTAGTCTAGATATTGGTGCATAATTAAAATATTACTAAGCAAATCTAGATCAAACTTTTATGGAATATTTTATTATTTTTGTTGGAGGGAAAAATAATTTGAATTTGGTCAAATCCTTTTATTCAGAAACAATAAATAATAATGTTTTATTTATTATTTTAAGATTGTGGTTGCGTAATAATTAAATAAATATTTATTTATTCAATTGTTTATAAATTATTTAGTTAAATTCAATAAGGAATATTATGTAAATAAGGTTTTAAATAATTATTCCTAGAAAATAATAAGATAAATTATCATTTATCTAATTAACTTCCTGTTTTGGGTTAAATATAACCAGGAATATTAATTAAACAGTGGTTTAATTATTTATCCCTTGAGGAAAATCAAACTAATAAGGATTTATTCAATTTTTCCTCATGGGGTTTCCTATTTAGACTAGAAACAACTTCATAAATTATGGATTATTAAGTTACTTTTCATATTGAAAGCAATTTACTATGGTAAAATTGGTCTTACATGGTGTTCTTTAGTCCATCTAGCAGTAACAGATTAGATGACCAAAAATTGGTTTAATAGTAGTGTTAAACACATCACATGCTCTTGAAAGACCTCCAAGTGCAATGAGATTGAGGTCCCTGTTAGCAATAACTTCTCCAACAAATAGTACGTCATTCTTGATTTTTGTTACTCTCATAAAGTAGGATTGGATAGAATCTCGTTTATCCATCTTGATTTCCTTCAACTTGTTCTTGAGGAAGAGGATTTAGTTTTCTTTGTTTACTTTGAACATCCCAACTAGTTTCTCATAAATCTCCATAGATGTTCCCAAATTAGAAATATAGGAAACCAAGTTTTTTTGAATGGGGTTTATTATAATTATCTTATTTTTGGTCTCACCTTTCTTATACTTCATATTTGTAGGAACAAGTGAATTTGAAGGAGGCTCCACCACTCTTCCCTCCACATTGTCCATGGCATAATTTTTTTCCAAAGTAAATTCCAAAGTCATATTCCATACATGACAGTCAAATATTTCCTTGAGCCTATCCTCAAATTTGAAGTAAGGTGTAGTATACATTTGAGGCTACTCCAAAAATATTTTCTAACAGACCTCCCTTATGATTGTTTTTCTTTGTCTTTATTGGGATTTGTCTTCATATCTGCTCTGTCCATGTTCATTTTAGCTAACAATGGTATGCTCTATTCTTAGCATAATTACTTCAATGTGCTTTAGTATCCCTATGACAATTTCCAATTTAGTTTCCAACATAAATCACATTAACCATTAAACACATTGATAGTAATTATAGATAGAACATGAAATAAAAAAAATGTAGAAGACAAGCCAAGACAAGAGAAAACAAAAGTTGGGGGATGCCAAGGAAAAACCTCAACGTGGGGAATTGTTTTTTGATTAACTCTTCTTAATATTATATCAAATGTTTAGTAGAGAGAGAGACTACAAAAGTTCAAAGTTGACTTTCCAATTCAAATTCAAAACATCCATGTCAAATATGTAGTCAACTATAGTCAAATTCAACCTTCACCATAAAGTCAAAGGTCTTCAACACAATAAAAAAAAATCCCCCATTTGAAGCTCGATCAAAATTATTCAAACTTGGCCTCCAACAATAGTCAAAGTCAGCCCAAAACATTCACAAAATATGTGGTCAAAATTGGTCAACCTTAAGTCAACCCTCTAGTAAAAAACACTTTTGGTCAATGCAGGTCAAATAGGGTAGAAAATATCAATTTTTGTGCCAATCAATCTGGCATGGTCAAACAGAGTTAAAAGCTCCAAAATCATAGTCAAACTTGGTCAAAAAGTCCTTGGTAAATGTTGGTTAAACCCTGAAACAACTCTGGAATTTAGGCCATGTAGTTTGCCCAAAAAATTCATCCTCCTTGCCACACATGTGAATGAATATATCTGCCCCATACCTTTACGAACCAATGAGAGGAGAGAGAATAAATGTGTGGGTGATGATGATTCCAAAAGAGGTGATAGGTCACTTATATTTATAAAAGTGGTTGAGGGCGAAGTGACATGTCTTTTGGGCTTCATGAGCCTATCTGATGGTGTGGTCGACCTTGATAATTTACACATGTGTGGGCATAAATTCAAAAACACATTTCTCCTTGTCCAAATTTGATGATATTTAGATCGACTTAGGTCCTCTCAAAAATAGGAATTCAATGCAATCATCATCTCCATCAAATGAGCTATCTAAAGTGGAATTTTTCACTAGTTTCCAATTTTATCAAGGTTAGTCACCTTTGTTGGACATCTAATATTCTAGGGGTTTGGGTGTGGAATATGAAGAGTAATTAGTGTCCAAGATACCACTTGGTATATGAAAACCAAGGTTCATAGTATATTGTATAAATGCATATCATTGTGAATAAATGTAAATGTATATCATTGCAAATAAATGAAGCATGTGCTTATGTTTAATATATTTCTATTATTTTGTGTTATTTAGCATGGTATCAGATTGGGTGAATTTCTCCCATGCTCAAGTGTGAGCCACTTGTTTTTTGGCCTTCTGAAAATGTCAGTTCTTCCATATTTCCTCTATCCTACTTGCCAAAAGTTGAGAGTTCTCATTTTTCACTTGTCCAAATGGATTCTAGTGGCTCCATTAAATTTGTTGACTATCAAAAAACCATGTCTTCAATGTGTTCCTGACTTACCACTCCACTAATTTGGCCTATGTCAGAAATCCATTTTCTCATTTCTAAGCACTCTCTGCATCTACCAGCCCTTGAGATCTTGTCAAATCATGATAAAAATTTTCTTGAATTTACCATTTCTTATGCGCTCATTTTTTTAACTGATTACCTGGTGAAACACATATATGGTTTTGGAGCTTCCCTTCTCCCTAAAAGAGGGAGAGAGAAATCGTTACATTGGAGTAATACTAGAGAGTCAAATTTTTTTTACGTATGATCAATGTCGCATAACCAACATTTGTGATTCTCTCAACGTAAGGGTAAAATTGAATACGAGATTCATATGTTTGGGGTGCCCTATGTATAATGTAAAAACCTATGTGAGGTGAGCATATTTTTCGAAATATTATAGAGAAAAATATTTGTATTTCTATCTTGGAAAGCCATCAATTTTGGCAGACACTATTCAAAATGGCACCAAGAAATATTATAATTTAACTTTCATTTTAATTAAATAAGAAGAAAAATGTAATTCCACATCACATGAAACCGTGTATGAGTTAACTAAGTTAGTTTGAATTTCTTGGTTCAATTAATTTGAGTTCAGGGTCTAACTTGAGTCATGTAGAGTGACTCCTACAAAATAAGATTCGTGGTTCAGTTTATTTTGAGTTGTAATTAATTAATTTAGTTTATCTGAGTTAAAGTCAGTTTAACTAGTTCCAACTATTGGAGGAACTAGGGAGAGCACTATTAGTGATTTGTGTACTCTATTATCAATCAGTTAAGTGATGATTCAACTATTAATAACTCATGCATGTCAGAAGTGAGAGTTACTGAGTTGAGATTGGAGTTCAAGGGTAGTGTACTATCAATTTTATAATCATCCAAATTGTACATGTTGTGCGTGTAGTCAGATGAAAGCCCTAGTTGGATTACGTAGTATTGGATGGGTATTTCTCTAATTAATATGGGCTAATTACCCAAGGAAACATTGTAAGGAAATATGGATTTGGGAAGGTATAAAATTAGTTAATTATTGGCCTAGGCTTGTCTAGGAAGCAGAGTCAGAGAAATATAGATAATGCAAAGGTTTATCGGGCTTGAAAAAAACATTGTAATCTTCTAATATTTTTTTACTAATGAGATATACGAATAGAGTGTTTTAGTTGTGGCTTTCCCTAGGAAAATTGTGTAATATGTTGATTAAATTATTTCTCTTGTATGCTTCGTGATATCATGATCATTTAAATTGGTTTCCATAATTAGTAGAGTATATTCAAGTCTATTGTTTTAGAAAATTATAGTTAAAATTGGAATCTACAAGGAATTTCTACATGGCATCAAAGCTAAAATCACTATAGAAAAGAAGAATATGATTGTGTACTTCTAGAAGGAATTTTTTTTGTATATCTATTCTACAGAGCTAGTGGCAGGATCAAGATGGCCTTATATGGTCTGAGGCTCAAGTATTCCCTTTAGGGTAGCTCAAATTATATTTCCTGGAGAGACCAGATGGAAACAATCTTTGAAAAAAATGGATTGAAGGAGTAAATTGATAAGGACATCCTAAAACAAGCTCCAACTGATGCGCAGGATCTAGCAGAGTGGAAGAAGTGTGTTGCAAAGGTGAGAAGGATTATATTGGAAGGTGATCGACATCATATTGTCTTCAACCTCCATGGAAAGGAAACTCCATAAGTAATGTGGAAGGCCTTAACATATTTGTTTCAGAACAATAGTGACCACAGGAAGCTGGCACTGAAGGACAAGCTCAGGAAAATCAAGATAGAGAAGGGAAACACAATACCAAAGTACCTTACCAAGTTCACCCAATGTCGGGATGAGCTTGGAAGTTTTGGTGTTAAAGTTTTCAAAGTTTATTTAGTGAGCCTAGAACTTTTAGGCCTTCCCAAGAGCTGGGATAGCAACCAATATTCATTAAATGGGAGGGACAAGCTACCAGAGTTGGAGAGTTTGTGGTACGACTTGGTGAGAGAAGAGATTCAGTGGAACACCAGAGATGGATCCTAATCCCAGGATGACTATGAGGAGAAGTGTGCCTTGGAGGGAAAGTAAATAAAGGTAAAGGGAAGTCATCCTATTCCAAATCATATTTTGGTGCAGTTAAGAAGAAGGACATGTTGAAGATTAATTGTTTTCAATGTCATGGGGTGGGACATTATGCCACAAAGTGTCTACACAAAAAGGTTGAAAAGAAGCCCTCAAGAGGAGTGGTCGGTGAAGCTCTTAGTTCACAATCTGAGTTGGATTTAACCCCCATCGCATGCATGGTGTCATCAATGATGGGTAGTGTGTGGTACCTTGGTAGTGTATCTTCATTCCATATGACCAAAAAAAAAGATTTCCTCAACGACTTAGAGGAGAAGGACCACCAGATGCATATCGAGATGGGAGATGATGTAAGTTTTAACACAACTAACATCAGCACCATTAATTTTTAGAGGGAGTCTGGTTCTCCTCTCACATTGAAATATATCACCTATGTTCTGTGTTTAAAAAAGAATTTAGTTTCAGATGTTATGTTGGAAGATCGTGGCTACAATGTGATTTTTAGCAGAGGAAAGGTGGTCCTTTGTCACACAACCACAAGAAAAATGAAGAAGATCAGGTTTTGGGTAGAGAACCTCTACAAATTGGATGTAGAGGATTATGTTTCCTTGACCACAAAATTAGAGAAGGTGTAGAGCCAAGAAATCAATGACTTATGACATAGAAAATTGGGCCATCTACACCACGAAGCTTTGAAGATCATGTAGAATATTTCTATAGTACCTCAAATGTTTTCAATTGAGCAATGTGATACATGTGAAGTGTGTACGTTGGGGAAGTACACCAAAGCCACCTTTCACAATAACGAAAATCGTGCACAACCAATCCTTGAAATAGTTCACTGAAATGTGTGTGGGCCATTTTCATTAGCCTCCATAACCAAGCACATGTATTATGTGATTTTTGTAGATGATTTTTCATCCAAGTGTTGAATATTCATCACGCAGAATAAATACTATACATTCTAAAAATTTTGTGAGTTCAAATCACTTGTTAAGAAATAAACATGAAGGAAAGTGAAGGCTCTCAGGAGCGAAAATGGTGGAGAATATGTTTCAAATTAATTCAAGAACTTCTGTGCATAAGAAGGAATTTTACAGGTGTTGATAGAAACTCATAACCCACAACAAAATTGTGTTGTACAAAGCAAGAACAGAAGCATTGTGGGAGCTCCACAGGTGATGTTTCATGATCAGGGCCTATGGTTGCATCTGTGGGCATATTCATGCAACAAAATGATATATGTGCAGAATAGGAGTCCTCATCATATTCTCGGGGGTTAGTACAGAATATGAATCTTTTTCAAGTAAGAAACGAGATTTCATGCACCTCAGAATCTTTGGTTCATGATTTTATTGTCATGTTTCCAAGGATGCACGTAAAAAAATAGAATCAACTACTGAGTTGGGCATATTTTTGGGGTACACTAATACACCTCACAACTATTGGGTGTACCTTCCATATCATAGGATTAGAGTGGTTTGTATAGATGTGAGATTTTATTAAGGCAAGGCCATGCAAATTTCCCTTGAAAGGGAGCTTCAACTACATGTAGATGAGGAGCTCTTAGATCCAAAAGAAGAACATCAAGATGTGGAGCAGCTATAAGAAGACGAGAAGAGAGTGGAAGAACCTACTCATGCATAGACATATAGATATGGAAGGAAGCACACTAGAAAGGCTAAGAGGTTGATGCATGATTCTAGAGAGAATGTGGGAGCACCTAGATCACATCGTAGGTAAAGGAGGTAAATAGATTATTACACTAAATACATGTCTCTTATGAGAGAAATTATAGATATTAAGCACTCCTGATTCATGGAAGCATTGCAAAAACCAGTATGGTTTGATGCCATGGTAAGGGAGTATGACTTCATTATAAGGAATAGTGCATGGGAAGTTGTCCCAAGATTGGAGGAAAAGTCAGTTGTAGGATCCATGTGGTTCTACAAGGTGAAGCAAGTAGCAAATGGGTGTGTCGAGAAACACAAGGCCATATTTGTGGCCAAGGGGTTCTCTCAGGTGGAGGGAATAGATTACAAGGAGACATTTTCTGCAGTAGAAAGGTACTCTTCAATCGAATATATTCTATCACTTTCAACATAGATGGGATGGAAAATACATTATATGGATGTAAAGAAAGCCATCCTCAATGGAGTGATTGAGGAAGAGGTGTACATAGAGAAGAGAAAGTATTTGACACCTTTGACAAAGAGTCACATGTGTGTAGAATCAAGCGAGTGTTGTATGGATTGAAACATTCACCCTCTACTTAGTACACCGGGATCAAAAACTATTTTACCGGGTTGGGCTTCACCAAAAGTGAAGCAGATTAAACTTTTACCATATTGTGGTTGAAGGTAAATAATTTATTATAGTATTATAGGTCGATGATTTAATTATAACAGGTGATCTGAGGCTAATAAAATATTGCAAATAATATTTAGCAAGAGCATTTGAGATGAAATACATTGGCTCTTGCATTATTTCCTTGGTTTGGAAATTTGGCAAAGAGACGGGGAACTATTTTTCTCTTGGGAAAGTATTCTAATGCGATACTAAAGAAGTTTCACATGGAGAGAATCAAACCCATAGAGACTCGTCTAGCAGGGAATTGGAGGAATGGAGTTGCTACTTTAGGCGAAGTGGTAGAAGCTACCATTTATAGACAGCTTATGGGTTCACTTATGTACTTGGTGAACACATGACCAAACATGGGTTATGTGGTTAACCAACTTAGTCAAGCAATGGTTAAACCAACCAAGCTCTATTGGAAGGCAACCAAAAATGTGTTGAGATACCTAAGAGGCACCACTAAGTTTGGTCTTTGGTACAGGCGGACAAAGGGAGTGAAGCTTCAAGACTTCACAAATGCAGATCGGGTAGGGAGTCCATCTGACAAGAATAACACATCAGGTGGAATCTTTAGTATTAGGTTAGAAAAATTTTCCTGGTACAACAGGAAGAAATGATCAGTTACACTCAGTTCAATAGAAGCATAATACATCACTCCGATTCAAGGAACTAATTGTGAGGCCATCTGGATGAGGAGGATTCTTATTGGGTTGTTTGTTAAACATATGGATCCTACAATGATTTACTGTGATAACTAGAGTTTCATCAAAATATCAGTTAATCCATTTTTTCATGATAGTTCCAAGCATATTGAAATCTGGTACCACCCTCTCAGAGCTTTTTTATAGAGGCATATCATGATGCTAGAGTTCGTTCCTATAAAGGAGCATGATTTTGACATATTTACAAAGGCACTGTCAAGAGGCAAATTTGAGAGTCATAGAAACAAGATCGGGGCATCTAATAATCCCTTTCTTGTTTATAGGGTGTTGAAAATGGCATGACGAAAGGTTCTAATTTAGTTTTCCCTTGAATTAAGTTAGAAGAAAATTGTAATTCCACATCACATGAAAATTTGTACGAGTTAACTAAGTTAGTTTGACCTAGTTTTTTCAGTTAATTTGAGTTGAGGGTCTAACTTGAGTCATGTAGAGTGGTTCCTACAAAATAGGAGCCTCGGTTGAGCTGATTTTGAGTTGTAATTAATTAATTCAGTTTATATGAGTTAAATTGAGTTTAACTAGTTCCAACTATTGGCAGAACTAGTGAGAGGTCTACTAGTGATTTGTCTACTCTATGAGCAATCAGTTACCTGATGATTCAACCATAAATAACTCATGCATGTCAGAACTCATAGTTACTGAGTTGAGATTGGAGTTCAAGGTTAGTGTACTTTAATTTTATAATCATCCAAATTGTACAGGTGGTGCATACAGTCAGAGGAAGGCCCTAGATAGATTGCATAGTATTAGAGAGGGACTTCCCTAATTAATAGGGACTAATTACCGAAGGAAACAACACAAGTAAATGGGGATTTTGGCACCGGAAAGTTAGCTACGTATTGGCCTAGGCCTGTCTAGGAAGCCAAGTGAGACAGATAGAGATAATGCAGAGGTTTCTCTGGCTTGAGAAAATACTTGTAATATTCCTATATTTTATGACTAATGAAATATACAAATAGTAGGGTTTTTAGTTGTGGAATTCCCCCATAAATCATTGTGTAATGTGTTTATTGAATTCTTTCTCTTGTATTCTTCATGATTTCACGATCATTTAAATTGGTTTCCGCAATTGGTAGAGTGGATTCAATTCCAATGTTTTAGAAAATTACTATTAGTTGTTTGAATCTACAAAGAAATGCTATAGTCACGAGGTGACGAAAGTGGAATTACACTAGGGAGTGTTTAATATATATGCTCTTTGCATTGAAACAACATGAGCTTTGGGCATCAAACATTGGTTGTTGCATTGAATATGCATTGATTTTGTCCCTCTGTATAGAAAAATTTGAGTATATCAACATTAAACATACGTTAAACCATTGTTTCAAGTTTTGAAGGTCGTGCATGTTGAACATTGGTTCATTTCATTAGTGTTGTATTGTATGCATGATCTATATGATCCATGTGATGTTTTAACCCTTGGTTGATTTCAATTTTTGTTTAACATTCTCTTGTTTGTATGCCTTGGTCAGTTCATTCTTTGTGTAGTGTTTTGAAATGTTCGTTTTATTTAAATTTTGTGTGTGATTACCATGGTTGTGGTATGTTCTGGTGTATTCATTTATGTGTGCTCATTGGAATGAACTGTTGAAGATTTAGTACGATGATTAAAACAAAATCTCACTTGAATTTTTGTTTTGTTGTCCATTGGGATATTTTAGAATGTATACCCTGAACTTCTATTTGATGTTGGATAAAACTTGGTGATTTTTGATATGTCAGATATGTACCTCCTGTCATATTCACTAGTATTGTATTTTTATATGTGCTAGTTGTGCATTGCTATATGTGTTTCTTGTCATATGGTTGAATATTGAACTATCACTTATTTTGAGTCTTTAAAGTTCTTGTTATTTTCTTTGGTCGGTTTCTCTCTATATCTTGGAGTCGTTATATATTTATGTGATGGGTATATAATATATACTCGGTGTATTAATTCATTTATTTGATGTGTTGGAGTTGTATTGTTGTTGAAATGTTTTCCATAAGTGCGATGATTTGACAATAAATGTGTTGAAGTCCATACACTTATTATATTAAGTTCGAGTGTTTATCGTAAGTCCAGTTGGATAAGAAAGGCACATTATAATATTAGTATGCTTGAATACATTGAGGTTATGATGATATGTTATTATATTGGAGAATAATGCATATTATTGTACTGCTGAAGCATCAAATATATGGAAATTCAATATTTTCCCTCTATTAAGAATCGACTGAAGTGGTGAATGTGTTGTATTTCCATATTTAATTTACTGCAAAGAATGACATTTTAAGATTTGGCAGCAGTGGAATATTCAAATTTTTTTGATGACTAATATTGATTCTAGTGTGTGATATTGCATTGTATGATAATTTTCCAGGTGGTTGATATTTTTTTTATTTGGACTCTTATATAAGCTTGGATTTGTATAGTCTTGCTACAACTTCCACTAGATTGTGGAGACTTTATTTTTTCTCAGAAAATTTCCAAACTTCATGATGTATTTCAACTGTTGAATTCTCCAATATATTACACTATAGATGATATTGAAAAAATTAGCAAGAACACTCTTTATGACATTATAACTTGTTTACAAAATGCACATTAAAATATTTATTGTTTGCAACTAGAAGCTCAGTTCAAGCGAGATGAATTATAACAGAAGATTTGTCATTTTGAACTGCCTTTTGTTCAAAAAAACCCTTTGTTTGAGTTTGAAATAGACTCCCATCAAAAATAATAAAGTAAACTGATCATTAAGATTGAGGTTGATTCAAATCACGTTCCTAGTGCAAGAGAAGATTTGCATGGAGATGCAAATGTTCAAAGCACACTTCGAAAGCCCATTATCAAACTTTGGGAAGAGCTTGTCAACAAAAAACCAAATAAATAGTATTGGATATGATAAGGATGTGTCCCTTTGTATTCAAAACTATTCCCAGCTAATACAAATATAGAGTATAATATTCCTTTAGGACAACTCATCTTCTCATGTTCCTACACCTCATCAACAACCAAAAATTGTAAAATGCCATCATTTTGATTGAATCGGCCATTTGAAATATTAGTTTTTGATCTTCACCTATATGAGAATTGGCATAAAAATACTCACCATTCAAATAGATTCTTCATAAAAAAGCCTCCTACAAGAACAAAAATTCACCTTGGATGGATCACTTCTTGGAAATGAGCTTCAAAAACCAAAAAGATATTTTGGTCATACCACTAAATTTGTTCACATGTTTTGAAAAGTATTACGGTTGATTTTTCTTCATTTTCTATCCTTGTATCTCATAGGGGGGAATTGATGGTAATCTACAAGCTTCAAAGATAAATCAAGCTAGCCTGAGCCATGACTTGAGCCTATTACTTGAGCTTAGATCTAGAGTTAGCTACACCCATATTCAAATTTAAAGCTAGAGAATTCCATGAGCATGCAGTTTGATTTATGGCCTTCCTTAAAACATCACAGTTTGAGACCTCAATGATATCCCTTTTTCAATAATTAGGGAGCACTTCGCATAACAAAAGAATTCAAATTCTAGCCATATTAATAATTGTTCTAGGAACCACAGTAATTGTTTGAGGTTGAGACATCAATGGTCTCCATTTTCGCAACAATAGGGATCACTTATTGTATCACAAGTCTTCAACTTATAGCCATATTATTAATTGTTCTAGGAACTACAGTAAGTGTTCTCATGTTGGTTGTCATCCTTAAACCACTACCAGTTGATATATCGAGTTCTCCTACCTATTTAATTCTAGAGAGGATAATCAACCAATTCTTGTCATGAATTTTTTGCATATTTATATTAAAGCTCTCTTCTTGGACTCATATATACCCCTTCTGATTAAGGGGCAGAATGTTGGACACTGAAATTTTTAAGGGTTTTGGTTGTGGAATATGAATAGAAATTGGAGTCTAAAACACCACTTGGTATATGAAAATTAGGTGTCATAATATAGTCTATGAATGTATATCATTATGAATAAATGAAACACATGCTTATCTTTCATATCTTTTCTATTATTTTACTTTTTTTTAAAACCTCTTTGTAACATCTTAATTTCATTTTCCCTGCAACTCCTTATCAGACGAAATTTTCTCCTTAAAGTTAGCAGTTATAATATTTATTCATATTCTAATAAACAGATCTCTTGGTTTATGTGCAAATGGTCTAGTAAATATTGACCATATTCATGTCATCCTCACTTGAGTTGAAGGTGTTTTTAGCTATAATGTGAAGGAATTTTAGGAAGCCTTTCATCTTACATGTTGTATACCCTCTTTTTGTACGTTAGATACTTATTCATATCAGTGGTTGCATTGGGGAAAGTGTTTGATGATGAAGAGGATATGATAGGATGTATTTCCTTTAATTTTGAGATTATAGATTATAAATTTCTTTTGAATTAGTTACATCTTTATCCATGAATCTTCGGATGTAATGCATCATGAAACCTCACATCCACATAAAAATGGGAGTAATAAGAGTCTCAAAGAGAAGTTTTCACATTTTCTTAATCCCATATCCAATGTTTTTTCAATTAATTTTTTTTTCAACTCCACAATAATATTTCCATCCTTCATCAATCCTTCTCCCAATGTTATAATTCTTATTGAGCTTGTGAATGATGTCTATTTTGAGATATTTATATGGAGGAACTCTGGCCAAGTTCTTGTTGCCATATAAAAAAGTATCATATGTGATATTTCTCGATCTAATTATAGTGACCTTTATTTTATCAACATGAATAGTTCTACCAATCTTGGAATGTTAATATTGGAGGAATCTTAGTTAGTTTCTAAGATTGTAAGGAATCCTTGTCAAAGGAACAATATCATTATCATAGGGAAAGAGAGTGATGGCTATAACAATGAGAGCTAGGCCAATGTAATTTTCTTCCTCTAAATACTCTTCTAACTTATCAATGTATATATACTAAAAAACATTAGGCAAAGTGGCCATCCATGTTTGATTCAAATATTCCAGTTAATCAACTATGAAGAACCTTTTGTGGTTGTAGAATTGCAAACAATATTCTCATATAGCCCTATTGTAATATCCTGTAACTTAGAAGGAACCTTTGTCTCTTCTAGCCTCTTCCGAAGTTCGTTTTGGGAACCATATCATATCTTCCTTATGAATTCAACAAAATAACGAGGTGCCCTTGGCACCACAGGTTCATAAAAAAATTTATGGAGATAATTCTAGTCCTGTAAGGGTATCATTTATGGGACTAATCATAATCATCCTATAATTAGAAAGTGGCTTTATCCCCTCTTTAAATTTAGGTACAATGGAAATTTTCATCCAAAGCTTGAGGAAACCTTGTTTCACATCCAAAATGAGAAAGTTGTGTATATGAGAGACTTTATTTTAAAATTTGCAACTTCGTAGCCTTCAATGAATTTAGTTTTCCTAGTTGCAAGCTACTTAACACCAAACTTTATGTAGATTCCAAAGAAAATATCTCATGCTCTATAAGAATGCTCAGAGTGGTGTCCAAGGCATTAGCGGATTAATAAAGAATTTAATGGCACACTTTTAAGGGAATCATATTATTTTTCTTACTTTTATGAATTAGAATTTTCCTTAATACTTTTTAAGAGCCAATATAGAAATTTGTAACATTTATCCTCACTTATTTTTACATAATACATTTTCTTCCATTTAATTAGGACTTTGTATGCATTTATACATCCGAGATTTAAATATTTATGAGAAGCATCCCTAATGGTCTTTCTCACAAGTTATTCTTCATTATCATCCCAATGGTTGGTAGTTCTATTATGCTTCTGATTGACACCTTGATAGAAAACATGTTAATGGAAATAACAATGGTTGTAGTAAAATTATGATGGAGGTGTTTGATGTTGCACATATGAGTTAGGTGGTTTAAGCCCTCCTTTGAATCCTAAAGGAAGATATTAGCTTTAATTTTCTGAAAAAATAATTGCCTTTGATTATCAAAATTACCTTTCATGGGTTCGTTGTGTATGGTAAAGTTTAAATTAAGGTTTAAAGGTCGATAATCAGAGTGAGGATCGTGGTCATTTAAGATGTCAAAGATAACTATTTTGTTGGAAACATGGATATCGCATATTACATAATATTTGACACTACAATTGGACCCATGAATACAACTTATTTGGTTGGAGATTCCACTCTATTATGGCATTTCAAAATATTAGGTCTAGAGAGAATTACAAATATTAACTAGCTTAGTACCAAAGATTTGTTTTTTTTGGCTTATGAAAATTTTCTTTGTATCGACTAGCTAAAATGATGTTTGCATCTAGCCATAACAAATTAGGCATGGAATCATTGATTAGAAAAAGAGTTTAGTTAGTTTCAATTCTAGCATTAAAGTCTCCTAAAAAGAGAATATTATTTTCATTCCATAGACTATGAATATATTCTTCTACCATATTATAGAGGTAATTTTTCAAAAGTACATATAACGAGAGAGAAATAACAAAATTCTATATAAATCCTCGTAGAAGTGATGTATAAGATGTATATCCAAATTTAATGATTAAGAAAATTTATTTTATAAAATAAAAAGTAAAAACACACATTCTAATTTGTATAATAAGCTATGCCTTGAATGGCAATGGGATAAGATTTTTTTGTTCCATGTTAATTTCACAATAAATATTTTCCATTAAACTTATCATGCTCCTAGATTTTTAATAAAAAATAATGTCAATTTCACTCAAATTCAAACTTTACATTGGAATTTTACAACTTAGGAATTCATAAAAATTCAATATATATATATATATATATATATATATATATAATCAACTCCTTTTGATGATGATGATGATGATGATGATGATGGTTAACGTCCACTCAGACCAATATTTGGTCTATCGGACCTAAATAAAAGAGTTATTTAGTTTGATTTAAGATTTTATTCCTATGCTCAAAAAGCTTGGAGAGAAGCCTCCCAAGCTCACTATAATTTTGACAACTTAAAAGGCTAGGAAGGTCAGTATTGTAACAAATATTATGAAATTGAGCTCTAATGTGGTTGTACTCGGGGCACTCTAAGAGGAAGTGATTTTCATCCTCGATGTTCATATTCTCACAGAGATGGCAAATCCTTTCCATCCATGGTGTTTTAGGAACTGTCCAACGACTTGTTTCACTATGGAGCTCATGAGAGTTCGTTCTAATCTTGGCTATATTAATTCTCTTCTTTGAGAAGAGAGATAATTTTGATCTTCTAGGGTGGGGTTGATGACCTCCTTATAATATCTTAATTTTCTTTTAGCTACTAGATCTTTCTGACACCACATTTTTTCTTTGAACTTAGAAGTAAATTTTTTTTAATGTTATTAATGTTTTGCAATGCAACATTCTCGTCGATCTCCCAATGGTTTAACCAGGCCCTGGTGTCTTTATACCAACCTCGTTTAAGCCTTAGGTGGTTTTTCCTGGAATTTAAAGCTATCTTAGGAAGTCTATGGTCTCCTATGCTATTGAGCTTGTGCTTGTACAATAGAAGCCTAGTCATATCTAGGCTCTCGATAGGGGAAAGACCCACTTCTATAAGGAGAATAGGATAGGGTGTATTGCTTTTAATTTTAAGGTTATAAGTTATAAAACGCTTCTGGATTTGTTCAATATTTCTCCAGGATTCTCTAGAGATGCTACAACCCCAAACTTCACATTCATATAAGATAATAGGAGTGACTAAGGTTTCAAAGAGGAACTTCTTTCTATCCCACATTATGAGGTTTGTCGTTTTACAATTATTTTCAAGACCAAAATAAGCTTTCCACCCCCCATTTATCCTTTTCTGAATGCTATAGTTTCAGTTGAGCTTGTGATGAATATCAATTCCTAGGTACTTGTAAGAAGACACTTCCTCCAAGTTACTATTGTCATACATAAAATTAGCGTAAGTGTCCTTCTTTGATTTTATAATCATAAATTTTGTTTTGTCAGTGTTAACACACATACCCATGGTAGAGCATAAATCCTTAAGAAGTCTAAGTTTCTTACCAACATCAGATGGGCACCTTGCCAGAAGAACAATATCGTCAGCATATAGAAGAAGGATGATGACTATCCCAGCTAAAATCGTGCCAGCACATCCTGCTTCCTCTAAACAACCTTCTAGCTTGTCGATGTAAATTCCAAATAGGGTAGGGGAGAGGGGGCAACCTTGTTTAACTCCGATATTACACTTAATATATTTCGACCACCCCTCATTAAAAACATAACACATTAAAAACATAATAACTTGAAACAAATTCCATCTCATCACAAACATAAAACGATTGATAGAATGGTTTTAAATTTATTTACTTCCCATTAAAAATATGATTTTTAATCCTAATTTTTTTTTATGTTATTAACTTATAGGTTGAGAATCAAGATAAGGAGTCTCTAGTCTCTATGGAAATCAATGAGTTGAGAATCAAGATAAGAAGTCTAGTTATCAAATATGTGACATATATATTGTGTTTATATTGTTTTTCTTTAATATATATATATATATATATATATATATATATATATATATATTATATTTTAATATTAAATTAAATATATTTATTATTAAAAAAATAGATTTGATAGAGTAAATTCATGTGATTTATATCATATTAAAATAGATTTTCGAAAAATTACATGAGAAATTTTAGAACTTACTCGTTTCAAACTACTGAATATAATTCATCATTAGGATAATGAAGAAGACTGGTTGATCAGACTATCCATATATATATCATGCAAAGTCAAAATCTATGGAAAAAATAAATGTTAAAAAATGGTCAAAAATGAAAATAATCAATAAATAAGTGAATGAGGCACAATAGTTGCTAAGCTTTTGCAAATGGGGTAGCAAGCTAAGTGGGCTTGATTATGGGGAAAGCTCCATAGTTAAGTGCGCTTGAGCCAGAGGAGTTCTGGGATCGGTGACCTAACTGGAAGTCCTGGTTAATGGGTGCAAGCCCCAAAAGTGATGATTGACACTATGTGATTCATTTCAGTAGTTTCAATCCCATTTCTTCACCCTTGTGAGCATCACTCGATGCAATGACACTATGTGATTCATTTCAGTAGTTTCAATCCCATTTCTTCACCCTTGTGAGCATTACTCGATGCAATGAGTTAGTCAGTTACGACTATCTCTCATGGAAATGGTCATAGATGAATGACTTACTTAACGCAGTTGAATCTCGAAAATGATATCTAATATAATGCACTACGGAAAGCCCTCATACTTAAAAAATTTCATCATAAAATAATAAAATAATAAAAATAAAGACAAGGTCAAATAAATAAAATAAAAGTAAAATAATCAAAATTAAAACTAACAAAATAGTCAAATTTAAAACAGAATTCACAATAACAGAATTTATTAAATAAATTGAATAATTTAATAGTTTTAATTAATTAAGTTCTTGTGGGTCATTTTCCTCACTCTTTTTACTATATATAAAATAGTCAAAATCATAATAAAAATATATATATATATATATATATATATATATATATATATATATATATATATATATATATATAAAATAAAATTGAATAAAATAATAAAATAGATAAATAAATAAACCATTTATATTGAGAGTGCAAGTTTCTGTGATCCATAACATTTTAATTAAAAATCTTCCTAAATTTCTTATGTGATTTTCGGAAAGATTTTTAATTAAAACCATATATATAGATAATAAAATCAAAATTAAAAATAAAGAATTAAATAAAAGGATTTATAAATCCTTTTATTTAATTCTTTATTTTTAATTTAAATAAAGAATTAAATAAAAGGATTTATAAATCCTTTTATTTAATTCTTTATTTTTAATTTTGATTTTATTGATGATGACGATGATGGTTAATCTCTACTGAGACCAATCTTTGGTCAATTGGACCTAAAGAAAAGAGTTATTTAGTTTCATTTAAGATTTTATTCCTATGTTCGAAAAGCTTGGAGAGGAGATCATTTCCATCCATGGTGTTTTAGGAACTCTCCAACACATATATATAGATATATTGTTTATTTATTTATCAATTTTATTATTTTTGTTTTATTTTTATATTTTATTTTATTTTATTTCTATTTCTATTTTCTATTTTATTTTACTATTTTTATGATTTTGACTATTTTGTTAGTTTTAATTTTGATTATTTTATCTTTATTTTATTTATTTGACTTAGCCTTGATGATGAACTACATTCAATAGCTAGGTTCTAAAATTTCTCATGTAATTTCTCAAAAAAATTATTTTAATAAAAAAAAAAATAGACTTTTAATTTTTTTTTTGTTTAATTTTAAGATAAATCTAAATCTTTTTACGACATTATATTTTTTATTATTTAAATTATATTTTTGGACTTATAATTTTAGAATTATTTAATAATTTGAGAATTAAAATAAATATATCTAGGATTATGAGAAAATAAATTCTAAAACAGAAAATGTCGTGAAAGATAAATCAATCTTTAAGGAGAGCCCGGATGGTGTGTTTGACACAGTGAGTGAAGTCGCCGTCAATGTAGAGTGAGATGACATAAATGTTCCATTGAAGCCAATTAAAGAAAATCCTCGAGTCCCACGCCCCTCTCGACAAAATAGGTGACGCACATATTTATTTTTCTATCGGTTAAAAATGGGCATACATAAGTAACTGACAGAGTTCAGAATTCCCTGCTGGACTGTTTGGAACGGAAAATGTATAGTTGTACGAGCTGGCTTTTCCATGGACGGTTGCTGTGGGCGATGAAGGACAGCGATCACATTTTTATTATTCATCCGAACAAACAGTGTTTCTCACATGAGCTTCTGACATGAAAGGAACTGAAGCATTTAGATTAAAATATAAACGTAGCCGTGCGACCATGACGAACTGGACGGAGCTACCTCTGGTATGGTGTGGAAAGTACCAAAAAATGGGAAATTAAAAGCTGGAGATAAGGCGCATTCAAAACCCTAGCAGTCGCCATTCAACTTTATACAAACGCAAGGGCGGTTTGCTTAAAAAAGCATTTGAACTTTCCGTTCTCTGTGATACTGAAGTTGCTCTTATTATCTTGTCTGAAACCGGCAGGATTTATGAGTTTGCAAGCCACCACGAGTAAGTTGCATTCTTGGGTCCATTTCAATACCATACTTTGTTCACTGCATTTAATTATCAGTATTTGCTTTCACTAAAATTTATGTTTCAAATTTATCGCTACAATTCCACGGCCACGAAGCTTATTAAAATGGGTATGGCCGTTGGTCTGTCTCTCATCGAATGTCAGAGTATAATAAGCAGAGCCCGCCGGTTCTAGAAGTACCAGCAACGTTTAAAAATAATTTGTAATTTGCCCCCATTAAAGCTAACAATTACCATCCCGAAAGGGGTTATATTCATTTTGATAAATTGTTAGAATTAGGTATTCTCATGTTTTCTCAGGTCTACAGTGAAGAAATAAATGGTACTAGGTTTAAAATAAAAAAATATATAGGTATGTAACATAAAAACTATAGCAGCTTGCTGACATCAGATGCACAAATTTCCGCCGACAGCATTCTTGCAGCGCTGTTAGAGATGCTTGAAGATGATCTGTTTATTTTTTTTAAATATACAAATCGTTTCCATTATGCGGGTCACTAGTTTTGGAAACCGCCGAATGTTTGTTTCTCTGCTTTCCCCATAGCCTATGTATTTCCCTGCAGCGATCGACCTCTTTTTTAGTTTTCATTGAGGGATCAGATCAACCTTTTCAAAATATTTACATACCGACTGAAAAAATCCTTTCATCATAAGTAAAGATGAACAATAAGTTTCTGGAAAAGAATTGTGTTAATAATTTTTGAAATTTAGCTTGTTTGGGGTGAACCTTTGACTCATCATCAAGGACATAAAGATGAAAAGAAATAGAAGCCATTTCTTTTCATCTTTACTCTTGCTTTATGTTCTTAATAATAAGTGAAGATTATTAACAGAATGCTTTTCCTTTATGCATTATCTATTACAAAAATCTGTGACAAAAAAAAAATCATCATCATTAAATTTAAATAAATTAAAACAAATTTGATTACAAAATTATTAAATTCTATTAGAATAAAAAAAAAAAAATTAATTAAAAAAAAATCGTTATAAACCTGGCCTTTATGTTGCTACGGGCACTCTCCTGTAGCGTATGGAACACCTGCTCATCTAAGTCACTTTACACATCCCTCAGGGTCTCTAGTCCTATGTTTCACTTGTCGAAACCCAAAAATGCCTTCAAACTTCTTGAAAAAGTTTTTTTTGTGTCTTCCATTCAAGACAAATGTTTAGGACATGGCCAAACCATGTTCTTACCGACTTCTTGTCAAGCCCATGTCATACTCTGACTTTCCAGCATCACTTAGTTATTTGTTTTCATGTCTTCGATTACTATTCTTTTAATAGAATTCATATGATTTTGTCTTTACTTTATTATTTTTTAAAAGTTCAATGAACATGATTTTGTAGATGCCATTATTTATCCCTGTTTTACTAATATTGTAACATACATATAAATCGTGAGTTGATATATGAATACATAGGTATAAGAATATGTCTAAATGTCTATCTACGTAAGTGTTTGTAGATGTAAAGCATTTGAGTTTTTTGTAAATTAAAAAATCGAATTAATAGTTTCTCCATAGTAATTTTATGGAAGATCGATCTAGACTTTCATATATGAATACATATGAATAAGAATATGTCTGAATGTGTAACCACCGTTTTAGTGGTAACTAATGGTTAGGCTGTTTGTTTATTAATTAAGACTCATGTTTTATTTCAATTAGAATATTGAACAAAAATTAAATTTTATATTAATAAAGATTTACTGTGAATTAGTTTCATGAGTAACAATGATGGTAAAAAAAAGTAAATCAAGATGTGTTAGTTGGAAAAACAGTTTCCACAGTTACCCATAGAAACTCTGGAATAAATAGAAAATCCAGAGGAGAGTTTGGGGTTCTATCTGTGAAGGAAAGGAAGAGGAACTCTGTTACCCTGGAAGAGGCATTTCAGAACAGAGTGTGCTTTGGGTTGGAGATTGGACCGGTTTGTCCCGTGATCTCCCCAGAACTTCCTGTTTTTCCCTGGAATGGAAGGACTGGACCGGATTGTCCTAAGTTCCCGTCCAGTGCTCTGAGAATTACAGAGACCCAGACTTGATGCACGGGGGAGAGCTGCATGACTGTTCGCCAGCTCATGGAAGGGAGGAACACTGTTACCATCAGTTGATTCGGAATCCAGATGAGTAAAGATTAGCAGAAGTAGATTGTTTGGTTTTTTCTTTTCTTCTGAATTTAATTTCTGAAGAATGCTGTGGTTAGAACTTAACTTTTTACTGAGAAAGGATGAATCTTGTTTCTGTTATCACTACAGTAGGGTTTGTTGAAATAGGAAATATATATATATTTTTTAAAAACAGTCTACAGTTGAGATTTTAGAGTAAGTAGAAAGATCAATAGTCTAACTCAGAATTTTCTTTTTTTCACATTCTTATATCATGTACAGAGGTAGGTTAAATTCCTGTGGAAGAAGTATTTAATAACAGAACTTGAAATTTAATTACCGGCCATATCTACTTCACTAGTTAAGATAGTCCTGTACAATATAAATAGTGGAAAATAAACACAGACAGAGGAAACGGGAGAACCGTTAACCCTTCAAGCCAGAATTCTGGGCTAAAGGGTTGGTCGTTCTCCGCCTTTGAAGGAACACAGACGTGAATGGCGGTCCGGACGCCTGTACTATTTAGGGAAAGATTAAATAGAATAAGGAATACCAAGAACAATAAGAAATACAGAACGTTCTGGTAGTAGCAACATAAAATATTAACCCTACAACAGGTAATAAAACACTTATCAGTAGTTACAGGAAAAATTCTAGAAATCGAAGCAGTGAACGATGAACCAACAATTCCAGTGTTACATAAGAACCCATGACTTGGTGCAAAGCAACTGCAGATACCATTGGAAAAGATTGTAGACACGGTAAATAGCCTCACAGCGCTATACACACAGTATACAAAAGACAAAACGAAAACTCGACTGAGAATATCGCACTACCACTGCAACTGTAGTTTCATAACTAGAAGCATAAATACATTGTGTGCGAGAAGTTTAATTCAAGTAGAGAAGCAGACTGGTAAATAACCGTATAACATATTCACAGTTTATATCAGAGTAAACTCCACTTAGGAGTAGTCAAATATTATACAGACTGTCGGCCTGAGGCCGCAAATGACAACAAGAAACCTGGTCAAGAACCTATCCTGCACGGCGTAAACTAAAACATATCAGGCTAAACCTTGAACTGAACTTAGACTGGATTATCATCTATATGTTTCGCCAAAGGAAGTCCAAGGGTATAGACTCTGTCGAAAACGGTGTACCTACGAAATGCATGCAGGGGTTAACCCTCATTCTGCGAGCAAGCTTGGAAAACGACAAGGAACCCGAGCTGGAACAGTAAGTATGGGCAATACCTGTAATAAGAGAGATTCCATTAGGCATGCGGGAGAAAACTCTATAAAAAGGAACAAAAGAATTATTAACAGTGCTGTAGAACAAGGTAACCCCGGAACGAAGGCAAGTTTGTTTTCAAAGAGAGAATACCTGTCGTTTCTGAACCTGGGAGTTTCTCTTTAAAGCACCGGACCTCCGCTGTCCAAAACCCCCCCAAACGAAAAGAATTTAGCGAATGAAAGAGCATATGGAACAACGGCCAAAAAAATCTTAAGCTTCAGGGTTAGAATGATAACCCGACTCCTCCATTAATTCACACAAGAAATTCAAACCTGTTTCACGAATTTACAGAGAGATTTATGAATTATCAGGAGATGTTTTACCTGAGTCGAGAGGCAAGCTCTCTGGGCGCCGCGTTATCACCATCGTCTCGGAAAGTCTTGAAACCCCGTGAAGAAACCCTGGCAGAGCCACACCGCCTCCAAAACTCTCAGCGCGAAGAGTAACAATGAGACCGGAACGGTTAGAGCGCCGAGGGGTCATTACTAACCCTAGGAACAAGAGCCGTGCGATCATATCGAATCGACGGAGGAAAGGCTGCCAGGTGTTGGGCAGATAGGCCAGCCGGACTACACAAATGGCGAACCCAATTTCCAAAGATTGCAAATTGACAATTATAAATTCGAAATGGATAAACATAATTACCGGCACTTATAAGGTAAGAGATTTATTAATAATATGAACCATTATGGAAAACTTAATCCACTGATCAATCAATATACAATCCATAGTACAACAACCTCCATTATGTAGTACCGAAAACACGAAAATCCACGAAACGATGCCAGCAGTGCAAACATATAAGGCCTTGTCATATAATATTTCTATTTAATGATGGTTGCATTTCGGTGGTGATAATTTTTTTTTTTTATGATGGTAAGTTTTATGTAATGTTAACTGTTACAAGTGGTATCAGAGCTGGTTACAACTCTGGAGCCCTATTGGGCCAACTAACGTTAAAAAATTGTATGTTACTCATGCACAGTCAGATAATTAGTTGGAAGGACAGATGAGACGGACACCTACACAATCACAATCGCTACAGCGAAATATCGGAGAGATGCAGCCTCCACCAGAAGGAAACCCCGAAATGTGGGTCCAGCTGGAGATAGAGCAGCATCAGAGGTCTAATAGATTGATGGAAGAACAACAACATCAGACTCACATTTTATTGCACACAGTACAACAGTTGCAGGAAGAGATGGAGAGGGTACAGAAGGAAAATGCTAGGATGATGCAGGAGCAAGAGAGGATCTTAAAAAGCCTCTCCGATAAACAGAATCAAAGAAATGAGAATCCCAGTGCTAGCAGAGAATTCCAGGAAAGGGACGATCAACAAACAGGTGAACAAGATATAAACCAAAGAGAAAGAAGTATGTCGTAGCGAAGTAATCCTCACAGAAATTTTAATGAGGCTGAATCTGAAAATGAAAATGAATGGAAAGCCAGTAAAAAGCAGAAGGTGGAATTACACGGAGAATTCAGAAAGATAAAGCCACCTACGTTCGATGGAGAAAAAGAGGAGGTGGTGGAAGCCTGGTTGATTAACATGAACAAATAATTCCAGGTGTATGATTACGACAGTGGTCTTAAAGCACGACTGGCCATTTATCAGTTAAAAAACAAAGCCACCTTATGGTGGGAAGAAGTGAAGAACGTGCGGGGATTAGAGGATCAAGATGTGACATGGGAAAAGTTTCAACAGTACTTTAAGGATAAGTACCTGACTGAGCGTTTTTATGATGAAAAAGCCCGAGAATTTCATGATTTAAGGCTAGGACAGCTGACCATGGACGAGTTCATCACCAATTTTATGGCATTACTGCGCTATGTACCGTACTTAAGAGAAGAGAAAGCCAAAGTTCAAAGATTTCTGAGCAGTTTACCTGTCCATATGAAGGAGCGTATCGAATTTGAAAATCCTAAGACAATGGACGACGTTATCAGAAAGGCAAGGCTGTGCTATCAGCAAGCGAAAAACAAGATAGATCCCGGAAAAGGATGGCAAACAAGGAAGGATAACAGAAGCAATGCTGGTTCCAAAAGGGGGAAAACTAGTAATTTCCGAAATACCGCCAGAAATTCAATCAATAAACAATTCGGTAGGAACCATCAGGGGGTTAGATGGCCTGGGGAAGACAAAACGGTGGAAGCTTCAAGTAAACCTGAGCAACCACAAAATCAGAGGCCACCTCTGCAGTGTTGGGGCTGCGGGGCAGCGCACTACTATCGAGATTGCCCACAGCGGGGTAAAACTAAAGCAGTAAATAACTTGCAAGAAGCCTCTACTGTGGGAGATGTTGCTCGGAGTATACCCAGAATTAATGATGCATTGGAGGATCGGCAAGCGGATTTTCAGCCTACCATGATAGAACTAGAAGGTAAATTGCTATCCCAAACTGTTTCTGTTTTAGTAGACCCGGGGGCAAGTCTAAGTTATATAAGTCCTAAACTTGTGGAAGTCTGTAAACTGCCAAGTCAAAAGTTCAAAAAGACCTGGTTGGTCCAATTAGCCACAGGAGCTAAAAGAAGAGTTAGTGCCAAAATACCGGAATGTGCACTGCAAATTGGCGGACAGCAGCTGGTAGTGGATTTAAATATTCTACCTTTGGGATCCTATGATATATTATTGGGTATGGATTGGTTGGAGAAGCATTGGACTCTTATAGACTGTAAGGAAAATATAGTTTATTACAGAGATCATAATGGTATTCGTCAAGAGATTCAAGGCATAAAGAAGCCTGTAAATCTGCGCCCAATTACAGCTTCCCAGATGGGGAAATGTATAAGGAAGGGATGCCAACTGTATGCTATACAAGTTGGATTATCTGAGTCTAAAAATAAAGCTGCTGCGTTAGAAAATATACCGGTAGTTCAAGAATTTAAGGATATATTTCCTGAAGAAATACCAGGTTTACCACCAAAAAGAGAGGTTGATTTTACAATAGAACTGCTGCCAGGAGCCTCGCCAGTTTCACGAACTCCTTGCCGTATGAGTGTACCAGAACTGACTGAACTGAAGATGCAGCTTCAGGAATTGCTGAATAAGGGGTATATTCGACCCAGTGTGTCACCCTGGGGAGCACCCGTATTGTTTGTTAAAAAGAAGGATGGAACCATGCACATGTGCATGGATTACCGACAGTTAAATAAGCTAAATGTTAAGAACAGGTATCCTCTACCTCGTATTGATGACTTGTTTGATCAGGTGAGAGGGGCCACGGTGTTCTCAAAGATCGATTTGCGATATGGTTATCACCAGATCCGGATTAAAGATGAAGATATCTACAAAACTGTCTTCCGTACAAGGTATGGCCACTACGAATTCGTGGTATTACCTTTTGGGTTAACTAATGCACCAGCCACCTTTATGAGGCTGATGCATAGTGTATTCCATCCTTATTTGGACAACTTTGTGTTAATTTTCATTGATGACATACTGATTTATTCTAAAGATGCGGAAGAACACAAGGCACACTTGCGAATGGTGCTGGAGATGCTTAGGAAGCACCAACTGTATGCGAAATTCAGCAAATGTGACTTCTTTAAAGAAAAGATACAGTATCTTGGACACGTAATATCTGAAAAAGGCATAGCTATAGACCCGGAGAAAATCAAGACTATTATGGAATGGAAGGTGCCACAGAATGTGGCGGATATACGATCTTTTATGGGTCTCGCTGGCTATTACCGGCGATTTATAAAAGGATTCTCAAAAATAACTTTTCCTATTACCTCCTTGCAAAGGAAAGGGAAAATCTTTAAATGGAAAAAAGAATGCCAGGATAGTTTTGAAAGATTGAAGCAGTTGCTGACAAGAGCACCTGTGTTAAGTGTGGCAGATCTGAGTAAAGAATTCGAGGTTTGTACAGATGCATGCAAGGAAGGTGTTGGGGCTGTTTTATCACAAGAAGGAAAGGTAGTTGCGTATGAATCCCGCAAGTTAAAAGATCATGAGCAGCGGTATTCAGCTTATGATTTAGAGCTGACCGCAGTTGTGCACGCACTCCGGGTGTGGAGACATTATTTACTTGGGAAGAAATTTGTATTAAGGACGGATCATAGTAGCCTAACCAGCTATTTTAAAAAAACTGATTTAAACTCCCGACAAGCAAGGTGGAATGCTTTTCTGAGCGAGTTTGAAATTGATCTGCAACACGTGAAGGGAAAGGAGAACAAAGTTGCGGATGCATTGAGTAGAAAAGTGCATAGCATTTATGAGTTATACGTTAATCAGGTGGAAACCAGATTTCTAGATCAAATCAGAAAAGAAGCAGACAAGGATCCAGAGTATAAATATTTGTGGCAGCAAACCCAAGAATCTGAAGGACAGGGGGAACAAGGGGGATATGAGATCAACCAGGATGGGTTGCTGGTTTTTAAGAAGAAAATAGTCATTCCGAATAGAGTGGAATTAAAAACTATGATACTGGATGAATATCATAGAAGCAATTATGCTGGTCATTCGGGATATCAAAAGATGCTGACAGCCATAAGAAAGGATTACTGTTGGCCAGGCATGATGAAGGAAATAGCAAGCTATTTAACCAAGTGTTTAGAATGCCAGCAAGTAAAAGTGGAGCATCGGCATCCAGCTGGATTAATGCAACCTATACCCATTCCTGAGTGGAAATGGGAGGTGATTTCATTGGACTTTATCACCGGGTTACCAAAATCAAAGCGAGGTAATGATTCCATAATGGTAGTTGTGGATAGACTAAGTAAGTCAGCACATTTCATACCTGTCCAGTCCACCTATAAGACAGTACAAATAGCAGACTTATTTATGCGTGAGATCTTCAGACTCCATGGCATACCTAAAACCTTCATCTCGGACAGAGATGTAAAATTCACATCAGCCTTTTGGAAGACACTGTTTACAGGGTTAGGAACTCAAGTACATTTTAGTACTGCATACCACCCGCAAACAGACGGCCAGACTGAGCGGGTAAATCAAGTACTGGAAGACATGCTGAGAATGTATGTCATGCAACAACCAGTTAAATGGGAAGAGTATCTACACTTGATAGAGTTCGCCTACAACAACGGTTACCAAGAATCATTAAGGATGAGTCCGTTCGAAGCACTTTATGGGCGGCAGTGCAGGACTCCCATCAACTGGAGCAACCCAGAGAATAAACTCATGCTAGGACCAGACATGCTAGCAGAAATGGAAGCTGAGGTGAGGAAAATTCGACAAAATTTGAAAGCAGCACAGGACAGGCAGAAAGTGTATGCGGATAAGAAAAGGTCTTATCGTGAATATGCGGTTGGAGATCATGTATATATCAGGATTAAACCAAATAAAAGCACATTAAGATGGGCGTCTTGTGCAAAATTAGCACCCCGATTCTGTGGCCCTTTCCAAATACTGGAGAGAGTGGGACCAGTGGCGTATCGTTTAGCTCTTCCTAGTCATATTCGGGTGCATAATGTTTTTCATGTATCGTTATTGAAACGATATGTCCATGATACAAGGCATATTATCCATTAGCAGAAAATACAGGTAGTGAATGAGTATGATCACTAAATAATAATGCGATATTAAAACTTATTTAATTAACATAAGTTTATTTTGTGCAGGTAGAACCAGACGGGGAATTTCTGGTCGAGCCACACAGTATAATCGACCGGAGGGAAATCATGCTCCGGAAACGAGTCATCGCCCAAGTTAAAGTGCAATGGAAGCACTTTGGACCTGAGGAAGCTACCTGGGAAGACAAAAGTTTTGTTCGTGAAGCTTATCCTGAGCTTTTTACTGAACTACAATAATAACACCGAGGACGGTGTTCTCTTCCAGAGGGGGAAAACTGTAACCATCGTTTTAGTGGTAACGAATGGTTAGGCTGTTTGTTTATTAATTAAGACTGATGTTTTATTTCAATTAGAATATTGAAAAAAAATTAAATTTTATATTAATAAAGATTTACTGTGAATTAGTTTCATGAGTAACAATGATGGTAAAAAAAAAGTAAATCAAGATCTGGTGTTAGTTGGAAAAACAGTTTCCACAGTTACCCATAGAAACTCTGGAATAAATAGAAAATCCAGAGGAGAGTTTGGGGTTCTGTCTGTGAAGGAAAGGAAGAGGAACTCTGTTACCCTGGAAGAGGCATTTCAGAACAGAGTGTGCTCTGGGTTGGAGATTGGACCGGTTCGTCCCGTGATCTCCCCAGAACTTCCCGTTTTTCCCTGGAATGGAAGGACTGGACCGGATTGTCCTAAGGTCACGTCCAGTGCTCTGAGAATTATAGAGACCCAGACTTGATGCATGGGGGAGAGCTGCGTGACTGTTCTCCAGCTCATGGAAGGGAGGAACACTGTTACCATCAGTTGATTCAGAATCCAGATGAGTAAAGATTAGCAGAAGTAGATTGTTTGGTTTTTTCTTTTCTTCTGAATTTAATTTCTGAAGAATGCTGTGGTTAGAACTTAAATTTTTACTGGGAAAGGATGAATCTTGTTTCTGTTATCACTACAGTAGGGTTTGTTGAAATAGGCAATATATATTTTCTTTTAATAAACAATCTACAGTTGAGATTTTACAGTAAGCAGAAAGATCAATAGTCTAACTCAGAATTTTCTTTTTTTCACATTCTTATATCATGTACAGAGGTAGGTTAAATTCCTGTGGAAGAAGTATTTAATAACAGAACTTGAAATTTAATTACCGTCCATATCTACTTCACTAGTTAAGATAGTCCTGTAGAATATAAATAGTGGAAAATAAACACAGACAGAGGAAACGGGAGAACCGTTAACCCTTCAAGCCAGAATTCTGGGCTAAAGGGTTGGTCGTTCTCCGCCTTTGAAGGAACACGGACGTGAATGGCAGTCCAGACGCCTGTACTATTTAGGGAAAGATTAAATAGAATAAGGAATACCAAGAACAGTAAGAAATACAGAACGTTCTAGTAGTAGCAACATAAAATATTAACCCTACAACAGGTAATAAAACTCTTATCAGTAGTTACAGGAAAAATTCTAGAAATCGAAGCAGTGAACGATGAACCAACAATTCCAGTGTTACATAAGAACCCATAACTTGGTGCAAAGAAACTACAGATACCATTGGAAAAGATTGTAGACACGGTAAATAGCCTCACGGCGCTATACACACAGTATACAAAAGACAAAACGAAAACTCGACTGAGAATATCGCACTACCACTACAACTGTATATTCATAACTAGAAGCATAAATACATTGTGTGCGAGAAGTTTAATTCAAGTAGAGAAGCAGACCGGTAAATAACCGTATAACATATTCACAGTTTATATCAGAGTAAACTCCACTTAGGAGTAGTCAAATATTATACAGACTGTCGGCCTGAGGCCGCAAATGACAACAAGAAACCTGGTCAAGAACCTATCCTGCACGGCGTAAACTAAAACATAACAGGATAAACCCTGAACTGAACTTAGACAGGATTATCATCTATACGTTTCGCCAAAGGAAGTCCAAGGGTACAGACTCTGTCGAAAACGGTGTACCTGTGAAATGCATGCAGGGGTTAACCCTCATTCCGCGAGCAAGCTTGGAAAACGGCAGGGAACCCGAGCTGGAACAGTAAGTATGGGCAATACCTGTAATAAGAGAGATTCCATTAGGCATGCGGGAGAAAACTATATAAAAAGGAACAAAAGACTTATTAACAGTGTTGTAGAACAAGGTAACCCCGGAACGGAGGCAAGTTTGTTTTCAAAGAGAGAATACCTGTCGTTTCTGAACTTGGGAGTTTCTCTTTAAAGCACCGGACCTTCGCTGTCCAAAACCCCCCCAAACAAAAATAATTTAGAGAATGAAAGAGCATATGGAACAACGGCCAGAAAAATCTTAAGCTTCAGGGTTAGAATGATAACCCGACTCCTCCATTAATTGACACAAGAAATTCAAACTTGTTTCACGAATTTGCAGAAAGATTTATGAACTGTCAGGAGATGTTTTACCTGAGTCGAGAGGCAAGCTCTCTCGGCGCCGCGTTATCACCATCGTCTCGGAAAGTCTTGAAACCCCGTGAAGAAACCCTGGCAGAGCCACACCGCCTCCAGAACTCTCAACGCGAAGAGTAACAATGAGACCGGAATGGTTAGAGCGCCGAGGGGTCATTACTAACCCTAGGCACAAGATCCGTGCGATCATATCGAATCGACGGAGGAAAGGCTACCAGGTGTTGGGCAGATAGGCCAGCCGGACTACACAAATGGCGAACCCAATTTCCAAAGATTGCAAATTGACAATTATAAATGCGAAATGGATAAAGATAATTACCGGCACTTATTAGGTAATAGATTTATTAATAATATGAACCATTATGGAAAACGTAATCCACCGATCAATCAATATACAATCCATAGTACAGCAACCTCCATTATGTAGTACCGAAAACACGAAAATCCAAGAAACGATGCCAGCAGTGCAAACATATAAGGCCTTGTCATATAATATTTCTATTTAATGATGGTTGCATTTCGGTGGTGATAATTTTTTTTTTTTATGATGGTAAGTTTTATGTAATGTTAACTGTTACAGAATGTCTATCTATATAAGTGTTTGCAGATGTAAAACACTTATGATATTTTCATAAATTAAAAAGTGGGATAAATCAGTGGTTTCTTCATAGTAATTTCATGGAACATCCATTTAGACTCCACAACAATGAATTGTTCAGAATACTTAGTGTCTGTGATTTATATATTCGTACTCTAATTTCAAATTGTTGCATTAGAAGAAACCTTTGTAATAGCAAGAGATCAATTTCAAAAAAATTATTATATATCATGTGATGAATCTACTTGTATCTAACAAATTCATTGTCATATATTATGTGATGAATCTATTTATATCTAACAAATTCACTATTCTATTGTCTATCCATTATCCTATGATATATGAAAAGAACAACTGAAAATAAACTCAACCAACATGATATCATCATGAGGCAACAAGTTGTAGAGTGTAGGTTATTGATAATTTTTTATAAAGCAACAATTCAAGACATTAGATTATTGATAATTGTCTATGGGAAGAATAAGCTATTAATTGTTAGAACTTGTCAACCAAAATATATGTTTTCTCCTAGATGAAAGCATATCTTCATACTAAATACTAAATAAATATCATAATGATTCATATCTTTAAATGTTCTAATTCTAAAAAATGTGGATAAGACACTATCTATATATATATATATATATATATATATATATATATATATATATATATATATATATATATATATATAGTCCCTAGTGTCATGTTTCTAAAATAACGGTCTCGTGTTGAATACCTATATCTAAGTGTCCTTCATGTCCTTTGTCATGTGACTTACCTGCTCATACGCAGGATATGGATAACGTAGGGTGACAACCTATTATGGAAAGTGATGGACTTAGCCTCACCTAGGACATTCGGATTTCTAAAGTGACAGTTTGTGGGGACTCATTGCTCATTATCGTTAAGGTTAGATTGATGGTGAATGTTGATATGCTAGGAAAAATGTCAACCAAAGTCACGGGCACAACAGACATTCGGCACTTATAACAATATCTCACTGTGAAACAATATTCTTTATGTGTGTAAGAATTTTCAGTGAAAATCACATATAAGAAATTTCTGTCGACGCGTTTCGAACCAGCCAGTGTGTTTCATCATCAGGGCAAGATGAGAAATCTGGTTCATCATCAGGAAAAGATGAGAAATCTAATCAGGAAACCAGTTTAAGTAGATCAGGACAACTCCAACTAGCAGTTGGAAAAACGGCTAGTTTGACTAGAATAGGAAACAAAAAAAAAAAATTATTTTAATTCTATTATATTTTAAATTTAAGTATATTTTTATAATTTTATATTAATACTCTTTAATATAATTTAAATTTTTATTATACATTCTATATAAATAAAAATAAAATATCAATATCAATATAAAATCAAATCTAATAATAATAATAATAATAATCAATTAATTTAATATTAATTGAGAGGTAAGTTTCCAAAAATAAAAATTAAATTTAAGATATATATATATATATATATAAATGAAAATAAAAATTAAAAAAACAAAAATAATAAAATAAAAGGAGCACACAGGGAGAGAGGAATCAAGACCGAGAGAAGAAAGAACGACCCGAGGGAGCAAAAGGGGAAGGGAAAAAAACAACTAAGAGTGAAGGGAAGGAATCCAGCATCTGCTAACACTCCACCCATCATCCCTATTAAGGTTAACCGACCTCTTTTCTACTTCCAAGGCTTCCCTCAACTTTTGGTGGTGGAAGTGGTTAATTGTTGCAATAACCTTAGTATCCTCAATACAAATATGGTGATTTTTTTTTTCAGCATGCTCTGCTAAGGCAGAGGACCGAGATCTACCATGTCTAAGGTCAGCGACATGTTCATTAATTCTTTGGTTAATTGATCGACCAGTTTCACCAATGTAAGGTGTCAAACTAGTCAAACTAACTGTTTTTCCAACGACTAGTTGGAGCTGTCCTGATCTACTTAAACTAGTTTCCTGATCAGATTTCTAATCTTGTCCTAATGGTGAACCACATTGGCTGGTTCGAAACATGTCGACAAAAATTTCTTATATGTGATTTTCACTGAAAATTCTTACACATATTTTATGGATCACAGAAGCCAAATTCCTAATATTCTTTATCTTATTGTGATAGCTAAATTTAGTATTAACTAGTTGTTAACTAGTGAGATGACATTTTGTTATTATTTTAAGAGAAAATACTGAGAAATTTAATGTTTTATGGAAAATTTTATTTTCTTTGTTGTTAATATGAAAAATAAAATTGGTTATGGAAAAACAGTTCCATAAAAAGTAAAAAGGCTGATGGTAAAAGTATTCCAAGACTGAGAGGTGGTTGGGACAGTTTGAACAGTTACCTGTTCCTCTGAGGATAAGAGGCATATCCCGGTGAGAAATAGGGGTTATGTTCATGGACTAAGGAATAGAGTGGAGAATTTCCTGAGCTAGTAGAGACCAGTGGAAATCGCTCAGCATTCCTGAGATTTCTGGTATTGACTGGACTTGGAGTCCTGATGTCACAGCTAAAATTACTGTCAACTTGGACCTCTCACATGTGGAGAATGGGGGAAAGAGAAGGATGTAATCACCTCTCTTGAAGGTTGGGTGGACATCATCAACATTTTTCACATTCATTTTGCATGTTCAGATAAGTATCTTAATATTTTGGTACTTAAAGGAAAACAAGAAAACTATTATAGAATATGTACACAGGCATGAGTGTGTTTAATTTTCCTTGAAATATGAATTGTAAACACCAAATGTAAGTAGTGAAAGGGTTCTGTGATTAGGTATGAATTTAGCAATTTATTGTTAGTTCTATAAATTATGGAAAGAATTTTATATTACGAATATGTGTTTAGTAAATGAGAAGAAATAAAAGATAGTGATGCTTAGAAAAAGAATGAAAGTTATGTTGGGCTTACTTAAGAGAACACAGGTGGAACTCGCTATCTGGCTATAGATGCAGTAAACTATCTAATAAATTACACAGTAATTATTCATTATGGTTAATACAGGAGAAACAATAGTAATAAATAAAAGTGATAGAAAATCCATTAAAACCCCTGAAGTCTTTTGTAAACTTGAAGCAAGAAATCAAACTATGGAACTCTGACTATCTTCATCTGCTTGGAGAGAATCGTTTATTCTGGGTACAAGGCGAAACCCTCAACCCAGAATACATCGTTTCTCCTAATTTAGCTATACTCAGACAATACTGTGGAGGTCCAGTCATGAGAATCTAGAAAAGAGAAAACCGTGTTAGTAAACTTCAATGAATTTAACAGTGCGAAGTTTAAGGAATTTAAATCATTTCTATAACTATACTTCTTGACAATAAGCATCTATTGTATAAGCGTAAGTTGAATGAACCAAATACATTTAAATATAAACCAAATAGTTACAGATTAATAATACGTGCATATATCATTCAACTACCATGCCGCATCAAAATAATCTTCTTGAGTAAAGATTTGAATGCATATAATTGGAATTCTTTGAACAAAAATGTATTACAGTATTCAAGTACAAGAAGTAACTAAGAAGAGTTGAATCTTTCCATGAAAATAGATAATAATATTAAATCTAGTCTCTTTGTCCATTTATATAACCTATACAAGAAATTCAGAAAACCCAACTGTGAACGAAAGAGTTAAGTCCAAGAGGAAACTCTATAGTATATATACATAAAAATTCAAGTAAAAAAATTATTGTGCCTTAACCACAAATTCTGCAAGTAAATGAGCGACTATGATCTCACTTCTCATGTTTATATTGATTTAAAACCGTAAATATAGTTAGCCTAACAACAAGTTTCATGACCCGCTGACGAGGAGAAAGGAAATCCATGCTGACAAGCGATTCACTGAGCAAATACCTCGAGGGGCAGCACGGAGATGTTAGCTGGAATCTGGAAAATAAACTCAACAGCCAAACCTAACTTTTTTGGAAGGAGAGTAACTGCAAAACAAGAAAGGAAGAAAATGGATTTAAGTGTTAGAATGAAAAATGATTAAGACGAATTAAGCTCAGTATGGTTAAATAAAAAAACCCTGAAGGGTTATTTACCTGGAATTGATAAACTCTTCAGATGATGTTGAACAATGACCTGTACAGGTGAAAAATAAAGCCCCCATCAACAAGGATTGTGGATTAAGTTCATTAATTAAGAAAACTTGAATCTGAGAACTGGAAATTGAAACAGGGTTAGACGAAAAAGAGAGCTAGATTGGAGGTTTTGTGGTGTAGATTTTCTAATGCAAAACTCGGAATTTCCACAGTCTTCATTTTTAGTCTATGTTTTGAATCTAAATAAAGACTCATCTTCAGGACAAACCTACTAAAAAGAGAATATATTAGGGCAAATAAATAGAGGAAAGAATGGGATGAAAGAGCCGTCCAGTTCTTACTTTTAAAAAATTATTTAATTAATTAGTTATTTACTTTATTTTTTCTCAGATTTTAATTCTAATTCTAATTATGACACCTTTAAAACTTGAATATTATTGTTTATTGAATTTTCCTATTTTTTATTATGCCCTATTAGTTATTGTTATTCTATTAAAATTAATTTAATTAAAAAAAATTGTCTTTTTATTAATACTATTATTAGTGGTCTTTATAAATGTTTGAAAATAAAAATAGGGATTTAAGAAATTTTTGGTTATATATATATATATATATATATTTATTTATTTATTTATCAAGAAGGTAATAACCTAAATCTTAATGGGAAACTATAATTATAAATAATGTGATAATGTGGAGTTTGTAAATATTAATAAAAGAAGGGGTTATCTATATAAGAATAGTATTTATTTATCTTATAGTTTCATTCTTGAAACACTGTCATGATTCTAATATTACACCTACCTTCACCCTCATTAAACATAAATTACATAACCAACATAACCACAAAGCATTCAACCGACTCAACAAATCCCTAATTCGTCATGAAATTCTTAGAACAAGATTTTGGTTGGATCAAATATCTACGAAAGCTAGAAAAACTCATCTGAAGCTAGCTCTTGTCATCCACAAGGACCTTTGTTCTACCATCGATGTTGCGGTAGCACTCAAGGCAGACAAAGAAGGTAGCAAAGCTCGTAATAAACAAAATAGGAAACTGGAGAAACTAAAATAAAAAAATAAATCAAGCCACTGGCATATGTTGGTAAATCCGCAGTTGGAAAATGCCATTTATTGTCAATCAGACTTCCCCTCGACCATCTAGAATCTGGTTCCCCCTCATCGACAAAAAATTCAGACTCCTCATCCTTGACGCTAACCGTGCACTGTTTCGGACGTTCCGATGGAGATTGCGGTAACACAGCAAGGGAGTATGCATCAATACGCATCAATAAGATTATGTATAATTCCCCATCCCTCGCGGATCCCTACAACTCATGGTCAGTAATAAAAAATTAACTGCACATCGTTACCCCTTACGTGAATCCGGAGGAATTTTCTGAGGTTACGTAGAATTCCACATCGCTCGCGGATCCTGTAAGACGTGTTCAATAAGAAAAAATGAACTGCACATCGTTACCCCTTACGTGAATCCGGAGGCGTCTTATGAGGTTACATAGAATTCCACAGCCCTCATGGATCCTTGCAACACATGTTCAGTAAGAAAAAATGAAGTGCACATCATTACCCCTTACGTGAATCTGGAGGCGTGTTTTGTAGAAGGAAATAAGCATGAAAAGTCAAGCAGGTCAAATGAAAGCAAGGGAGGTGAGTCATCAAATGTTGACTTAATAGAATGGTCTAGGATGAGTTATTCTATGGAGCAGGGTTCGATCATAAAAAATGAAATAATAGAAAATGTGTATAATAAATCACCTCATCGTAGAAAACTTAATAACCTACCTTCCTTCGATAACATTAACAAAAAAGTTGTAAATATCTCATCCTTTGAATTAAATAATGTGGTAATGGAGGTTTTGAGCAAGGGTCTTAATTTTGTCGTAGCTCCCAATCGTATTCCAAAAGGAGAAATCATCTGCGATAGTCAAGATAGCATCAAACCTCTCAATGAAGAAGACAAAGAACTAGTGAGACAAGAGTATGTCATCATCTTGTATAAAGCCAAACTTCCTAAGAGAAATTTAAGTAAAGAATAATTAAGAGCCCTAAGAAACTTAAGAAGTAATGAGAATATTTTCATCTTAAAATAAAACAAAGGAGGGCCCACTGTGGTAATGGCCAAAGAAGAATACGTCAATAAAATGAGAAATCACCTTTACAATAGTGGAAGCTATAAGAAACTCAAAGAGAAATCCATTTCCGAAGTCATAAAAAATGTCAAAAAAGCCATTAAGGAGTCTAATATTGACGAGAAATTAAAAAAGCGCCTATACCCAGAGCATGAGATCATGCCCTGTATTTATGGTGCCCCAAAGATCCATAAGACTAGTGCTCCTCTGATACCTATTGTCAACACTATCGGAGCTCCATCATATTAATTAGCCAGATTTGTGGCTGGCACCCTCGCCCCACTTGTTGGTAGAACTAGCTTATTCATCAAAGACTCCAACCATTATGTTGATTTTATTAAAAACGCTAAGCTGGATCATGGAAAAAAAATTGTAGGCTTTTATGTGGTTCAACTCTTTACTAAAATCCCTCTAGATGAAGCCATTCAAGTGGTTAAAGAAGTTGCGGACCCCTAGATTGCAAAACTCACTGAAATATGTATCTGTTCCACCTTCTTCACCTTCCAAGGAGACATATTTGAACAAACATCTGAAGTTGTTATGTGATCTCCATTGTCACCCATAGTGGCCAATCTCTTCATGGAGAAATTTGAGAAGACAACTCTTGACTCTTACCCATTGACACCTAAATTTTGGATCAGGTTCGTGGATGACACCAATGTCAATTGGCCACATGGTGATGAGGAATTAAAAATCTTCCTAGAACACCTTAATATTATTTCCAAAGATATACAATTTACAATGGAAGGTGAGGAAAACAACCATATCCCATTCCTTGACATTCTCCTCTCAAGACATGAAGATGGATCCCTTGGATAGAAAGTGTATAGGAAGAAATCACACACTGACAATTACCTTCATGCTGATCCACACCACTACCCCACCCAGAAGATGGCGGTTATGCTAACTCTTTTTACACGAGCTTTCAGGATATCGGATGATGCTCATGTTGAAGAAGAAATAGAATATCTAAGAATATCTGTCATAAACCTTGGATACAGTAATAAAGACATTAACAAAGCTATTCAAAGAGCTAGATCTGGAAATAAAAGAATTACAATAGATAATTCCTCAATAGAAAAAGCATATCTCCCCTATATCCAAGGGGTCACGGAAAATATGGCCAAATTTCTAGCCAAGAAAGACATTAGAGCATCCTTCAAACCTCTAATAACCATCAGAAAAAGGATGAAATCTATCGAAGATTACCCGGACCACCTCCAACAAAAAGGGGTTTACAAAATTAATTGTTCATGCAGAGAATTCTATATTGGGGAAATAGGCAAGACCTTTAAAATAATATTTAAAGAACATGGTGTTGACATCAGACTTAGAAGAACCAAAACCTCAGCCTTGGTAGAACACTCCAATAAGACACGTCACCACATATTTCTTGAAGAGGCAGTGGTCATTACCAAGGAAAAACATCATTTTAAGTGTAAAGTGCGGGAAGCCCTGGAAATCGTTAAGCACCCTCACAACCTTAATAGAGGTGGAGGCTTAGAAGTTAGTAGGAATTGGATCCACGTTCTTTCCAGCAATTAGACTTCCCCCCCTGAACAGTTTGTTGTATCACTCTCTCAATAATGCTCCTTCCATCACCATCCCCCTCCCTTGCCCTCCATCCTCCTTTTCTTTCTTAGAACTTGTTCTTGGTACCTTTCCTCCCATTAACCTTCTTCCTCTCTAAATCCTCCTCTAAAATATTTAAAACACACCTAAATCATGTCCTAAGAAAAAAATATAAAATAAATAAATAATAATAAAAATAAAAATAAAATAAAATAAATAAACACTCTTCTTAAATAGATAACCCCTTATTTTATTAATATTTACAAACTCCACACTATCACTTTATTTAGAATTATAGTTTCCCATTACGATATAGGTTATTGCCTTCTTAATATATATATATATATATATATATTAAATAACCAAAAATTTCTTAGATCCCTAGTTTTATTTACAAACATTTATAAAGACCACTAATATTTAGTATTAATAAAAAGACAAAAAAAATAATTAAATTAATTTTAATAAAATAATGATAAGTAATAAGGCATAATAACAAATAGGAAAATTCAATAAACAATAATATTCAAGTTTTAAAGGTGTCATAATTAGAATGAGAATTCAAATCTGAGAAAAACTGAAATAAATAACTAACTAATTACATAGTTTTTAAAATTAAGAACTGGTTGGCACTTTCATCCCGTTCTTTCCTCTAATTATTTACCCTAATCTATTCTCTTCTTAGCAGGTTTGTCTTGAAGATGAGTCTTGATTTAGACTCGAAACATATACTAAAAATGAGGACTGTCGATATTCCAAGTTTTTCATCTGAAAAAGAGAGCTATCAATATATTTTGATGAAGGTTACCTACTCCTGGCCAAAGGTTCAGTAGGTAGTCTGACTGCTTGCTAGAAAAATCACCATGGAGAAACAGAGAACAGTGTCTATCCTTAAATTGGGTTAAGCATCGAGAAACTGCTAAGCATTGAGGAAGTTGTCCAGCTTCGGTCTGCAGTCTAAGGGATAGGATTAAGCTTGGTAAAGCACCATACCCTCCGTTTTAGAGAATGCTGGAGATTGCGGAAGACAGAAGCCACAAGCTCTTCTAGAGCTGACCCAGGTTTTATAAAGAAGCACGATGAAATGACGACGTGGATTGAGTGACAAGGTTTTTACATAAAATTTTTCCTGCCGAGAAGCCACCATAGATCTTAAGAAAATATGATGGTGCTCGGAATGGCAAGTGGCCATAAACACAATAACCCATGCTATTAACTTTCGCTACTGTCAATAATTTAATGTGGCAGTCCATTACAACAATGTGATTGTACAATTCGATTATGATAATATCGAGGCATTAAATAGGCTCATGATGAACCTCGTCGACAGAGGTGTTGGCATAGTTAAATTGGTAGAATAAAGTTATATGCATAACGTCAAACTTAATGAAACCTATTTTTAGATAAGGTCTAAACCCCAAGATTACAATTGAACGATTGAATAGTTTATGAATCTAATTAATGTGTGTGAATTATATTAATGTTGAATTTTTAATAGTATGGTAAGAGTTATATATATATATATATATATATATATATATATATATATATATATACATACGTTACAAGTGGTATCAGAGAAAAGTTCGCACGCTAGGTCCCTAGGGGTCACCTAACAAGTTTAAATGTGTGTATACTGATGCAAAGAAAATAGGTAGTAATGCAAGGAACAACATGAGAAGTGGATCAACATAGAAAATACCTTGGAATACTGGGGAACCTACACCTCAAGCACAACTAGAAATGAACCTCGAGATGTGGATTCAATTGAGTGTAGATCAACACCAACAGCCTAGTAGACTACTAGTGGAGCAACAACAATAGACAAACATACAGTTAAATACTATGCAGAAGTTGTAGGAGGAAATGGTCCATGTGAAAAGTGACAATGAACGGTTGATGCAAGAACAAGAAATGATACTTAAGAGCCTTTTCGACAAGAAGAGTCAATGGGTGTTACAATCCAGTCCCGATCGAGGGATGCAAGAAGAGAATGAAAGAAAAACTATAGACAAAACCACAGACACAATGGGAAGGAATCCTTTATAGCGAAGCAACAAAAACATAAACTATAATGAAGCAGAGTTTGGCAATGTGTCAGATCGGCAAGAAGTTAAGAAGCAAAAAGTAGAGCTTCAAGGTGAGTTTTGAAAAATAAAACCACCTACATTTGATGGAGAAGCTGAGGAAGTGGTAGAGGCTTGGTTGATAAATATGAATAAATATCTACAAATGTACGAGTACAACAACAACCTAAAACGCCAAATTTTCCATATATCAATTCAGAGAAAAATCAACCCTGTGGTGGGAGGAAGTAAATAATGTTCGCAGCATTGAAGATTAAGATGTTACATGGGAATCATTCCAACAATATTTTAAAGAAAAGTATCTGACAAAACGTTTTTATGATGAGAAATATAAATAATTTCAATTCTTGAAGCTGGGTCATATGACCATGGACAAGTATATTCTCAAGTTCACCTCCTTGTTAAGATATGTTCCATACCTCAGAGATGAAAAAGTTAAGATTCAATTTCCTGAGCAGTCTGCCAACCCATATGAAGGAGCGAATTGAGTTCATAAATCCTAGGATCATGGACGCATCAATTCGTAAAGCATGAATGTGCTATGAGCAGTCCAAGGAAAAAGGGGAAGTGGGGAAAAGTTGGCAGCCAAGAAAAGGACAGAAAAATAGCTCAAAGTTAAAGGGTGCCAAAAGTAACAAATTTAAGAATTCTGCAGGAAGTTCTGTAAGCAAGAAATTTGGAAAAAATCATTAGAGAACCCGATGGCCAACTGAAGAGAGGCCTACAGAGGCTTCTAGCAAACCTAAACAACGACAAGAGTCCAAGCCACCTCTACAGTGTTGGGGGTGTGGTGAGGCACATTATTATAAAAAATTCCCACAGCGAGGGAGAAGTGAAACAGTTGCAAACTTGCAGGAGGCTTCTACAGTAAGTGATGTGGCTCAAAAAATACCTCGAATAAATGCAGCATTGGAGGATCGACAGGCACATTATCATCCAACAATGATAGAGTTGGAAGGTAAGTTACTGCCTCAATATGTTTCTATTTTGGTTGACCCAGGTGCAAGTCTAAGTTATGTTAATCCCAAAATAGTGGAAGTACATAAATTGAAAGGTCATAAATTCAAAAATCCTTGGCTGGTACACCTAGCCACAAGAGAAAAAATAAAAGTAATTTCCAAAATTCCAAACTACACATTGGAAATTGCAGACCAATAGTGAAACGTGGACCTGAACATATTTCCATTAGGGTCCTATGATGTTTTGCTGGGTATGGATTGGCTAGAAAAACATTGGACCTTGGTGAATTGTAAAGAAAAGATTATTTATTATAGAATTAAAGATGGAACATGCAAAGAGATTCAGGGAATCAAGAAACTGCTACACCTACATCCTATTACAACATCCCAAATGAATAAGTGTATGAGAAAGGGATGTCATATTTATGCTATCTAGGTGTGATATGCTAATTCCAAGTAGAAACCTCCTATGATGGAAAACATACCAGTGGTACAAGATTTCATGGATGTATTTTCGGAAGATATACCTGGATTACCACTAAGAAGAGATATTGATTTTACCATTGAGTTAATGACAGGAGCATCACCTGTGTCAAAGTCTCCTTACAGAATGATTTTTCCAGAATTAACTGAATTAAAAATGCAGTTACAAGAACTGCTGGACAAAGGATACGTTCGTCCAAGTGTGTCCCCTTGGGGAGTACCAGTGTTGTTCGTAAAGAAGAAGGACGAAACCATGCGAATGTGCATGGACTATAGATAGCTCAATAATTTAACAGTAAAAAATAAATATGCTTTACCACGGATTTACGACCTGTTCGATCAAGTGAAGGGGGCCACAGTATTATCAAAAATAGATTTAAGGTCTGGATATCACCAGATTCGGAATAAGGATGAAGATATTTATAAGACTTCCTTCTGTACCAAGTGTGGGCATTATGAGTTTGTGGTGTTACCCTTTGGGTTAAAAAATGTGCCAGCGACATTTATAAGGTTAATGCATGGTATATTTCACCCTTTCTTGGATAAATTTTTACTCATATTTATTGACGATATTGTAATATATTCTAAGGACTAGGAAGAACATATAAAACATCTAAGGATTGTGCTGGAAATGTTAAGAAAAAACCATTTGTATGCTAAGTTTAGAAAATATGATTTATTCAAAACATAAATCCAGTACTTAGGCCGTGTTATTTCAATAGAAGGGATTATTTTTGATCCAGAGAAAATCAAGACAATCATGGAATGGTGAGTACCCCATAATGTAGCAGATATCCGATACTTTATGGGATTGGCTAGGTACTATCAAAGATTCATTGAAGGATTCTCCAGAATTTCTTTTCCTATCACCTCTTTGTAGAGAAAAGGAAAAGTATTTAAGTGGACTAATGAGTGCCAGAATAGTTTCGAGAGGTTGAAGCAGCTATTGACCACTACACTAGTGTTGAGGGTAGTTGACCCCAACAAATAATTTGAAGTTTTAACATACACTTGTAAAGAGGGATTTGGGGTAGTTTTATCTCAGAAAGGAAAGGTAGTGGCCTATGAGTCAAGAAAATTAAAAGATCATGAGCAAAGATATTCAACATATGATCTAGTGTTAATGACAGTGATACACGCACTCCAAGTATGGAGACACTACCTGCTGGGAAAGAAGTTTGTATTAAAAACTGATCATAGTAGCTTGACCAGTTACTTCAAACAGGCTTATTTAAACTCCCGAAAGGAAAGATGGAATTATTTCCTAAGTGAGTTTGATATGGACATTCAACACATGAAGGGAAAATAAAATAGTGTAGCAGACGCCTTAAGTAGGAAACAACACTGTGTTTATGAGTTGTGCTATAACCAACTTGAATGAAAATTTCTTGACCAAGTAAAAGAGGAAGCACAGAAGGATCCAGAATACCAATTTTTATGGCAGCAAATGGAAGAGGCCAGAAAACAGGGAAACAACTTTGAGTATGGGGTTAGTAAAGAGGAAATTCTAACCTTTAGAGAAAAAATTTATATACGAAATCATATGGATCTAAAGGAGCTAATCATGAGCAGTAACATCAAAGTAATTATGTGTAGAAATTATATAAATTAAGCATGCATATGTCCTATATTCCCGCAATGTTAACTAATTGCAAGATACATAATCATTCCCTCTTAATCTATTATTATAATTTTATTGCACACGAGATGTGAAGCATAAATAAAATCAATCACACATAACAATGTTGTTTTTAACCAGGAAAGCTTGAAGCTAAAAAACCCAACTATATATTATGTATCATGGAATCATATGACAATCCTTAGAAAAATCTTATCAAGCTATCAGTACAGTACAATCATCATACACTAATCAGGAACAATATTGCAAATCCATGCACCGATCTCTACCCCCTGCTAGCCTGCCTCCACTGCGCAATCCCTGCTAAAGAATATCTCAGAATGAATTTGAATTACTCTTTCCTTGACTGCGCAATCCTAATTGGCAACTCCAATGTGTGTGTGATGCAATAAATGCATCACTATAGTCATAACAAATAGTCCATCTTTCCCTTTCACCTATCTCTCCACTGGGTCTCCACTGGAACTGCCATGCATTGTAGTTAACTGTTGTATTGTTTGGTTGATTAATAAGTTATTATTTGTGAATTAATTCACTAATTAATTCACTCCACTCTCACTAGTGTATCATTCAGTTAGACTAGATACAACTAGCTCAACTGAGTCTAACTGAGTTAAACTAAATGCAACTCCATAAACTACTCTTCCAACTCTGTCCTTAACTTCTTGCCCTTGGGGTTTCTAATTGAGTCCTCCATGCATTAGGTCCAGTAAACCCTTAGGAATAATGTAATTCCTTCTGTTAGCTGATGTGCCACATCTGTGCACTGAACTGAAGTGCTCCAAGAGAATAAGTTGTTGTTTAGAGTCTGATTATTATTAAGAGCTAATAATAATCGACATGCATCTATTTTTAGATTGACGATCTATAAATAGACTTCGCCCAATATTCTAAAAATATAATTTCATCTATTTTTCCAAATTGATCAACCATCCACAAATAGCATCCTGCAACTTCTGAAATATGATCACCATGTCTAAAAATAGACATAGTCTAAAAATAGACTTGCGCCAAAAATAGCCTGCGGGCCCACTTAGTGAAGGCGAATCTTTTCATTAAGCTCATCATCTTATTGAATCTCAACACTCCCTCTCAACAAGATAGGAATTATCTTTTACCCTGATCCTACCTCTATGGTATTTGAATTTGCTCCTAGTGAGCGCCTTCGTCAGAATATCTGCATCCTGATCCTCCATAGGAATGTATTGAAGCAACATGATCTTCTGCTGCACACAATATTTGATATGATGATACCAGATATCAATATGTTTAGATATATCATGAAACACAGGATTAACCAAGAGTTTAATGCAACTATGATTATCACAATGTATCATTGTGGGATCTAAATGTGAATTGAACAAACCAACTAGAATCCTCCTCATCCAGATAGCCTCACATGGAGCTTGAATTGTTGCCATGTATTCTACTTCTGCTGAACTGAGTGCCACAGATCTTTGTTTCCTGTTGTACCAAGAAACTGTTGTAGATTCGATAATGAAAATCTCTCCTGATGTGCTTTTTATGTCTGGTTGGCTTCCTGGCCAATCTGCATCCGTGAAGCCATGCAACTTCACCTCATCTGTGTCTCTGTACCATAAACCATACTCAGATGTGCCCCTGAGATATCTTAGGACATGATTGTCTGCCTTCCAAAAGAGCTTGGTAGGCTTAACCATAGCTTGTGAAATCTGGTTCACCGCATAGCATATGTCCGGTCTTGTATTGACTAAATACATGAACGAACCAACTAATTGTTGATAGACAGTGGAATCCACTACCTCTGCTGATGTAGCATCCTCTTTCCTCCAATTTCCTAGAAGAGGAGTGTCGGTAGGCTTGCAGCCTTGCATGTGAAACTTCTCTAGTATCTCCCGGGCATAATTGACTTGAGACACAAATAGTTCACCTTCTCGCTGTCATATTTCCAATCTAAGGAAATAATCAAGGAGGCCAAAATCCTTCATCTAAAACTCCTTTGCAAGATCTGCCTTGCATGAGTGTATTAAATGTTGATCACCTGTTAGTATTAAATAATCAACATAAAGAAAAATGATTAAAAGCTTACCCTCCACCACAATCTGGTATAGGTTTGCATCTGCCTCACTCTTGGTGAAGCCAAGTCCAGTGAAATAGTTTTCAATCCTAGTGTACCAGGCACGTGGTGCTTGTTTCAGCCCATACAATGCTCTTTTGAGCCTGCACACATGTGACTCATTGATGAAGATATCAAATCCTTCAGGCTGCTCAATGTACACCTCTTCCTCAATGATCCCATTAAGGAACGTAGTCTTCACATCCATCTGATGAATGTGCCAACCCATCTGCACCGAGAGAGCAAGGATGGTCTGTATGGAGGAATATCGTGTGATAGGTGCAAGGTTTCTTCATAGTCAATCCCCTCGATCTGTGAGAAGCCTTGGGCAAAAAATATTTCCTTATACTTCTTGATGCTCCCGTCAGAAACTTGTTTTACCTTATAGATCCATCTTGATCCTATAACTGATTTTCCCACCAGCCTTGGAACAATCTCCCAAGCATTGTTTCTGACAATGGAGTCATACTCCACCATGGAATCTACCCATGTGGGCTTCTGCATTGCTTCTTCAAAAGAATATGGCTCTGTCATGATACACTTGCTCATAAGAGCCATGTATCCAGTAAATCAGTCAGGTGACTATCTCTGTCTGTGCTATGATGTAGGGACTCCTACATTCTGTGCCGCATCAAGTTTCAGTCTCTCAACTTTTGTGGTATGCTTTATGCCTTGTCTGATGTTTGGTTCTGCATGAGTGGACTCCTCCACTCCATGAATCTCCTGATGTGGCTGATCCACATCTAGAGGTTCATCTTTTGGAACAAGAAGTTCCTCCTCTGCATGCAAGTGTAGCTCCCTCTCAAGCGACAACTTCATGGTTTTCACCTCATTGAATTTTATATCCCATCACACCACAATCATCTGACTTTCTGGAAAAGACACATGATAATTATGGGGTGTTTCTGTGTACCCCACAAATATCCCAACTTCTGCAGTCATCTCTAGCTTCTTCCTGGCGTCCTTTGTCACATGTGTGTAAACATATGAGAAAAAAACCTTCAAATGAGAAATATCAGGCTTCTTACCATTAAAAGCTTCTTTAGGTGTACTCATGCCAAGTACTCTATGAGGACAATGGTTTTTCACATAAACCGCATTGTTTCATGCTTTCACCCACAAGGGCATCGGTAGGCCCTGGTAATGCAGCATCGCTTGTGCAGCACCCACAATCGTTCTGTTCTTTCTCTCCGTGGCCCCATTCTACTGTGGGTTATGAGGCGTTATGAGTTATCTTAAAATTCCTTCTTTGCTAAAGAAGTATTTGAATTCACCTGAGATGTATTCACCACCATTATCGCTCCATAGAGCTTTCACTTTCTTCCCCGAATCCTTCTCCACCAATGCTTTGAACTCACAGAACTTTGAGATCATTTCACTCTTCCTCTGCATGAAGAAGATCCAGTATCTACGAGAATAGTCATCAAAAAATATAACATAATACTTATGTTTTTTTGTTGAAGCAACCGAGAAAGGTCCACACACGTCTATGTGAATTCTCTCCAGGATCACCAAAGCACAATTGTCCTTCTCATGAAAGGCGGTATTCACAAACTTACCCATAGTACATCCCTTGCACTGATCTGACTTCACAAGAGTACCCTTGGGAAGTCCAGTAGAAATCTGCTGCAAAATCCTCAAAGCGCCATGGTGAAGATGGTCTAATATCCTGTGCCATAATTCGCCCTCAGCCTAGCTCACCACTTCTTTTGCTTTTCCCACTATTGTAGCACAGCAATCTACCTCCAGCTTGTAGAGATTCTTAATTCAAACCCTATCTTCTTGGCTTGACCCATTTTATTATGTCGAAGGAAGGTTTTTCCCTCACTGAAAGTAACATCACAACCTTTGTCTTCCAGCATTGTGACCAAGACCAAGTTCTTCTTCAGACCCGGAATATGCATAACATTCTTCAACAAGAATGGATTACCAGACTCCCTCTCAAAGGTAATGGTCCCAATGCCAGTTGCACTATACTGGCCATCTTCGCCCATTTTTATATGCATTTGGAGGTCCTTCTCCTCCAAGTCACTAAACAACTCCTTGTCTCCCGTCATATGGAAAGACGCACCACTATCAAGATACCAGACCGATCCCATACAGCTTGAAACCAAGCATGTGATCAAAGAGAAATCAAGTTCAAATTGCGAGGTTAAGGCCTCTCCAGCTGCAGCTCCAACAGCTTTCTTGTTCTTCTTCTTCTGTGGACAGTTAGTGGCAAAATTCCCATGTTCGTGATAGCAAAAACACTTCACTTTGGACAAATCCTGCTTCTTGCCTTTAGCTTTGGATTTTGAAGGATTTTTATTTCCCTTCCATTTCCTTGCTTTGGTAGCCAAAGTTCAGTTCCCTTCATATTCATTCCTCGATGAAGAGCCATCCCTAGTACCTCGCCTTATCTCTTCTTCCACAAGATCCAACCAATGTCGCTCCCATCCCGGCAATTTCTCCCGTCCATTGACAGAGTCTTCGTAGCTATGCAAACTCTTTGGAAGTTCAAGGAGAGCCAAGCTCACCAAGTATTCTTCATCAACAATAACCCCCACACTTCCCAGTTCATCCTTGCAGTGGACGAACTTCTTGAGGTATTTTGGAATACAATCGCACTTCTCCATTTTTATTTTTCTGAGCTTGTTTTTAAGCGCCAACTTCCTCTGGTCACTTATGCTTTGGAAAAAATCTATCAAAGCCTTCCACATTAAGAATGGAGTGGCTTTCCCTTGAAGGCTGGACACAATATGGTCCTTCACACCTTACAATAGAATTATTCTCGTCTTTGTTGTCTTCTTTTGCCATGCGTCAAGTAATGCAGCATCGCTAGATCCCGACCTAGGAACATCACTATAAATGAACTCCTTCAGCCCATTATCCTCGAACACTGCCTCCATCATGTCCTTCCAAGCTATGTAATTCGAGCTCCCATCAAGGGCGTACTCCAATCGCAACCCATTTAAATCCATTTCAATTTATACTCAACTTCTGCACCAAGAATCTTCTACAGAAAATTCGAATTGTCGACTAGCACAAGCTCACTTCACAATTGCAATCTTCAATTAACAATGCTCCGATACCATGTAGAAATTATATACATTAAGCATGCATATGTCCTAGATTCCCCTAATCTCACAATATTTAACTTCTTGCAAGATACAAAATCATTCCACTGTTAATCTATTGCGGAAAATTAATTGCACACACATGTGAAGGATAAATAACATCAATCGCACATAACACAGTTGTTTAATAGGAAATCTTGAAGCTGAAAAATCCCAACTATATATTATGTATCATGGAATAATATGACAATCCTCATACAAAGCTTATCAGGCTCTCAGTGCAATACAATCGTCATACACTAGTTCGGAACAATCTTGCAAATCCATGCACCGATCTTTGCTCCCTGCTAACCTGCCTCCACTGCGCAATCCCTGCTGAAGAATAGCTTTGAATGAATTTGAATTACTCTTTCCTTGACTCTGCAATCCTCATTGGCAACTCCAATGTGTGTGTGATGCAATCAATGCATCACTGTAATCACAACAGATAGTCCATCTTGCCCTTTCACCTATCTCTCCACCGGGTATCCACTAGAACTGCCATGCACTGTAGTTAACTACTGTATTGTTCAGTTGATTAATGATTTATTATTTGTGAATTAATTAACTAATTAATTCACTCCACTCTCACTAGTGTATCATTCAGTTAGTGTAGATACAACTATCTCAACTGAGTCTAACTCAGTTAAACTAAATACAACTCCATAAACTACTCTTCCAACTCTGTCATAACTCTGCCACTTGAGTTCTAATAGAATCCTCCATGCATGAACTCCTGTAAACCCTTAGGAATTGCGTAATTCTCTTAGTCCACTGATCTACCACATCTGTGCACTAAAACAAATTTCTTTAAGAGAATAAGTTTCTATTTAGTGTCTGATTATTATTAAGAGCTAATAATAATCGACATGCATATATTTTTAGATTGACGATCTATAAATAGACTTCGCCCAATATTCTAAAAATAGAATTTCATCTATTTTTCCAACTTGATCAACCATACATAAATAGCATCCTGCAACTTCTGAAATATGATCACCATGCCTAAAAATAGACATAGTCTAAAAATAGACTTGCGCCAAAAATAGACTGCGGGCCCCCTTAGTGTAGTCGACTCTTTTCACTAAGATCATCATCTTGTTGAATCTCAACATTATGCAAGTCACCCACGATACTAGAAAATTTTATGTGCTATTAGAAAAATATTTTTCGGGCCTGATATGCATAGAAACATTTCTGAATACTTAAAAAAAAATTTTGGACTGTCAACAGGTCAAGGTGGAGAATCGACATCCAACAAGATTGTTGCATCCCATACCAGTACCTGAATGGAAGTGGGAGGTCATATCCCTAGACTTCATTACGGGTTTACCATGGTCAAAGAGGCACAATGACTCCATTATGGTGGTGATTGATAGGTTGAGTAAGTCTGCACATTTTATACATATACAGTCTACTTACAATATTGTAAAGATAGCAGTTTTTTTATGAGAGAAATATTCAAACTGCACGTCATTCCAAAGACTGTTATTTTGGACAGATTTGAATTTTACTTCAGAATTCGAGAAGATTTTTTTTACAGGTATGGGGACCCAAATAAATTTCAACACTTCTTATCACCCTAGATGGATAGTCAAACTGAACAAGTAAATCAATTTTTGGAAGACATGTTGTGCATGTACGTGATGCAACAACCAACTAAATGGGAAAAGTATTTACACCTAGTTGAATTTTCTTACAACAATGGTTATCAGGAGTCCCTTAAGATGAGTCCTTTTAAGGCTCTGTATGGTAGGAAATGTCGCACTCCCATAAATTGGAACAGCCCCGAAATGAAACTAATGCTTGGACCAGAAATTCTGGCTGAAATGGAATCAGAGTTAAAGAAGATCAAGAAAAACCTAAAAGTATCACAAGGTCAGTAGAAGATATACGCAATTAAGAAGAGGAATTATCGAGAATTCGAGGTGGGTGATCATGTGTATGTGAGGATCAAACCCAAGAAGAGCACCTTGAGGCGGGCCTCTTGTGCCAAGTTAGCCCCCAGGTTCTGTGGACTCTTCCAAATTTTTGAAAGGGTAGGACCTATGTCATATCGGCTAGCTTTACCAAGCCATATACGGGTGCACAATGTGTTTCATGTGTCCATGTTAAAGTGATATGTGCATGATCCGAAGCACGTAATCCATTGGCAGAATATTCAGGTAGGATAGAATTAGAAAATCCTAACTTGAAGCATGAATTCTTTATGAAATTTTGACAAAAAAAATATTTGTTTGCAGGTAGATCCGAACGGCGAGTTTCTAGTCAAGTCTCAACACATACTCGACGAGAGAGAAATTATTCTCCGGAAGCGAGTCATCCCCGAGGTTAAAGTGAAATGGAAGCACTTCAGCCGAGACGAAGCTACTTGGGAAGATGAGGGATTTGTACGTGAGGCTTACCCAGAGCTATTTCTTGAGATGGAGTGAAACACCGAAGATGGTGTTTCTTCCAGGGGGGCAAGTTGTGTCAGCTACATTTAATATTAACTAGTTTTTAAGTAGTGAAATGACATTGTGTTACTATTTTAAAAGAAAACACTGAGACATTTAATGATTTCTGGAAAGTTTTTTCTTTTTTTTGTTAATATGAAAAATAAAATTGGTTATGAAAAAAAAGTTCCATAAAAAGTAAAGAGGTTGAGGGTAAAAGTATTCCAAGATTGGGAGGTCGTTGGGACAGTTTGAACAGTTATGTGTTCCTCTGTGGATAAGAGGCATATCCCAGTGAGGGATAGGGGTTCTGTTAATGGACTAAGGAAGAGAGTGGAGAATTTCCTGAGCTAGTAGAGACCAATGGAAATCACTCAACGTTCTGGTACTAACTAGACTGGGAGTCCTAAGGTCATAGCAAAAAGTACTGTCAACCTGTACCTCTCAGGTGTGGAGCACGGGGTAAAGAGAAGGACATAATCACCTCTCTTGAAGGTTGGGTGGACATCATCAGCAGTTTGCGCATTTACTTTGCACATTCAGATAAGTATCTGATAATTTTGGTAATTAAAAGAAAAATAGGAACACTATTATAGAATATGTACACAAGCATGAGTGTGTTTAATTTTCCTTGAAAGTTGTACTATAAAGGCCAAATGTCAGTAGTGAAAGGGTTCTGTGATTAAATAGGAATTTAGAAATTTAGTGTTAGTTCTGTAAATTATGGCAAGAATTTTATATTATGAATCTGTTCAGTAAATGAGAAGAAATGAAAGATAGTGATGCTTAAAATAAGAACCAAAACTGTGTTGGGCTTACATAAGAGAACATAGGTGGAACTGAGTATCTGGCTATAGATGCAGTAAATTGTTTAATAAATTACACAGTAATTATTTAGTACTGTTAATATAGGAGAAACAACAATAATAAATAAAAGTGATAGAAAAGCCATTAAAACCCCTGAATTCTTTGATAAACTCGAAGCAAGAAGTCAAACTATGGAACTCTGACAAATTTATTTTGCTTGGAGAGAATTATTGATTTTGGGTACGAGGAGAAACCCTCAACCCATAATACATCGTTTCTCCTAATTTAGCTATACTCAGACAATATTGGGGTGGTACGGTCACCAGAATCTAGAAAAGAGAACCCTATGTTGGTAAACATCAATGATTTTAACAATGCGAAGTTTAAGAAATTTAAATAATTTCTAGAGCTATACTACTTGAAAATAAGCATTTACTGTACAAGCATAAGCCAAATGAGCCAGATACATTTAAATATAAACCAAATAGTTATAGAGTAATTCAATCGGCGAGAGGCTCGGTGAACATCATGGAAAATAGCTATCATGAAAACATAAGTAAATAATATTCCATGCATATATAATTTAACTACCATGGCATATAAAAAATAATCTTCATGAGTAAATAGTTGACCGCATTTAACTGGAATTTTTTGAACAAAAATGTATTACAGTATTCAAGTACAAGAAGTAACTAGGAAGAGTTGAATCTTTCCACGAAAATAGATAATCATATTAAATCTGGTCTCTTTGTCCATTTATATAACCCATACAAGAAATTCAGAAAACCCAATAGTGAACGAAAGAGTTAAGTCCAAGAGGAAACCCCCTAGTATATATACATAAAAATTCGAATAAAAACATTATTCTGCCTTAATCACATATTCTGCAAGTAAATGAGCAACTATGAGCTCACTGCTCATGTTTATATTGATTTAAAACCCTAAATACAGCTAGCCTAACAACAAGTTTCATAACCCGTCGAGGAGGAGAAAGGAAATCCATGTGGACAAGCAATTAACTAAGCAAATACCTGGAGGGGCAGGGCGGAGTTGTTAGTTGCAATCCGAAAAATAAACTCAATAGCCAAACCCAGTTGTTTTCGAAGGAGAGTATCTGCAAAACAAGCAAGGAAGAAAATGGATTTAATCATTTGAACGAAAAATGATTAAGATGAATTAAGGTCAGTACGGTTAAATAACAAAACCCTGAAGGGTTATTTACCTGGAATTCATAAACTCTTTAGATTATGTTGAACGTTGACCTATAGAGGTGAAAAACAAAGCCCCTGTCAACAGGGATTATGGCTTAAGTTCATTAATTAAGAAAACGTGAATCTGAGAACTGGAAATTAAAATAGGGTTAGACGAAAAATAGAGCTATCAAAACAATTTGAAGAAGGTTACTCGCTCGTGGCCGAAGGTTTGGTCGGTAGTCTGATCGTCTGATAGAAAAATATCCATGGATAAAGAGAGAACGATGTCTAACCTCAAATCGGGTTAAGCACCGAGAAGCTTCTAAGCACTGAGGAAGTTGTCCAGCTCCAGTCCGCAGTCCCAGGGACAGGCTTAAGCTTGGTAAAGCACCATACCATGGGTTTTACAGAACGTTGGAGATTGTAGAGGACAAAAGTCACAGCCTCTTCCAAAGCCGACCCAAGTTTTACAAAGAAGCATCATGAAATGACGAGGCAAAATGAGTGACAAGGTTTTTAGCTAAACTTTTTCCCACCGAAAAGCCACCGTAGATCTTAAGCAAATTGGACGACGCTCGGAAACGCAGGTGGCCATAAACACAATAAACCATGCTATTAACTTTCACTGCTATCATGAATTTAATGTGCCTGTCCTTTACAACGATGCGATTGTACACGTGGATTGCGATAATACCGAGACATTAAATTGGATCATGATAAACCCCGTCGACAAAGGTGTTGACATAGTTAAATGGGTAAATTAAAATTATATGCATAACATCAAACTTAATGACACCTATTTTGAAATAAGGTCTAAACTCCAAGATTACAATTGAACGATGGAATAGTTTATGAATCTGTGTGAATTAGATTAATGTTGAAATTTTAATAGTATGGTAAGAGTTAAATAATTTTTTATTTTTTATTTTTTAATCCAGTACGTTACAGTTATATATAATTTTTCTATTGAATATTAAATTGGCGCTAAGGAAAACTAAATCATAAAAAAAATAAAAATAAACCTCATTACAATCGTAATATAATATTATAATATTTTATAAAATCATATTATAATATTTATAATGCATATTATAAAAGGAAAAAATAAAAATAAACATCATCATCAATTATATTTTGTAAATTTAATACAGTAAACTTGTTACAGTTTATGAATATGATCCAATAGGGTTATGTTATCGTTTGCCGGATATGAGGCTATAACGACAAGGTTGAAGAAATACATATTTTCCATTAAAAAACATAAGAAATATTAATACAGTATGAATATGACCCAATAGGAATAAGTTACCATTCGCTGGATATGAGGCTATATGGTTAAAGCTAAAGAAACACATATTTTTCGTAAAGAAATATAAGTTGATAAGATGGTGGTTATATATATTAGTGTTTTTCTTGAGTTTATTATTTATATATTAATATTTTTATAAAAAATTATTATTTATTATTATTATTTTTTGTAAGAGAATATTTTAATAATTTATATTTATAATTATTACAATTATTACAAATTAATTATTTTGATAATTTTTTCAATACTTTATCATATTTATTAAATATATAATTACCAATATATTAGTTTATTACTCTTTTCATCTAATATTATTACTATTAATTTCACAATAAATACAAAATACTTTAGATCATTTGTATATACAATTATTGTATGATTCATTACATTTACTTTGAATTTTATTTTTCATATGTGTATATATTTCATTATAAAGTGGTAAAAATAAATAAATAAAAAATTAAAATTGAAAAATGAAAATGAATCATATTGAATATTTTTTTATATCTTTATACTAAAGAGTGTGTTTTGTAATTAGAGTTTATATATTTAAATAAAATGTATTATCAATATTGAAATCAATGATAAATTATATTGAATATATTTTGTATGTTTATGGTAAAGAGTGTTTTTTTATTAGAGTTTATCTATTTAAATAAAATACATTATCAATATTAAAATTAATGTATAGAGAAGGTTTTTTACATAAAGAAGCTATATTTGTAATATCTTAATCCACTCATAAGAATTTTATTAGTTTCTTTATCATTTTCTAGAAAAAATAAAATAAAATACTTAATTTTTTTTAGTTATTGTATTTCTTGTGTTCCAATATTTAACTCATTTTTTAGTTATGGTATTTTTTGTGTTCTTATTGGGTAAACCATGATGTGTACAATTTTGAAATTAAGTTCATGTTGTTTATCATGTGTTAAGAATCCACCACTAGGATCATATCTTTCTACAAGGCCTAAGATTCATTATATTTTAGGCTGGGAATTTTACTTTAATTGGTCTGAGTTGATACTATGAGAGCCCCATCAATGTTTCTCTCATAAAATGTGTTGTAAATATTTTTACAATATAAAAATTTAAAAAGGGCTCAGTCAAAGGGACACATATTGGATAGTTGAGAAAGGGGATTTCTTGCTTGGGATGTTGAGGTTTTCTTGTGCAGAAAATCTAAATTCTTAAATAACCATTAAATGATGTTTGGTTCATGAATTTAATGAATTAGTTCTTAAATTGAATGAGCTTCAAAAGAAGGACACAATTCAATAAAACTGAGAATCTTCATAAAGAAAAAGAGGACATTAAATTTATGGAGGATGAGACCAAGAAAGGAAATCAGGGCGAGGATGAAACATCCCTACAATAAAAGGAAAATAAAGAATAGAGAAAAAGGGGGCATGGACTTGATGGGGAGAGACTCTCGTTCGTTCATGTAGGAGAAACGTGAAGATGAACAAGAAACAAGGAGAAGAGAGTGAATTAAAAACTCATAGAAGAGATTGAAGTGAAGGGATTGGTCTCGCGGCTCCCTGCAATATGTGGGTTGGGATATGATTCTCTAAAGGCTTGTAACAACTTGGGGTCCCTATAGGCTAAGGGTTAAGATAGGTATCTCGAGAACCCTATAACATCTCGAGCTCCATGGAGGTTTTGGGTTGAGATAATAACATATTGAGCCCTATAAAATCTTGGGTTCCCTCAAGGTTGTGTCTTGAGATAGGAATCTATTGTACCTTGTGACAACTTGGCTCCCCTCGAGGATGTGGGTTGAGGTAGTTGTACCCGGAGCACTAAAGAAATTGGGAATAGACCATTTAGGAGATAATAGTTGTAGAAGATTCTGGACTTCATAGACATGAGGTGAATCGATGTCATCATCCTTAAAGATAAAGGTGGTGAAGCCATGTATTTACAGTGCATCATTTACTACAGCAAAAAAGTTGTGGGATTGAGGAAGGGGTCCTATCGAGTCGCTAATTTAGATGGAAAATTGGTGTTAAAGTCCTATAAGAAATCCCCCCTTATTCTATGGAACCTAGAACAAGGGTGATAGCTACAAGTGAACTTGTCTACACTTGTTTAAGGTTGGGTGGAGAGTCTTTGTCGCAGACCCAGTTTCCATGCAAATTCCAAGATGAGTATTTTTCTGCTTGTTTATATGGTAATGAAAGGATGATGCATTCATGTTGAAATGGCTCTAGATTTATGGACTATAATGGTTCTATTAGCTTTATGAGTGTGTGGCTCCATGTTTACTTGAAATGGAACTTATTTCTTTGTTAACCTATTGCATATGAAATAATGAGTCAATCAAGGGTGTGTTTTTGGACTCAAAATAATGTGTTATGTCACAAGCGAACTAGTTTTGCTTACAACATATAATAAGCATTAGAAGTTGTTGTGCTCTACATGATAATAAGGACTATATTATGACCATGGAATGAACAATAATATGTATGAAATGCTCCCTTAATTTTTTAATAACACATGTGAAAATTGATACAAAGAAATTATGGAATACTATAGGAAGTAGATCAATAAATCAATGGTTTAAAAACATGAAAACAATGGGCTTGCAATAATTTTTATTAAAATGAAATTATTACATATGAGAGTGCCTACCTGGAAAGGTCTGTGCATACATATAAAATAATTATTCCCCTAGCTACAAGCCCATGCATTGATACACTAGGCGTAACATCAAATATGGAAGAGTTCTTCTCCCTTAAGTGTAAGGATATTTGAAAACCTGGATTGCACGCTTAGTCAACCTTGCATATTGAGCAACCTGGATGTCTTCCACTAACCTCCGGGCCTAGCCAGTGCGGCCGAGGTAGCCCATGAATCATTCCATGGAACGTCTCACAACCCTACTTTGGATTCTGAAACCCTAGTCATGTGACTTTAGAGGTGGATCTCTTCAGGAGTTCACTGCAAGTATATGGAAGAGTGTAGTTGCAGGAGCACCTACGCCTCCACTATGAAAAATCCACAATTATGATGCAGGGAATGTTAGAGAGCCAAGAACTCTTTGGAGAGGCCTTCATCCAAGCTTAGGAGGGGTAGGAACATGGAGTGTGTTAACAAACCACTTTCGCCACTGTTGTCACTAAGCGAGGACATCGTTCTTGATGGTTATTAACTCCCTGTGATAGAACCCTAGTTGGAGTAGCAAGAAAGAACTGGCCGGTGAGGAGATGAAGCGAGCCTTTGAGGTACCAGTCGAAGTCTGAATCAGGCTCATTGCACAATTCTTAACAATGTTTCCCTACTTGTGCTATGGCAGGGATCGAGTATAAGCTCTAATGTGGATCATGGAGGACCATGCTCTTAATTTGTAAGATAAATATAGTAACCATATCCATTATCTAGGTAGAACCATAGACATGGAGAATACCCATTGGCGCCCCCTGAACTCTCCTCTTCCGCGATTAGGCGAAGCTATAATAGTGTGGTACAAACCTTGATTGCACGCTTAGTCAACCTGGATTGCACGCTTAGTCAACCTTGCATATTGAGCAACCTGGATGTCTTCCACTAACCTCCGGGCCTAGCCAGTGCGGCCGAGGTAGCCCATGAATAATTCCATGGAACGTCTCACAACCCTACTTTGGATTCTGGAACCCTAGTCATGTGACTTTAGAGGTGGATCTCTTCAGGAGTTCACTGCAAGTATATGGAAGAGTGTAGTTGCAGGAGCGCCTACACCTGCGCTATGAAAAATCCACAATTATAATGCAGGGAATGTTAGAGAGCCAAGAACTCTTTGGAGAGGCCTTCATCCAAGCTTAGGAGGGGTAGCACCGTGGAGTGTGTTAACAAACCACTTTCGCCACTGTTGTCGCTAAGCGAGGACATCGTTTTTTATGGTTATTAATTCCCTGTGATAGAACCCTTGTTGGAATAGCAAGAAAGAACTGTTCGGTGAGGAGATGAAGCGAGCCTTTGAGGTACCAGTCGAAGTCTGAATCAGGCTCATTGCACAATTCTTAACAATGTTTGTGCTATGGCAGGGATCGAGTATAAGCCCTAATCTGGATCATGGAGGACCATGCTCTTCATTTGTAAGATAAATATAGTAACCATATCCATTATCTAGGTAGAACCATAGACATGGAGAATACCCATTGGCGTCCCCTGAACTCTCCTCTTCCGCGATTAGGCGAAGCTATAATAGTGTGGTACAAAAGTATAAACCTAGAAGGTAGACGTCAAAGGTTTGTTTCTGAGCTGATGGGATCGATCAGGAAGACGTCAGCCGAGTTGAGTTGTCTAACACGCAAGTTGATGGTCTTGCCATTTATGGGAAGCAGAGCCCACACGACACGTAGGGTCAGATCTTTGGCCCCAAAAAAAATAATTTTGCACCATATGAGGGTTGGGAGGATGATATCAGCAAGGATGAAGTAGCTCACAAGTCAGCCCAGCGGCCATGCTATTGGTCAGGGATGGACTCTTAGGGTAGGTCATCCCATTGGAATCACCCCAAAACATTTGCAAGAGAGAAAGAAAAAGAGAGTCGGCCGAGAAGTATAAGATTGCACAGCAACGCTTCCACATGCACCAATCTGAAGCAAGGGGTGTGTGAGGGGGCTACCCAACTGGGTTACTCAAAGAGCAACAACGAAAGGAACCAAGCACCTAACAGTTACAACAGTCTGTCGGGATGATGTCGGTGAGATGGTGTGCACCTAACAGTTACAACATTTGTTGGAAGTGTGGCCCACTGACGAGGTGGCCCAAACTATTTAGCCCGAAAGAAAAGGAGGATGTGCAAAGCAAAGCATCAGGATCATAAGTGTGGGATGAAATCACCTTATGTCACCTTGGATGTTCCATCCAAGAGAAATTATGGGTGGAGTAAGTGAATGCTTCCAGGGGTCCAAATAGGATGAAATCATAGTTACCAAATACGTCCGTATCATGAAAAATAATACTGAAATTCGATAATTCGGTTCGTGCATCGAATCATTCGATAGAAACTCGGTTCGTTTCAGTGCATGGTGGCCATGAACAGAATTGGTATGTCTTTTTTCACAGAATTGGTATGTTGTTTTTCGGTCGTCATATAATTGGTATGTTTAAGTATTCACAGAATTGGTATGGTAATTTCTGTCTGTAATAGTAAGTGTAATGTAAATGTGGAAGGGTAATAATTAGGAAATAGAAACTAATTAGGAATGAGAAATTTTTCATTTTAATTTGGTTTTTTAGATTTTTGTTAAATTTTAGAAATTAAAATATAATTAAAAAAAAAGATTTTAAATTAAATTTAGAAGTTTATAAAAAAAGTAATTAAGTTTAATAAATTTCATAAAAAGTAATTGAATTTTTAAATAGGTTTATATTATAACAAATAGTATAAAAACACGTTTTTAATATTTTGTTTTTAAATACTTATCTATTAAAAATAATTAAAAAAAAATAGGTAATATTTGAAATTTGAAATTTATTTTTCACTTTAAATATTTAATTTAAAAAAAATTGCATAGGATATGAAATAAATTTTAGGTATAATTGACAAGTGTGGTTGTGTTTTTGTTTAGGTAATATTTGAATTTGAAATTTATTTTTCACTTTAAATATTTAATTTTTCAAAAATGATTTTAAATAAAATATGAAATAAATTTTAGAGATAATTGACAAGTGTGATTGTGTTTTTTAAAGAGAGTTTCAGTTTTAAAATTATTATCAAAATTATTAAAAATGATTTAAATATAAAAGTGAATAAAAAAAACACTAATAGGAAGCATTGTTATTATATATAGAAAAATGTATATTGTGAAATTTTTTTTCGAATTGAAAATTTGCCTTACAAATTTTTATCGTATCATATCGAATCCGAATCCGAACTCGAATTCGAAACATGCAAGCCTCGCAAAATTCCCATTTGGGTAAGGGGGACCGACAACCATGTCATCGTGCAAGCTCTGGCTGCAATAAGAGGAAGAGGAATGTCAGGATACATGAGGCGTGGAGATGTGGTATGAGCCCCGAAATCAACCAATGGTGGAGTGGTTAACCAATGGATGTCGGTCGTGTTACCTCGCTCCACATGTTATCCCGATAGTAAAACCCATGTGGTAAAGAAGGTGCATTCTAGAGAGATTTTCGGGAAAGTGAGAGCAGGATGACGTACGAAGGGTGCGGGGTAGGGCCTGCACAATATGTATGGCGATTGGTGGGAAGGCAGTCCCATATGAAAGATAAGCCCACTTCTAAGACCCTGAAAATGAAAACCAATGTAAAAAGAAATGTGTCGGACAGGCAAGTTGTCGAACCAACATGTCAAGCCCAATGGCTGATGACCACGTGGACAAGTTGTGGACAACCACGTAGTAGATGGATTATGAGATAAGGCTTATTATTGAGAGACGATATATCCTAATCGAGAGGTCATATTGAAGTAAATTTTGTATGATCAGATTCGTCTAGATGATATTAAGCTAACGGTGGAGGTCATTCTGAGCCTAGCGAAGTTGGAAAAACTGAAATTTTTATGCCCCATTTTCAGAATGACAGATTGAATATTGGGTATGCATAGTGATCACTTTCTACTCTAGGTGTTGGGTAAGGGGTGTTGTTACAAAGAGCTATCAGAAAATCTTGGTTCAACATTTTTATTGGATGGGCTCTATCATGAGCGAGTAATTATTTCTAGAAGACTAACCAATAAATTATTCAGGTGTTAAAAGTAGGTCTAACTAATTAATCACAGGTATAATGTGTGTATTGACTCTATGAACTATAAGACAATAGTACTTGTTGGATAGAGATATTAGAATTAATTTTCAAATAAAAATTGCTATTTGTATAACAATTATGCACTATATAGAATGTTCTGCTGCTAAGTTGTGCACAATTTGGTTCCTTTTCCGTTAATGAAATTAAATGTGTATGATTAATGCATATGAATTATTAAATATGGTTAGCTTATTAACATGGTCATTGTGTCAGAGGAAGATTGTTAGGGAAACCCTGTAAGGGCAAGATCTTGTGTTTAATTTGAAATTAGTTTATTAATGATGCACTAATGGTTTAAATGGTTTAATTGAAATTGATGCATCTCATGAATATGATAGTATGATTTCTGTGTCACAACAGAATTCTCCATAACAAATCCATGAATGGATTATGAAGTTTATTTTATTAGTACACGAAAATATAACAATGTGTGGGATTCACAGTACATCTCCCACACCACTCCCACACCATAACATGAAGGCAATACATAATTGGTGACAAGAATTTGAGTACAGTTTTGATCAATCACAACATGGAAGTGACTGGGTCAGAATTATTTAAGAAAAAATATGAGTGGACCAAGGGGGAGGGAATCACTCTTCAGATTGGATGGACATCTTGAGAAGCTTGACGATTAAGATAAGACGCTTTAGGAACAATAATGAGAGGCAGGTAAGATCCCATGAAATCCAAGCCGATATCAATGCAATCATCCTACAAATTCTTGTTGATTGGAAGGGAAGGAGAAAAATTGAGATGAGGGCCACTCTTAAAGACCAGATGGGCCATCGCGAGTCAGAATAAAATACCAATGTAGCATATGGTGGTCAGTCAAGGAAAAGGCATAGGTGGGGAAGTGAGGATAAAGAGCAGGTATATGTACCTTTGAGCATCCCAAGAAGAAGACCATTCTAAAAGTATAAAAAGTAGTATCGCGAGCTATAGCCTGAAGGGAAAAGTAGATATATGGTGGGAGGATTTCATAACGTAAAATAAGACCACATTGAAGGGAAAATTATTCCAAGTTTAATGTTCGGAAAAAGATCCTAGTGGGCATCACTTGTTGTATTTTATGGCTAAGGAAAAATTGCTAAAGGAAATGACTAAGGGTTTCAAAAGGAAAAAAGGTATTTCTGACACATTATTAACGAAAATAATGGAAATTAGGAGAAAAGGAAGATGAAAGGTCACAAGTTGCATTTGAGGAGGAAAACGAAGACAAATAATGGAAAAATGAAGGAATTAGAGGCATCATCAATAAAAAGACCTCAGAAAATTATTTGGAAAGTTTGAATTAGTGTGAAAGAGGAGAAATCACTAGGAGGATAAAGAAAGAAAGCAAGCAAGGAAAGGAAATAAAAAGCAAGGAAAGGAAAGGCTAAGAGGGACAAAGAAAATAAAAGGAAGACAAATATCAAGTAGATTGAGTGGGAATCCTTGCATGTAACAGATTGCATATGTGATTTCCTAGCTAGTCTTTACATGCATGGTATGTGCATGTTGGTATATGGTTCTTTTGCTATCATTGGCATGGATTTTTCCTATATTTGACAATGGATTTTAGCCTAGGCTTGTCATTTATAGATATCCATGGTGTGAATGGATTCTTCCTGGTTTTGAGCTCTGGATTACTGGATGGTTTCAGAACCCAGGGTAAGGTGGTCTCAAGAAAATTCCCAAAGGCCTAAGAATCCCTTGACTAGTAATGGTGGGATACACGGTAATGATTAAGGGTGGAGACAAGAAAATTCCTTAAGGATGGTGAAGAACTTCTAAGGCATCCAAGCTTGGTTTGGTTTTGTGATCTCGACACTAGTTTAGGTGTGATCATAGTATGGAGAGGGTGGATATAGTTTAACTTATGGATTCCCTTTGTTGTCTTTGGACTCGTTTATCCCATGATATCCCACATTCATGATTGGAATATGACACGGGGGTGATTGTCTGAAGAAATATTTGGCTCAGACAATATATGGTTAGATCGAACGTGGAAGTCCAAAACCTAGTCAGTTTTTGATGATAGCTAATAAAGGCTAATTTTCTCTTACTTTTGGTAAGTAAATTTACTAGTTATTATGTGGATTTTATAGTTGTTATCTTACTTTTATTTACATCATTATATGTTGCTTATAAGCATGGTTTTATTATAGATTTTAGTCGTGGATATTTTCATATTTTCACTCATAACTGAATAAATAGTGAATTCAATACCTAATTTATGTTTAGATAACTAATGAGAGAAGGTAGTGACCCTTCTTGTTAAACCTCAAATAATTTTTCAGTCCCTCATGTTCATACTTGCATTCATGACCTGTAGGTTTCATAACTACCAAGTGTTTGACAGAACGTCAGTCCCAATTGGGGATGGCCAGGTCAAGTACTAGTTCCAATTTTTGGTTTACAAGCATTTTCTTCAGGTATTTCATGAGTTATGGAAGTTTCATAGTTCTATGGGAATAAGCCTATCCCAAACCCTATAAAATAGCCTTAATTCTCACAATTGTTTGCACAACATTAGCAGAAAAAGGACACAATCACAATAAATCTACAACAACATAAACATCACAAGTTATTGAAATATTTATATTGAGATAATCAAAATATCCACCTTTTTAAAATATTTAACCAAGCTAAACCTCACTTCACTAAAAAGTTTAAAAGGACACACACAAGGTGAAAGTTGTTTTATTTATCAATGATATTATTTGGATGATTCATATACTATCTTAAACCCACTTGCATTCGAGATAGTTGTGTTGAAATTGAGTTGATCCTACAATGACATAAAACACAAGCAGGATTTAGACCTCCACATTATAGTAACGTTCCTCGATCAACAACTGTTTAAAAAAAAACTAGGGTTGAGGCTATTTTCATTGAATCCTCTACTTGACGCGTTTATGGCTTTATTATTATTATTATTATTATTTACAACTAACATACATATAAAAAACAAAAGTAATTTAGTGAATTGGAAATATGTTTTTATTAAGTGTAAGCAGATGAGAAGATGAGATATGAAGGTGATATAGGGTTTCTACTTAATTCGACATCACACATTTATAGAAAAAGATGGTGGTAACTCATTTTAAAAGAATAATTCAGGTTGACAAGTAAAGGAAATTTGGATATAGGGTTTCTCTTTAATTCGAATGCACATATATACAAAAGAAATTGGTGGTAACTCAATTTAGAAGAATAACTTAGGGTGGCAAGGAATGGAAAATTTGATATAGGGTCTATCCTTAATTCGAGTTTACATAGGTACAAAAAAAGAAGAAGATGATGGTAGTAACTCATTTTAGAAGAAGAATTCAGGGTGGCGGATAAAGGAAAATTTGGGTTTGAAGAAATGAGATGCAATCATGGAATCCAAGATCGATGTCATAGAATATTGGGACGAGAGTGTCGAGGAAGGCTCGAGGGAAAGATGTCCATACATATATAGTTTACTAGATGGCCATCTCTATATATATATATATATATATATATATATATATATATATATATATATATATATATGAAGGTATCAATAATCTTGTTACTAGATAGTTCAGTGAAAGTGATGACTCCATGACAAGATTAAGTAGGAGTAGTTGTGTTATTAAGGGCATGTTCACATCTCTCTATATTCATGACTAAACTCAATACTATATTAGTTCAATCATGTAGTATATATAGTACTCAATAAATTTTTTTTTTTTAATACAAGGAAGCTCCGTGGCTTCATCGGATCCTCTCTGAATTCGATCTTCATCAGGAACATCCAACTACACTTTGGTGTGATAATCAAAGTGTCATTCAACTATGAAAAGATCTAGTTAAACATCAGTGTATGAAACACATTGAACTACACAAAAACTTTATCAGAAAGATCGATCATGATCATGTTCTTCAAGTGTAGTATTGTTAAATCAATGATCAAGTTGCTGATATCTTTACAAAGGCTATCCGAGAAAAGAAGTTTACCAGACTTCGATTTATTCTTGGAGTTCAGGATATTTATCATTAAGTGGGGATATGCTCTTATGCCCCCATCCTTATCCTAATATGTCACCTTTTTAAATCCCTCAATCCTATTCCAAGTTGTTCTTAAGGGGGGATGTTATGATATTTCGACACATAGGAAATAGTTAAGTATAACTGGGTCTAGCGTAGAGTTAGGTAAAGTGTGTTTCTTTACTATGTACTTTTGTAACTTATAATTTGGCGGTCATGATATGTAGTGATCTGAAGGTTCATTCTGTTGTTGGTATTATGAACACTTGATCCATGGCTTAACACCCAATTGGTCCATGATCTCTATTTAAAGAGAATGGATAGTCATTTTTCCGATGACCGTTTATGAGAGAAGATCATGTAAATTTTATTTATTTATATTAATAAATTTCTTGAAGTGGCCGTTGGCTTAGGCCATGCAATGTTTCCCTCTTCGATGGTTTTAACCACGTAATATATTGGTGTACTGATATGAGATATGTTTTTGAGTGATGACCTTTGGTGTCTGATCTAAGGAACTTACCTGTAAATTCCTACAATTAATTTTTTCCCCAATCAATTTTAATTATTCATTCGTTGGAAGTTGTGTTCATTTTTTCCTAGCTATATCCAATTTAAGTAGGTTCAACTAAAATTTCACATGGTATCAAAGCCCATGGGAGCTAACAGAAAGGAACATAAACAATCCCTTTTCAGCTACAAAAGATTTGAGCTATTATAAAGAACAAAGTTTCCACCTTTCTCAATCCTCATGCCATACTATTTTGAATGGAAGCCAAATATTATCCTTGAAATTAGAAGTAGAGACTTATATCAAATAGGCATGGAAAATATTATTAAACCAAATTCCATAATTAAACAATAAAAATATTTCAACCTCATGAATGAATCCTTCTATCTCCTATGTTTATCAATTTCTCTAGAATTACGATTTCATGGTGAAGCGTGCACTAGTCCAAATCATGTTTCGATCACATTGAAGACACTCTTTTGGAAGTAAGATGAGATTTTGGGTTGCATATTTGAAAATGAGCTTGACTCATTAGATCCGAGCAATTTGAAAAAACATTCAAAATTTCTTCATGAGATTTAAAGCCTTGTTACTCTAGCTAAAATAATTCAAACTCAACAAATCTAGGCAAGAAAGTCAATTATTTTTTCGATATTTTCAAAAGTGGGTTCAGATTATTCTACATATGTATCCACTTTTCACATAGTCAAGCCTACAATAAGGACAATCTTGAGGATTCCCACCCTCAATTCTTTTATTGAGTCAATGATGCATGAACAAGATAAGCATATAAGTATAGGTATAATGAAAAGTTTCAAATCCAATGCACTTGTTGTACATGAAAGGTGCAATGCCAACTTGAAATCCAATCAAGAAGTACAAACCCATCATTAAAGAAAAAACCTGATACTTGGTTCCTCTTATTTTAGATTATAAGCTTGTCCATTGAAAGTGGGTATATAGGACCAAAAACGTAGTGGGTGGATTTGTAACTAGATAAGAAAGATTTTTGTTGGCAAAAGTATTTAAAAATTTTCCCGTCATCGATTATGAGGAAATTTACATGGAGTAACCACAAGTGTATGTGAATAATTTATCTTAATTTTTCTAACTTAAGAATTCTCTTTATGGTATCAAGCAAGAACCTAGAGAATGGTATGCTAAACTGGATTTCTATTTGGTCTGTAAACATTTAATTTTATGTAAATATGATTCAAATGCTTATATGTTTAGAGTGTTGGGCTATGTATTGCTCATAGTTCTCTTTGCAGATGATCTACTAATCATAGGTAGTTCGGCCCCATCCATTACTACAGTCAAAACTAGTTTGCATGACAGGTTTTCCATGATAGATATGGGCATGTTACGGTTCTTCCTTTAACTAAAACTCACCAAAAATGATTAAGGAATAAAAATATATTATTTCAAGTATGAGATAGATCTATATGTTCCCATTCATATGACCAACTAAAAGTGGTCAAATACACCTCTTTTATCAAGTTTACACCTTAGGGATTAAAAGAATACATCGTTGGTTGATTGCACTATGTAAAAAAAGCTTGTGGTGAGTCTCATCTATCTTATTCACTCTTGTCTAAAAAAGCCATATGCCATGGGAATAGTTTCCAAATACATGCAGAAGGAAGTTGAGGTGTTATATAAAGCTACCAAGCTCATATTGAGATATGTACATGGAACCATAAAATCTAAGATTCATTAGTCAATAGTATCTACTTTGGATTTTATGATCCACTTTTCTTAAAATTGGGTTGGTGATAAAATTGATCAAAATTCCACTTCAAAATATGTTCCCAATTCGGGTTGTGGTCCCATTTGTTGGTCTAGAAAAAGGAAAAGGAAAATTGTTTTATCATCATTATATGTTGAATTAGAGGTTCAATAAAAATTTCCATTCAACCACTTTGATTGAATAATTTCCTCATTAATCTTGGTATCACATGTCATCTTCCAAGTGTCACCTCCTATGACAATAAAGGCACACTAAATTTTTTCAGAGATCCATTGCAATGGGAAAAAATAAAACACATCAAGATCCACTTATTTCACTTCAGAATTTGTATAATATGGGGTCATCGAGTTGCAATATTATCTAACTTATAAATGGAATATCAAAATTTCCATTAATACTTTCAATGAGAAGGAATTTCTCTTTCGAAAAAACGACCTTGGTTTGAAGGACATAAATTCCTAGTAGTTGTTTTCCTTTTAGAATTTTATTTTGAGGGTTATTTTTTTCCAACATAGTTTTCCTTCTTTTCTCCTCTTTCAAATTTTCTATGATACTTAGATATATAGTAAAATGGGTACTTTAAATAGCTTATTTGAGGGACACATTCATTCTATTATTTCTAGTAGTGGTTCAAGGAAGGCATTCGAGAAATCATACACTTAATTATACTTCAATTAAACTAGTGAGTGGAGTCATGCATTTAAACATTGTTATTATCCCGAAGATGGATATACATAAGTACATGGATGAGTTTTATTAATCTCCACTCACATGATAAAGTTAACTAGTGATTGTGTGATGAGTTTAATTGGAATAGACATCATTTTTCTTTAGTGAATGTTCACATCTCTCTAGATTCATTACTATAATCACTACTATATTAGTTCAACCATGTAAAACATATGCCATGGGTGCATGGCTGGAAAACCACTGCAACATTGAGTCTACTAGGATGTCCCTTCACATACATTGTTAATTCAATAGACATGTATTTATACCTATACCTCCCCTTCCATCATCACCATCTTCATCATGACCTGATAAGCATGCCTTGGGTTTTATTGGCTAACCCTCAACTATGATTAGGGTCTTCTTAGTTGACGCTCACTCAAGTGGTTTATGCATAAGAAAATAACTACACTCCAAAGTCATTTATGGGGATATGATCTAGGTACAACTACAAGATCCATTGATGGATATACTAGGTACTCCATTAACTCAAACATAACTATGTAGGCTTACATACAATATCATCACGAGCCTCTTGTTTATTCAACACACCTTTACCTACATTTTTCCACCATTCAAGCTCAATGAATGGTCCAACCTATTCTATTATAGTGCCTCTAAAAGTATTGTTTTTTATCTTCCCTTGGTATTTATTTACAATGGGTATTCTTCTTTTCTATTTTTTTACCTACATAAAATTGATTATTGATGTTGATATAAAAATAAATCCATGTAACAAGGTACATGGGTACCAACCGCTATACTCACTAGCTCTCTAGGAATCATTTTTTCCTACATGGTTAATCAATCATGTTAAACTCTCTCTAACTTAGTCCCTTAAAATTTGACACCATCTCACATTTCCCCCCTTTAGCCTAAGACTAACTTCTTCTATTACACATCAATATTAGATACAATACACTACACCTTCCACCCTGGTACCAACCTACTGGTCAATTCCACAACACCACATGCCAATCTCAAAAACGCTTGAAATACAGCTAGGGAAACCAACTTGGACAAATAATTTGTGGGTGTAAGGTAAAACTTATCATGCAGCCCTTAAAACAATGAAAGTTTAGGTAAAACATAGATTGAAACAACACAAATATTAACAATATGCGTATGTGACAATTATCTTCCCAAACGTATAATCCCATTCACACTTCATCACAATGCATCACTTTGTACTACTCCTTTACCTACTCTACATTTTTTATTCTATATCTTCAACATTTATGTGTATTTTCTATCTTGAATTCCTATAGTTATGTGTGAACTTTTTAGAGTATCCAATTCTAACAAAACCACAATAATTCCTATTAAGTTGGTTATACTCAATAAAACAATTATTTCTATGATGTTCCAAGACATGACATAAAAATAAACTCTAATATGGAAAAAAAATTCAGAGACCTTTACACCATAATCAAGCATCCTGAAAAACATACAAAAGAAATAGTTCAACAGACTAATAATGGTTTTGGAGGTAGATGATATCATTTGCTCAAGCTTGCTAGAGTAAACTCTAGATTTTCCATTCTCATAGCCCACATTCTTCTTCAACTTCCTTGGTTCCTTTGCAGAAGTAATTGGAACTTCTTACCATATATCATAGAAATATTGATGCGCAAATTTATGTAAAATATTTCAATGCCTTTACAACTCATTCAAGAAAAATATGGAAATCAAGAGCTATGGATTGAACTGGATGGTTTTAAGCTCTTTAAATTGCTAATATTTTCCATTAAATATGTGAGCAAAACAATCTACATTAGTAAATCCAGTCCTTAAAAAAATAACACACGATGAACCTCACAAAATGGTTCTTCTCATGAAGTCCTAATCGAACCTCTGTGGGCATTGAATATTTTATTAGAGAATATAATTCCAACCACCTTCTAGTTCTCATAACTTTCCATCCAAATGTCATAGTCAATTGGAGTTTAGTCCATTTAAATTGAGTTTGAGTACAACCATTTTATGTTGATGTCTCCTATGTCCAACAAAACTTTGGTGTGATAATCACAGTACCATTCAACTATGCAAAGATCTAGTTCAACATCACCACATGAAACACATGGAGTTCCAAATGCACTTCATCGGAAAGATCATCCATGATTGTGTTCTTCAAGTGCAATATTGTTCAACCAATGATAAAGTTGTTGGTATCTTTACAAAGGCTATCCTAGAAGAGAATTTTACTAGAATTTGATCTATTGGAGTTCAAGAAATTTATCATTAAGGGGGGATATGATCTAATTCCTCCTTCCTTCTCCTAATGTGTCACCTTTGTAAATACTTCAATCCTATCCCAAGTTTTTCTTAAGGGGGGATGTTAGTATATTTCAACACATAGGAAATAGCTAAGTATAACATGGTCTAGCATAGAGTTAGGTAAATTGTGTTTGTTTACTATGTACTTTTGTAACTTATAATCTAACGAACACGATATGTAGTGATATAAGGTTCATTATCTTCTTTGTATTAATGATACATGATCTGAGGCTTAACACCTAATTTTTCCATGATATCTATTTAAAGAGCATGGACGGTCATTTGTCTGTTGACGATTTATGAGAGAAGCTTATGTAAATTTTATCTCTTTATATTAATAAAATTCTTGAAGTGGCCACGTTGGCTCAGGCCATGGAATGTTTCCCTCTTTGAGGGTTTTAACCACGTCAAATACTGGGGTAATGATCTATGATCTGCTTGTGAGCAATCACCTTTGTTGTTTGATCTAAGGAACTTACCCTGTAAATTCCTACAATTAGTTATTTTCCCTATCAGTTTTAATTCTTCATTCCTTAGAAGTTGTGTTCATTGTTTCCTAGCTAGATCTAAGTTAAGTAGGTTCAACTAAAATTTCACATGGTATCAAAGCCCAGGGGAGCTAAGAGAAAGTAACATAAAAAATCCGTATTCAGCTACCAAAGATTTGAGCTATTGTAAAGAACAAATTTTGCATATTGTTGAATCCTCATGCGATACTATTTTGAATGGAAGCCAAATATTCTCCTTGAAATTAGAAGTAGAGATTTATAGCAGATAGCCATGGAAAAAATTATTGAACCAAGTTCTATAATTAAAGAATAAAAATATTTCAACCTCATGGATGAATCCTTCTATCTCCTATGCTTATTAAATTATCTGGAATTACTATTTCATGTTGAAGCATGCACCAATCCAAATCATGTTTGGATGACATTAGAGACACTCTTTGGGAAGTAGGATGAGATTTGTGGTCACATCTTTGAAAATGAGCTTGACTCATTAGATCTGAGAAATTTAAAAAAAAATCAATATTTCTTCATGAGATTTAAAGCCTTGTTACTCTAGCTAAAATAATTCAAAATCAACAAATCCAAGCAAGAAAGTCTGTTATTTTTTTCCTTATTTTCAAAAGTGGGTTGAAATTATCCTACATATTTTTTCACTTTTCACATAGTCAAGTCTGAAGTAGGCACAATCTTGAGGACTCCCACACTCAATCCTTTTATTGAATCAATGATGCATAAGCAAGATAAGCACATAAATATGGGTATATTGAAAATTTTCAAATATGATGCACTTGTTGTACATGAAATATGCAAGGCAAAATTCAAATCTAATCAACAATCCAAAGGAAATGAAAAGGAAAAATTACTAGATCCAAGAAATGGATGAAATCCCAAACCTATAGATGAATCTACCAACTCGAAGGAAATAAAGGCAACAAGGGAAAATTGAAATGTAGTTATTGCAACTATGGTTACCATCAAGAGTCATCATGCTAGATGAAGACAATTGATTTCATGGAATTGTCTCTTAAAAAAAAATCTTGGTGAATATATTCTAGATAGTGCCAAGAAGAAGTAGGGAGAAAGAGAACTTGAAAAAGAGGGAATACATGTGCATTAGCTTCTATTAATTCCTCCCCCAATTCATGGATCATAGATTTTGGAGCTTCACATCACATTATAGCCACAAAATTTTCTATCGTATATTTAAAACCACATGTTGGTCCTCCTATTATCATGGGAGAGGACTCGCGAGTAGAGGAAAATAGACATGGTAGGGAAGATCCTACAAATGAAAATTTCAATAGTGTTCTACGTATTTTGAAGCTTTGAAGAAGGAGAGTTTAATTCAACACATATTCAGTGAGCATATATGACACTTAAGATATATCCAAAATTGTAATTCGCAAGGTAAATCATTTTTATCATCTATACACTTTTTTCTAAATATGTTTTACAATCAAATTCCACTTTACTAATGCATGAAAATTATGAAAATAAGATTTTTAATGAAAATATTGGACACTTAAATTTAAAATACATGAGCATCTTAGAACATAGTGGATGGTGAGGGACCTTCCTATCATAGAATTTTATGATGGATTTTTTGAAATTTGTGCTCTTTAAAAGAATCCATAAGACACATTTGTGAAGGGGAATGTATGGAGGACCGTGTCAGCTCGCTTGAAGCTCTTTCACATTGATATTATGGGCCCATTTATAAACCATTCCATTGGCAAAGCAAAATATATACTCACATTTATAGATTATTGTGCAAGATACACATGGTTATAATTTCTCAAATTCAAATATAAAGATTTTAAAAGTGCATGGTAAAATGTAGTATGAAAAGGGTATCAAGATACTTTGTACAAATAATATGGGGGATATGTCAACAAAGATGTCCTACATATTTCTGTTGAATAAGGAATAGAGTTGCAACACATAATTCCTTACACTCTACATTAGATCAAAGTATCTAAGAGGAAGAACATATCCTTGAAGAGATGGCCAATTTCATGTTGCATGCATGGTAACTTTCTTTGAAATTGTTGGTTGAAGTAGTCAACTACACTTTTTATGTACAAAACATTTCTCGTCACAAAATTGTTATAATAAAAATACCTTTTAAACCATGGAGGGACATGCAACCAAAAGTTGCACATTTTTTCAATTTTGCATCTCATGCATAGGACTGCATTCCTTTAGACAAGAGGAAGGCTTTCGAGCCTCAAATAAAAGAGTGCATCTTTATTAGATATATAAATGGTGTAAATGGATACAAAATGCTATATATTTCAAAATAAAATCTCTTCATTTGAGTGAAGTCTATACTTTGACAAAAATCCGTTGGATTCATCTATGGATTAACATACAAAAACTTATTTGCTTCCTCCTATAGAAGATCTAAGAGATTATGCATCATTTCATTCATATTAGATCTTAGACTCAGCTCTTAAGAAAATTTAGAAGATCACGAGCATGCATGTGAACATCGTATTCACAACCACTTAAAACATGAAAGTGGTGATTCATGGCTGATCTCTGAGAGGATCCTACCATGAAATCTCAATTTGACGAAGCACTTCATGGAATCAAAACTATAGATCTAGTTATGACCATGTATTGCTACAATATATTTTTGGCATTTGACCCTCAAACTTATGAATAAGCTTTAAGGAATTATTACTAGGAAGAAATTGTGGATGAGAAGTACAAATCGATCATTGAGAACCAAACGTAATACTTGGTTCCACTTATTTCAAATCATAAGCCTATCCCTTGCAAGTGGGTATATAAGACCAAAAAAGTAGTGGGTGGACTTGTAACTAGATACGAATTATTTTTGCTAGCCAAAGGATTTCAAATTGTTCCTGTCATCTATTATGAGGAAATTTACATGCAGCAAACACAAGTGTATGTGAATAATTTATCTTAATTTCTCTAACACAAGAATTCTCTTTACAGGCTCAAGGAGAAACCTAGAGAATGGTATGCTACACTGGATTAGTATTTTCTCTATCAACATTTAATTTTATGTAAATATGATTCAAGTGCTTATATTTTTAGAATTTTTTAATCTCTATTTCTCATAGTTCTCTCTGTAGATGATATACTAATCATAAGTAGTTCAGCCCCATCCATTACTACAGTCAAAACTAGTTTGCATGACAGGTTTTCCATGATAGATATGGGCCTATTACAATTTCTCCTTTAAATAAAAATCACCAAGAATGATTAAGGGATCAAAATTTATTAGTTCAATTATAAGAGAGATCTCTAAGTTCCCATTCAGATGATTAACTAAAAGTGAAAAAATACACCATTTTTATCAAGTTTACACCTTAAGGATTAAAATAATATATCGTTAGCTAATTGAACTATGTCCAGAAATCTTGTGGGGAGTCTCATATATCTTAGTCACTCTTGTCTAAAAATACCATATGCCATAGAAATAGTTTCCAAATAGATTCAAAAGACAACTGAGATGTTATAGAAATCTACCAAGCTCATTTCGAGATATGTACATGGAACCAACAAATCTAAAATTCATTATTCAAGAGTATCTACTTTGGATTTTATTAACAACATTAATTAAAATTGGGTTCGTGATAAAATTGGTCAAAATTCCACTTCAAAATATGTTATCAATTCGGGTTGTGGTCCCATTTGTTAGTCTAGCAATAGGAAATCCAATTTTTTTTTAGTGTGAGTATAGGTTGAATTATAGGCACAATAAACATTTACATTCAACCATTTTGATTGCAGAATTTCCTCACTAAGCTTGGTATCTAATGTCATCTTCCATGTGTCATCTCCTATGACAATAAAGGCGCACTAAAGTTTTTGAGAGATCCATTGCAATGGAAGCAAACAAAACACATAAAGATCCACTTATTTCACTTAAGAATTGGCAGACGATGGGGTCATCGAGTTGCAATATTATCCAACTTCTAAATGGAATACCGAAATTTTCATGAATAATTTCAATGAGAAGAAATTTCTCTTTCCAAAATACCACCTTGGTTTGAAGGACATAAATTCCTAGTATTTTTTTTCCTTTTAGTATTGTATTTTGAGGGATTTTTTATTCCAAACTAGTTTTCTGGCCTCTTTTCTCTTCTTTCAAATTTTCTATGATACTTAAATATATAGTAAAATGGGTAATTTACATAGCTTCTTTGAGGTAAAAATTCATTCTATTCTCTCTTGTAGTGGTTTAAGGAAGGTATTTGAGATATCATGCACTTAATTAAACTTCAATTAAACAAGTGAGTGGATTCATGCATTGCAAGCTCGTTATTATCACCAAGAGGGATCTACACAAGTACATGGATGAGTTTTATTAATATTCACTAACATGATAAAGTTAACTGGTGACCCAATGATGAGTTAAATTGGCATTGGCATCATTGTTCTTTAGTGCATGTTCACATTTCTCTAGATTCATTTCTAGAGACTCAAATGGTCAGTTTTGTGCCTGCAACTCCGAGATTTGTGCCACCTTTTTAGCCCCAAAGCCCAAGTCATTGCCCAAAACTTAATGAAAATTTAGGAGATAATAAATAACATTACAAATAATATACATAAGAAATCACATCATACGGAACTCATCTAGAATAATTTCTCCCTTACTAAGAAGAATTTCTCCCTTAGATAATTAGCTGAAATACAATATATTGACCATAGATACATTGTGCATTAATTTACAAGTAAGAAAATTGATAGAGCCATACATCGTCACTGATAAAATACATGCTTATAACCAACATAATAATAACAGAAATACCATGGATACAATAGCAATAGAATCCACATAATAACCAAAAAATTTGCATACAAAATACCAAAGGAATTAGATCTTCATTATTGAATATACAAACTAGCCAGAGATGGGACTTCCATGTTCCACCCAATCATAGATTGGCTCAGCCAAGTCTCAGTTATGCGAATCACCCCCGTGCCATATTCCAAGCATGAACCTGGGATCTCATCAAAACACATCAATCAAAATAAATTCAGGGCTTCCATAGGACAAACCACCTCAACCCTCAAATAGTAATTCCACCTGATGGTTGGACATGAAAATCATCATGGATTCGTCTCTATCCAAGCTTCTCCAAGGCTCAATAGTGTTTGTTCCAACCAAGGCTCTAGGACTAGTAACTCAACCCCAAGGCTCTAGAGTGTTATTCCTAACAAGGCTCCAAGACTAGTAACTCATCCCACCTGGGGCTCAAGAGAGTTTTCCAACCAAGGCTCTAGGACTAGTAACTCAACCCAATAGCTGTCCACCGGGCTCTAGAGCGTTTTTCCAACAAAGGATCCAAGAACTAATAACTTAACCTAAAAACTAAATAAATCATGAGAACCAACCAAAAACAATCAATGGAAGAAACCCACAATGCCATGGCTATCCAGGAAATGGAAAGGATATAAAAATCCACATACATACCCATCCATGCAAAAAACAATGAGGAAAACATAAATGCAACTCAATACCTGCAATCAAATCCTTCTGTAATTGTTGGTCCAGATATCTGCTTGTACTTTCCTGCTCTTTTTTTTGCCTTCTTTCTCGAAATCACAAAGTATCTACAGTCTCTAAGAGTGCTCCAAGAAAAATTCATATCCAAGAGTATGAGAGAGAGAGAGAGAGAATAATGAGAGGGCTCCAAAATTTCACTGAAAAAAGGTACCAAATGAAGCCTTTTTATAGAAGAGGCCTCTATTTTCTTCATTTTTCATTATTTTCCCTCATTTTCCTCCTCACATGAAACCGAAAACCTTTCATCTCCATTTTCTCCTAATTTCCATTATTTTCATAAATAAATGTGCCAAACATTCCATTTTCCTTTCCAAAGCCTTTTCCTTTGCCAATTTCCTTAGCCATAATAAGCCATGTGAACACCTACACTATGATGTTTTTCCCAACATTTAGCTTTGAATATGTGTCCCATCAACTGTGGTTATTATTTTAACTTTATTACATGGAATTTTCACCAGGGCTATTACAGATCCCTCCCCTTTGGGGGACACCGTCCTTGGTGTTCAACCACAAATATACCTCAGCAACACCACTGAAAATAAAACATAATACCCATGGAGCTTTATAACATAGCTCGATGTAGTATTTACAATGATCACCCTACTGAAAGAAAACCAACATGACATCATAAAAAAATGACAACTGTAATGATGTGACACCATAATAATTATTGGATATTCATAACATATATCGTGGTGGTATTTACATCCATATACATATGTACATATACCCAAATATCGCATTAAAACATATATCAAAACATCACCAAAAAATATAAAAAGAATATACAAATATCACACCAAAACTTATTTTCCTCAATTGGAAAACAAGGATATATGCCCCACATCTGATTTTCCATCTACCATATAGCATCACCAGCACCAAAATTCTTCCAATGCACTTTAAATTTCTTGATTTATTGATTCCAAAGCATGAACATTTTTTTTTTGCAAAATACATTTCGATTACTATTGGAAATCTCCTTTTGGATCCACCTGCAATACATACCAATAAATAATATGATCAACATCTTTAACATATTTGTTAACAAATTATATATGAAAAAAATAATGGGCTTTAACTGTGGAAGGAAGTGCAAGTCGATAGGCTACTAGCCCAATCTTCTTAATGATCCTGAAGGGTCCATAAAACCTTGGTGCCAACTTGGTACATGATCCAATCCAAAAGGAGATCTTCATGGGCTTGATATGCAACCACACCTTATCCCCAACATGAAACTCCTTGAGCAACATGTTCCTATCTACATAACTCTTCCCCCTATCCTGCGCTACTTTCAAGATCTAGTTGATCACCTTCATTTCTTGTTCCATTTCTGCCAACATATCTAGTCCAATGAGTACCCTATTAACTGAATCATGCCAAGTGATAGGAGTGTTTCAACTCCACCCATACAATGCCTCAAATGGACTCATCTTCAATGACTCATGATACCCGATGTTGTAGGATAACTCTACCAATGGAAGATACTCTTCCCACTTGCGTTGCTGATGCATCACATACATCCTCAAGGTATTGTCTAATATCTTGTTGACTCTCTCAGTCTCCCCATATTTTTGTCGATGTTAAGTTGTGCTAAAGTCCAACTCGATGCCAAAACCTGCAAACAACTCCTTCCAAAAATTGTAAGTGAACTTTGCATCCCTCTCAGACACAATATTATTGAGAACACCATGCAATATTACTATGTATCTGATGAACACATGTGCTACATTTCTAGCTGAGTATGTAGTCTTCACTGGAATGAAATGAGAAACCTTTGTCAACCTATCCACCACAACCATTATGGAATCATGTTTTATAATTTCCGTGGTAAAAACTATGATTAATTCCATGGAAATAACCTCCCATTTCCACTCTGGAATCGGAATCGGCTGTAGCAGTCCACTTGGATGTTTACACTCTACCTTAGCCATCTTACAATCAAAAAATCTAGCTAGAAACTATGCCACATCCCTCTTTAGATTCAGTGAATAGTAGAATCTATTCAATATAGTCAATGTTTTCTGGTAGCCTGGGTGACCCGAAAATGGTTTCACATGAAACACCCTTAATATCACCTTCTTCAGTTCCTTGTTTTCCGGTACATATATCCTGTCTCTAAATCTAACCAATCCATCTGTTCTAAGATGGTAGTCTCAATCTTGTACACCTGCACCTATACCGATACTTGTACCTGTGGTTGTACTACCACCTCTACATGTTCTTGTAACAACACTTGTACCTGTATGAACATATGTAACTGTAATAACACATATACCTATACTCTTCTGCAACATGTCCATAATATCCATATACCTATTGACCTGCCTGAAAGATACTTTCTTGTAAGTATATCACATAGCATCTCATAACTGCTATATGATTTACCTGTACCCGCTTGCTAAGAGAATCTGTGACCCTATTCTCCTTTCCCTTGATGTAGTTGATATTAAATTTAAACTCACTAACCATGGCCATCCATCTAGCCTTCCTAGCATTCATATTTGACTGGTCAAAAAAGCACCTCAACCCAATGTGATCACTCATAAGTACAAACCGCATACCGAGAAGATATTGCCTCCACATATTTAGTGCATCTATAATCGCTGCTAGCCCAAGATCACGGGTCTGGTATTTCTACTCATGTTGGTTTAGTTTTCAAGACTCATAGTATAACACATGTCCATCCTGCATAAGGACTCCAATAAGTCCGCTCTTTTAGGCATATGCACACAATACAAACTCTTTGTCCGAATCTACAATATTTAACACTAGATCATGTGTCAACAACTTCTTAAGATGCTCAAAACTAGCCTCACACTCCTCTATCTAATCAAACTTATTACCTTTCCTCTATAGTGATGTAATATGATAAGAAATTTGTGAGAAGTTCCCGATGAAACTCCTATAGTAGCTTGTGAACCACATGAATGATACCACCTCATCTACATTCCAAGGAGTTACCTAATCCATAATGGACCTTATCTTTTCTGTATCTACCACAATTCCCTTCTTGGAGACAACATGTCGCAAGTAGTGTACCTTAGTCTAGAAGAAGTTACATTTGCTGAGCTTATCATACAACTAATTCTCTCTCAACAAAGTCAATGCTGCTACCAAATGCTCGACATGCTCTTCCTCATTTTTATAATACACCAATATGATATCCATAAAAATAATAAAAAAATTGTCCAAATAAGGACATAACACATTGCTCATGAAACACATAAATGTATCTGGGGAAATAGTCAAACCGTATGGAACTACAACAAACTCATAATGGCCGTAGCTAGTTCTGAATATGGCCTTGTAGATGTCCTACTCTTTGATGTGTACCTGATGATAGCCCTATCTCAAGTCGATCTTAGAGAAAATTGTTGCTCCCTTTAGATGATCGAACAAATCATCAATCCTCGGTAGTGGGTACCTATTCTTGATGGTCACTTTGTTCAGTTGCATGTAGTCAATGCACAATCGGAGAGTGCCATATTTCTTCTTCTCGAAAAAAACTGGTGCCCACCATGGCAATATGCTTTCCCTAATGTGCCGTTTTTCAAGCATCACTTTTAGTTATAACTTTAGCTCTACCAACTCAGGTGTGTTAATCCTGTAGGGTTCATTTAATGCTGGAGCTACCCTAGGTACCAACTCAATGGAAAATTATACTTCCTTTTGTGGTGGCAACTATGAAATATATAATGGAAACATGTATCGAAACTATTGCAAAATTGGATACTTATTCAACTCATCTTGATCCTCAACTTCCTTACCTTTTTTGTTAGAGATATGAACTGAAAATAGTACACACCCTTTCCTAGGACTACGCTTGGCCTGCATGGGTATCACCATCCCAGCTTATGTGGATTTATTCTTTCCATGCAAGACTCTTGGTTCGCCATTATCATCCAAACATTCAATATATTTGTCATAGAAATATAACTTGGTGTTTTGAAGATATAGCCAATCCATACCTAATAGTGTATTGTATGATCCTAATGGAAACATGTTAAGTGCGGTGCTGTAAGCATACCATTTAACTCAAATGCACAAGTTGTTACCCAATGGCGAACACTTTTATTTTTACATATGGCCAAATTCAATAACCAAGATTCCACATCCATTTCCTTACTCAAACCACAATTATCCACCAAGTCAGAATTACTATAACTATAGTTAGATCCAGGGTCAATCAAAATGGAAATAAATTGATCACAAAGCTTATTGTCCATCTGAATTACAAAATGTTGATGATCTATCTGCATGTGTCCCATAGCTACATAAATCTGAGGAATTATACGCCCAACATATCGCACTATATTTTCCTCTTCCGCACTATCGATATGTGGCCTGCCACCATGATACTGTGAAAAATCCCTCCTGCGATGATCTCATCTACAAGTAAAACACCTCACTAACTCCCTATTCTCATTCTTATTCTATTCCTCTAATTGAAATCCCCATCCCCTTCCAGATGTATTCAACTTCTTCGGTGGTGCAACATTCTCTTTGTTAGATGTACCCTGAGGTCTGGCTCACTTCTTGTCCCATTTTTCTTTGTTCCTTGCATTACATTTCCAATCCAGATAAGTCTCTGTTATGCACTTTGATTTTTCATAACAGTGTTTTAGTTTTTGTATGGCCTCCTCTAATGACCTAGGCTCATCAAACTCAATGCTATCTTTGAATGAAATTGACAACCCAATAAAAAATCTTTGTATCTTCACCTTCTCCTCTTTGATGTAAGGTACATATCTCAGTAACTCCAAGAACATTATTGTATACTCCTCATCTCTGATAGAAACCATCTTCAACTCATAAAACTCCTTTGCCATATCATCACAGTATCTCTCTGATTGATACTTCTTCTGTAACAGCCTTTTGAATTCACTCCAAGTCAAATCATCCTCAGAAATATCTCTGAAATTCTTCACATATTCCCACCAAATTTCTGTGCTACCTCTGAGGCTGAATGTAACTATCATATATTTCATATTTTCCATGTAATCATGCAATCTGAAAAAAATCCTTCATGCCAAGAAACCATGCCTCTGCATCTTGTGGTTTCTTCATCTCTCCGCCAAATTTAGGTGGTTTTTCCTTTTTAAACTCATCCGGAAATTATACCATGTCTCTCCTCCTGTAACGATGATATCAATGATGATCATGATGTCTACCTTAACTAGAACTAGAATGACACATGTGTCTGTCACCTCTTGTATCCATAGTGTCCAATAATCTTCCATATTTATTCGTGTCATCCCTATCCAACCTGTAACCACCGAGAGACCTAACACCATATGCTTCATTGGTCCCATCCTCATGCCCATTGTTGATCCTAAGTGACCCCTGTTTCTGTAACTCTTACAAACTTTGAAGGATTGCCGTAGTAAACTCTGCTTGCTTTTCCTGTGCCTATATAATTTTGTCATTATCTTCCTTATAACTCCTTATCTCTTACTTTAGGCTTCTCAGTGTATCTGCAAAATAAGATGAATGTCCAATACCAAGCTTCTCATATGACTCATAGGGAGAATATTTGTAGTCTACCATTCTTCTATTAACATTTTATTTCTTGCTGCAAGGTGCAATATGTTAGCTAAACCAATTCATAAATAAAGAAACATACCTTAGTGTAATTTTGGGAGGATAAATCCTTCGAGATCAACCAATCAATGAAATACGTATATGTGCATAATCATAAATACATATAACTTGAAACACATGGTATATTAGTGCATAAAACTCACTCTAGTTGGAGTCTAGTCATGGATGCATAACCATACCAATTACACAACATGACCTAATTCATAACCATACCAATGCAACTTGACCAAACATCATCACAAGCACAGGCCATACAAAATCATAAGCAACATGTAACCAAGTGTGAATGACCAATGCTTGTTGAACATATAACATCACACAAGCAAGCATACATGGACACTACACAAGCATGACCAATAGGTGACCTAGCATACACAAACAACGCATATACAAAATGTAACAATATGTAATCTAATGTGCATGCATAATAAATAAACATGAAAAACACATAATCAGTCATACACACATGACCACATGTTAACAATGAAACCATAAGCACTTCCATGGTGAAACCACTGTCACCATGGCCAACACAACATGGGTGCAATAAACATATACACCAAAAGTATGAAAACACATAAGAAATCAACATACTGCATGATCAACACACTAACCATCCAATCTAAGTGTTTAACCATGCACTAATTCACCTCTATAACACCCTCCTCCCACATCTATTGAAGTTAGTATCCAACAAGGGTAAACATGCGATGAGAGGCTACTAATATGAGATTCGAACTTGTCGATATCCTTAAGGAAGTGTAACTGACAGAAACAAGACAAACACACCTTACACAACATCAATGACATACCAAGGAGGTAACCTAACCTTCCAAGCCCATGGCTCCTAAAGGAGACTGATGTTTTTACCATTTTATGACATAGCCACATGCATGCCAAGGCAAGGTAGTGACCAAGATACTATACCCGTAGGAACAACACAAAAAGAATCCTGCGAGGGTCCCAAATGGTGAGTTTTCAGCCTCCAACTATGGGATATGTGCCACCTTTTCAGCCCTAGAGCCCAGGTAACTACCTATAACTTCAACAAAATTTAGGATATGATAAATAACATTAAAACAAAGGTAGAAAAGCAATCAAAACTTGAGGAACTCATATGGACCCCTCCTAGCCATGACATGAATTTCACCAAACATGTCAAAAAAAATGCATCTACAGGTATAAACAACATATTTAAGAAAAAGGGGCTCATACATATCTCAGAATCGCTAAGAAGCATTGATCCATTACATCATTAGCTACAATAATATCTATTTGACCATACATACATTGTGCATTCATTTACAAGTAAAAACATGGAGAGAGCCATACATCATCACTTATAAAATACATTCTTATAACCTTAATAATAAAACATAAATACCATGGATACAATATCAATAGAATCCACATAATAACCAATATATTGGCATACCAAGTACCAAATGTATGATCTCTTTATTACTGAATGTAAAAACAAACCGGACACGGGACTTCCACGTTCCACCCTACCATATATTGGCTGAGCCAAGTCTCATTTCAGCCAATCACCCCCGTGCCATATTCCAAGTATGAATGTGGGATCTCATCAAAGCACATAAATCACAATCAATCTAGGGCTTTGAGATGAAGAACCACCTCAATCCTCGACGAGTGACTCCATGTCAAGATGAGACATCATGACCATCACAGATTGCTCTCTATCCAAGTTGCTCCAAGGCTCCAAATTGTTTGTTCCAACCAAGGCTCCAGGACTAGTAACTCAATCCCAATTGTTCCTAGGCTCCAGAGTGTTTGTCTAATCAAGGCTCCAGGACTAGTAATTCCGCCCACTTAGGGCTCCACAGTGTTTGTCGAACCAAGGATCTAGGACTAGTAACTTAATGGAAGAAACCCATAACACCATGACTATATAGGAAATGGAAAGGCTATGAAAATCCATATGCATACCGAGTCATTCCAAAACTATTGAGGAAAACATACATGCAACTCAGTACCTAAAATAAAATCCCACTGTATTTGTTGATCCTTATGTCCATTTGCACTTTCCTAATCTTCCTTTTCCTTCTTGTTCCAAATCACCAAGTATCCACACTCTCCAAGAGTTCTCCAAGAGAAACTCTAAGTATCCAAGAGTATGAGAGAGAGAGAATAATGACAGGGCTCCAAAAATGCATTGACAAAAGGTACTAACTGATCCTCAGAAGCCTTTTTATTGAAGAGTCCTTTATTTTATTCATCTTCCATTATTTTCATGCATTTTCCTCCTCACATGCAACCCATGACATTTCATCTCCCTTTTCTCCTAATTTCCATTATTTTCATAAATAAATGTGCCAAATATGCCATTTTCCTCTCCAAAGCCTTTGCCTTTGCCAATTTCCTTTGTCATAATAGACCATATGAACACCCGCACTAGGATTTTTTCCGAAAAATTCAACTTGTAATACATGTTCCATCAACCGTGGTTATTATTTTAACTTTATTACATGGAATTTTCACCAGGGTTGTTACAAGGAATTGGAAAATGAAATGAAAAAGGCTTTTGAAAGGAAAAGTGGAATCTATTGGCATTTATTTATGAAAATAATGGAAATTAGGAGAAATGAAAGGTGAAAGGTCACATGTTGCATGTGAGGAGGAAAATGAAGGAAAATAACAGAAAATTGAAGAAATTAGAGGCCCCATTAATAAAAAGTCTTATTAGGACGAGTTCATGGATTTTGGACCAGTTTAGTTTTTGAGCTCTCATTTCTCTCTCTCTCTCTCTCTCTCTCTCTCTCTCTCTCTCTCTCATACTCTTGGACACGTAGAGTTTTCTTGGAGAAATCTTGTATGAGTGTGGAATAATTTGGATTTGGAGTATGAAGGCAATGGTAGAGCAAGAAAGTCTAAGAGGACATCGGGATTAGCAGCTACAATGAGTTTTTCTTGCAAGTACAGAGTTGGATGTATTATTTCTCTACTAGTTTTGGCATGCATGACATATGCATGTGATTATTTAGTTATGATCTATCATGGACATGGAGGATTTCCTACATTGACAATTTTTTTGCCTAGCATTTCCATTTCCTGGATAACCATGTTGTTGTGGGATTTTTTCCCTTTTGAATTATGGTTGGTTCTCATGTTTCTATGGTTGTGGGATGAGTTATTCGTTGCAATAGCCTTGGTTAGGAAAACGTTTTGGAGCCTTTTAACAACTTGGTTTGAGTTAATAGTCCTAGAGCCTTCATTGGACAAACACTCTGGAGCCCTTGGTGAGTTGAGTTACTAGTCCTAGAGCCTTGGTTGGAAAAATTCTCTCGAGCTCGACAAAATTTGTGGGTTGATTTAATAGTCCTAGAGATTTGGTTGGAGCAAACATTCTGGAGCTGTAGAAACTTGAATGGAGAAAAATCTAGTGATGGTTGGTGATGTCTCACCTTGAGGTGGAATCATCGGTTGAGGGTTGAGGTGGTTTTGCCTATGGAATCACTAGTTTGGTTTTGATGGATTGGTTCTATGATATCCCACACTCATGCCTAGAATATTGAACAGGTTATTAGCTAAAAATAAATTTGGTTCAGACAATCTATGATTGGGTGGAACATAGAGGTATCGAGTTTGGTCGGCATTTTCGTTCATTATTAAGAGATTATTCTACTTGGAATTATATCGGTAAATATACTTGTTTATATGTGGTTTATATGGCTGATATATCATGGATATTTTTGTTGTTTATATGTTGGTTATGACTCTGTTTTATGACATTGATAATGAATGGCTCTCATCATGTTTCTGTTAATCATTGAATGTACAATGGATGTATTTCTTAATAGATGCTAATTCAGTTATGGTGATGAGGAACCATTGCTTCTTACTGATTCTCAGATAAGTCTAAGAGCCATATTATCATATCTATTTTTCAAACCTGTAAAATGAATATTTATGACATGTTTGATCAAATGTGTATTATGGCTAGTAGGGGTCCATTCACGTCCTTGTTCAAGTATTTACATGAATATTATTATTATTTCGATGTTATTTTTCATTCCTAGAAGTTTCATGGAGTTCTGGGAAGTGGATTGAGTCTTGACCCTGAATAAATGGCACAAAATCTGGAGTCGTTGGCACATAACTGCCTGGAAATGTCCCCATTGGGACACATTCCTTTCTATGGGAGTGACTATAAGATCCCAATCGCATGCATGCCCATGTAAATGGTGCGACTATGGCTTTAATGCAACAAAATATTAGTTTGTCTCAGGGGTTGGTCACCTGGATGGTTTGGATGGCTCCTGGGGTTTATGCTACACGTGTAGAGGGTAAGCTTGTCTATGTTCCATCTGTACAAAGGGAGTTGAATCATATCATCGTAAATATTTGTCAAATTTTTACCATGGTTGACCGGTTAGTTGGGTAGATGTGGGAGAAGGGTGTTACAGTAATGTAGGCGCAAAAGCATTCCATATTACTCCATATTTTAGATCAATATTTTTATGGACATTTGGGAGGAAAACTTTTACATTTTTCCATTTCTTTTGGTATTGATTTCCCTCCTCCATTTTCTCCACCTAGAAAAATGTTTTAGGGATATTTTGGTCCAACTACCCTCTTTGTATAAATAATTAACATCTACATCGGAAAGGGTACCATTGGTTAAAATTTACCTAAAATTATAATTTAATAGGGATAAGAACTCAAAACAAATTATACGCTTGGAAATGTAGGAACAAACCCTAAATGCCTCACTCTATCCATAATGGACTAATTTCAAACTAGAATCATAATCCCATCAATCTGTTAGGGATCGATTATAACCAATCCAAAAACTAAAACCCTAAGCTCATCAACTTGCTAGGGGCATACTACAACCAATCCAATATAAAAAACACACAAGAGCACCAATCAACCAATGAAAATTTACTAAAGTCAACACTCATTTCCACTATTGTCACTCAATCATCCATGTCGTGAACAGGTTCGTCCCAATAGAAAAAAGCTTTCTCTACTCTTGTTTGAACAAAGAATCAATCCCCGAATTCTCCTAAGATATTTAAAAGCCCTCAAATGGTTTTTTGAATGGAGCTTGTATCCATCTCCATTTTTATACGATATGGGAAGGAAACAATAAACAACTCCTTCTCTACGGCCTTCTTGAGATTCAAATTGAAATAAAATATCTACCATGATAAGTCCCTGTCGAGGAGCCTTTTTTTCTGCCAAAAAAAATCATTCTCCAATGGAAATGGGTTCCACTCTAGGTCTATGTCTGTAACCATTGATTCATCAAATAATAATTTATGCGTTTCTTCACTCTAGGAACAGGATGGATTTCAATAGTTTCTTCTATTCGCGAAGAGGATAGAATCAGTATACTATTGAAGTCAATGATTTGTAATGATTGGCTAGCTTTCATGCTAAAGAAGGTATATAAAAAGAGGGAAATTGGACCAAGAAATCCCCTAAATGTTTTTTCAGGTGGAGAAAGTGGAGGAGGGAAATAAATATGAAAAGAAATGGAAAAGAAAAATCAGAGGAAAAGAGAAATTGGAATTGATATTAATGAGTGAATCTAGTACATAAAACAGTGATGAAAAACCTCACGAATTATATGTCTGAGAAAGAACTTGCATCTCTACTACCATATAGTGTGTATATGTAATCCAATGATACCATATTCATCATCCTTTATACATCTAGAGAGGAGTTTATAAAGTCCAAAAATAGTGCATGGAAAAATGAAATACAAACATAGAAACTAGTCTAAACAAAGAGAGGTAATAAAAATAAGACTATTTGAATCTATGGTAGTAGGATAACGCCCTCTGTCTCAGTGTTGTTGTCTAGAATGTACCTGTACCACATAAATCCATAGTAACAATTCAGACTATTTTTAGAGAGAGAGTCTATCACCTTGTTGAATTTGTGGTAGATGTGTCAGAGAGTAGCACTTGAGAGAAAAACCATGATCTATTTTACACATTCCATCCAACCAGATAAATTAAGGGGATCAAAAGCAGTAAGACCCTTGACCCCATCAACAATAATTTTTGAATCACCATAAATATGTATAGTTTCCACTTTAATTCTACATTTAAACCATATTAATATGCATAGAGCCAAAATATATGCCCTTGTATGAGTGCCCAGGCCACCATTACATGAGAGTTTGTACTCTTCTATGTCATGAATCTTGAGCCAAGAGCCACATCGACAATGTACGTGTTGGGTTACTTCGTTGAAATAACATGAGAGCTTGTACTATTCTATGTCATGAATCCTGAGCCAGGAGCCACATCCAAAATATCCATGTTGGGTAGCTTCGTTGAAATAACCTGCAGGGAAAAGAAATGTAGGAGAAATATAATGGTACAAAAGATATTTTCTATTGTCAAGTGTACTTGTGAGAAATGGCATAGAAGAGATAATCCTATGGTAAATTATGGCGTGATTGGTTGGAATTCCATCAAATATGAATTGACTTATCCCATTCCATATTTTCCAGAAAAGGAAAAGAGGGATTTCCTTTGTGTTTCCATCTCCCAATGTCCATTTTGAAAAAATGTTGCTGTATATTATGCAGCTTTCGGTCTAGTACTCGGTATTCTAGTGAAATATTCCTCCAGAGGATTTTTATGAAGGGGCATAAGATGAAAATATGACATGAAGATTCATTGTCCTGTTTACATAAGATACACCATCCTGGTCATGTGAATCCTCATTTTATTATATTATCCCAAGTTAGTATTTTGTTCTTCCATGTGAGCTATGTAAATAAATTTATCTTGAGTGATATATTCATGTGCCAAATTTTCGGTACTATGATGGGTTCGAGAGTTGATATTCCAATGACATATAAAATCTATATATCTCTACCACTACCAAAAATTGTTTTTGAAGGGTCCTGCCCCATGTGAGATGTTCACCTTTTTTTATATGACATAGCCTATCCAACCTTAAAGATTTTATATATCCATTCTAGTCCATTGTATCTTGTCCTTCCGGATCGATCTCATCTATTCCTTTCCATATAGGATATCCATCCTTCCATTGTGTAATGATCTGATAGAGGAAAAAATAGCCCCGAGACAGAATAATATCCAATGTATGGTCCGTTAGAGGATATAATTGATTGACTCCCATTATAATATTCATCCCACTCAATATCTTGTGACCATTACCAAATACCCATTTCATCTGCATCCAAAAAAATTGTATCACCTTCAGAAAACATTGCCATATAATTGGTTGTTTTGTTTGTAATTGTTTGTTATCTATATACTAAGAAAAAATGCGCCAAATATTTGATTATGTCTTGTGAGATACCTTGTTTTATCATATTTGTTAAAATTTATTTTAAAATTAAAGAGTTACTATAAACCTTTTTCTCGAAGAAACCCCATCCTCCATATTCTTCTCAAATGTTAAATCCTCCCGTTTACACAGGTGGAATTTTGTATTCACTACCAGGACTTACCAGAGGAAGCTTGTTATATATAATTTATCCGAGATTGAATATGAGATAGAATCACAAATATATGTTCCCAATACACATTTATTTATTGTACCACTACTTGGATAAGAATGTATCTGCCCCCATCGACAACCACATGTGAGTCCATGAGTTAAGTCTCTTTTTGAATTTTTCAATGATACAATTGCAATCTATGATATTGTAGTTATTTGGCTTTAATATAAAGCTCAAATAAGAGAATCCGAGCACCAATAAGAGAAGCCATCAGGTAGAGTAGAAAATCTTACTCTAAATATACTTGCATTAATCTCAATGTCACTCCTCTCTCCAAAATAAAAAATAAGAATTGATTTTGAGCCATTTTCAATTAGCCCTGAGGCAACACCACATCACACGAAAATGTAGTGGAGAACCGACCATTATCATCTTGAAACCATACCAAAGGTGAGTATATCATTAACAAAAATTAGGTGAGAAATCTCAACACAAATACATATATACAAGCCTTGGAACAAACCCTGTGATTGTGCCTCTTGAATATTAAAACTAATATCATTCTTGATAAGAATAAAAAGTAAATGGGAAAGATAACATATCTATCAAAGGCCTCTGGTTTCTTTGAAGAAGCTTGTAGCATATTCGTTAATTTGAAGTGTATAATTAATAGAAGAAATATATGCCGTGACTATTAGAAAGTTATATATTACAGAGAAATGTAACACATAAAATATGAGGAAAACACAAGTACAAAAACACATAAAAACAAAGAGACATAGATATATGTGGTTCACCCAGTTTGGGCTACGTCCACCCCTAACAACTAGTCCTTCCTTTTTTTATTATCCAGCAAAATTAAGAGACACAACCTACAATATATCCGTTGTAATATCTTCTGTTCTCTCTGAGAGTCTCTCTATCATTTTATCGCTCTAAGAATACACATACAATCCACAACCAGAATATAATACCCTCATACAAAATGAGGCGTTTCCTTCTAGGGAAAAAACCCTAAATCAAACATAACTTCTACCATCAGATCACCTGCCTAATGAACGACCCAGATTGACTAGAAGCTACTATACTTTTACAAGGAAATTTTACATATATTCCCACTAGACCCCCCAGGCAGTGTACAGTTACGGGCGGCTTTGTCACCCCATTAAGAGGAGGGGTCCAATGCTATGATACAAAATAAAGAAGATAATCAGGCTCCACACCCAATAATCTCCCACTTGGAGACTGATTGTAGAAACTCCACTGCTACTTCATTTGTTATACGATTACTCCACTTTGGACCTGGCTATTTCTCATATTCATCATCATACTTGAAGACCAATTGAAACTGAGAATAATCTCATTTTCTCCCTGGTTACAACTTTTGTTATCATATCTGTAGGATTTTGGCTAGTGTGTATCTTTTCCAGCTTCAACTGTCCATCTTCCAACACTGACCGTATGAAATGGTACTTGAGCTTTATGTGTTTAGTCCTAGAATGAAATGTTGGGTTCTTTGCAAGATGAATGGCACTTTGTATATCATTATATAATGTGCCCATATCATGATTCTTACCTAGTTCATCCATAAGCATTTGACACCAAATCATTTCTTTACTAGCCTCTATACCAACAACATACTCTACTTCTGTTGTTGAAAGTGCAACAACACTTTGGATTCTTGAAACCAAACTATCAGTTGTTCCACCTATGGTAAATACATACCCTGTAGTGCTCCTCTTGTTATCTCTTTCACCTGCCATATTTGCATCAACATATCCCTGTAGAGAAATGTTTGAACCACCAAAGCATAATTCTTGATTTGTGGCACCTCTCAAATATATGAGAATCCATTTCACTGCCATCCTATGTTCTTCTCTGAGATTTTCCATGTACATTCTTACAACTCCCACTGCATGTGCAATATCAAGCCTTGTGCAGAACATTGCATATATTAAGGTTCCAACTACTGACGCATATGGAACTTTAGACATATAATCCATTTATTCTTGGGTCTTGGGGCACATCTCCTTACTAAGTTTGAAATTGCTAGAAAAAGGTGTACCAACTAGTTTCTTTTGAGCACATTTATTTCCTGCATGTTAGACCCTGCAACAAACATGTCATCTACATATAATAACAATATAGTATAGTTGCCATAATTTTGGTTTTTCAGATAAACACAACGATCCGAGTGACATCTAGTATAACCTTGTTCCAACATAAACTTGTCAAATTTTAGATACCACTACCTTGCAGCTTGTTTTACGCCATACAAGTTCTTCTTTAACATGCACAGTAATTTTTCTTTCCCTTTGAGCTGATATCCTTCTGGTTACTTCATATAGATCTCTTGCTCCAAATCTCCATTGAGAAATGTTGTCTTTACATATAACTTCTTGTCAAGATGTAAATCTTCCGCTGCTACAATAATTAAAATAGTTCTAATTGAAGTCATCTTAACCACAGGAGAAAATATTTCATCAAAATCAATACCTTTCTTCTGTGCAAACCCCTTCACCACAACTCTAACTTTGTACCTCTCTTTTCCTCCATCTTCTTCTTTCATCCTATAAACCTATTTATTTTGCAATGTTGTTTTACCTGAAAGCAACCTGACTAAGTCCCAAGTCTAGTTATGTATTAAGGAATCCATCTCTTCTTTCATGGCTAGCTCCCACTTCTTCTTGGTTTCAACCTGGATTGCTTCTCCATAACATTTCAGTTCACGAGAATCAATTAACAATAAATAATATAATGAAAGAGAGTATCGTTCAGGGGGTCTACTTATCCTGGTAGATCTTTTGAAACCAATTTTAGGTGTTTTAGGTGCCTGTTACTGTTGTGGTGGTTGTTGTTTTTGTGGCTGTTGATCATTATTATTTTAAGGCACCTTTACTTTTTCTGTGATCTCATCAAGGGCTGTGTATTCTTTATTTTCTTTTTCCTGTTTCTTTTCCTGCGAGTGATTCTTCTACAATACCTTTCCATTCTATATTACATCTCTTCTCCTGATGATTTTCTTATTTTCATAATCATATAAGCGATAACCAAAATAATTAACAACATATCCAATGAAGCTACATTTCTTTGATTTTGCCTCAAGATTTGTTCTATTTTATTTACTAATATGGACAAAGGCCTCATAACCAAAAGGCTTTTTTACCTTTTTACCTATCTATGCCTCCTCTGCAATACCACCACCCAAGGAACTTGAAGGCCCTTTGTTTATTAGATAAATAACTGTATTTACAATATTTGCCCAAAATTGTAAATGAAATCCTGTATGAAATCTCATGCACCTTGCACGCTCCATGATTGTTCTGTTCATCCTTTCTGACACACCATTTTCTTGTGGTGTTCTTGGAACAGTCTTCTCTCTGTGAATTCCATGGTCTGAACAGTACTTATCAAACTATTTGCTGCAATATTCACCTCCATTTTCTGATCTGAGACACTTCAACTTATTTCTCGTCTCAATATCAAAAAAATATTTCCATTTCTTGAAAGTATCAAATACATCAGATTTATTTTGAATACAATAAATCCAAGTTTTCTAGTTGCATCATCAATAAAAATAGCATAATAATGAGAGCCATTGAGAGATGATACCTGATCAGGTCCCTATACATTTGTATGCAGAAGCTCTAATTTTTTTCTCTTATTTTCTTTCCCAACTCTGAGAAATCTAACTCTCTTTTGTTTTCCATAAATGCAATTCTCACAGAAATCCAAATCAATATTCTTCAAACCCGACATCAAATTTCTTGAGTGAAGAATATTCATCCCCTTATCACTCTTGTGTTCGAGCCTATGATGCCATAATGTTGCAACTGCTCCTTTGGAAGTTAAAGCATTAACAAAGTTATAAATACCATTGCATAAATACAATGTACCAAACTTTTCGCCTTTTGTTATTACCAGGGCTCCTTTGGTGACCTTCCAAGTTTTATCTGTGAAATTTGTCACACAACCTTCACCACCTAACTACCCTATTGAAATCAGATTTTTATTTAGATCTGGAACATGCCTTACCTCCTGTAATAGCCTTTGGTTTCCATTCTACTGTTTTACAAGAACCTTACCCATTCCAACAATTTTACGAGGTTTATCATCCCCCAAACAGACTTGTTCAAAATCTCCTTGAGCATAGTCATGAAAATATTTCTTATCAGGTGTGGCATGGAATGAGGCCCCTAAATCTACCACCCACGAATCAGTAACGTTTTCGAAATAAATAATCAAAGAATCTTGTAGCACATCACCTGTCACATTTGATTCATGATTATTTTCTTGTTGCGCATCTCCTTCTTTTCCCTTCTGAAATATACAGTCTTTCTTCAGGTGTCCTTTCTTTCTGCATTTCCAACACATTATCCCTGATCTAGAGTTGGATCTACCTTTCCTTGATTTACTGCGATATCCTGAGCTCTTTTCTCTTTTCATTTTTCTTCCCTGGGACTCTGCACTCAAAGAATTACCCGATTTCTCACCGGAGCTTTTCCATCACATTTCCTTGCTAAGGATAATAGTGAAAACATCATCAAACTTTAAAAAACTAGATCCAGAGACAAATTTACTAATGGCCGTAACTAACCATTCCAACTTTTTGGCAATGAGCACAGAAATAACAGAGCCCTAACTCCATCATCAAAGTTTACCCCTACAGTACTTAACCAACTAGTAACTGTATTAAAATCATTTAAATGGTCTGCAACAAATCCACCTTCCGACATCTTCATATTAAATAAACGTTTCATAATAAATGCCTTGTTTAAGGCCAAGGGTTTTTCATATAGTTTCGCCAATACCTTAATCAAACCCTTTGTTGTTGTTTCCTTTGAAATATTGAAGGCGACTGACGCCGCGAGGCACAACCGTACTATTCTGAGTGACTTTCTATCAAGAATCTCCCATTCTACTTCTATCATAGTCGTCATCTTCTTTTTTTTCTTCACTCAATCATAGGTACAGATCTTTCTGAAGCAGATAATCTTCCATCTACATCTTCCACAGCGGAAAGTTTTGGCCGTTAAATTTCTCGACCCTAAACTCACCATATTACGCCATTACTCCCACTCGAAATAGGAACCCTTCTTTCCTACGAGTTTATCAGCCAAATAGACCTTTGGATATGATACCTGTTGTTAGAAAATTATATATTACAAGGCAATGAAACACATAAAATATGCGAAAAACAAAAGCACACAAAACACATAAAACCAGAGAGACAAAGATATACGTGGTTCACCTAGTTTGGGCTACGTCCACCCCTAACAACTAGTCCTTCTTTCTTTTATTGTCGAGAAAAATGAAGAGACACAACCTACAGTAGATCAGCTGTAATATCCTTTGTTCTCTCTCACAGTCTCTCTATCAGTTTCTCGCTCTAAGAATACACATACAATCCACAGCCACAATACAATACCCTCATACAAAATGAGGGGTTGCTTTCTAGGGAAAAAAACCCCTAAATAAAACATAAATTCTACCGTCAGATCATCCGGCTAATCAATGGCCCACATTGACTACAAATTACTATACTTTTACAAGGCAATTTTACATATGTTTTAGCTTCGCGGCCCCCCTAAACCCCCCGCCAGGAGAGGGGGGACTCCATAAAGTCATAGTGCCCCCCCTGGACCCCCCAGGTAGCATAAAATTAGGGGTGGCATTTCTACCCTGTTAAGAACATGGGTAAAATGATGTGATACAAAATAAAGAACATAATGAGGCTCCACACCCAACAATGATCCGTTCCACATTTTGTCTATATAAACCAATCTTAAGAAAAATCAGGTGAATGTATGACCTGTCCACACTATCATATGCTTGCTCAAAATCCACTTTCATGACCAGTGCATCCTCATGTTTCATGTGAATGGTGTGTATACATTCATGTAGAGTTTTTATGGCATCATGAATCACTTGATTATTCAAGAACCCAAATTGCTCTCGAGAAATGTTTCCGTAAGATTCTTGATTTGAAATATAAACTTGTTTTTCACTTGCATTACAAAAAAGCCCTTAAAATCGCTATGTATCCGGATGGAGAAAAAATAAACCCTAAAAAATATTGGACATATCCATAACAGGAAGTCCAACTAATATGACCTGCATAAACAACCATGTCGTGCGATCGTAGCCTTCCAGGGATCTTCCATGAAACTTTCTTCCAATCGCTTAGAAATATTGTGGTGTGTCTTCACAACCGTAACGCGTTGACTAGCTTCATCGAAAACGTCGTGATTAGGTCGATCTCCCATGGATTGTAGAACCGATCTGAAAATGCAACCAATGTACCTATATACATTTTATTTTGTTCTTTAATTTAAGTTTTAATTTTAAATATATTAAGCATATTCTATTTTCACTTAATATTTTTATATTCATTGAGACAAAATATTTACATTTAATATTGTCAAGTGATAATGTTTACATTTAATTTTTTTATATTGATTGAGTCAAAATATTTACATTGAATAATAAGATAATATCTCGTCCATACTAACAATGCATGATAGAACATCTCTTCCATACTTTTGAGAGTCTTGTATAATAAAAGGTTTCTCCTGTTACCAATTTGTCTTTTAAACTTTATCTTTATATACATATTTTATTCTTTTTAAACTTTATTACCATCCTAAATACCTATCACGCTAATATACATTTTTTTTTTATGATTTTGAAATATCTTACTTACTAATTTCGAAAAACAAATAAAAATTTACCTTGGATTTCTTTCAAACTTCCATTCAAATTTTGTCGTAAGATGGATTTCTGTTGGGATTCTAAACGTCAACAATAAGATCACAATTATGCTTTTAAAATTTTTATTTAATTATCATGGTTAGAATTTTCTTTTTAAAGTGCAAACTCCAAGCTTTTTAGCCCAAATTAAATAATAACTGTTAACTATAATTTTAGATTTTTAATTCAATTAGTTAGATTATATTCCCTGAGGGAGGAAACAAATTTCATATTCCCCGTAGCTGTGTTTTGTCTGCAATCCCTCGACAAGTACCAAGTTTTCTTTTGATTGGTCTTTCAACAATGTTGTATTTTGTCCGCAATCCCCAATGTTTTCTTCCTTGGAAATACCTTTTCAGCCTGTGCAATATGTGTTTCTACTGGGGCTATAATCAAATAGAGAATTTACAACTCGATGCTTATTCTCTTTATAGGAATGAATTGCTGAGATGTACTTTTATATTGTGTGAAGCGTCACCACAATATTGGCAAAATACCGAATACAAACAGAAACAACAAGAAACGCAATGCCTTCATCGCTTCAAAACACAGAGGTAAATGCTCATGCTTACTTTATAATAATTCATAATATAAAACTCATGCTATGTTTTTGTGATATATCAGGAAACGATAAATTCTTCTTATAAAGCGATATTGCATTTTCATCAGTTTTGGAGAATATGTTTTAAGAGATTTAGATAACTTCATGAACCATGGGTTCCTCATTCGAAGCCATATTTTAGATGTTTTACTTCGTTACTTTTCTTCATAAATTACCGATATGACTTATTACATATTCAGCTTTAGGCAATAAGAAACTGTGGCAAGATTTAAGCTCCTAAAAAACAGTATATAATATAATCTATTTATGTTAAATAACGGAAAAAGCAAATAATTTACCTGGAATGTTTATTTTTGCAAATTCTAAAATAAAATGGAAATTCATATCCGCTCTATTTCCAAAATATTTTAATCATTAATGAAGGACAACGCCGTCAGCAAGATATTCTATTTTCGGTCATTCCAAAGGTATTGACTAAAAGGTTAAGCCTATTGTTTTTTCTATTGAAGAAATATCCTGTTTGTTAATTATTCTTCATTCGAAAGGAAATGGAATAAGTAGAAGCATCGTAAGTTCCATTGAAAAAAAATAAAATTAATGCATTTGAAATAATAGGAAATTTATTTGTTTATACAAAATTTAAAGTAAAGATAAAATTAAGGGATTTTGAGTATGTAATGTACTTCGATATATATTATTCTATTTACTTTAATGTTATAATTTTAGCAACATTTTCTCTTAGGTAAAGGTTCTAATTCCAAGATTATATAGAATCAATATTCTCATGTTACATCTCATTTGTGATCTCGATATATAATATGGGTATAGAGGAACTCTTATCATGGATTATTTTATTTTTATTTCCAAAAGATTATATATATAGAGGCACTTCTATCATGGATCATTTTATTTTTATTTCTAAAAAATTATATATATATATGAATGAAAATGAGAAAATGAATGAAACTCAAATGTTTAACCTTCAGTTCCACAATTACTTGAACAATCTTTGACGTAACATTTACATTGTAAATAAAATGTGTTTGGATATAGTTGGAACCTCGAGCTCACGACATTTTACCACTAATTATTGCATATGCTTCATATCAAATGTTGAGCCCTTATATGATATGCAAATTTATACCATAGATAAAGGTCTTGTTCTCTCTCTCTCTCTCTCTCTCTCTCTCTATATATATATATAACCATTCTTCCCTTCTCTACGAGATAAAAATCGATTTAAATATGTGTGTCTTATGCCGACATATCAAGCATGAAAATCGTGGTTTTGACCCATCCATGTGGTGTATTCATAATTGGATGGCTCAGATGATTCTAATAAACCAAAATATATTGATGCCTTGATGTAACAAGCTAGTGCCATTTTGGACATGCCATTTGATATTGCATGTTCTCCACAGACGAAATCTCTCCGACTGTAAACTATGGTTTAAGCTTCTCTAGTTATCGATGGTGCTTTACTTTCACATTGAGTTTTTTTAATCCACATTTTTCAAGTTGTGAATGAAATGTAATTTCATTGTCCTTTTTATGAACTTACTATTGAGGTTTTACCACATTTGATCTTGAAAACATTGTGCTACAGTAATCCTTATGACTTTATCATCAATGGTTTACCCAGTTTGAACCTAGAAATTTCGTATTTATCATCATATGGGTGGAACAATGACTTGACTGATAATTTTTCTTTCATTGCGGGTCCTTCCGATATGAAATCTAGATATTGGTGGAAAAAATTCTCCAAAATAAATTTTATCTTGTTGTGTAAACCTATTCATTTATTTTACTTATATCTTTCTACTTATCCTTTCTCATTAAATTTGACAGTATAAACCCACCTCACGTAGATACTTTCCTTATGTACTAGTAAATCCACTAGGTCCCATGTATTATTATTTTTAATGGAATCTATCTCCACATTCATGGATATGACCCATTTCACTTCTCTAACAAACCTTGAAATCATGTTGGTTGACATCTAAACAATGCAAAGTTCCAATGTTTATCTAATCTTTCATAAATTTCCCATAGACTTCTACTCTCTCTAGTGATCGAATAATTATTTGACTGAGGAGTAGATTGAGTTTCTTATCTTAGTGGCTTTCCTTAAACCTGAATTCTTTGAGTCCTTGGTGGAGACCCTGGAATAATTCACTGATCCTATGCACCTTGTTTCTTTGTTTTTTCACTTTTCTTTCCTACACCAAAATTATCCATAAGGGATTACTACCTCCAATATTCTGAGTTTCACCTACTCTTCCATGCCAATTTTTAGCTTCTTTTAAATTACATATTTTATAATTATACACTTCTTTGTAAGTATATCATACATTTATATGCTTTGAGCTACTTATTGTGTTATGTGAAAAGACACCTTTTATTTCTATCATTTATTTTTCTTCTTACCAGTTCAGGTAGGTGAGCATATCTCGCATATATAAACACCCTAAATTTGAAACAATCCACTTTACCCCAAACCAAGACTGTTTTGGTATTTTTTTTGACATGCTTTATGGGATACCTATTTAAAATTTCTATAGAATAAGTAATTTATTAAACCCAAAACGCATTGGATAAATGCTTTTCTATCACCTAAGTTTGATCAATATTCATAATTTTTCTATTCTTCCTTTCTACTATGTTGTTTTATTTTGGTGTGCATCAAACAATGATTTTTCTCTTGATTTCATGATGTCTAAAATATGTCATAAATTATTTTAATCTATATAATCCTTCTCAATTAGATCTCAATATTTTCATATATTTACCACATTTTGTTTAAAGATGTTAACCAAGAGAATTTTAGTGGTTAATATTTTCAAGTGGGATAACTTGTGATGCTTTTTCCTAAAAAAAATATTTGCTAATTTCCATACTTTATAAAAAAGATTCACCCAAATTTTATAGTATAAAATTGTCAAAAATTTGCCTAAAAAATTGTCTATTTATTGAGAGACTATATAAAATCTTTAAAAGAATATTTTAACAAAAATATCACTGAATATTTTATGGTTTTCATGTTAGGTCTTGTAATATTCAACAATATTTCTAAGCTTTGAAGTCAATTTTTATCCTTAAAACTTTCCCTGGTGTTGACTATGGCTGAGAATTTTAACCACAACCAACCATAGCCACCATAGGTGACATGTGTTACAGTATATATTGATGTATAGTTAGTATGTTATCAATGTATAGAAAACCTTGTAAACCTACATCAATATAGTAAACATATTTTATTTTAGTTAACCTAGGTGAACCTAGTTGATTGTGTTTTACTAATGTGGTTGTCACATTATGACATTGTTTTTTGTTCTTCTCATTGCAATGCCATTTTCTATTTGTCAAAATACAACATCGTTACTTTTTCCTCATGTCACAACATCATTATTTTCTTGAATTCATATATTGGTTGTTGTTCATCACACTAGAAATTTGTTTGTTGTTTTTCACATTGTGACATTGTTTTTTATTGATCACGTTATGACAATCTTTGTCAATTTTCACATCTGGAAAATTATTAAAGTTAATTCCAATGGTGACTATGGTTTTTGATGGCACCCAAGTTGACTATAGTCAATCCTGTTAGGCATAGGCAATCATATTACCTAGGTATACCTAATTTACTATGGTTTACCATTGTTGAATATTTTTTTTATTAGACTTGAACAGGGTCAACCTAGTAAACCTAGTTCAAATTACCACAATGTTTAATATTTATGAAATTCATATTGGAAGAAATTTTATAATGAAAGGTGGTGTGAATTAATATTATATAATTTTTAACAATTATTTAACCCATCAAGCATATTCAATCACACAATGATGTACCATTCACATAGGATATTGAACATAAGATATTTACGTTGAAATCCATAGAGGAGGAAACCAAGAATATTATTTTAATTGTAATGTAAATGCAAGCACAAAGTTCAATTAAAATAATATTTTGAAGGAAACAACCTATAGGAGCCACCAACCCCCATTTATTTTCAAGAATCCTTATTGGAAGCACCAACTCCCATTGTTTACAACTATCGACCAGCTAGAGATCGGCCAAGCCTTTTTTCTTTGAAAGCACCTTCTTGCTGGAAGCACCAACTCCCACTATTTTTAGCCACCAAATTTTTGCGGGAAATAATACCTTAATTGTTATATGCTCTAATTTAAAGGATAATCTAATACCCTAATATGGAAGCACATACTTTCTCTTCTATTAGATCCATTTTCCTTCTTTTTCAAAATTGAATCCACTAGAGGCACCGAGATACTTTCTTTACAAGCACCAATCTGAAGGAGAGATTAAACCTTCATCTACAAGCACCAATATGTTTTTACCAATTAGAAGTATTTAACCTTAGATCTTCTTTCTCTCCCTCATATTTCTAGACAGCAAAGTAGATTGAATTTTATATATGCATTCAAATATGTTCTACAATTTGTAGCTAACGGATATACTCATTCAAACTTCCCAATATCTCTCTCGCTATCCTTTTTTATTCAACTTCATTTATTATTTTTTATTTCTTTGCTACAATTTAGATTGATTCTTCAGTTATTTGATCCAATTGATCTTTCATTAGATATTTGAAGCTCTTTTTCATATATAATCAACATCTCTTTACTTCTCGTCCAAATTTGATCTCAACGTTTAGATTTTTTTCTTATGTTCTCTTCATCGCCTCTCACTTGGGATAAATATGATATCAATATTCTACCTCCAATTCATTCTTATACATAGTTCTTCAAACACAATCTTAGATCTCTGCACTATTATTTCAACCTTTCCACTAAGATCTATGGAAATTGTTACACAACATCTCAATCATGCCTTCAAAGCAGTACTCTCTACATATTCTCCCCAAAATATACCTGATTTTGTGCTTAGATCTATTTCATTACAGAAAAAATGCTCCCTATTTTCATACATTATTATTTCTTATTTTTCTTCACAAAATATCGCCTACCAACTTATTCTCATTAGTATTTATTTTATTATATAAATAACAATAGTGCATATTCATGTACAAAGTCCATTACTTCTCAACTTGCATGAGACCACACCTTCTCAGATTGTTTTCATTTTATTTTATAAATGAAGAGATTTAGATATCAAGTCTAGTTCTGTGTTAATTCATTTTGACCCACTTTAATAAATTTGGAACTTGAAACATAAAAAATTTAGGCTATCATAGTTTCCCTAAGTTCCTAAGGCTTAGCCCTACATAACCTTTCATGATACTAAAATATTAAATGAATCTCTCTGATCATGAAGGATCGAGGTTCCTTTCAACACTAGTGTGCTAGAGTTTGAGACTGAAGTACCAACATTATGATTTCCTTGGGTTCTTATTAATAACACTTCTTTGATCAAGATTTATGACCATAGTCATTGAAAAATGGATGTTGAATATCAAATACTTGGATGAGTTACAATTTTGACGTGCCAGAGTCCAAGATCGAGGTCCTGATGACTGGTAGTGTTAGGTCCCTATATTACTAGTGTAGTCCATTACTGTTGTATTTTATCCCTCTTATTTTTATTATTGTACCCCAGTAGACCCACATATTGTTATTATTATGCCCCATAAAAACTCACTATTGTTATTTATGGCCCTTATATTATTATTGTTAGGTCAGTTAGGATTATATTCTAACCCCATGGACTCTTATATATAGAAAGGATGTTTTTTCATTTGGATCATCCTATAATTGTTCATTTATGTAATTCAAAGGAGGTTTCACCCTCGAAGTGGCCAATTTATAATGAGCTGACCTCTCTTTTATTCTAATTTTGGAGCTGGTTTAATAACATTTGGTATCATAGCTTTGGATCCAAGGGTTTCACTACTTCAAACATGTCATTGTGGCATTTTCGATATAAATTTTTTCTACGAAGGTTCAGATGCTAAAAAATAAACCCATTTGCGAAGAAATCCTGAGGAAATTCAGGTAAAAAATTTAGATCATGGTTCACAATATTTTTGGAGATATGATCTTTGGAAGTTAGGGTTTTTACAAGCTTCAAAACTTCATCTAAAAGAGGTGATCTTGGGAAAATTTTCATAACTCTCTCTTTGAGAATCGGATTGGAATTATGTAAAAAGTGATTAAAAGTAAACATATTGTAACTTCTTGTGTATCAATTTTAGAGTTGCAGGAGGAAACAGTGACACATGGCACACCGTACCAGTTCACTCTAATGAACTAGTCCATAATTAGGTCATTGTGGGAGATTGAGCATAAATTTGTCTTGAATAATCCAAATCAGGTCAGAGTTGTGGCATTCGAAAGAAGATTTAGAGGGCTACTACAGGACGAAATTTTAGATATTGAAGATCTGAAATCACAAAGATAATTGAGTTTCAATATAGAGCTCCTCCAAAGAAAGAAAAAAGTGTGTGTTTTTTTTCTAAATTTCATGTCTTGGTTAAAAAAAAAAAATTGGAGTGATTCTAAGGGCATACTGAAGCTTAGATATCAGTATTGGGTTCTAAAATGCCCCCTAAAAATAATTCGAAACCCATTAAGCCCTAATAAGGCTCTACTATTACTAATTAAGAGGAAGAAGCACAACATGACATATCAGAATTACAAGAGAAAGTGCACCAAATTTCTCTCTTGCAAAGGGAAACAAAAAATGAAATGGAATTTTTGAATAAGGGAACGAAAGCCAAGATTGATGGTTTTAAGTAACGAGGGGAAGCTAATATGGATGGAATAGAAGGTAAGATGGATGGCATGGAAGCTAACATGGAAGACATGAAGACTAATATAAAAGCAGACATGGAAGGTTTGAAGGAAGGTTTAACAAAATTGATACAATAAATGATTCCTAATGGCGAAACGGTAGTATAGGAAAATCATGATGAGATCAAAATAAAAGTTAATATTGATTTCATAAACTCTAATGTTGGATTGAAGACCCACCATATTCCAAATATGGATATGAGGAAGTTTCATGGCAAGGATCTCGTAACATGGATACTACAGATAGAGCAATATTTTTATCTACATAATGTGCAAAACACACAAAAGGTACCCATTGCAACTTTACATTTAGAAAAAAATACATTTGTATGGTATGGATAGCTTTGCTCTCGTAAAAAAATTGTCACTTTGTAAAATTTTATGGAGGAAATTATAGCACATTATGAGGATACAAAGAGAAACACCTTCTTTAGCCAATCAAGAAATCTAAAACCAAAGTGTTCAATGGTGGAGCACATTGAGGAATTCCAAAAATTGAATATATGGGTAACTGATATTCCAGAGGAACACAAGGTTGATGTCTTCATAGGGACTTTAAAGTATAACATCCAGCATGAGGTTCACCTTTGGGAACCTAATTCATTGGAGAAGGCATTTAAGTTGGAAAGAAAAAATGAAAGTAAATTTATGGCGACAAGGAAGCCTACCACTAACATCTATAAAGATGGAAGTGTTGTTGCTCCCAGACTTCCAAAATCTATAAGGTTGACACGACAACAATTGGAAGAAAAAAAATAAAAAAGGATTTGCTACAGTTGTGATAAAAAATACACTAAAGGTCATAAGTGTGCTGAGAATAAATTATTTTACATAGATTGTGAAGAGGAGGAAGAAAATGAAAAATAAACTTCAAAAGAAGAGGATATACACCAGGAACCAACCCTAGAGAAAGAAGAAATGAGTCTGACCATATCCTGTAATGCATTGGTAGGAATTACCACTCCTAAAAATCTCAATATAGAAGGACATATCAAGAAGACAAAGTTATTAGTGTTGATTGATTTAGGTAGTATCCATAATTTTATTTATTGTAAGGTAGCCAAGGAATTTAATTGCTTCCTATACCCAACACCAAAATGTCAAGTGATGGTTGCAAATGGAGGGACTTTAAATTGCTCACGAGAATTCCATAATATAAAGCTAACCATGGGGGAATATGTATTTAATAATATAATGATTTCCAATCCAGTGGGAGGTGCTGATGTTCTATTAGGAGTATAATGGTTACAATCTTTGGGGACGATAACTTTTAATTTTCAAGAACTTTTCTTGAAATTTTTTTCAGAAGCAAAGGAAGTTGAATTATGGGGTATCGCATGGAAGCCAAGAAAGATAATAATGTCTAATGTCATGACAAAGCTTTTGAAGAAATAACAACGAGGTGTAATTTCACAATTATGGTCACTAGAAGTTCCAACATCGAAATCATCTATTTCTTCAGATCTCCAAAAAGTCTTGGAAAATCATTCCAAGGTTTTTGAAACTCCCAAAGGACTCCCACATATTCATGATCATGATCATGTTATTAATTCGATTCTAGAAATTTTTTCTCAGAACATAAAGCCTCACAGATATCCTTATGTTCAAAAGAGATAAATTGAACATATCCTTGCAGAAATGTTAGAAGCTGCTATAATCCAACCTAGTCAAATTTCTTTCTATGCTCCAGCAGTATTGGTGCAAAAGAAGGATGGATCATGGTGCATGTGTATGGATTATAGGGATATCAATAAGCTCACTATTAAAGATAAATTTCCCATTCATGTTATTGATGAATTATTGGATGAATTACATGGATAAATTTATTTTTCCAAGTTGGATCTTCTTTCACGATATAATCAAATTAGAATGAAGACTGAATATATTCCAAAAACAAACTTTTGAACTCATGAGGGTCATTATGAGTTTTTTGTCATGCCTTTTGGCCTTACCAATGCACCTTCTACATTTAAAGGTTTATGAATTCCATTTTTAAACACTTCCTTAGAAAATTTGTGTTAGTATTTTTTGATGATATACTAATCTACAACATGTCTTGGAAGGATCATGTTCAACATGTTGACAGGGTGCTCAAACTATTGTAGGAGAAATAACTATATGCAAAAACATCCAAATGTTTCTTTGGAGTAAAAGAGGTGGAATATCTCGGTCATATTATATCTCAGGTGGGTGTTAAGGTAGACCTTAACAAAATTGTGAGGATTTCTCGGATTAACAAGTTATTATCACAATTTTGTTAAGAATTATGGGAGAATAGAAACACCCCTAACAACATTATCGAATAAAAATGTATTTTCATGGAATCCTGAAGGAACTAAGGCCTTCGAACATCTTAAAGAGACAACGTACCTAACACCGGTCTTAGCTACGCCAGAGTTCACAAAAACCTTTATTTTGGAATGTGATGCCTCATGAAATGGAATTTGTGGTGTTTTAATGTGAGAATGAAGACCCGTTTCTTTTGAAAGTTGTCCAATCAAAGGAAATTATTTATAGAAAACTATTTTTGAGAAGGAAATGTTGGAAATACTACATGCACTAAAGAAATGACGACCTGACGTAATGGGAAGACAATTCAAGGTAAAAAATGATCATGATAGTCTTAAATAATTTTTCGAAGAAAGAATATCTTCAAAAGAGCAGTGAAAATGGGTCACAAAAATGTTGGGTTATGACTTTGAAATCATCTACAAAAAAGGGGAGCTAAATGTTGTTGCACATTCACTCTCAAGAAAGGATGAGGAGGTGGAAGCATTGCTTTGTGCCATTTCTATTATCCAACCTAATTGGATAGCCATAGCAAGGGGGGAATGGAAGAATGAAGAAGAAGTGTGGATACTCATTCAAAAGTTGCAGCAAGATCCCGATACATATGAAACATTTATTTGGAAAAGTGATTTCTTATAGTACAAATATCGCTTATATATTTGTAATAATTCCCAACTAAAACAAAAGATTCTTTTGGACTTTCACACCTCTCCCATTAGAGGAGACTCAAGATTTTTAAAAACTTACCACAGGGTGAAGAAATAGTTTTTTTTGGGATGGCCTTAAATCTGGCATTCCAAATTTTGTGGCAGAACGTTTGTTTTCTAGAAAAATAAAGTTGACACAATTAAGACCTCGGGTCTGCTACAACCTTTACCCATTCCAAGTGAATGTGTTTAATCAATTTAATGTCTGAAATTGTTATCATAAACTATCGACCGAGGTTAGTAATTTGATGAACTGTGGTACACTATATATGCTTAGATAACCTTCTTTCTTACTTCGTTGTGTATGTTTTATATTATTTTGGGCGTTTTGTATCTTATCCATAAAGTTTTAAGAACTAAATTTGATCTTAAGAAATGAAATCTATGCTTCTAAATGAAATATTTAAATGCCAATGAACAACCAAATTTAAATGAATTTTAGCAATGAAAACTTATTCTTAAATAAGGAAGAAAGGGAAATGTTGTTTTTATTCTAAGAAAATGAATTGAATTATAAATTTATTTTAATGAATGAATGAAATATTAAATCTAAAAGTAGGAAGAAAAGGATATGTTAATTAACTAATCTAAATTGCATAAAAATAAAGAAAACTTTGAATGATTAAAATGTTAGACTTATGTAAGCCAGAAAAACATCTATGGAAAGTATCTAATTGATTTAAATCATTGCACTATTCTAAATATAATTTCATTCAAATGACAAACATGAAACCATTTTCTATCATATCCAATGAAAACATTAAAAAACAGAGCATTTGATCTTTTTTAAAACACAATTCTAATCTAACTATATCCTAGTTTTAAATCTAAGAATGTTTGAAAGATAAATTTAATCTAATTCTATTCCATGGACTGAAAGCATAAATTCTATTGCTAGGAATTTAAATGAAACTGCTAATTGAAATCAAAGGAAAACACAAAGCATGTTTAAAAGAAAACTAAGGTTGTTGTATGGACGAATGCACAAATCTTATCCAATTGGGAAATGGAAGAGTCACATTCATGAGATTACTTAGCGAGCATAAGATTACATAGTCAAATGTGAATGAAAATAAATAATTTCCAAAACATTCATGAAACTAATATATAAAAAAGTAAGAAATTTGAACTATGAATTGACAGGAATTTGGCTATACAATAATGTGAATTTAACTATGAATTGACAAGAATAAAAACTAGGAATCGACAGGAAATTTAAATGGCAAAAATTAAACTACAAAACAATTATGAAAAACCTCATTTTTGTGCAGAGGCCCTCTGCAACAGAATGAGTCTAAAATATACTTAGACTATGTGTGCATTAGAGGTATGGAATTTTTCTTCTTTATTAGAATTTTTTTTTTTTAAAGCGTAACATAGAATTATCACCAAAATTCGACTACTTCCCGGTTTCAACAGAGTAGTATTTATACAGGCTTTTGGATTAAAATTTTTGAGGCAATTCCGCCTATAGATAGAAAATAGAAATGAAATTAGAAGTATAATTAGAAGCAAATTCTTCATAGTTATCTCTTGATTTTCCATGTTAGAGAAAATCGTGAGTCTTTCATCCGCTAATATCATTCTTTGATTGATCTTTGACAGCGAGCGTAGGCACGATTCATTCTTGAATTCGAATAGGTAAGTGGGATATGATCCATGTGTGGATCATTCTAGAAATTCCCATATGACCCGCTTCATCATTCTCTTCCTAAAAGCTGTCAAAAAATAATGGCGGTTGCAGAAACAAAGGCTAGCTACAGAATTGCATGCATTCTGTAGCTAATTACAAAAATTCATATAAATAATAAGAAACATTACAATATAAATTAGATACCATTTAAGTGCCTTATTTGATGTAGAATATTTGATTTATCACTTATTGAAGTCATGAGTTTGTGAAAAAGGAACAAGAAATGACGAAAAATGGTGTCAAATTAACAACAATTTTGAGGTTCAACATACCCCCACTAAAAGACCATTGCATGTCCTCATGCAATTCCCAAAATTGTGAGCCTTCACCTTGTACTTCATTTGTTCTGATACCTCTTCCAATACATAGTCTAACTTCCTCTTCTTTCCTTTACTTCAAGCAATTTCCTTTCTTGGTTTCTTCAAGAGGATTTTGTACTTTAGGCTGATGACTTTCCTGTTAAAAAAGATACTCTTTTTCTTCAGTTTATTGTTCTTTTTGTACCATAGACCCAAATTTAAGATATTTTTGTCACTAATGACCTTTTACAAGTGATTATGTTGCTTCAAAGTTTCATTTTCTTGTTTAATGTGCCTATTCGGTATCTCTAGCTCATAACTTTATTGTTTCAAGGTGTTCACCAGAGGTTCTTGTGGATTGATAGTCTGGTCTTCCAAACTTTGATTTTCTTTTGCATGTATCTTCTCCAAGGACTTAATATATTCATATATCTGCTGCTGTGCTGAGTCAATTTCTGGGGTCCTTTTGCTCAGACTATGTGTATAATTATGCATAGGAGAGTGTATAGGGTTGTGTGCAGGGGAGACAGTAATGGGCGATGGTACTTGGGATTGTTCATCTAAATTAACAAACTGTACTTCCTATGGAGGTGTCTTATTCAAGGGTTTACAAAGTCTATAAATTCCCCTTGGCTGTGAAGGTCTTAAATTTTCTAAACTTCTAAATTTTCCCTTTTTCTTTATATTACCTCTCTTTTTTACTTCACTCTGTTTCTTATTTTTCATTAAGTCTGCAATGGTGATTTCTTCTACTTATTGCTATGGTTGAGGTGAGGATTTGTCTTCGATGCATGTATCAACCTTTGTCTTGCTACTTCTTCTAGTTTTTTCATACTTAGGCTGTTCTGGTCCTTCATATTGGAAGTGATTTTTGATTAGGAAACTTTCCAAGGAGTATCCTATACTCTTTAGATGGAATTCGATGAGTATATTTATCAGTCCATGATGATGCATGGTATTGTATATGAATTGGTATATTTTCTGCACATTTACCAATGTCTTCTTTATACTCTTCAGTAGGAAGTATGGGATGTTTATTTTTCCATCCTCCAATAAATTCATTAATAGTCGATCATGGTAGACAAACATACAACCAAATATACCCTCGCAAGTAAATTTTTTTTGTAAAATTTACAGCATATTCCTCCATTTTTCTCTGAGTGTTGAACTGGGAATTCATTTCTTATAAACAATAGTGTCCATACTTGGATTCTTGAGAAAAAATTTCCATTCTTCCCTGTGAATTTCCCTGTTCTTGAACCATCTCTCACCAGTTTTCAGAAGTTCTGTGGCTTCAGCTATGAAGGCTTCTGTCACTGAGAATTTTATGTCCCCAATTTCGACCTCTGTCCCATCGAACGATATTGCAAAGGACTTGGTGACCTCTTTATGGAACCCGTCAAACTTCTTTATGAAATGGACCCATTGTACCTTTTGCAACATTTCCTTCATCTAAGGATAACCTTTCATCAATTTTTCTCCTAGGGGTTTAGTTCTCACTATTAAATCCATGCCTTTATCGTCAGGAGTTTCACCTTCAAAACTGTTCTTCTTTGATCAAGTGGATTGAGGGTTTGGCTTTGAGATAAAGGTGTGGAGAGTTTGTGGAGACATGTAGGTAAAATAGATATTCAACAAGGGTTTAGGAACGTGGATGAGTGGGTTACGGAAATGATATATGACCGTTAAGTATTAATGGACAAAATCGGTCTTGATTATTATGGGATACGATACTCATGTAGTGGTCATATTATGGAATTGTGATGTGAATCAGAATACAATTAGTTCTAATGATGAAATATTGAGGTGGTAGCACATGATCATCTAAATTATATATACTAATTTTTTTAGTCTTATTATTTAAAAAAAAATTGTAACACACCTTGGAACTAACCTTTTTTTATCCTATTTTTGTGTTTATTCCCGAGTTTTCTTTTCAGCATGATCCTCAACGGAGTCTTCAATTAATTTTGTTCAGTACGTTCTATTTCAATAGGCTGTAAAAATGTAACAGAGCTGCAGAATGTGATGATAGTTGTAGATGTTTGAGAGTCGCAGAAATGTAGCAATTTGGTAGCTACTTCTTTTCTTGCTTCAAAAAAAGAAATGGAACAAAGAATTTGGAATTTCTATAATGGGATAAAATATAAGATGTAAGAACTGTTATTTTCATCTTGTATTTTTTGTATAAGAATGCCAATCATTGATTGGCTTTCATACTTATACATTATATATATATATATATATATATATATATATATATATATATATACATTTTTCTTAATCTATATATATTAAATATGTAAAGTACAAAGAAGACTAAATTGGGGAAGAAGAAGGATTCTTCTTCACCAACTTCATATCAGTATTGTCTTGAATTTTTTTGATAAATTCCTCCTTTGTAATTGTCTTATGATAAAATTTTAATCGATGTCCATTCACAAGAACAGGTACCTATTCTTCATCAATTGTCCTTATCTTGACTGCCCCATTTTTAAATACTTTTTCGACCTCATAAGGCCCAAGACAATGAGTCTCAAATTTTCCTTGGAAGTCTGTGAACTTTGAATCGAACAAAAGTGCCCAATCTCCTGCTTGGAATATTCCATATTTTATGTATTTACCATGTCATCTAGACATATGTTGTTGGATTAGGCCGGTTCTTTGCACTGTGTCTTTCTTGATGTCATAAATCTCATTAAGTTGCTCCATTATGTGCCTTTGGGCTTCTGATAAATCAAGTCCCAATCTAACTGCTATCTTGACAGTTTTGATCTAAAATTCTATAGGAAAAATGACTTGCTTCCCATAAACAAGTTCATAGGGAGTATGTCCTGTTGTATTCCTCCATGTAGTCCAGTAGGCCCATAAGACTTTAGGAAGTCTATCTGCCCAATCCTTCCTACATTGATGTACAATCTTTGTGGGGATTTCTTTGACCAATTTATTGGTTGAATCCACTTGTCCATTTGCTTGTGGATGATATGGAGTATAATTTCTATGTTTTACCTTATATTCATTCACAATATTTTGCACCACCTTAGATGTAAACCGAGATCCCTGATCTGTCACAATTTCACTTGGGACACAAAAATGAGTGAAAATATCCTCCAAGACAAATGAAACAACAAAATTTTCATTAGCAAAAGAAAGTGCTTTAGCCTCTACCCATTTAGTGACATAATCAGTGCAAACTACAATGTACCTCTTTTGTTTTGATGGTGGATTGATTGGTCCAACAGAATCCAAGGCCCACTTCTCAAAGGGTTTGATACGTACCGGAGGTCGTAAGGTAATTTCATCTCTAGGAACATGTTTCCCCATTATTTGACAACTATATGACCTTTTGACATACTCCTTGGCATATTTAAATATTGATGGCCAATAATATCCTAAATGAAGGATTTTATAGGAAGCCCTGTTATCAGCAAAGTGTCCACCACAAGGTTCATTGTGGCATTCCTTCAGAATTTCAGGCATTTCATCTTCCCAGACATATCTTTTGATGATGAGATCTGGACCTATTTTATACAATTCATAATTAACCCATGAGTATAATGCACTTGTTTGAATTATTTTTCTTTCCTCCCTAGGAAACAAGTATGCTGATAATTTTCTTGTAGCTAAGTATTTAGAAATATTTGTAAACCATGGATATTTAGTACATATTGCAAAGATATAATCATCAAAAAAATTATCCTCTACTAGAGTATAATTATTGTTATTTAGAATTATAGACAAGAAATTAGCCACAATGTTTTTTTTTTCCAGGTCAGTCTAGAATGGTCATGTTAAATTCCTCAAGGAGTAATAACCATCTTGTGATTCTGCTATTAGTGATAGATTTATTCATTAATTACCTAATTAAATAATGGTCTGTGTGAATAAAGGTTTCAGAGTTGGTGATTTAATATCTAAATTTTATAATAGCATGGACAACAACTAGAAACTCTTTTTCAGTTACAGTGTAATTTAACTCAGGAGTCAAATTTTTGCTTGTGTAATAGATGGAATATGGGATCAAATATTTTTTTCCTAATATAACACCCAGTGTTGTATCTGAATAATATGTTGAAATGTGAAGAGGTAGTTTCCAATTTCGTCCTCTTATTATGGGTGCTTCATATATTTTTTCTTTTAAAGTTTCAAATGCCAATTGGCAACCAGGATTCCAACTAAATTCAGAGTCTTTGGTAAGCAGTTTGAAGAGAGGAGATGAATTTTTTGTGAAGTTTTCTATAATTCTTCTATAGTAACCTATAAAACTTAGAAAAATTCGAACATTTTTTGACAAATTGTAATTGATAATTTGGAGATGAATTCAACTTTGGATGAGTCTACTTTAATTCCATCCCCTGAAATGTCATGTCGTAAAATATTTCCTTAGTAAACATCATAAATATTTTTACATGACTTAATGAAAAATTTTCATCATTATATATTTTAAGAACCTTTTCCATGTTTTCAAGAGCCTCTTCAAAATAATTTCCATAAATTATAAAATCATCCATATATACTTCCACACAATCATGTATTAAATCAGAGAAAATTCCTAATACTGCCCTTTGGAATGTTGCAGGTGCATTGCACAATATGAAAGGAAGTACTCAATAAGCATAGGTTCCCCATGGACATATGAATGTGGTCTTGTATTGGCCTTCAAGTGTGTTGAAGCCCCTAAAATCCTAGTTTCAAAATTGCGGAAAACCACCCGTTCCGGACATTAGTGCAACTCCTTTTCTGTTTGGGATGGTGGCTCCAAATGGATAATATGGGACCAGTTTCCCAATGATATATGGATTGATGATTGGTTGATTGTATAAAAAATAATGGAAACGAATAATTAATCTAACCTATAACTTAATAAATACAAATAACTCTACTTAACCCGGGTATATTATGAAAAATATGATTGTGGATTTGTTCCAATTAGATGAATAATCATATAAATGGCTTATTCGTCCAAAATAAAGGTGAATTCACATATAATTATTACCTTGTTTAAGAAATTGAACAAAGTAATAATCATAACATATCACATTCATTTATATTACTCAAATATATTTTGAAAAATAAAAATTCTAATTTTTTCAGAAATGATTTAACTAAAGGATTGTTTTGCAGGTATATATATGTTAGCAGTAGCAATTTTCAAAGAGAATGTTTCATTGCATAAATAAAATTGAACAACATGATAACGATAGAAATACTAGATACATTTGTAATCTCCTGATGCAAATAACTCTCCGATCTTGCTTTCTTACTTATAACAACTTCGAGGAAAAACAGAAGTGCAAATTATTGAAAATAATTTCCTCATAAAATTGTAGAATCTTGATCCACCATTAATAAAAATAATAAATTCGGAAGTATGGAACTGTATCTTCTTAAGTAAAAAATTAATACAAATTGAGGACCCTTTTCTAAATACATGAAAGGGGCTTAAATAATAATAAAATTAAAACAAACTATCTAAAACATCGCTTGAATGTTGTTGGAACTGAAAAAAAATGAAAATCGGTGATATGATTTCATAAAATAAATTGCAATCTTCAGTAAAACAAGTTTATTGCATCTCTTTCATATTTGGTATGTGCAGCTGGCAGATTGATAACATTTCTTTCACTTCGGGAGGATGACTCAATCAGGAATGTAGCTGTCTTGTATATGTCGCATCTGAAAGTTCTGGAATCATATAACTGATGGCATGGGAGAGGCATTTTGTAGTCATCTGCTGACTGTGTGGTTTAACCAAATAGAACCAAAATGTGTCCCATGTGAGTCCTTGCATTGCGATGATCTGTTGGCCTTTGATGTCTAAGTCCTATTTCCACTGTTTCTCTAATTCGTTGACTTTTGGGAGCTTCCCTAGGATGCAATCGGAAATTAAATTGGCCATGTGCAAATTATCGTTGATTAATTCCACTAAAATGTTCCTTATGGTTGTTGCCCTAGAGGTAGCCCGTTCTTCCTTAATTAACTACTTTTCCCATTTTGCAAACAAAATTTCCTTGTGTGATTCTTGGATCTTGGGAAGATTGGCAGCCATGCCTTGGTCTGTGTCTTGCCACGTCAGGAACCCCAAAATTTTCTCATCGGCATCTTCAAATTTGAGCTTTGTGTTTACTTCCTTTTCTATGAGTGATGTAGCTATTACACATAGAGGTTCGGCCAGTGATATTTTATGAAATAAAATATCAAATTTTGATGACAATGCTTTACTTAATTCTAGAGCTTCCATTTTGAACTAATCAAGCTCAGGATACTCCTTAAATTTCTGTATCTGTTCTTACAACAAGGCACTCTATTCTTCTTTGGCCATCTTCTCCTGTTGAAGCATTACCTGTAATTAGTTTAGCTCTTGAGAGAGCTGCTATTATTTTTTTAGAGCTTGTTGTTCAAGCTTTTGTTTCTCAAAATTCGATTTCTCTTTAAGTTGCTCAATCTTTTGTCTTTCCTCAATTAGTTGCTGTTCTAGCTGTGTTATTTTTTGAGGATCCACTGTTGCTTTTTCTTCTAGGAGCGCTATTTTTTGATTTTTTTCTTTTATAAATTGGCTGACTTTGGAGGCTTTGTCCATTCTCGCTACTATATAATCCCCTGCATATTGAGATAATTTAGTTAAATCCTCTGAAGGATTAACTTCAGTCCTTCCAGACAACATTCATTAATTCGACTTGGGGAGATGAAAATAGACCCTCATCAATTTTCCTTTTCTTCCTTTGTTTTCTAGCTACAGCCCTATGCTTTGGACTGTAGAAGACATCCAAGGGAAGTATATCTTCTATATTTAATACAATTTCCTTAAAAGGATCTTCTGGGATGATCTCAACATCTTGGGAATTAGTATTGCTGACTGCTCCTTCAACTATAACACTGGTTACCATGGTCTGCTGTGCTATAGGCGATTGCATTGTAGACACACTCTAGGAATCATTTTGGCCCTTGATTTTCTGATCAAAATGTTCCCATTCCTTCAACAAATTTGAATGAATATGTATATCAATGTCGAAGGAATCGCCAAATTTTTTACCTGTCTTTCCTGTTCTATTTGAGTATCAGCCTTATTTCCTATATTCTTATTTTCCTTCTCTATTTCGGTGTTCTTTTATTCATTGTTTTCTTCCTGTTGCAATAGGGGAGTAGTTCTCAACTGATTAAGAGGTATTGTTAGTAGCCTCTTGGTCCTGAACTGTAGGAACTTTTCCATGTCACTTGCTCCAAATTTTAATTTTGTTAGATGTTTAACTTGTGAAAATACTTTGGCCGAGGCAAATAGATCATCAAAATTGGCATCTTCATGTTCAAATTTAGCGACATGTACCATACATGTAAAGTTATAGGCAACTTTATTTGGATCATACTGTCTTGTGGGGATGGATGCTAATATGAGGTCTTTTATTTTTTTGGCTTCTTTCTCTGCATTTTTAAAATCATGTAGAGAAAAAGATCCACATTGGAGGGGAAATGTAGGCCACATCAGCTTCTTTGAATTTTTTAGGTTTCTAGACATCCCTTTCTCTGTTATTTGATAAGCTATTTCTTGGGCTAACAATTTATCATGAATGTACAAGGGTAGAAAATGGGGATCAATGTTGCTTCCAAATATCTGGATATAGGTGAATTTTTCCTCTCCAAACTAGCCTCCGATTTAGGTTAGGTCAATGCTAGCCTCGTTGAATAACCTTGAAGCAGGTTTTTTGAATATAGCTTGGTGAACTAGAAAGATAAACCCATGGCAAATTCTATATATATGGTTTTTGTAATAGGCCTTCCACATATATTTGTGATAACTGTGGATAGGATTCGGGCTTTGAGGAGTCCACTTCCAGCCTAAGATAGGGAATTCAGAGTTGGAGCATATGGTGTCAATAATATAAGCATCAATGTAAAATTGGGGTATTATTCAGGTAGTCACATACCTGTTTTTCCTATAATATAGGATTTTTCTTGCCATTTTATCACATAAAATGGTTGGCCAATCCATGACATAGGAGTTAATAGCGGATTCAATTAAAGGTACCGTCTGAACATAAAAATTTTCTGAGTTGATGGTTCGAAACAATCTACACATCATAGCTACAACATAGCAATAAGGAGACGCCAAGGATTCTATGGAGTACATACCCGAAGATTCGTGCTTGTGTTATCCTGGAAAATGCCTCCAATCTTTGATAGGATCTGACTCCGCTTCATTTTCTTTTGCGAAGTCTTCCAAAAATAGTCTATTATAGATTTTCTGAGGGTCTTGTAGGTGATACATATTCTTGATGTCTGCTACTTTGAAAGACCCGAATGTCCTTGCATCTGATGTAAAGAACACCCTGTCTATTATATTTATACTTTCTATCACCCATCTCACCAAGTCATTATATGGGAACACATTCCCGCGAGCTGTTATTTTGTGAAGATAGGATCTCACCAATTCCTTCAGAGTGCTTTCCGATTTTTTATCTCAATCTGCTATTGGTTCTTCTCTTGATATTACAGTTTGATCTTATACTTCCAGTAGATTGTAAACTCCTTCCCATGAAGTTTTACCGAGACCCAGAAAAGTAGTATCAGTTACTAATACCAATTTAGCTGGTTGCTCTTTTGGAATGATGGGGAACTTCGCTTTCTTGGATTTCTTAGACATTTTCATGACTCATAGTTGTTTCTCAGGTTTTCACAATGAAACAAATAAGTAGAATTATGGAAAAATTATTTTAAGAATGAATACAAAGCGGAGAGGAGCTAATGGCATTTAATCACAATAAACATGACAGATCAAAAAAATATTATTCCATCGAAGATGAAATCCGCGAAGGATTTAAACCATGATTATCTTTTAATGATTTCCTCATATAATGTGATATTTTAATTCCATTATGGGATGTCTCATCCCACATTCATAACAGTTCATTTTAGAGTTAATACCATAACTTTTTCAGATATCTGATCAACGATAATCGCATATCGGAGATCAGAATTCTCAAACGTTAGGCTTACATATTTCCATTTTATATCTGCGATTGTGACTATTGCTGAGCTGGCATGGAGGGCACCGTGCTTTTTTTAAATCATATCAAATCATCAACATTTATTTTATAAATGATCTATTTGAAAAACATGTGTATATTTAATACTTTATGTTTTCATTTACGGGAAGCGTGCTTTTGTAATAATGATATCGCATCACAGATTTTTAGAGGAGTGTCCTTGGATATGAGTCATGTGTTTTAGTGATGAGCGATCGCAATTTAACATATCGCATCGGGAAATTCTAAAACGGTGCGTAAGGATGTAATATGACCACCGATTTGCGAATGCGATAAGGTTTATCGCATCAGATTTTTCAAAATGGAAAGGTTTTGGACTCTTGCTCATGTAGTATGCACTTTTGCGATTTCTTTATCACATCGGGATTAAATGATAACACTTTTTATTTTTTCTTTTATACTTTGAATATGAAAAATGCGATAAAGACTTCTATGCTTTTAATTTTTTGTTAATAAATCCTTTTTCATTGGGGTTAGATTCTTTTTTATGATGGTTCAGATTTCCTTAAAACATTTTCATGAGTGCAAAAAGGATTTCTTGATCTGCGATAAGAAATGCTAAGGAAATTTTTATATATCCTTTTATAATTTTTTTTTTTCAAAATATTTTATTGATTCTATAATTATTCAAAGAAAATGGGACCCATTTCTTATTTAAAAATTAATACAAAAAATTGAAATGGGGAGGGTTGTTTGTATAGCACAACAATTGGCGATTCACTGGGAGAAACAGTTGTATCTGAAAAAATAAAGCGATAACTAAATCTCTTGTAAGTAGAAATATTTGAAGACAAAGAATACTATCCCAGAATAATTAGGTAAAATATAACTCTGAATAAAGTAAGAATTACTTGTAATTTCTTTTTAACACCTTTAAAAATAAAAACATTTTTGGTTTCGTCGAGCTTTGATTGGTTGATAAAGATAAAGTAGGAGGCTTCTCCAACTTAGCTTTGAAATTTACTCTTTTTTTATAGGTAGTGCCTCTGCTGCCAACAAACGTCTATAGTCTCAGCAAGGTTAACTTTTAGCCATTAATCATCCATTATCCCATTCATCTAAGAGTATAACTTTTAAAAGATATATATCTTTTATTTTTACATTCTTTTAACTTTTTAAAGATAAAAGCCATTGTCCTAGTTTGGGAGCCAGCTAATAACAATGCCATTCACCAGTTGTAATTGAACTGAACAAGTTGGCTCGTGATGAGACCCCTTGTATTATGATTATAAGCCATTACTCTGTTTTGATATGCAGTATTGGTAATTTCAGTTTAGTTACTTCCCTATGATCATGGTAAAAAGGCTCGTGAGGAAACCTTGTATCTTTTATTTCAGACATATTTATAGATTTATACTCTAAAAATCATAAACTTATTGGATGGGGTGAATGATTCTCTCCTCAAGAGTTAATGGATGACCATTTTAGAGTTTTAGGTGCCAAGATTTGGAAAAAGTCTTTACTCTTTATGAATAACCTTTCTCTACTTTATAAACTTAGAATTATTTACAATATTTTCAAGGATTTGGAAGATTTTACAAATTTTAAATAAATTTTCAGAGTTTTATATTTTATTTAACTTTCCAAAACTGTAATCACTTCCTTGAAAATTTCTATTTACATAAGCAAGTATTAACAATATTTTCTCAAAGATCTTTTCAATGGTAAAAGGCCAATGGAAGACTATTTACAACGTTATTTCTAAGGCAAATAAACTTTCATAATGAATATATATATAGATAAGAAGGGGTTACCTTCGTAGGAAAAGAATTTTTTTTAAATAAGCCCATTCACAGGAAGAGACTCTCTCTTTCCTGTTAGATCTTGCAATATTAATGTTGATGAGCCTATCTTTTCAATGATTTGAAATCGTCCAAGCCACATCTGTTGAAATTTATTATTTTTACCTTTGTCTTCATGTGTTTTGTCCCATTTCAAAACAAGATCACCAATTTGTAATGATTTAGATCTAGTATAACTTGCATCAAAAGAAGATTTTATAAGTTGTTGATGTTTAGCATGAGTGATTTTGGCTTTCTCCCTTTCTTCATCTAATTTGAAGATTTGATCAAATCTCAATTGGACAGAGGATGAAATATTTTCTTCAATAAATTGTACTGGGGCTAGAGATGGGAGTGTTAGGTTCGAAGGAATTACAGCTTCTTTCCCATATACTAGATTAAAAGGTGAAGTTCCTATTAAATACTTCTAAGTTATACGATCGGCCCATAGTGAAAAGATCAAAGACTTATGCCGATTCTTTAGATTTTGATTAATATTTCTTTTAATGATTTTGACGAGATTCTTATTAGTTGATTCAACCAAAACGTTACCTTGGGGATACTAATTTGCAAAATATTTTAATTTAAAACCTCTTTTGAGTGCAAATTCCATTATACTATTTCCAGAAAAATAAGATGCATTATAAAAAACAAGGGCATTAGGTACACCAAACCTGGTAATGATGAATTGATCAATGAATTCAATGATTGCATCAGAATTGGCTAATTTTAAAGGAATTTATTCTACCCACTTTGTGAAGTAATTCGTTGCTGTAAGGATTTATTTGTGTTGCTTAGAAGAATGTGGAACAATTTATCCTATAATATCAAGTCCCCATTGTTCAAATGGTTGCTCAATGTTTATTGGTTGTAAAGGGAAAGATGGATTCCATTGTCTTCCACTGGTAGTCTGGCACGTCTTACATTTCCTTACATAGTCATGGGAATCTTTAAACAAAGTAGGCCAATAATATCCAACATGAATTATCTTGTGAGTTGTAGTGTCTCCTCAAAAATGTCCACCTTCTGTTCCATCATGTAATTCCTACAAAACCTTGTGTGCTTCAGTTTTTTCCAGACATCTTAGAAAAATGGAATCATAATTTCTTCTGAATAACACATCATCAATGATCTCAAAGTTTTTAGCCTTTAATCTCAAAGCACGCTTGCTTTTATAACTGAGATTAGGAGGAACATACCCATTTTTCAAGGAAAATATTAGATAAACATATTGAGATTCAGAATTTATGATACTTATCTCATTCACTTGAAAAGTATTATCTTGATCTTGATGTTCTAGAATATTGGAAGCTCCTGCTAATAACTTGCAAAACCTTTGTCCTATAAAAATTTTAGCTGGTTGAATATCGATATCATATTCTTGTAAGGCTGTTACCCAATTGGTTGTTTTTTCTCCTACTTCCCCTTGTACTAGCAATTGTCTTACTACAGAAAATGGGACAATTATTTTTGTATGTGTTTTTAGGAGAAATGGCCTAAAGTGATTGATAGATTTAAACATAGAAAAACTTGTTTTTCTACTTCTAAATAGTTAAGTTCCACTCTTTGCAGATTTTAACTAAAGAAGGAGATTGGTGCTTCAATCTGCTGATCAATGAGTTGTGTCAAAACAACAACATAAGATATTTCGGTGGTTAGAGTGTACAAAACAAAATGATTAGAAAAATTAGGAGTATTCAATGCAGGAGAATTAATAATTTCATGTTTGACTGAATCAAAGGCTTCTTTTTCTTTATGACCCCATTTTAAAACATGATTTTTCTTAATCATAGTTTGTATAGGTAAGACTATATGAGAAAAATTGGGTACAAATATTTTTACAAAATTTATCCATCCTAAAAATGACTGTAAATATTTCCTATTATGTGGCAAAGGGATATCAGAAATCTCTTTTATTCTGTCAGGGTCAATATATATGCCATCCTTAGATACAAGAACCCTAAGACTTTCCCTTCATTAAGAGCAAAGAATGATTTTTTTTTTATCTAAATAAATGCCATATGTTCTACATCGTTCAAAGATCTATTTTAAATAATGTAGATGGTTGGATATTTTCTTTGAAAAGATAGTTATGTCATTTTGATAGATAACAATTGACTTTTAATCAAACCTTTGAAAGCTATATCCATGGCTCTTTGGAAAGTAGCTCCGACATTTATCAAACCGAAAGGCATTTTTTGGTAGGCATATGTTCCCCATTTGGTTCTGAATGTAGTTTTCAGTCTATCATCTGGATGGACTAGTATCTGATTATATCCTGAAAAACCATCAAGAAAAGACATTAATTCAGAACCAGATACTTCTTGAATTATCTGTTCCATTGTTGGTAGTGGCAAATTATCTTTTTGACATGCCTTGTTGAGATTTCTAAAATATATATAAATCCTAATGTCTTCATTATTTTTTCTAACAGGTACCAAATTTGAAACCTAATTCGAATGTCTAACAAGGAAAATAATTTTAGCTTTCAAGATTTTATTCAACTCTATTTTAATTTGACTTTCAAGGTTGGGATGAATTTTTCTTAACTTTTGTTGCACCAGTTTTACATCGGAGATCATTGGAATTGTATGTTGAATGATAGAAGTATCATAAGTACTTAAATCTTCGTAATTCCAAGAAAAAACATTTTTTTGTTTTCTTAGAAGTTTGATGAAAGAAAACCTTTCTTCTAGTGTTAGCTCGAGTCCTAGATTGACATTTTGTAGTTTAGATTCAGTGCCAAGGTTTACTAATTCAAACTTTAAAGTATAACTTTGAAGTTTTGCATTAGTGATCTTTTTGAATCTATCTTTGATATCATAGAGGTATTCAAGCTTAACCATATATTTCGGGATGTCATTTTCAGTGTTTTTTTATATTATTCGGAGATCATGATAACTTTCATCAACTATTTGATCATCATAAGATTTCTCTGAAGTTAAGAAGTTTAGGATTTCTTCATCATGATTAAACACTCGCCAATTGGTGACATTTTCAGGGACAGATGGTTGAAAAATCAGTTCAACTAAAAACCTATATGGACTATAATCCTTAGCTGGAAGGAGTTTAGAAGCAAAATTAGCTAATAAATCAGTTGTTGCATTCTGAGATCTAGGAATAGGGGAAATATTGAATGCTAGAAAGTGAGTTGTGGTAATGTTTAAGATGACTTGAAAGACAATGAATAGTATTCCCAACTTGCCTGATGACAATTTCAGAATCACCATATACCTTCAGATATTTGACATTCAAGCCTATTTCTTTGTAAAGTCCTTGAATCAAAGCTTCATATTCTGTAGTGTTATTTGTACACTCAAATTTTAGTCTACATGACAACATATTTTTTTCCCCTTCCGGACTAATTAAAATGCATCCTACTCCTGCAACATCATTGGACTTTGATCCATCAAAGTACAAAGACCAAAATAAATATTTATCTACAAATTGATCAGCAATATTAACACATCTTAAAGTATCGATATGTGAAAAGTTTTCAAGTTGTGAAGTGAATCTATTTTCAGGGAAAGGTGATTGTTGGGCGTTAAAATTTCCAAAGAATGATTTGGCTGAGTAATTTACAAGAATATTATTATTAAAAGCTACAGGTTGGTTTTCTTGTTCAAACTCTATTACTATATGGGTCATGTGTTTCTCTCGATCAATCTTAATTTGATTTGGTTTCCCTTTATAGGGAAGCCACATGTGAGACCAATCGGTAGAAATATAACCATGGATTTTTTCAGACCAATCCCTGCTTAAAATTAAACCATAAAAATCAGGGATGTCAGCAATTAGAATATCAATTCTCTGAATTACTCTAGGATCAGCTGATAGCCTAATAGTGACTGAATTAATCTCTCCTAAAACTTGCACTTTAGTTCGATCTAATTGGAAAATATCAACTGCAGATTTCTGGGGTTCAATGTTTAATTTAGAGCACACTGAAGCTGGCATTATGTTTGATGATGCCCCTGAATCTATCAAGCAGTTATGTAAATTCCTATTATAGATCTCATAAGTTAAGATAAAAGAAGGCGTTTGTAAATTAGATTTATCTCCAATCAAAACACCATCGGTAGCATCTAATTTCTCGGATGGTTGCTTACCTAATCCTCTGGCTGCCTTGGATATTACACTAGTTGGAAGAGGAGAAGCAGGAACTGCATTTAATTCCTTTAACAACAGCTTCTGTTGATGCTTGAGCTTGCTGAGTTCATGTAAAGAAATATTTTCACTAGTATTCTTCATGTCTTATCTAATGTTATAATCCATAGAATCAGACACTACTAGTGTTTTAGATGTTGATGGAGGATTAGGAGATGACTGTTGATTTTGAGTAGACAAAGGAGAAGTTTTCTTTATGGGAGATTTATCTTTGGTAACAGAAGTTGAATTTTTCTTCTTGGGGGATGCTTGAACAGGTTCTGCTGCATTCTTACTTCTTGTGTTCAATGGGAGAGCTTCCTCTTCATTTTCATTATCTGAGTTAAAAAAATAAAATCCCACATCCCATGGCATTCAAATATTTCATCTTCTTCATTTTCTCCCGATGATAAAAGTGTATCTTCCTCTTCATATTCCTATAAATATGACTTTGCATTATATATTGTAGTAGGTGGTTTAGGTTCAGTTGGTTGATTTCTTTTGAAGTTCCTAAAGGGCCTTTTAGTGGAAGTTTCAGCTACCTGTTTTTTAATTTCAACCATTTCAATGGACATAGTTTTCAGGACTTTTTGTAATCCTTTCATATCATATGGATCTTTAGGCACTTTCTTCTTTGAATCATCTTTGAAACTAACTTTTTTAGATTTTCTCTTTTCATTAGCATTCTTTTTGTTTAAGGCAATGATATGTTTTTCTACAATGATTGCTTCCTTCATGTTTTCGGCTAGTGTAGGTTTAGCAACTCTATCTACAAAGATAGCTATATCTGAAGGCAAAGCGGATATATACCATTCACTTTGGACTTCTTCGCTAGGCTTTGATGTTGCAGGATTTTTATTCAACAACTTGTTAAATCGGGAGTTGAAATCTTTGATGGGTTCCTTAGATTCTAATTTCAAATTGGAGAGAACATTAATCAAAATTTCTACTGATCTATCATCTCAGAACTTAGTTAGGAATTGTTCCTGAAAAACATCCCATCTATCAATGGATTTCGCTGGTAATGAAAAAGACCAAGATCCTGCTGCTCCTTGTAAAGTATATAGAAATATTTTGACCACACCATCTTCTTGTGTTACTCTATTTAAGTTTATGGAGAACATGAAGTTGTTAACGTGTTCTTCAGCTAATACGCCAATATCAGGATTAAGGTTTGGTAGCCATTTCTCAGGACTAGCTGGTAATTGACTCAGAGGTGAAGGCATTGAAAAAACTCCTGGATTGGTCCATGGTCTTGTTTGAGGCTGTGCCATTGTTTTAATAACAGTAGAGGAAGGTGAAGATACAGTTGAAAGCGATTGAGTAGATGTTGTTGAAACAATTGTACCCTTCTAGATTGTGATTTGAAGTTGGGAAATAGATGACTAAGTTTGCAATGGTTTGAAAGATGTGGATGATAATGATGAAACAGTCTCGTTGTCTGACTCTGAAGGTGTTTTTATAGCTCTTTTTCGACTTGGAAGAGGAATTTCAGTCGGTGAAATACCAAGCTTTTCACTCTGTAGTCTAGTAAGAGGCTGGGAAGGAATGTATTGTGAAGTCACACTGCCTTGGGATAGCTCAGACTCTTATTACGATAATGAAAACCCTTGGAGTTTATGAATTATATATTGTACCTTAGGGGATTCAAAATATGAATCATTTGGTATGTCTAAGGTTTTGGCAGTGGGTGTAGTAGCTTTCTTTTCAACTTCTTCCCTAGAAATTTGAGGTGAAGGAGAAGTTTAAGGAGATAATGAGGGTGAATTTCTCTTGGAATGGCCTGCGGATTTGGACTTACTTGCCATTCACAACATGGCCCTCCTTCTAGCACCAAAAATGTTGAAGCCCCTAAAATCCTAGCTTCAACATTGGGGAAAACCACCCGGTTTGGACGTTAGTACACCTCCCTTTCCATTTGGGATGGTGGCTCCAACTGGATAATATGGGACCAGTTTCCCAATGATATATGGATTGATGATTCGTTGATTGTATAACGGATAATGTAAATGAATAATTAATCTAACCTATAACTTAATAAATACAAATAACTCTATTTAACCTAGGTATATTATGAAAAATGCGACTCTGGATTTGTTCCGATTAGATGAATAATCACATAAATGGCTTATTTGTCCAAAATAAAGGTGCATTCACATATAATAATTACTTTGTTTAAGAAATAAAACAAAGTAATAATGATAACATATCGCATTCATTTATATCGCTCACATATATTTTGAAAAATAACAATTATAAGTTTTTCAGAAATGATATAACTAAAGGATTGTTTCACAGGTATATATATGTAAACAATAGCAATTTTCAAACAGAATGTTTCATTGCATAAAGAAAATTGAACTTAATGATAGCGATAGAAGTACCAGATACATTTGTAATCTCCTAATGCAAATAACACTTCGATCCTTCTTCCTTACTTAGAACAACTTCCAGGAAAAACAAAAGTGCAAATTCTTGAAAAACATTTCCTCATAAAATTGCAAAATCTTGATCCACCATTAATAAAAATAATATATTCGAAAGTACAGAAGTGTATCTTCCCAAGTCAAAAATTAATACAAATTGAGGACCCTTTTCTAAATACATGAAAGGGGCTTAAATAATAATAAAAATTATAACAAACTATCTAAAACATCTCTTGAATGCTGTTGGAACTGATAAAACAAGAAAATCGGTGATCTGATTTCATGAAAATAGAATTTTGATCTTCACTAAAATAGGTTCATTGCATCTCTTTCAGATTTGGTATGCGCAGCTAGCAGATTGATAACATTTCTTTCACTTCGAGAGGATGACTCAATTGTGAATGTAGCTGGCTTGTATATGTGGCATCCGAAAGTTCTAGAATCATATAACTGATGGCATGGGAGAGGAATTTTGTAGTCATCTAATAACTGTGTGGTTTAACTGAATAGAACCAAATGCATCCCATGTCTGTCCTTGCATTGCGCTGATCTGCTGGTCTTTGCTGTCTAAATCCTGTTTCCATTGTTTCTCTAATTATTTGACTTTTGGGAGTTTCCCTCGGATGCAATTGGAAATTAAATTTGCATGTACAAATTATCGTTGATTAATTCCACTAAACTGTTCATTACGTCTCTTGCCCTAGAGGTAGCCCGTTCTCCCTTAATTAACTGTGTTTCCCATTCTGCAAACAAAATTTCTTTGTGTGATTCTTGGATATTGGGAATATTGGCAGCCATGCCTTGGTCTATGTCGTTCCATGTCAGGAACCCCAAAATTTTCTCATCAGTATCTTAAAATTTGAGCCTTGTGTTTATTGCCTTTTCTATGAGTGATGTAGCTATGAGTGATGTCAGCCAGTGATATTTTATGACATAAAATATCAATCTGTCATGACAATGCTTTACTTAATTTGAGAGCTTCCATTTTGAACTGATCAAGCTCAGGATACTCCATAAATATCTGTATCTGTGCTTGCAATAAGGCACTCTGTTCTTCTTTGGCCATCTTCTCCTGTTGAAGCATTACCTGTAATTTGTTTAGTTCTTGAGACAACTGTTGTTCTTTGTGTAGAGCTTGCTGGTCAAGCTTTTGTTTCTCAACATTCAGTTGCTCTTTAAGCTGCTCAATCTTTTGTGTTTCCTCAATTAGCTGTTGTTCTAGCTGTGTTATTTTTTTGATGATCCACTATTTCTTTTTCTTCCAGCAACTCTATTTTTTGATCTTTTTCTTTTATCAATTAGCTGACTTTGGAGGCTTTGTCCATTATTGCTACTGTATAAGCCCCTGCATATTGAGATAATTTAGTTAAATCCTCTGAAGGATTAACTTCAGATTCCTTCTAGACAACATTGATTAATTCGACTTGGGGAGATGAAAATAGACCCTGATCGATTTTTCTTTTCTTCATTTATTTTCTAACTACAACCATATGCTTTGGACTGTAGAAGACATCTAAGGGCAGTATATCTTCAATATTTAATAAAATTTCCTCAGAAGGATTTTCTGGGATGATCTCAACATCTTGGGTATTAGTATTGCTGACTGCTCCTTCAACTGTAACATTGGCTACCATGGGTTGTTTTGTTGCAGGCGATTGCATTGTAGACACACTCTGGGAATCATTTTGGCCCTTGATTTTTCAATCAAACTGTTCCCATTCCTTCAACAGATTTGAATGAATATGTATATCAATTTCGGAGGAATCACCATATTTTTTACCTATATTTTCCTATTGACTTTGAGTATCAGCCTTATTTCCTGTATTCTTCTTTTACTGCTCTATTTTGGTGTTCTTTTCTTCACTGCTTTCTTCCTATTGTAGTATGGGAGTAGTTCTCAGCTGATCAAGAGGTATTGTTGTAGCCTATTGGTCTTGAACTGTAGGAACTTTTCCATGTCACTTGCTCCAAATTTTAATTTTTCTAGATGTTTAACCTTTGAAAATACTTCGGTCAAGGAAAATCGAACATCAAAATCAGCATCTTCATGTTCAAATTTAAGGACCTGTACCATATATGTAAAGTTATAGGAAACTTTCTTTGGATCATACTATCTTTTGGGGATGGATGCTAATCTGAGGTCCTTTATTTTTTTGGCTTCTTTCTCTGCATGTTTAAAATCATGTAAAGAAAAATATCCACATCGGAGGGGAAATGTAGGCCACATTAGCTTCTTTGAATTTTTTAGGTTTCTAGACATCCCTTTCTCTATTATTTGATAGGCTATTTCTTGGGCTAACAATTTATCGGGAATGCACAAGGGTAGAAGATGGGGATCAGTGATGCTTCCGAATATCTGGATATAGGTGATTTTTTCCTCTCCAAACTAGCTTCTGATTGAGGTTAGGTCAATGTTGGCCTCGTTGGATAACCTTGAAGTAGGTTTTTTGAATATAGCTTCATGAACTGGCAAGATAAACCCATGAAAAATATGTATAAATGGTATTTGCAATAGGCCTTCCATAGATATTTGTGATAAATGTAGATAGGAGTCGGGCTTTAAGGAGTCCACTTCCAACCTATGATAAACCCATGAAAAATTATGTATATATGGTCTTTGTAATAGGCCTTGCACAAATATTTGTGATAAATGTGGATAGGAGTCAGGCTTTGAGGAGTTGGGCTTTGATAAGGAATTCAGAGTTGAAGCATATGGTATCATTGATATAAGCACTCATGTAAAATGGGGGTATTACCCGGGTAGTCACATAGTTGTTTTTCCTATAATCGAGGATTTTTATTGCCATTTTATCAGGTAAAATTGTTGGTCAATCCATGACATAGGAGTTAATAGCAGCTTCAATTAAAGTTACCATCTCAATATAAAATTTTCCTGAGTTGACGATTCCAAACAATCTACACATCATAGCTGCAGCATAGTAATAATGAGATGCCAATGATTCTACGGAGTACATACCCGAAGATTAGTGCTTGTGTTTTCCTGGAAAATGCCACCAATCTTTGATAGGGTCTGACTCCACTTCATTTTCTTTGGCGAATTCTTCCAAAAATGCTTTATCATAGATTTTATGAGGGTCTGGTAGGTGATACATCTTCTTGGTGTCTTCTGATTTGAAAGACCCGAACATCCTTCCGTCTGATGTAAAGAATGCCCTGTCTGTTATATCTATATTTTCTATCAACCATCTCACCAAATCATTATACGGGAACACATTCGCGCGAGCTGCTATTTTGTGAAGATAGGAGCTCGCCAATTCCTTCAGAGTGCTTTCTAATTTTTTATCTCAATCTGCTATTGGTTCTTCTTCTGATATTACAGTTGAATCTTTTGCCTACAATAGATTGTAAACTCCTTCCCATAAATTTTTTCTGAGAGCCAGACAAGTAGTATCGGTTACTAATACCAATTTAGTCGGTTTCTCTTTTGGAACAATGGGGACCTTCGCTTTCTTGGATTTCTTAGACATTTTCATGACTCGTAGTTGTTTCTCAGGTTTACACAATGAAACAAATGAGCAGAATGATGGAAAAATTCTTTTAAGAATGAATACAAAATACAGAGGAGCTAATGGCATTTAATCACAATAAAGATGATAGATTAAAGAAATATTATTCCATCGAAGATGAAATCCGCGAAGGATTTCAACCATGATTATCTTTCAATTATTTCCTCATATAATGTGAGATTTTAATTCCATTATGGGATGTATCGTTGCACATTCATAACGGTTCATTTTAGAGTTAATACCATAAATTTTTCAGATCTCCAATTAACGATAATCGCATATCGGAGATCGGAAGTCTCAAATGTTAGGCTTAAGTATTTCCATTTTATATCTGTGATTGTAATTATTGCTAAGCTGACATGGAGGGTGCTGTGCTTTTTTTAAATCATATAAAATCATCGACATTTATTTTATAAATAATCTATTTGAAAAACATGTGTATACTTAATACATTATGTTTTCATTTACGGGAAGCGTGATTTTGTAATAATGATATCTTATCGTAGATTTTAGAGGAGTGCCTTTGGATATGAGTCATATGTTTTAGCAATGAGAAATCGTGATTTAACTTATTGCATCGGGAACTTTTAAAAGGGTGCATAAGGATGTAACATTGCGATCGAGTTTATCAAATCGAAGTTTTCAAAATGGAAAACTTTTGGACTCTTTCTCATGCCATATGCGCTTTTACGATTGCTTTATCACATCGAGACTAGATGATAAAAATTTTGAGTTTTTCTTTTATACTTTGAATATGCAAAATGTGATAAATACTTCTATGTTTCTCATTTTTTATTAATAAATACTTTTTGGTCGGGGTTCGATTCTTTTTTATGATGGATCAGATTTCCTTAAAACATTTTCATGAGTGCAAAAAGGATTTCTTGATCTGGGATAAGCGATGCTAAGGAAATTTTTATATTCCTTTTATAAAAGCTTCTTTTTAAAACATTTTATTGATTCTATAACTATTCAAAGAAAATGGGACCCATTTCTTATTTAAAAAATAATACAAAAAATTGAAATGGGGAGGGTTGTTTGTACAACACAACAAAGTGCTACTTCAATTTTATTGTAACAACTAAAACCATCCAACAATGAGAAACACTTATTACCTTCTAATGTTTCTAATACTTGATCTATGAAAGGCAATGGGAAATGATCCTTCAAAGTACCCTTTTTAGTTCTCAATAATCAATGAATACCCTCCATTTACCTTTGTTTCTAGGTACAATGACCAAGGAAGAAACCCACTGACTCTCTGAAATAGGATAAATGAAGTTTACATTCAACAAATTTTGCAATTCTTCTTTCACAATTTCCCTAAGATTTGGATTCATCCTTCTTTGAGGTTGTATAATAGCCCTCTGGTTTTCCTCAATGTAGATATGATGTATACAAGACTCATGAAAATTCCTTTCATGTCAGTGTACTCCCATGCATATGCGGAAGAATGACAATGACTCTTCTCGTTGGAATTTCTCCAAGTTTATTGTTTATGTTTAAAGATTTTCCTTAAAATATTTAAACTACAGAGTTACCAAATTATTCCATAGAATGTAAAGAGATTTGTCTAGATGACAAGTATTCATTATTGAATTTTTCTTGAAAATTATGATCATCTTCACATTTTCAAAATGTTTCAAAGTTTTCTATTGAATTTAAAATTTGACTTTCTTCACTAATATGAGAAATAGTAAAGAGAGGTTGTATATCATTATCCTCATCCATCCATTCTTCATTTTCTATTTCTGTTTTTTTTTTTTACTGGAGGATATAGAGTGAATTTCTTTGTTGAGTTACCATCAGAAATAAACATATCACCGAATCTACAAATAATGAAAGCGTCAGTTGTAGCTAACCAAGGTCTTCCTAAAATTAATGAATGTCCCCCTAGGTTTTTCTTGGAAGTTAAGATCATGAATTCAACTGGATATTCCCAATATTCTAAGGACACATATATGTCTTCTAATAAACCATCTTTCTTGATTACTGATCTATCTCCTAATTGTAGTAATGTTGGTGTATACTGAAGGTTTGGAAGTCTATGTTGTTCCATGGTTTTCTTGCTCATGATATTGATGGTTGCTCCTAAGTCAATTAATGTATCTGGAATCTCAATACCATTGATATGTGTTTTTACAACTCGACTTCCTCGGTCAAAATATTTTTGTATGGTTATTTTTCCCATCATAATGTCAGCAATTTTTCCTACTAACTGAATATTTTTTATTTCTTTTGTTTTTATTCCTAATTTTTCCATGCTCAACTCTCTTATTTTTTTGGCTAGAATAGGAATCTCTTTAATGGCCTCTAAAAAATGGATTTTGATACAAAAAAATTTCAACTCATCTAGAAAATCATAATTATGGAACAATTTTTTTTTTTCTATCCCTCTATTGATTTGTAATATTTAAGGAAAAGGAGGGTTACAAATAGATACTAAAGGTTTATATATGATAGGAGTTGAGTTTGTTGGATCTTTTTGTTTTTCATTTTCAGAAATTTGATTCTGCCGAAGTGATGTCCCTTCTCTAGAGTTTTTATTTTGCTCTAGAGAATTTTCTTCATCAAGATCATATTTTCCTTCAATAACAACTGAAGGCTTTTTCCTTTCTAATATTATACAATATCTAAGTTGGAAATTGTTAAGATCTAGTGGAGTAGTCATGTAAGTTGGAAATTTTTGCCCTTCTATGTTATAAGAAGTTTGAGCATTTTTATTATATGGTTTTGGTAATGGCTGGGCAGGTAGCTGATTTGTTCTTTGTGGAAATGGTAATATAAGTTGTGGGTTATGATTTTTGGGTTGGGGTAGCTGACTTTATTGTGGAAAATGTTGGGGAGGATAGTTTGGATAGGATTGTGGATACTGTTGATACTGAGAGTTTCTGCCATAAGGCTTTTGCATCCCTTGTGTCCAAGGTTGATGTTGGGACCAAGGTTGCTGCCATGAATTCCCATTTTTTGGTGGGGGATGAAAATATATTTGATTACTAAAACCTTTATTTTTTGGCCCCTGCCATGGTCCTCTAGAGACAAAACAAAGAGGATCTACTAGAGATGGAGGTAATTATTCTTGAAAAGCAACCTTAAGACCTGGTATAGAGAGACATTTTTTGTTTCATGATTTTCTGCACAAGTAACACAGATCTCTATGACTTTTACATCAAGAGGACATTCTCTTAAAGCATGTTTCTTCCTGCATTTAGGACACAAAATAGTTAAGGAGTGAGTTTAAGATTTCTTCTTGTTTTGTAATTTTAGGGTGTTTATTTGTTTACTAAGACTCCATAAGATATATGTTTTAAATTTGTCAAGCATATGTCCAATTTATTCCCTACTTACTGTTCCAGTTGTAAATTTATTTACTCTAGAGAGAATAGGATCTCTTGTACTTTTTCCAGTTTTAAATTTTCCTCTTGAGAGATGAATGCATAATTCAACCATTTCTAGTAATGGTAGTTGAGAGATATCTGTCTTTCCTATCATGTTAAGAATATATTTCCATTCATCTCTGATGGCTTCCAACAAGAGATATTTTAAAGTATCTTGATCTAGGTGTTCAATCTTAGATCTTTTTATATTGTAATTGAATCTCTCAAGTAAATCTTTCAAGTTTTCATCATCTCTTTGCATAATTTTAAATACTTGATCCTTCCTATTAATAGGTGTGGAATAATCCATATATCTTTATAAAAATGCACTTCTTATTTCGTGCCATGTCCTAATAGATTGTATTATCAAACCCATGAACCATTTTAGGGATGCACCGATGAGTGTTGCAGGAAATAGCTTAAAATTTTGAGAGTCTTGTATGTAGACATAGGATCTACATAAAACCTCAAATTAAAATTAAAATGTTTCAGGATCGTCACTCCTTAATCCATGGATATTGGGTAGGACAAAAGGTGAAATATTTTTCATTGTAAAATTTGTATCCTCGTCAACTATATGAAATCAAGCAGATTTAGGTTCTCCTCTACCCATACCTCTTCCTCCATCTCTTCCTGCACCTCTCCTTCCTCCTCTTATGGCATCTCCATTGAGAACTTATCCTCCTCCTTCTTCTTCTACCATTGTATATTCCTCAGAGCTAATGTAAGGTTCTAACTGTAGAGTTATTTTCTCTTCCTCTAGTTCTTCTATCAATGGAATATTGAGGAAAGTTTCTTATTCTCCCTCACTACAAATTTCCAACTCTTGAGATAGAATATGTTCTCCTGTAGAGGTGAAAAAGGTTACACGATATGTTGGAGATCTAGGATCTTCCTCTTCTATGACTTCCTTAGTAGATGAAGTTGAAGAATCTCCTAGTTGGATTTTTGACCTTAAGTCTTCAGGGAGTCTATGTCTTAAGGTGAAAAATGGAATATGACTTTGAGATGGTGCTATAGAACTATGTGGTCTTGGTGGGGTGATTGGTGTTGTTGGAATCAAACTTCTACCTCTAGCTATGAATATAACCCTAGAGTGTATTTCTGTACACATATCATTTGTTTTCTTTTTTCTTTTAATCTAAGAAATAAGACTTCCTAATTACACTTCCCCGAGCCTATTTATTAACCTTATGCTTAGATAACCTTCTTTCTTAATTCATTGTGTATGTTTTATATTGTTTAGGCGGTTTTGTATCTTATGCCTAAAGTTTTAAGAAATGAAATTGATCTTACGAAATGAAATCTATGCTTCTGAATGAAATATTTAAATGCTAGTGAACAACCAAATTTAAATGAATTTTAATGATGAAAACTTATTCTTAAACAAAGAAGAAAAGGAAATGTTGTTTTTATTCTAAGAAAAGGAATTGAACTACAAATTGCTTTTAATGAAATGAATGAAATATGAAAGCTAAAAGAAGGAAGAAAAAGAAATGTTAATTAACTAATCTAAATTGCATAAAATAAATCAAAATTTGAATGCTTAAAATGTTATACTTATCTAGGTCGGAAAAACATCTATGGAAAGTATCTAATTGATTTAAAGCAAAGCACCATTATAAATCTAATTGCATTCAAATGACAAAGACAGAACCATTTTCTATCTTATCCACTGAAAACTTTTAAAAATAGAGAATTTGATCTATTTTAAAACAAAATTCTAATCTAACTCGCTCCTAGTTTTAAAAGACATGTATACAAACCTATGGTGTAATAAACATATTGAAACATATGGTGTAATAAACCTATGAAAACAATGGGATTAAAACCATCGTGGAAAACTATTTATTTTATGGCGGAATTTAATAATTTCAAAACCTTATATTAAAAACTATATTATAGATATAGAGATTGTGTTAGGCGCATATATTAAACATGTTCAAAGGTTAGTGTTGGAGTAGGTATATGTGTCACGGTAGCATGATGCGTATGCAGTGCATTTGGCGCGGAGTAAGCCACTAATGGAAGAGTGCCATAACCCAGCACAACTACGGTCAACATGTTAACGCAACAAGCATGAGGGTTAGGTGCCACTAGGTATTTTTAGGTGCCTAGGGTTAGGTGCCACTAGGTCTATGGATATTTCAACCACTAGGTATGCAGTTACAAAAAGTGTTATCCGATGCAAAGATAGCATGGGTAATGTCACTATCGGAGGTGAACCAGGGTGCGTGATACAATTCCAGTCACACAGTTGGAAACCAGCCGAGTATTTGGCACAGAGGTGACATGGTAATGTGGCACAGTTAGATGCCATGAGGTTGTCACTGCCATAGTGGTTTTCTGATATGTCATATACTTTTCTATGCGGTATCGACTGATTCCGCGGAATTCAAGTGTTAATTACAATGGTTATATATGGTGCAGAGGATATGTTATAACTACAACATGTATTAAACTCTATGCACCCAAAAATAAGTTTGGTATTAATGTTATATGGTTTATATATGCGTTAAGACTAATTTTTCACTTAGTATTTTAGTATTATTGCTTCATGTAATCGAAAGTTTACCTAAGGAAAACCACCTGCTTTGTATAGCCTAGGAGGTTTGACCATGGAACCTGCCGGAGGCATTATAAAAAATTAGCCATTGCACCCGTGCAAAAGGAGGTCAATAGTGAGTTTCAAAACAGGGTTTTGTGTGTGCGTGCAATTATTCATGTAAGCATATCTTGGCCATCCTTGGGCCATTTTGAGAATGAAGATAGGCATTGGAAAGCTGAGACATAGGGCTTGTTTCTGACAGTGTCTAAAATTTTTTGAGAGCACAGTTTAGTTGGAAAATTTTTATGTAAAGGGACTCTTTGGAGCTTTCCTAATATAACAGATGCCCACTTGGAAGTAGACCTGAAGATGTAATCCAGGAGGGAGGAACTCTGTAATCAATGTTTGTTGTGTTTGTGTATTTTATTTCTCCTATTTATGCTTATTTGTTGTTCTGCAGTTTATGTTTAAGACATAATAATAACTCAGTTTCCTTCATTCATTCACATCAACGAAATCTTAGTTAAGTGCACAAATGTGAAATCTTGTAGATTTCAGATCACTTAAATTGGAAGTTTTGTAGAAAAAGGAAGAAAAATTGTTGTCCATAATTATTTAGGTGAATAAAAAGCTACAAAATTATGAGGAATATATTTAACTCCTATCAAGATAAAGCACTAAACATGTTTGTCCTTCATCTTCTTTAGTAGCACCATCAACAGTGGTTGATCCATATGAGAAGTTGGCTAATATTACACCAACTATAATTCTAAAGGATGTTGAAAATAAAAATCTAATGAAAAGAATCTCATTGAAAAATATAAAAATTGATAATCTCAAGGAGCATGTAGTTGATAGAAATGCTACCATAAACATATATTGGGATCTTAAATCTAGACACTAACATGGCTAACAACATTTACAAAATCAATTACTGGGTAGAATAGCCTTGATTGAAGAAAGATGAATTATATGGGCAAAATTTGTCATGAATATTTCAAATATGTGGAATTATTTCACAGTTAGGTGCTGAGTCTAACTTGGTATACAATATAGAAGAATCTATTCAACAATCCTAATATCAATTGTGAAACAAGACTTAGAAGCCCAGTAAAACTACAAAATTTATGAACTCCAAAACATGGGCTAAACTACATACTTGAAATGTACATTATAGAACTTCATTGTTAATGGAGGCTAAGATGGCTGTCACTAAATGAAATTTACAACAATATGTTGACGATAAATGTAGGATGTTAAAGATAAATGTACATTTTCTTCATAACAAGTTTAATTATTTGATATAGTTTGGCTCTCCCATATAGTTGGGATGTAAATAAAGTTCTATATGTTTGGATTCCTATAATAGTTGTTACAGAGGGAAAGAAACAAGGTGGATAAGTTAAAACACATGGTTAGAGTGATGAAAGGAAACATTGTAGTGGATATATTGATTAATGGTTTCTATCTTATTTGTCAAGTAAAAAATATCTTTCCAACTACTCCTAATTATGAGAATTTCATTGAGATAGATGATGCCTATAGAAATATATTTTCATTTAATCACAATGTTGGGGAAGATTCAGATGATCTAGAAAATTATTCTTTATGAAAATTTAAAGATCTCCCTAATAGATGCATTTGGATCGAGATATTTTCCATATTTTTAGTTCTAGTTGTTATATGAACTTATTATTTTGTATATTATATCCTAAAAAAATGCATTTGTAGCAAAATTTGGTTGTAATTGTTTTGTATAAAAAAATGGAAGAAACTTAGATGAAGGGTTGGATTTTTAGGGAAAAATGCAAACTGCATTATCTTTTTAAACGTGTGTGGATGATATTCGAAAGTGGGTCAATTATAATAGATTCAATTTTCATGTATTTGTAGTTGATCTGCTTTCTTTTTGTGAATCTATATATTATAATCATAATGTTTTGCATCTATAAAATATTCAATGTATATGAAGTACTCTTTGAGGGTCTAAAGTTGTGTGTCAATTTTCCCTTAGTTCAATTGCCACAAACATAATAACGAAATATATTTATGAGTGGATTAAATTTATTTGTATTATGCTTTCTCTTATTGAGTTTATATGTGGATTATTTCATTCAGCTATTGTTTATGAGAATTTTGACAGCAATACTATTATTGTAGTTTTTCTTCACTTAAAGATTGGAACAATTTTTTACATCAAAGCTATTTTTCTTTATAGTTCTCATTTTGCGACTCATTCATATATATATATATATATATATATATATATATTGAAGTGCCTATTTTTGATGAAATATAGCCCTTAATTGATATTCTTAAAAATTATTGTACCCCAACCCTTATATTATATAGCATCTCTATTTAATTTTAAAAAAAAATCAAAATCTAGTACGTTGGCATAGTTTCTTAGTGAAGAATTGTCTTAAGGAGATAATAGTAAGCATAGGCTATCACATACCTAGAAGAGATATAGTTAACATACATAAAAATAATCTCTATATACCATTCTATTGACATGTCTAGCGCTTTCACATTGTCAAACACATGGTATTTGGGAGGAAAATAGGTTTTCTTATAAGAGGTTTGAAGCTAGATTAATTAAGAAGATTGAATGGAACAGAGGAAGTGAAAACATTTAAAAGGGAAAATTCATGAGGAAGACATAATGCAATCAAATTTAAATCGCTTAAATTGAAAGCATAGTTAAAATTCCCAAGACTATGATTTCAAATAAATTTCAACCTTCGATGTGGGACAATGAAAAAGAATATTTCGTGTTGATTAAATCCCTACCATCCACCTAGTTTTCTTAAATAAAATTAAAATCCTTGAAGTATTGTTTAAAAATATGATGCTTATCAGTGAATTAATGGATTTATGGTTCATTTTCATGCAAATGGGTGAAATTGATGAAAAAGAACTTAAGAAAGGCAATTTCTTAGGCTATTTTCATGAGTGAAAGTGGGGTTTTTTGTGATAAACCGATATAAATCCTGAAACATTTTACTATATTGTCACTATATTTGTGATAATAGATTGGCACACAATGTGTAAGGTTAACATAAAATCATATGATTTAAATATATTACAGTTTTTCTTGCACTAGTTAATCCATATATAGAGAGAGAGGGAGATATTTTTTGCAAGGATTTGAAGCACTAACAAAGGAGGATTTTGAAATTTTACTTCTCATCAACGAAGAGTTCTCAAAGTGGGTGTACATGATCTCAATGAGGTGAGAGATTCATACCCATATCTATTGAGATAAATTAGTATAAATATTTCCATTATGTGCGAACCATGGTGGGGTTTAACAAAATAATATATAGTACATGAATTTTTCGGCATAAATGGCTCATATTATAGTGCAAATGAAGTATATATTTCCTTAGACATGTGCACGGAAAAAATTACAAGAAAGATATGAGGAGTCATGTTGATATGGATACATGTGAGTGATGGGGGGGATTCGCTAGGCTCATAATGAATTATCATCATACTAAGGACTTTCTTGGCATGTAGTGAATGAAAGGTCATCTATATGAGATTGTGATTCAACAATGAAATTATCAAATCGACTAGGTTTCTAATATAATAAGTAGGAATGAATGGATGGATCTTACCCAAGGTGATATTGAGTGTTATGGAATTCTACATGTTGATCATGTTGGGGAGGAATAACGGTAATAGAGTGGGAAATTATAGATGTATAAAATGTTTGAGTGAATCCTGAATCACTACCATGGGTATGAAAAACATGGTTCACATTTGGAACATGTAGAGATTTATATCAAAGAGTAGTGGATTGGATCTCCACCAACATTGAGAATGAAGCAATAGGGGACACAAAAAAAATATTTTTATGTTTGAAATCAAATTTTGAAGTGTGGCATAAATATATAAATATATGGTCAATGGAATGTAAAGGATGTGTATGCTCTTCTTAGTTATTTCCATATTAGGAGGTCCAACCTTGATTGTAGTTTGAGAATGTCCCTACCTTATTATATAAGATGAACCATGGTTCAAAATTAAAGGACTCAAAACTACACTATGAGAAACTTCAAATTTTTTCATGACCACAAGTGTATTGCAAAAGTGTGGAAGTTGATTTTAGTAATGAGAGTAATAATTATGTGTGTCACATAAATCACACAGATGATTTATGCATCAAGAGTTGTTATGCTAAGATGAGTATGGAATAGTGACATGTACCATGGAAATTAAAGATTCTAGTTCCATTTCATCTTAGATTAGGTATCCCTTGAGGTTTGTAGGAGAATGGAAGTTCTTAATAGTTCGGGTAGGGAAATTGCACAAGAAATAAAGAGGTTGTGCCTTAGTTTTATTGGTTTGGGTAGACAAAGATTTAACTATATTATTTATACACTCTTTATTCTGAGCCTTTTCCCCCTTCCAATTATTTTCCTAGCAAGAGTAGAAAATAAATCTTGGTACATGAACTCGGGTTGCACAAGAAATCAAACTCTTGGATGGGGAATATGAATAGTTTTAAATAATATACAACTAACATAGGGTCTTTGTTGAGAAGGTGGGCTAGATATTGAAGGATACAAGTACCAATCTAGAATCTCCAAGGTGAGATTAAAAATTTGAATGCGATCATAACTAGTGCATTAAATATCCTTGAAGGTGTGAAAAAGAAAGAAATTTGGAAAACATGGTACTAGCTAGGAGGGTTTTCCTTAGCCACTAATGTTGAAATTTTTGGCACAGGTTATTGATGAGTTATCTATGAGGAAGAAACATGAGGCATTATACAACCTTAAATTTTTAAACCATTAACAATTGAGATAAATTTATTGTTTCATAGATAAGATATGGTTGATAGTAAGCACTAAGTAGTGTGGAGTGTTTGTAGACCATTGGGCTAATTTTTGTATAAATAATTGATTGTTTGGTTCCATATAATAAATAAAATGGCATGCTCAGGATTAAACTAATCCTTAGTATCATAGAAATTGAGTAGGTGAATGATGAGAATATTCTCCTCGCAAGGGAAGCTCATGGTGTGGTGTGTTTCATTATTAAAATTGTGTCTTTTTTATATGTCAAAATAAATGGTTTCATTAACATAATATTTCTTTATATCAATCTTGGAACTCTCATGATCAAATAATTTTAGTTGGTTTAAGACAATTTATCATATGGATTTAAATCACTTAGTCAAACTCACAATGAATTTTTATTGTTATCCAAATTAGGCATCAAGTCTAGGAAATATCAACAAATAAAAAAAAATCACATTTATAAATTCAAGGAGAAAATCTATTGCAAGTAATCAAAACATAGAAAACCATAGTTATTGCAGTAGCTCCGTTATAATTATGATGATGCAAGAAAATTCTTACTATCGAATTCATGTGCATTTTTCAAGAGAATAATTGAGAAGGATGGAAAAGCATGAATGCGATGGAGAATTCCCTACATTGACATTTAAAATAATAAAAGGAAATGTCAATTTCTTTATTGTTATGAACAAAGGTAAGTAGATTACAAAAGAAAAATTCATGTTTAAAAAATAACAAAATTTTGATTGACTAAAGGATTCATAAGTAAAATTAATCAATTTCATATTTTAATCTAGGTTTTATATTTTAAACCAAATATGAATTCTTAAAAAGTATAAATAAGCATGTTTACTCTAAAAATGTGCATGGGAGGTATTACAAATTGGATCAACATACATTTGGTTTATGAAAGGTCAAATACTTTAGAAGGACGATATTGTAAATACCTATTTACTATTAATACTTCATATCCATCAATTGGCATGCTAAATTTAAAGTAATGTGTACTGTTGAATTCGAGAAATAAAATAAATAAACATGTGAAGCTCATTCCTTATGCTAGGGGTACAATTTCCAAGGAGGTAAGGGAATTTAGATTAAGAAAACAAAAACTCAAGATGAATTAATGAAATTTAAAAAAAAAAAAGTACAGAATTGAATAAAATCAATCATACAATATATTTTGAGCTCAAGCACGAGAAACCAACCATCTCTCTCTCTCTCTAATTTGCTAGATGTGCTGCATTGAATTGGAGAAATAAAATCAATAAACATGTGAAGCTTATTCCTTATGCTAGGGGTATAATTTCCAAGGTTGATGAAGGAAATTTGACATACAATATACGGTGAAAATGTGAAGTTGGGTTACACTTTTCTGAGAATCGGAGGCAGAAAAATTTTTCCCGCAATATTTCGACCGAAATTTCTCCATAGCTTGATCGAACTATTAGAGGAGTTCAGCTGAACTTTTGAAAAAGTTTGGCTGAACTCATTCTGTCGTTTAGATTGACAACGTACTGATGACATGGGAAAACATATGTTTGGCTGTAGATGTGAAATCTGGAAGCAAAAGTTTGGCCGAAATTTTAGTTCGACCGAAATCATATTTTATAAATATATTTCCCGCGAACTATTGCCAGTTTGACGACTCTTCTGCGCATTTCTTTCTCATTTTTTGTGGCGCTCATTTTTGCGCATTTCTTTTCCCATTTTCTGTGGTGCTACTACTATGTTGCGCTGTGGTCCATTTTGTTGAATTTTTTCTTTGTTCGTGCTCTGGAGTTGCGTCGCGACGATGTTAAGCGAATTTACAGGTAAGTAATCCACCAGTTTTCCTTCTAGTGGGTAATATAGAGTCTAATTATTGCTTAGAGTTATACATATGCAAAGGTCTGTATTGTTGATATATTGTTCTGCTTGCTTTACCTTGTATGAATTTAGTTTAGATGTAATTTATTAGGTGAATATTCTATCCAGTTCAATGACTATTAAGATTATCCAAACTAAATGCATGTTTCACAGTGAGCATGCCTTAATTGTCAATCGAATTACATTCAAATTACAGTTTAAAAAGTGCATCCATCATTAATTTACCGAAAAATGCCTCCTGAAACTGCCCCAAAACCTCTACAGTTTATACATAAAAATGTCCTTTTACCCACAAGATCTGAAGAAGGATATCTTTCCCTCCTGCTACGAATACCAAGACCAGCTACTTGGTCAAAAAAAATATAAAGGATTCGATCCGAAGAGAGTAGATGTCAAATTTGATTAGATTTAGGGTCATCTTCTGCTCGAGTCTTCCCTTTTTTATCCATCGAATCTCTATTCTCTGCAAAATTATAAAAGTAACCACTATTCCAACCGACCAGATCAGCAAGGTTAAAGAGCAAGATAGCAATTGACCTAACTATTATGCTGTAATTACTACGAGTACTTACCGTATTTTCTCAATTATGGTATGTAGATAGTAATTCTTGTACTTTTTCTTACTAGTTTCATTAACGCATAAAAAAACTTGCATAGTTATAACTAAAAACTTGCTTTATTAGTATAGAGAATACCAGTAATATCTGCATATTAGTATAGTATCACTATTTACATAACATACGGATCTAAGCTTACACAACCTATATGCTTCCTGTATTAACTCATAACTATCATATCCTGTGCTTACTAATAAGAGAGATCCATAATGAAACAATGATCAACATAGTGTAATACGGTGATATCGATACTATTATAAGTCATATCAATGGTATTGGATATAATATGGTAAGTTAATTATTATATAATATGTGGTAATACACTGCTTATGAGATATTCACCTAATCTAAGTAACAACGGTAATGGTTCTATGTTTCCTGTATGATTAAGCTTACTGGTTCTGTTGTAACATTAGTTGTATACATTGTTTCCATAATCAGTTACATGTACTCATCACACTTCAACATAAGGTTGAACATTACCTGTATAGAAATGAACAGGGTTTTTAGTTTTCCCTAATCACTTAGATCGGATTAAGCTTACATATCAGTGAGATTCACTCATATCAATATTGTATTACATAACCAATCATGTATCCAACTTTGTTTAACATGACTAATTACTCGGATACATATTTCACATATATTGGATAGACGTTTCCATAATAAGTAAGAATCATAACGAGCTTTTGATAAGGTATTGATAGCTTGAACATTGTCCCAAAACCTCTACAGTTTATACTTAAAAATCTCTTTTTACTTGCAAGCTCTGAAGAAAGATATCATCTCCTCCTGCTAATAATACCAAGACCAGCTACTTGGTTAAAAAAACTATGAAGGATTTGATCCGAAGAGAATATATTTCAAATGTGATTGGATTTAGGGTCCTTTGCTGCTCACATCTTCCCTCTGTTATCCATCGAATCTCTGTTCCCTGCAAAATTATAAAAGTAACCACTATTCCAACTGACCAAATCAACAAGGTCAGAGAGAAAGATAGAAATTATCCTAACTGTTACACTGTAATTACTATGAGTACTTACCGTATTTGATCAATTATGGTATGCAGATAGTAATGCTTGTACTTGTTCATACTAGTTTCATTAACGTATAAAACAACTTGCATAGTTATAACTAAAAACATGCTTTATTAGTATATAGAATACCAGTAATATGTGCATATCAGTATAGTATCACTATTTGCATAACATACGGGTCTAAGCTTATACAACCTATATGCTTCCTGTATTCACTCATAACTATTATATCCTATGCTTACTAATAAGAGAGATCCATAACGAAACAATGATCAACATAGTGTAATACAATGATATTGATACTAGTATAAGTCATATCAATGGTATTTTATCTAATATGGTAAGTGATGTATTATATAATATGTGGTAATACACTTCTTATGAGCTTGTACATGAATTTCTTGTTCTTATTATGATGATATATGCTTGTAACTCTAATAAAACATAACTTACTTACAGCTTATTAACCCATATATATTGTGTACATTAATCACCAGTGTTCTCATATTCAATAAATGGGGCATATATCATAACTAAGCCTATACCTTTGTGTAATATGAGCTATTCACCTAATATAAGTAACAATGGTAATGGTTCTATGTTTCCTGTATGATTCAACTTAAGCTTACTGGTTTTGTTGTAACACTAGTTGTATACGATGTTTCCATAATCAGTTACATGTACTCACCACACTTCTACATAAGATTGAACATTACCTGTATAGAAATGAACAGGGTTTTCAGTTTTCCGTAATCACTTGGATCAGATTAAGCTTACATATCAGTGAGATTCTCTCATATCAGTATCGTATTCCATAACCAATCATGTAACCAACTTTGTTGAACATGACTAATTACTAGGATACATATTGCACACATATTGGATATATGTTACCATAATAAGTAAGAATCATAACGAGCTCTTGTGTTGTGAAACCAGCTCCAAAAATAGAAGAAAAGAGATATCAACACCTTAGAAATAATCCACTTTGAGGGGGAAACCTACAATACATTACATGAATGAAAAATTCTTGAATGATTCAAATTACAAAACCTCTTTTCTATATATATGAGCCCATGGGGCAAAAATGTAATATTAGTGGGGCCACAATGTAATCCTTGTCGACCTAACAATAATATTTTAAGGGCACAATAACAAAAATATGGGGGTTACAGGGGTACAATAATAACAATAAGGGGGTTACACTAACAACAATAAGGGACTATACTAGTAATATAGGGACCTAACATGCCCCTCTCCTTCAAAAAAAAAATTTCCTCAATGCTTGAGTAGCTATGGGTGCTTTTGTATAAAATTATCATCCTCCCATGGAGAATATCTAGTGGGTAAGTTCTTCCACTTGATGAGATACTCTGAAATTGATCGATTTCGTACCTGTCGAGTTCTTGTTTTCATGACCGCTTCAGGTTCCAATATGATTTTTCCTTCCTCATCAAGTTTTGGAAATATTGTTTGAACTGGAATATTTTCACCTATAACCTTCTTTAAGCATGAAACATGGAAAATTGGATGCACTCGTAAAGAAGCATGGAGCTCCAATTTGTATGCCATAGTACCAATATTTTGCAAAACCTTTTAAGGAACATGGTACTTTGGCGATAATTTATTATCCTTCTTAGCTTACTTGAGGGACATTTGTTTGTATGGTTGTAGCCATAAAAATACCTAGTCTCCTACATTAAAAATTCTCTTGTTGCAATGTTGATCTGCCTTTTGTTTCATTCAATTTTGTGCCAAATTTACCTTATCCTTTAAGAGTTGGAGAAATTCTTGTTGATGCTCAATGTGATATTCCACTGCTTGAACCTTCTAATTTTCTCTTAGAGATGATGTGATGGACGGTGGATGATATCCATAAAGTGCCATAAATGGGGTCATTTTCACTACAGTATGGAAGGAAGTGTTATACCATCATTCAGTGAGAGGTAACCACTTGACCCATTGTGTTTGTTTATAAGATACAAAACAACGAAAATATCTTTCCAAAAATTTATTTACTATCTCAGTTTCACCATAGAATTGAGGATGATAAGATGATTTATGAGCTAATTAAGTACCCAAACAAGAAAATAACTCCATCCAAAAATTTCCAATAAAAATATGATCTCTGTCGGTCACAATAACCGTCGGGTTTCCATGTAGCTTTTGAATTGTGTCCATAAATGTAGTAGCAACTGTACTTGCTTTAAATTGAGGAGATAATGCACAAATGTGTGCATACTTGGTAAGTATATCAACTACCACCATGATGACACTCTTTCCTTCGGACTTAGGTAAACCTATGATAAAATCCATTGAAATCTCCTCCCAACATTGACTTGGAATGGGTAAAGGTTGTAGAAGACCCGGGGTCTAAATTGTCTCAATTTTATTCTGCTGGAAAATTAAACATTCTGCCACAAACTTTTGAATATGAGATTTAAGGCCATCTCAAAAAAAAAAAAATCTTCACCCTGTGGTATGTTTTCAAAAATCCCGAGTGTCCTCCTAAAGGAGAAGTGTGCAATTCCAAAAGCATCTTTTTTTTTTTAGTTGGGAAATCTTACAAAGATGTAAGCGATCTTTATACCATAAGGAATCATTTTTCCAACTAAATGTATCAGATGTACTAGGATCTTGTTGCAACTTTTGAATGAGTATCCACATTTCTTTGTCCCTCTTCCATTCATCACTTGCTTCGGTTATCCAATCTGGTTGGATAATAGAAATGGCACAAAGCAATGCTTCCAACTCTTCATTCTTTCTAGAGAGTGCATTTGCAACAACATCTAGCTTCCCCTTTTCATAGATTATTTCAAAGAATAAACCCAACATCTTTGTGACCCATTTTTGCTGCTCTATTGAAGGTAGTCTTTGTTCCAAAAAGTTTTTAAGACTATCATGATAATTTTTTACCTTGAAGTGTCTTCCCATTAGGTAAGTTCACCATTTTCTGAGTGCATGCAGTATTGATAACATTTCTTTCTCATAAATAGCTTTCTATAAATACTTTCCTTTGATTGGACGACTTTCAAAAGCAACGGGTCTTCCTTCTTGCATTAAAACAACACCAATTCCATTTCCTGAGGCATCACATTCCACAATAAATATTTTTGTGAAGTCTGACGTAGCTAAGACTGGTTCTAGGCACATTGACTCTTTAAGATGTTCAAAGGCCTTAGTTGCTTTACGATTCCATGAAAATCCATCTTTCTTCAATAATGTAGTTAGAAGTGCTTCTATTCTCCCATAATTCTTAACAAACTTATGATAATACCCTCTTAACTCGAGAAATCCTCGCAAATGATTTATGGTTGTGGGGACTTTCCATTATTTAATGGCTTTAATTTTGTTAGGGTCTACCTTAACACCCTCGTGAGATAAAACATGACCCATATATTCCAACTCTTGTACTCCAAAGAAACATTTGGATGTTTTTGCATGTAATTGTTTCTCCTACAATAGTTTGAGCACCCTCTCCACATGTTGAACATGATCCTCCCAAGGCCTTCTGTAGATTATTATATCATCAAAAAATACTAGCACAAATTTTCTAAGGAAGGGTTCGAAAATGGAATTCATCAAGCCCTGAAATGTATAAGGTGCATTGATAAGGCCAAAAGGCATGACCAAGAATTCATAATGATCCTCATGAGTTCGAAATGTTGATTTAAAAATATCTTCAGTCTTCATTCTAATTTGATGATATCCTAAAAGAAGATCCAACTTGGTAAAATAAATTACTCCATGTAATTCATCCAATAATTCATCAATCATAGGAATGGGAAAATTATCTTTAATGGTGAGCTTATTGAGCTCCCTATAATCTAGAAACATGCACCATGATCCATCCTTCTTGTGTACCAATACTACAGGATCAGAGAGAAAACTTTGACTAGGTTGAATTATACCAACCTCTAACATTTCTGCAATCATACGTTCAATTTTTCTCTTTTGGACTTAAGGATATCTGTAAGGCCTGATGTTTGGAGGAACACTTCCCAGAATCAAATTAATAGCATGATCATGATCATGAATAGGTGGGAGTCCTTTGGGAGTTTCAAAAACCTTGGAATGATTGTCCAAGACTTTTTGGAGATCTGCAGAAATAGATGATTTTGATGTTGGAACTTCTAGTGAGCATAATTGTGCAATTACACCTCGTTGTTCTTTCTTTAGAAGCTTTGTCATGAAATTAGAGCTTATTATCTTTCCTGGATTCCCTGAAATACCCCTTAATTCGACTTCCTTTCCTTCTAGAAAAAAATTCAAGAAAAGTTCTTGAAAATTAAAAGCTATCATCCCCAAAGATTGTAACCATTGTACTCCTAGTACAACATCAGCACCTCCCATAGGAATGGAAAGCATTGGATTATTCAATACATTTTCCCCCATGGTTAGCTTGATATTATGGCATTTTCAAGAGAAATATATAGTTCCTCTATTTGCAACCATCAATTGACATTCTGGTGCTAGGTATAGGGAACAATTCAATTCCTTTGCTACCTTACAATGAATAAAATTATGGGTGCTACCTGAATCAATCAACACTATTACCCTTTTATTCTTGATATATCCTTCTATCTTGACAGTTTGAGTAGTGGAAATTCCTACCAATGCATTACACGATATGTTCGGACTCATTTCTTTCTCTTCTATGGTTGGTTCCTAGTGTATATCCTCTTTTGTTCATTTTCTTCTTCCTCTTCACAATCGATGTAAAAAAGTTTCTTCTCAACACACTTATGACATTTTGTTTATCTTCTATCACAACTGTAGAAATGTCCTTTTACTCTTTTTTCTTCCAATTATGGTGGTGTCAACCTTGTAGGTTGTGGAAATCTAGGAGTAGCAACACTTCCCTCTTTATAGAAATGAGTGGTAGGCTTCCTTGTCACCATAATTTTACATTCAATTTATCTTGCTAACCTGAATGCCTTCTCCAATGAATCAGGTTCGAAAACGTGAACTTCATGTTGGATGTTATCCCTTAAAGTACCTATGACGAGATCAATCTTGTGTTCCTCTGGAATATCAGTTACCCTTATATTCAATTTTTGGAAGTCCTTAATGTGCTCCCCCACTAAACCCTTTTGTTTGATATTTATCAATTGGCTAAAGAAGGTGTTTCTCTTCGTATCCTCATAATGTGCTATCATTTCCTTTGTAAAAATTGACCAAGTGACAACTTTTTTACGAGAGAAAAGGAATCGATACCATACAAATGTATTTTATTCTAAATGTAAAGTTGCAATGCGTTTTTTTGTGTGTTTTGCACATTATTGAGATCAAAATATTTCTCCATCTGTAGTATCCATGCTATAGGATCCTTTCCATCAAACTTCCTCATATCCATATTTGGAATATGTTGGTTCTTCCCACCAACATTAGAGTTTATGAAATCACGATTACCATTTATTTATTTCTCAACATGAGTTTCCTCTAATGTCTTTTCACCATTAGGAAACATTTGTTGTATCAACTTTGTCAAACCTTCCATGTCTACTTTTAGATTATTCTTCATATTTTCCATTTTTTCATTGATCTTAGCGTCCATGTCATCCATCTTAGATTCCATGCCAGCTTCCATGCCATCTATCTTAGCTTCCATGCCATTCTTCAAATCATCCATCTTAGATTCCGTGCCTTTATTCAAACCATCCATCTTAGTTTCCACACCTTTCTTCAAAACTTCCATGTCATTTTTTTTTGCTCTTTGTGAGAGCGAAAATCGTTGCACTTGCTCTTGTAAATTTCATATGTCATTTTTCCATTCTTCATCTTCATGAGTCATAGTAGAGAATTCTAAAGGCTTAATGGGTGTTGAATTATTTTTACGCGGCATTTCAAAACCCAACACTAAAATATATTCTACAATATTCCCTTGGAATCAATTCATCCTATTTCTTCAAACAAGACATGCAATTCGGAAAAAAAATACACACCTTTTACTTGGTTTTGAGGAGATCGATATTGAAATTGACTTATCTCTATACTTGCAAATCCTCAATATCTAAAATTTGGCCCTGTAGTATTCCTCTGAATCTTATTTCAAATGCCACAGGTCTGAATTGATTTGGATTCTTTAAGGCAACGTTATGTCCAATCTCCTACAATGACCTAATTATGTACTCGTTCAATAGATTGAACTTCTACGACTTTCCACGTGTCACTTTTTGCTCCTTTGGCTCTGAAATTTATAGACATGAAACTATAGTTCGTGTACTTCCAGTCTAATTTTATAGGATTCCAATCCGATGCTCAGAGAGAAATTTATGAATATTTTCCCATGATCACCTCTTTGAGATGAAATTCAGGAGCTTGAAAAAGACCTAACTTCCACAGATCATATCTCTGAAAATATTGCAAACCAAGCTCTGAAATGTTGTGAAGATCTTCCTCATTATTTTGTCTTTGTGCTCTACAAATTTAAGCATCTGAACCTTTGTAGAAAAAAATTTATAGCGAAAATTCCATGATGCCCTTTTTAAGTGAAATTCAAGAACCTGCAAAAACGCCTAACTTCAACACATCATATCGCCTAAAATTTTGTCAACCAAGCTCTGAAATGTTTTGACGATGTTCCTTAGGATGTCGGCTTCGCACTCTAAAATTTCTAGTGTTTGAACCTTCCTATAAAAAATATTATAGTGAAAATTCCATGATGACCTGTTTGGAGCAACGAAACCCTAGAATCCAAAGCTCTGATACCAAATTTTGTGAAACTAGCTCCAAAAATATAAGAAAAGAGATATCAATGCCTTAGAAAAAAGCCAGTTAGAGGGGGAAACCTCCAATACATTACATGAATGAAAAATTCTTGAATGATTCAAATTACAAAACCTCCTTCTATATATAGGAGTCCATGGGACCACAATGTAATCTTAGTGGGGCCACAATGTAATCCTAGCCGACCTAACAATAATAATTTAAGGGCACAATAATAACAATATGGGGGTTACAACGGTACAATAATAACAATAAGGGGGTTGCACTAACAAAAATAAGGGACTATACTAGTAATATAGGGACCTAACATCTTGATAAGGTATTGATAGCTTGAACACATAGCCTATCTTCATTAGATGTAAGCTCATATCTAGCTAAATACAATGGTTTCCATAGACAGTAACTGATATATACCATTTTCCCTAATCAATTACATGCTAAGCTCCTTGGTTCTCTAGGATAGCATGATCATAGTATCTACTTAACTTGAGCTAGTACTAATCATTCCTTGTGTGCCATGATGAAATATCTAGAAGACATAGTTGAATACCTAATGGAACAAACTATTGAAGAAAGTTTTGGCTTGTCTTGAAACATCACAAAACTATGCTCATTGAATTTATGCACCTATATTTTTAAACTACTTGAAACTATTTTACTACACCATAGGAATCATTTCGATATATCTCCCATTTTAAAGGGGTGTATCACATTTAGAGAAAAACACGTTAGCCATAAAAGTTTCCCATTGAAAGAAAAAGTGATCTGATACAAAACATAGGTTTTAACCTTATATAGTTTAATTGTTTCAAAGAGATTTTTAATAAAATGAAAAATATCCAATCTAAAACACATAGTATTTAGAAACAAAAAATAATTTGATACAAAACATATGTTTTAACCTTATATAAATAATTTTTTTGAAAATATATTCTTAATAAAATGAAAAATATTCAATGTAAAGCACATGTACGTTAACATATAATCGTGATATGTTCCCTTCTTTCCAACTAGTCCATCCTTCTATAAATATCCATTTTAATGAAGCAAACATATCCATAGTGATCCACTGATATTTTTTACCAACAGCTATTCCATTTTAGAATTATATATCTCAATACCATGCTCTTTGAATTTATGCCTTTATATATTTAAAATACTTGAAACTATCTTATTTCACCATAAGAAACATTTTAATATGTCTCCCATTTTAATGGGGTGTATCACATTTCCAGAAAAAACACATTATCCAAAAAATTTTCCCATTGAAACCAAAAGTTCAATTTGATACAAAACATAGGTTTTAACCTTATATAGGTAATTGTTTCAAATAGATTATTAATTTAAAATGAAAAATGTTCAATGTAAAACACATGCATTATCATAGAATTGTGATACTTTCCCTTCTTCCAAACTTAGTGGACATCGTTTTAGAAAAATCCCTTTTAATGAAACAAATATATCCATAGTGATCCACTGATATTTTTTCACAAACAACTATTCCATTTTGGACTCTTATATTCAAAACTATGCTCATTTAATTTATGCATCTATATTTTTAAACTACTTTAAAATATTTTATTACACCATAGGAATCATTTCGATATATCTCCCATTTTAATGTGGTGTATCACATTTCGAGAAAAACACATTAGCCATAAAAGTTTCCCATTGAAACAAAAAGTGATTTGATACAAAACATAGGTTTTCACCCTATATAGGTAATTTTTTCAAATAGATTCTTAATTTAAAATGAAAAATATTCAATGTAAAACACATGCATTCTTATACACCCTTATGTCTACGTAAAGTAGTTTGAGTGATTCCACGAGTCCTCTACACCCTTCAGAGGGTATAATTGGGATAGGTAGTGTTAACTTATACAAGTTTTATAGGCAGAGTCTGTAAAGGGCTAGGTAGCCTCTGGATCGCATCTTCTACGAAAGGTGACATATCCAGTAAATGCCCCTACAGTCAATTTCTGTAATAGATCTAAATATAAGTTTTTAATTTTCATGTCCATGGTCTCAAAAAATGAGAGAGAGAAAAAACCTTTTATATTCAATGTAAAAGACATGCATCAGCATATAATTGTGATATTTTCCCTTCTTTCCAGCGTACTTCGAACTATTTTATTACACCATAGGAATCATTCCCATATATCTCCCATTTTAATGGGGTGTATCACATTTCGAGAAAAACACAAATTAGCCATAAAATTTTCGCATTGAAATCAAAAGTGATTTTATACAAAACATATAGGTTTTAACCTTATATAGTTTAATTGTTTCAAAGAGATTTTTTATAAAATGAAAAATATTCAATATAAGAAACATAGTACATTTAGAAACAAAAAGTAATTTGATACAAAACATAGGTTTTAACCAAGTATATAGTTAATTGTTTTGAAAATAGATTCTTAACAAAATGAAAAATATTCAATGTAAAATGCATGCACATTAACATACAATTGTGATATTTTCGCTTCTTTCCAACTTAGTCCATCCTTTAGAAACAAAAAGTAATTTGATACAAAACATAGGTTTTTACCAAGTATACAGTTAATTGTTTTGAGATATATTCTTAACAAAATGAAAATATTCAATGTAAAACACATTCACATTAACATATAATTCTGATATTCTCCCTTCTTTCCAACTTAGTCAATCCTTTAGAAACAAAAAGTAATTTGATACAAAACATAGGTTTTAACCAAGTATATAGATAATTGTTTTGAAAATAGATTCTTAAGAAAATGAAAAATATTTAATGTAAATCACATGCACATTAACATATAATTGTGATATTTTCTGTTCTTTCCAACTTAGTCCATCCTTCTAGAAATATCCCTTTTAATGAAGAAAATATATCCATAGCGATCCACTGATATTTGTTCACCAACAACTATTCCATTTTGGACTTATATACCTCAAAACTATGCTCATTGAATTTATGCATCTATATCTTTAAACTACTTGAAACTATTTTATTTCACCATAGGAATCATTTCAATATGTCTCCCATTTAATGGGGTGTATCATATTTCGAGAAAAAACAAATTATCCATAAAATTTTCCAATTGAAACCAAAAGTTCAATTTGATACAAAATATAGGTTTTATGTTCTAAAACCAGCTCCAAAAATAAAATAAAAGAGATATCAATGCCTTAGAAATAAGCCACTTCGAGGGGGAAACCTCCAATACATTACATTAATGAACAATTCTTGGATGATACAAATTACAAAACCTCCTTTCCATATATAGGAGTCCATGGGGCCACGATGTAATCCTAGTGAGGCCACAATATAATCCTAGCCGACCTAACAATAATAATTTAAGGGCACAATAATAACAATATGGGGGATATATGGGTACAATAATAGCAATAAGGGGGTTACACTAACAACAATAAGGGACTATACTAGTAATATAGGGACCTAACATTCCCCTCTCCTTCAAAAAAGTGTTTTCCTCAAGGCTTGAGTAGCTCTGGGTGCTTCTGTATAAAAAAAATTTAGAAGGAAAGGAAGTCAAATTACAGGGTATTTCTGGGAAGCTGAGAAAGATAATAAGCTTTGATACCAAATGTTGTGAAACTAGCTCCAAAAGCAGAATAAAGGAGATATCAACACCTTAGAAATAAGCCACTTCGAGGGGGGCCACAATACGTCTTAGTGGGGCCACAAGATAATCCTAGCCGACCTAACAATTTAATTCTTGGATGATACAAATTACAAAACCTCCTTTATATATATAGGAGTCCATGGGGCCACAATGTAATCTTAGAGGGGCCACAATGTAATCCTAGCCGACCTAACAATAATAATTTAAGGAAACAATAATAACAATATGGGGGTTATAGGGGTACAATAATAACAATAAGGGGGTTACACTAACAACAATAAGGGACTAGACTAGTAATATAGGGACCTAAAATTTTAACCTAATATAGGTAATTTATTCAAACTGATTCTTAATTTAAAATGAAAAATATTCAATGTAAAACACATGCATTAACATATATAATTGTGATACTTTCCACTCTTACAAACTTAGTGGACATCCTTTTAGAAAAATATCTTTTAATGAAGCAAATATATCCATAGTGATCCACTGATATTTGTTCATAGACAACTATTCCATTTTGGAATTTTATATCTCAAAACTATGCTCATTGAATCTATGCATCTATATTTTTAAACTACTTGAAACTATTTTATTACACCATAAGATTCATTTTGATATATCTCCCATTTTAATGGGGTGTATCACATTTCGAGAGAAACACATTAGCCATAAAATTTTCCCATTGAAACCAAAATTAATTTGATAGAAAATATAGGCTTTAACCTTATGTAGTTAATGTTTCAAATAGGTTTTTAACGAAATGAAAAATATTCAATGTAAAACACATGCACATTAACATATAATTGTGATACTTTCCCTTCTTTCCAACTTAGTGGAAATCATTATAGAAAAATCCCTTTTAATGAAGCAGATATAGATCCATAGTGTCATCGATATTTGTTCACAAACAACTCTTCCATTTTGAACTTTTATATCTCAAAAATATGCTCATTGAATTTATGCAGATCTATATTTTATTACACCATCGGAATCATTTCGATATGTCTCCCATTTTAATGGGGTGTATCACATTTTGAGAAAAACACATTAGCCATAAAAATTTTCCATTGAAACCAAAAGTAATTTGATAGAAAACATCTGTTTTAACCTTAATATATAGTTAATGTTTCAAATAGATTTTTAATGAAATGAAAATATTCCATGTAAAACACATGCACATTAACATATAATTGTGATACTTTCCCTTCTTTCAACTTAGTGGACATAATTCTATAAAAATACCTTTTAGTGAAGAAAATATATATCCATAGTGGAATTGATATTTGTTCACAAACAACTCTTCCATTTTGGACTTTTATATCTCAAAACTATGCTCATTGAATTTATGCATCTATATTTTATTACACCATAGGAATCATTTCGATATGTCTCCCTTTTTAATGGGGTGTATCACATTTCAAGAAAAACACATTAGCCATAAAAGTTTCACATTGAAACCAAAAGTAATTCGATACAAAACATAGGTTTTAACCTTAATATATAGTTAATGTTTCAAATAGATTTTTAATGAAATGAAAAATATTCAATGTAAAACACATGCACATTAACATATAATTGGGATACTTTCCCTTCTTTCCAACTTAGTGGACATCATTCTAGAAAAATCCCTTTTGTGAAGCAGAGATATATCCATAGTGGCATTGATATTTGTTCACAAACAAATCTTCCATTTTGGACTTTTATATCTCAAAACTATGCTCATTGAATTTATGCATCTATATTTTATCACACCATAGGAATCATTTCGATATGTCTCCCATTTTAATGGGGTGTATCACATTTTGAGAAAAACTCATTAGCCATAAAAGTTTCCAGTTGAAACCAAAAGTAATTTGATACAAAACATAGGTTTTAAACTTAATATATCGTTAATGTTTCAAATATATTTTTAATGAAATGAAAAATATTCAATGTAAAACACATGCACATTAACATATCGCTGTGATACTTTCCCTTCTCGCCAACTTAGTGGACATCATTATAGAAAAATCCCTTTTAATGAAGCAGATGTATATCCATAGTGGCATTGATATTTGTTCACAAAAAACTCTTCCATTTTGGGCTTTTATATCTCAAAACTATCTTCACTGAAATTATGCATCTATATTTTTTTACAACATAGGAATCATTTTGATATATCTCCCATTTTAATGGGGTGTATCACATTTCGATAAAAAAAAATTAGCCATAAAAGTTTCCCATTGAAACCAAAAGTGATTGGTTAAAAAACAGATATATTTTAACCTTATATAGGTAATTGTTTCAAATAGATTCTTAATTTAAAATGAAAAATATTCAATGTAAAACAAATTCCTTCTTATACACCCTTATGTCTACGTAAAGTAGTGTGAGTGATTCCACAGGTCCTCTACACCCTTCATAGGGTATAATTGGGATAGGTAGTATTAACTTCTACAAGTTCTATAGGCAAAGTCTGTAAAGGGCCACGTAGCCTCTGGATCTCATCTTTTATGAAAGGTGACATATCTAGTAAATTCCCCTACAGTCAATCTCTGGAATAGATCTAAATAGAAGTTCTTCATTTATCTCACGATCTTGTGTCATTTATCCCATGCATTTGTAATAAATGTCAATTTAAAATATATTTTTATTGATTTGGTTTTTTTTTCAGGGATAATAAAACCAATAAATATTGTTGAAAAATGGAAATTATGCATAGAAGTTTCTTGCTATCCCAATCCAGGGAAAGCAGTGATTACATATGTTATTTCCAATATTGTGACTAGAAAAGTCCTCCAAAGGAAAATGAATATACCGAGAAGAACAACAAACAACGAGGCATATTATATTGGATTGATAGAAGGCTTGGGAAAAACTATGGAGTATGGATCAAGTGGAATTGTAGTTTTCACTAATTCTGAACTTCTGTGCAACCAGATGAATGGCATGTACCATGTTATGAATGAGAGGCTAAAATAACTGCATGGAATAGCGAATAACATTGTTAGCCAATTTCAATTTTTTAGTATAAGACATTGTTAAAATGTGAATAAGATGTTTGTTGATATAGTGCGTGGGGCAATGCCAATTCAGGATTCATCTATCAAAGATCAATTAGAATCATATGGGGCAATGCCAATGAAAGATTCATCTCTCAAAGATGAATTATTCTTGAGACACTCTTCTTCAAAAGTTAAATATTCATCTCTCAAAGATGAATTAGTTTTGAGATGGTCTTCTTCAAAAATTCAAGATTCATCTCTTAAATATGAATTATTGTTGAGACTCTCTCCTTCAAAATTCATTGATGGACATTGTAACATATCTTGTATATGTGTGTGTTTTGTACTTATAAATTCATCTTTTTTAATGACCGTTGCGTTTTTCAATTATATACCAAGTGTGCTCCCACCACACCATTTAAAGCGCAACTTGGTGAACTTCACATTTTCAACAAGTGGTGAACTTCAAATTTTTATAAAATTAAAATGTGGGGCCTTCAACAAATTTTTGTTTAAATGGAGTTTCACTTCCTTTTTAAGGAAAATGTGTTTTTTTCAATTTTATACCAAGTGTGCTCCCACCATGTAAAGCGAAATTTGGTGAACTTATCATTTTTATAATTTTCTTTTGCTTAAATTGAGTTTCACACATCAGTTAGTGCCTTGAAAGTTGTGTTTTACATATTTTTTGTACAGTAAATTACATTAATTTTCTAAAATTTATTTTTAATTTATTTTTAATTCTAGTCATTTAAAAAAATAATTCTAAATGTCCACCATAGTTATATATATCATAGAGGATGAATGAAGAAGATCAACAGAATCCCATATCTCTAAGACAGGGGGGATCAGGGATTGAGGGATGTTCATGGTATTTAAATATAATCTTAAATATCCATACATGTGTGTACATATGAAATTGATTTTCTATCGACTTTGTGAGTTAAAAATTAGATTTTAATTGTTTCTTTTTCTATTTTTTAGGAGATAAGAGGAGAAGGGTCTCTACTCCATCCATGGAGCATGCCCATGGTTCACCCAGTCATGGTATGGTTCACGTAATTTAATCAATGAATATGTATGTGTATTTATATGTGTGAATGTATTTTTCAATTGATTATAAATTCGTATTTGTTTATGAAGCTTCTCTCTTGTCTCGAGAGGTTGGTGGCAGCTCAAATCCCCTTAGAGGACCATCAATAAGTGCTAGTAGGTTGCATGAAGGTGGTGATATTTATTCCCCCAGAGGCCAATCAATGGCTGGTGGTGTTGGTTCTCAACAGGGTCGTTCTAGTTCTCAACAGTTTCAGGGTGGGGAAGGTGCTAGCCAACCACATCAAGGTTGTCATCAATTTGAATATTTTTTTCATTCAATTTGTACAAATTTGTTCACATGTGTTTTTTCCAATATAAAAATTTTTATATATTGATGCAGATGCTTGAAATACTCCAAATCTTGGTCGAAATAGAAGAAAGGAAGAACGTTTCATTCAAGAAGAAGGTTTTCTGCCCACCACGACATATCCGGCCGAAATTTCTGATATACCGTGGGAAAGAAACATACAGCAAGGCACCTTAGAAAGGTGTCAACAACTTCATGTAAAATTACAGAGAGATCTCGTGTCTTTGACTCTACTTGCTGAGAGTCGACAAAGCTTGTAAATAGTTACACATTTTTTAGACAAACTAGTAGATGTGTATCAAAAGCTTGGGCCAACCACAGATAATTTTGTGGATGTCATGAGAAAAAGAAAGGAAATAGTGATGGGACCCGATAAATGGGAGGCTATTAAAGAAAGAGTGAAAACATCAATGGCAAAGTCTATGTTTAATTTCAAAGAAGGGCTGAAAAGAAAGATGTTGAAGGTGAAATATTTCAAGCACCCTGATATAGTTCACTATTTGTATGATAGACATCTTGTGGCTTATGGAAGACTCCCATGGAACGACAAGGTTACACTTTTATTTTGAAAAATTATATTTTGTAGAATTCTTTTTTGAAGTGAAACCCAATTATAATGACCTTTCCTCTTAATTTTTTGGTCCTGGGAAAGGTCGATTGTGTGACCGTAGGGGCGCTAGGCGTAATGCTGAGTTGTCTCATCTTGAGCCACCATTGGTTACTCGACCTATTCGTGTCGAAACTTTGTGGTCAAAGATCGAAGCCACTTCTCAAATTAGTCGAGAAGAAAGGGATGCCATCATCAACAATGTTCACAGTAGATTGGGTGGAGCCGATGGTTGTCTGAATCGACAAAGAGAACGCGAGAATGCACATGCCAATTTTGTGTATTATATAGATGAAGAGATTGACAACATGAGTGTTGAAGATCTGAAAATATATGTAAAGAATTGTCACAATGGTTGGCATGACCTAATGGTTCATGAGGAAGAGGGCATGGGAACGGTATGTGTTAATGGTTAGGATTCAATTATTTTAACACATACATACAATTTGTAATATATATATATATATATATATACATGTACATTAATCTAGCACCAATTTGTATTATTATATGTTAACACTATTTCAATTTGTAACGCTTGATGAATGAAGAAAATGTTAATATCACATTCGGAGCCTCAAGTTCAAACAATCAAGATGGGTCTCACCATCAAGATATGTTGGAAAACGCTAGTGTTTTTTAAACTTGATATTTTTAAAATAAACAATTGTGCATCATGTACAATTTCATGTATATATAATAAAATGTTTTAAATATTCTGATTATGTCCGATGTTTTTGGGATGGCGATACCTTATTCTTTCTTAGGATATGTACCTTCTACTTCCTGAGGAGATGTGCCAGGTTCACAAAAACTATGGGCAATTTTTCACTTTTAAAATTTCTATGTTTTTAAGTTATATATATTCCACCTCAAAAGGTTCCATTAAAAAATGAGATATATCTATATCTTGAGTTATTTTAAATTTTTTGAATTTTACGTTTTTGGAGATTTTATTTTAGAGCCTCTCTTAAGAGATGTGCTAGATGTGCCAAATCCACCTGTAGAAGTATTCAATTTTTCAATTTTAAATATATATTTTTTTAATTTATAATTTATAAATTGAAGTTTAAAAGTTTTATTATAAACTGAGATCTTGATCTTGAGTTATTTTAAATGTACTTAAATTAAATTTTTTAATTTTAGGTTTCTATAGAGGATTTATTTTCTCCATGAACTCTAGCAATGGAGATAAGAACATCCACAACTTTTAAACCACTTGAACAAGTTGTCTATTTTTTTCTAATATTATTGAAAATAAGTTTATATATATATATATATATGCATTTTAAATTTAATATATATATATATATATATATATATATATATATATATATATATATATATATATATATATATATATATATATATATATACACTTTACATGTATATTGTACAGTTTACTGTTGGAGATGTTCCCATGGGGGAAGTTGTAGGTAACGAGCAACAAATGGAGAGGGAACCTCATGAGGTATTACATGATTTTTTTTTTATATTTTGTTTTTTACATGAAGTTCTATATATTCTCAATCATTTTTAAAAAATAAAATTTTAATTTTTGTACATGCATTGTGTACAGGTTCCCCATGCTTCGCAAGATAGCTTGCAGATTACGACTCTGCTAGGAAAGACACTACATCCATCTGTATTTGATGGATGATTTCTAGATTTGATTGAGATTTATAGTCTTAAATTTACTTTTTTATATATTATCTAGATTTAGTCTCACACATAGACACACACACACACATATATATATATATAACTTATACTTGATACTTGTGAGATCTAAAATTTTTGGACATATTTTATTCTGTTAATATTATTTGTTTTTTTTTTTAAGTTAATTTTTGGATGGTTGAAGTACTTTTGGCATGTGAATGTGAAGTAATGTTGTGTTATAATTTTTTTGGTTTTTAAAACTTAAGCTTTGGATAGTTGAACTCCTAGTAATGTTGTGATCTATAAATTAATGTTTTTCTTTTGAACTACATTTAGTATGTGAAGTAATGTTATGTTATAGTTTGTTTTGTTTTTAAAACTTAAGTTTCAGATGGTTGAAGTTCATTTGGCATGTGAAGTAATGTTGTGATATATAATTTTTTGTTAAATTAAAAGTTAAGTTTTGGATGGTTGATGTACATTTGGCATGTGATATAATGTTAAATGTTTTTATTGGATAATTGAACTACAATTGGCATGACATGTGAAGTAATTTTTTGATATAATAAAAAAAAATTTAAAACTCAATTTTTGGATGGTTGAAGTACATTTCGCATGTGAAGTAATGTTGTGATCTATAATTTTTTGTTAAATTAAAACTTTTAAGTTTTGGATGGTTGATCTACATTTGGCATGTGATATAATGTTAAATGTTTTTATTGGATATTTGAGCTACAATTGGCATGGCATGTGAAGTAATGTTGTGAGTTTCACACATCAATTAGTGCGTAGTAGTTTCACCAATTGAATAAAATTAAAAAAGGAAAATCATATCATATTCAAAGAGATAGAAAGGTTAAATATTGCATAAGAATTTCACTAGTTGAATAAAATTCAAAATGGAAAAATCTGAAATAGTTCATCTTATTCACATGATAGAAAGGTTAAATTTCTTCTCCATATAATAACTGAAGGCAATATTCTTTTGAAAAAGTCACTCATCCAAAGTGTAGATTTAGGTGATTTCTAATGTCATCAATTTACCAATTTATAAAAGTACAAGGCTTCCTAGTTGAGTGCATTAATGACATTGACCCCAATTCAACAAACGTATATGTACTTCTTATCTTTCCAATAAAAATTAAACGGATTTATATGGGAAAGAGAGACAGAACATATAGGCCATCAACTACTTTTTAGAGGTCAATGAAGGTATCTAGTGAAATGGAAAAGGTCAGAGAAGGCTCAACCAATACGAGTTTTCATCATGTGGGAAAATGTTTGGAACACTTGATTGTACTCAAGTAATATTAAGATTGATTTTTATCTTTACATACTCTTGTTTGAGTGAAAAAATTTCCAATGGGAATAACGTAGATTTTCAATCCAACTAACCATATCAATGGAGCTTTATTTGAAAAAATAGTAAAGAAAAGCTAACATGCCAACAAAACATGCCAACAAAAAAACATTCACAGTTGTCATTTTTTATTGGAATAGATAAATCATATTAAAAATTCTCCATCCAAAAACAATTTCAATGAAGAGAATCCTTAATATGATTTATCTATTCCAATAAAAAATAACAACCAAGGATGTTTTTTGTTTCCTTTTTGGTTTTTTTAACTTTTTTTTCAAATAGAGCTCAAATGATATGGTTAGTTGGATTGAAAAGCTATGTTCTTTCCATTGGAAAATTTTTCACTCAAACAAGGGTATGTAGAGATCAAAAACAATCCTAAGATTACTTGAAAGTACAATCAAGTGTTCCAAGCATTTTCCCACATGATGATACCTTCAGTGACCTCTAAAAAGTAGTTGATGGGCTATATGTTCTACCTCTTTCCCATATAAATCCCTTCAATTTTGATTGGAAATATAAGAAGTAGATATATTTTTTTTGAATTGGGGTCAACGTCATTAATGCACTCAACTAGGTAGCCTTGTTGATTTATAAATTGGTAAATTGATGACATTCAGTTAATTGCATTCTAGAACATATATATTCAGTACGTGAAATATTTTTCATCAATGCACATGGGAAAATTATTGAACAATTAATTGCATTCTAGAACATATATATATCTCCAATACATGCAACATTTTTCATCAATGCACATAGAAAAGCTACTTTAGGTTAATTTCCTAGAACATATCCGACCATTGGACAAACAAATTTTGTACTAGATTTTCTATCAGGAATAGAGATGTGGCTAAAATCCCACCAAAATTCAGAGAAGTGCTTTGAGTCTATTGTCTGAAAGGAAAATTCGTACAAAACTATAACGTGGATGATTAATTTACATTCCACACTTTTTACCAGAAAATCCCATGACAAAAACTGGTCACATTCAATCCGTGTATATATCCAGTATGTGCAATTTTTTTCATCAATGCACATATAGTAAAACTACTTGAATAGTTAATTGCATATATATATATATATATATATATATATATATATCCAATACATGCAACATTTTCCATCAATGCATGTATAGAAAAGATACTTTTAGTTGATCCTAGTGTGCATGTACCAAAACAATTTGTACATGTGCAAACACTTGCACAGATAACATAAAAACGCAGCTCAATTTTTAGTTGAGTTATGGAAGTTTTAAAACATAATCCAAAGAGAAGAAATTGTTGGGCAGTTCAATAAAAAAAATTCCAATGGAATGCCATCATCGATGATCGGTTCATGATCGAATTTTGATATTTTCCATTTCTTAATTTTTATTTTTTTCTTTGATTGAACCTCTATCAACTTTATGCGTGCTGCACACACCAAGTGACTATATTGACAACTTATGACATCAGGTTCATAGTCTTCGAAGTAAACAAAATCCCTACTTTGATTAGTTTCTCTTAAAAAAATATCCTTTCAGTATAATAGATCCTCTTTCATATGGAAACACGTGATCATTATAGTTTTCTAATAATTTAATTTTTCATTCAGTGAAACACATCAAATAATACTTCACATTTTCATCATTGTCAGCAGGTGCAATTATAGCAAAATCTTCTCCTACACAATAAAACAAACTTAAAAAAATTATGTATTTAAATTTATTTCTAGATCTTTATTATTTGAAAGTAATTCAAATGTTACCTTCTATAACAAGATCAGAAACTCGATCACCATCGGATGATATTGTAGTCTCCTCTGATTTCATTTCTTCAAACATTGCAACGGACATTTTTCTATTTGTATTTAGCTCTGTATGTTTCCAATCTTTTACATAAATTTTGTTTTCACAAACGTCATTGGATTCAGTTTTGTCTATGGAAACATGAAAAAAACAAGAATATTTTCTTTTATCCAATGCAAACACATTTGTGGACAACTTTGTTTTAATTGAATGCAATTTTCAAGTCCCTTTTATTGTTTCAATGTCATTTCCAATTGATATATCTACTTCTTCGATCCCAATATGCCAAAAAAACCTTTATATGGAAAACTCAAATAAGAATTTAAATATGATATCATAATACAATCAAAGATAATCAAATTGTGATAAATGTACACTGTTTAAAATTAGATATCCAATAAAAATTAAAATGAATGTACCTTCGCACTTCCCTTGATCGGTTAGTCTCATGGATTAGAGAAGCAATGCACCATTGAACAACTTCTTTAACATCCAAAAGTCATCTTGCAGAGGGATTCATTTGATATCTTTGAAGTGCTCGTTTTATGCACGCCCTTGCACCATCATGTTTTCCTTTTCCATGAACAGTCTCGAAGAAATTCCAACAATGTTTAATGTAGGTTTCCTTATGAAGACAACACAACCAAAAGAATGATCATGCAGATTTGAATTGACCCGCGCATCGATCTGACCATATCCAATGTTCATTTAATGTTATTCCCTGACCTTTCAAGGAATCATAAATATTTCCAAAACAATGTTGTACAAAATATATATCATGTGTACGATCATCACTGATATAAAAGTGATATTCTTTAATAAGATGTCGATTTTCGCTGGTGCTTTATATATGATTGATGTTTTTTTTAGCATGTCTATATAGAATATGGATGAGCATGGATACTTGGTTAGAATGATAGTATTCACTCTGAATTTTTTTTTGTGGAACAAATGTGTAGTTTTCTGGAAAATCAATTACTGACAAAATGGTCCCTGGTGGAAAAACTTCACGGGATTTTTTGAATTGCAAGTCTTTCCATCGAGCTGTATGGGAATGCTTGGTGTATTTATAAATTTCTGCCTCAAACTTTCTCAAAAATTCTATCACAAAAATTTCTTCTTCTCGTAATTCAATTATTTTAGCACTATTTACACCTTGAATCAATGTATGGATATATTCATATCTCTTCCATTTCACTTTCATGTTGGACAATGATTGATCATTTATATCAATATGATATTTGTTTTGAAATTTAGTCGAATTTCCACAATCATCGCATTTTTTTACCACCAACACATTTCTTTTTGTAAAATATATCATCGCTTTGTCTTTCACATAGAATTTGAGATATGAAATCATGGATAGTGGAAGGAGGAGGTGAATCCTTCCAAAATTTTCTACCAAAATTAAGGAATGTGTCATAATATAACTCAAATTCCACATGATATCAACAACAAAAAGTGTCGCGTACGGTGATAGGTTTTACATACCATGGTTTTTGTTGAACAAAAGCATTGATTGACACATGAATTTCATGATTCTCTTCTTTGAACTTGTTGAACAACTCTATCTGAGTGGTTTCCATGAAATGTTTTTCATGTTCTTCGTACTGATATCGTGATATTCTTCTTTGCATCACATCCCTTGCATTTGGTGAAACACATGATTTTTTCTTCCAATATTCATATATATATATATTTTTTAACATGCTCTCCAAGTCTATATTTATATGGTTGCCTACAAATAGATCTCCAACAACCGAGTTCATCATTTACATCTATTAGCAACCAAAATTTTTGATGTTTGTGCAAAGTTTTTCGTGAGGTTCCTAATGCTCGTGCCATAGATTTTACCAAGTGATTCTCTTTAGAACTTTATGAAACCATTTCCATATGTATTACTCTACATACAACTGAAACATTTTTCTATCTATATATTCTAATTGAATTTATAGCACTATTTATATTTTGTATCGCATTTTCCTTCATTTTTTGATCTTTAGTTGATTTTCAAATACCCAATAAAGTCGTAGCTTCTTTTAATTTCCTTAATGATAGGAGACCTTTCAACATTTGGGCTTGAACTGTCACATTTTCCTTTATGTAGTACGTATTAAAAATGCGGTTAACATGATATCGTATATAATGGTTATCTTTTTTATCTCCATATGTGTGAGTGTCAACATTTTCTAACATCTCATCATCGACATTTATTTCATCTATACATATTCGAATGAATAGTACATATAGTAAGTTTACATATTCTATAAATAACTAAATTAATAAATATATGTATAATTTCAATAATATGTGCATGTGTTCAACACACACACACACACACACACATATATATGTACATACCTTGTGATTCAATTTCTTCAGTTGAATTTCTTTCAACATTTTCAACATCTTCAATTATTGGTTCAATATCTCTTTCACGTTCTCTTTAAAAAATTTGTATCTCATCATCAATGTTTTAAGGAATATCTCTATCTATTTATATTGCAAAATATTTTTCAAATCAGTTCATCAAATAAAAATTAAGCTTCACATTTTGCACTAGGAAAATTTTAAATATATCAAACTCGTAATATTTACATTTACATACCTGCTTCAACTTCTAGTTGAGGTTGATTTTCTCCTTCAATATCTGAGAGTGCTTCTATCTTTATTTTGCGATATTGTCTCATCTCTTCTCTACATTCCTCAGGGTCTCTTTTTTGATCATATTTTCTCATACAATTCCTTCGATTTCCCATGATAATAGAGTATGAAGTTCAAAAAATTTCCTTCAAAAATTTAGACAAAAATGCAATTAGAAAAAACATCACAAAAAATTTAATTTTAAAAAAACTAATTTTAAAAATTTTGCAAAAAATACATACTTCAATCCAAAACACTTCAAAAAATACGAGAAAAAAATTTCTTATAAAAATGAAACGAAGCTCAAAATATTTCGTTCCAAGTCCTAGAAAAATATTTCATTTAAAAAGTTAGACAAAAACTCATTTTAAAAGATTTACTTCAACCCAAAACACGTACTCTATAAAAATGTCACTTCAAAAAGTGCCTCCAAAAAATGTCTATTCAAAATTAATTCCAACTTCTTAAAAAATGCCACTTTAAAAAATACTTCAAAAAAGCCTCTAAAAAAATATCACTTTAAAAAATACTTTCAAAAAATGTCCAAAAAATGTCCTTCAAATATTAATCCTAAAAAGATTCCTTTTGAAATTAAGCTCAAATCCATACCTTCAAAAAAATGATGCCCAAAAAACATCCAAAAAATGTACCACATACCTCCATGAAAACTAAGGCTAGATCCATACTTTAAAAAAAATGAAGCCCAAAAAACATCCAAAAAATGTATCACATACCTCCAAGAAATGTCCTTTGAATGTTCCTCCAAGAAATTCCTTTGAATGTTCCTCCAAGAAAAGTCCTTAAACCCAATTTTCTTTGAATGTACCTCCAAGAAAAGTCCTAAAACCAAAAACATTTTTTTGCAAAATCAGACCAAGACCCAAGACCTTTGTAAAATCACACCAAATGTGCGAAAATATGCGAAAATAATGAATGATTTCATGGCAATTTATATTTCTGCGAAATGTTTTTTTGGAGGGGCGCTGCGGTATTTTCCGGCCAACGTAATGTTAGTTGAAAGTTTGGCCGAACTTTTATGTCATTATACTTTATGGGCCGTCGATGCAAAACTTAATTTGACCGAACTTTTTTTAAGAGTTCGGTCGAACTAACGCGTCAGCAATTTTGCAGAGCCAAGCTCTGAATATGCATCTACAACTTTGGACTGATTAAACTCCATGAAACATTCTGAATTAACTATTGAAAAAAAGACAAGCATTTTCAGAATTGAATCTACTTGTAGGAAATATAACTTTTATGGAATTTCATAAACATTTAATAATTTTAATTAATTTGCAATAAAATGGGTGCAAACAATTTCTAAAGGTCATTTTGATTCAGTGAAATCATAATTCTGTATCTTCTAAAATACATTGTAAAAGAAATTGATAAAATTATGGTGCATTATATTGGTCCGTCGTGTCTAATGGATAGCTTTTAGATTTTTAGTTTATAACTTATATGTTAAGAAATTTCTTGTGTCGTAGAACATATTCAAAATATGCATTTTTTTCATATTGGACCGGTTCAAAAAATTCTAGTAATTATGATATGCATCCATTGGCTTTGTAAATATGATGAACCCAAAGTAGACTTTTTCTAGATTGTTGTAACACATTTTGTTTCTCAAAAACAAAAATTTCCAAAGAATACAACATTGCATATTAACATGACTTCTTATGAATTCTTTTATTGTTAAAAAACACACACTCAAAGAAACACTATGTTGACATATAAAATGTATATAAAAAAAATCCAAAAAATAAGTAATAGAAAGCTAACAAAGTTTCTGACAACTTTTATTTTTATCGCAAAATGAAATTATAAATAGAAAATTTGTTTTAGCTTGCAGAAACTTGAAGAACCGGAAAAAATGAAAGTTTTTTCTCAAAAAAGGGCAAAAAGTGTAACCCAACTTCACATTTTCACCCTGGTACACAAATGAACATGCTTCCTTCATGGAATATAAGAATATACTCTAGCTTAAGATGAGGTTATAATATAAATGAGCTTTAGTAACCTCCACATATTGTCGAATTACTTACTAGCAACCTTGATGGGACAATTTTGGTACAAACCCTTAGGCTTTGAGGGGTAACATATTAGAATTATAGTTTTTGCATTGATGTTAATGAAAAAAAATGATGTAGAATAGTTCATATGTACCTGATGTAATGTGTTTTCGTGTCTTATGACAGTATTGGGAGTAGGCATTGAACATTAAAAGGTGAATTTCTGATATGGTTGATGTTAAATTTTGAAGTTTGTGAAAACCAAAGTACAAATGACTTTTGAGTGAGAAACCTGCATACATATGTAGATATACTTCAACGAGAATGTGTACAATATTTTTCATGCAAAAAAGAAACACCAATGGGTTGTTTCCATGGTAAAGAACCATGGTAATCTTTCCATTGAGCTTGTTATCATGGACTAAATAAAAAATGTGTGGTTAACATTGAAGAATTCATTCTTTTGTGGAAAACGATGCTCGCTTAAGTCAAGTAACAACGTTCATTTCTCGTGAATAGCTCAACAACATGTGGATATGGGAAATTATTTATCTATTTCTATATGTAATTATTGTAAGCTCATTTCACTAATTATTTATGTTGTAACGTGAAAATATAGGGGTTCCATATCTTAATAATGTGAGGCATTATAAAACAAAGTTTGTGGATTGTTTTATTAAAAGAAAGTGATTATTATATATGTATGGAGAAGTGTGTTGAAGGAGTACATGATTGATTAGTTATTATTTTCCATGTGATGGTCAGTTGTTGATGTAAGTTATGGATATTAATGTTTGAAGGAACGTTCGAAGATTGTGTCTCTATTATGTAGCATTTGTTGACGTTTCCTAAAGAATATGTTGAAGAATGTTTTTAGAGAATTGATCCATTGATGTATGTTGTTCACTTATGTCAAGTTAAAGATATAATTGCATTTCCCTAGTGAATATTATCATCTAAAGTGTAGGGTTCCATCTCTTGAGAATGTGAGGTACTGTAAAATAGAGTGTGGAGATTTTGTTATGAAAATAAGGTGATTATTGTATAGGTATGCCGTGGCGTGTTGAAGGAGTACATCATAAATTAGTGACTTTTGTGCTTTTGATGGATAATTATTGTTGCAAGTTATAGATATTAATGATTAAAGGAAGGTATAAACATTGTGTCTCTACTTTGTACCATTTGTAGAGGCTTCCTAAGAAACCAGATAAATAATTTTTTTTAGAAAATTCGTCCATTGATGTATGTTTTTCATTTATGTCAATTTAGATATAAGATTGAATTTTCCTCATGAATATTATTATGTAAAGTGTACTTACATGCGTTTTTGGTTCAAGTGTGTGGAGGCTTGCAAAGCTATCAAGGGAGTGGGTACTCCTAACTAGTGGGTTTTAGCAAACCAATGTAACAATATCGAATAATAATAAAGGAAGAAACAAGAAAATAATTATGGAATTCTTCCCCCCCTTGATGGTTTCCAACTTAATCATTTGTGTTCATGTGTATTGTTGTTTGTGGTATTGAAGTTACATATGTTTGATTAATTTTTTAGAAATAAAAATGAGTGTAAAGATAATAAAAAACAATTTCAAAATAGATTGACCCCCCCCCCCCCCCACACCTCCCCCCCCGGTCCCCTTTCAGTATTGATTAATCCCATCAATTGGTATTAGACCTAGGTTTCCTCCAAGTATAGCTCAATAGCTAGAAGGAGATATGGAGGGGATCATAGCCTCTCAAGATGCCATAGTGCCCAATTTTTATGGAGAAGACTATTCCCTTTGGAAAGATAGGACGAATGCATATTTGATAAAATTTAGGTGTCAATGTTTGGGCATAAATTGAATTAGGATATAACTTTCCTTCCACAATTCCAGCAAATCTTGAGGGAAAGAAAATATACACAATTAATGTGAAGGCCATAAATTCCATCCTATTAGGAATTAATCTGAATAAGCTCATAGAAGTAATGCATTGTATGTTTTCAAAGGATATTCAGGATGAACTATGAAATTTATATGAAGGAAATAAAAAAGTGAAGGAAAATCTTCATATCTTCAAAATGAGGTTTGAGACCCTAAAGACGATAGAGGATGAAATTATTGGTAAATACATTCGTATATTTGAGGAAGTTAAGAACATGATTAGTGATTTGAATGTAAATTTAGAAAATGAATTTTTCATTCAGAAATTATTAAGATATTTGTCGATGATATTTAATACAAATATTTATGATATTGAAAAATTGTGGGATATAAGTGCCCTCACTCTACAGAAACTCCTTGGGACCCTCATTTCATATGAAATGTGAATTGAAAAACAAATATAAGAATGTAGAGAAGCCCCTTTCAAGGTATAAGATAAATCTAAGGATACAAAATAATATTCTAGCTATGAGTTAGGTTAGGAAATGGTGTACTTCGTTAGAAATCTAAAAAGTGGTCCAAAAAATAGAAGCGCAGACTCCCTTTCAAATGATTTGATTTGGAAGAATCAATAATTTTGCATCAAAGTGTCCATACACTAAAGTAGAGAAGGAGGAAAAGGGAAATGATGTGAAAGGAAAGAGTTTGTTCTAGAAATATTAGAAAGGAAAAGCTCAAAAGAAAAAGAGATGTTTATTCTAATGAAAAGAATGATTCAACAGAAGCCATAAGTGAAGCCTCATTAGAGGAGGAAAACGATGAACTCCTTCCTATGGCTATTGAATTCAAGTATGAGTCATATTTTGCGGGAGGAGTGGTGGACTATGAAGGAGAACTTATCAATGCTAGGAAAAATAATAAACTATTCAAAGAACAAATCTTGAAAATAAAATGTGTTTCTTATCCTGCTGATAAATATTTAAAATAACTACTAGAATAGTTTGAGAAGTTTATGGATATTTTGATACATTATTTTAACAACAATTAGAAAATTTTGGCTAAATTAGAATATTATAATGAATCTCTAAAGCTAAAGTTGTGTATGTAGAAGTAGCAACATGTTTCACCCAAATAATTTGGTTGAAGAAGACTGTCAAAGACATGTAGGTTGAGCATGTTTATCCGATTCCTATAATGTGCTAAAACATTGGTGTCATTATAATTCCCAAGAATCATATTCTCCATTTAAAAAAATCACATTCCCATTAAATGCCATTTTCTACAAGATCAGGTTCTTGACCATGTTGTGAGACTAGAATATGTGGCCATGAATGAGAAAATTGCGTATAGTTTTACCAACCTTGTTTTGTGATGTAGGGGCATTAGACACTAGCCAACAATGTAGGAGGTTTGTCCACATGTTGTGGCTAGGGGGGTTCAGAATCATCTAAATTGTAAACAGCTAGGTGTCAATACCTCAGCTAACTGTATTATTTAGATCAGTTAGAGTCGTAGAAGTCGAATAGTTCAATTAGTCTATCTGTCATATTCCAGTTAGTTGAATTATTTTAATTAGGCTGTTGATTTTCTAAAACGGTCCTCACAGAGGAACCGAACAGAAAAATGTTCATGTATATAAATGTAATCCCTCAGATGTATATAGAGAGGAGGGCAGGGAAGAAGAGAAAAGGAAGATATTTCTGCAATAAAACTCTATGTATTGAGAAATTGCTTCCGTTTGAATAAACTTCAAGTCCCGTTGATTTTCAAACTATCTGAATTTATAATTGTGAAGAATTGTTAAACTGTGGGGCGATTGTGTACTGGTAATTCCGTTTCTCTGTCTTTGATTTCCCGTAAATTGTTTGGATGAACCTTGTGAATTCACCCCACTTTCAAGTGATGTCAGAGTAGGAAAGCCATTGTTGTCGAGCTCTTTTTTATGATAATAGAAATCCCGCTCAATAAAGAGAATTACATTTGTTTGTTGGTAATTAGAATTCCCAACCCGAGTAGCAAACCTGAGTTGAGGCATATAAAGGAGAACGCAAACCCAACGTGAACCTTGGTCAAGCCCTGTACCAAAGCCACGAGCGGATTTGTGGAGGCAGATTTCCCATATCACACCGCTTTCATGGGTTGAGTTGTATTCCCAGAATTGGAGCGATTCCATAGAACCGTCAACGCGTGGGAAGGGTTGACCCACGAAAACCATCGTTCAAAGCGCGCCATCGCGCGTTAACATTCGTACCAGGATGCCGAGTGATATGCATATATGCCGTTGATCTGGGAAAGAGCCATCGGACGGTGGTCGCTTACTATAGATGTGCGGGAGATAACGAGGGTGTTGACATTAATATAAAGTTTTGAAGATTTAAACATTGGTTATAAGGTTGGCGGTATAATACAAAGCCGAGAGATTTATTTAAATTTTCAAAGGTGGTCGACGATATTTATTTATCAAATGATATTTATTTACTAAATTCCTTTAATTTGATAAATAACATCCAAATAAAAAAAGAGAAAGTAGACCACGTGGAGTAGAGAACGAGGTTCCAAAGGGAAATGCTGACAGAGCCACGTCTACATATAACCATCTCTCCTTAGGGATCCGAATTCAGTTCTTGTTGCTGTCATTTGTGGTATCAGAGCTATTGTTGTTGCAGAGAGCTGACATGGAAATTCGAGTTGGTAGAGGTGCTGGCAGAAGGAGACCTGTTTCCAATGCAAAGGTGTTGGGGATGTTGCAGAGGGTCGAGGCCAGAATGGATGCTATGGAGCGAAGATAGCCCAGAGATCCTGAAGACATCAGTGAACCTGAAACAGAAGAAGCGAAAGAAAATGTTGGAATTATTCCTGATTTGAAGCTCCTCAGAACTGTTTTGGGGTCTGCAGTTAATCCCAGAATTGAAGTGTTGAGTTTTTTAGGGGGACTGAATCCGGAAGAGCTAGTAGACTAGATTAATGAAATGAAAAAGTTCTTCGATTATGAAGAAATGAGCGAAGATAAGAAAGTCAAGTTTGCAGTAACAAAGCTGAAAGGACATGCTGCACTTTGGTGGGATGGAGTGCAGGAAGAAACGAGGAGAGTTGGAAAGCAGCCTATCAAAAGCTGGACTAGAATGATGGCTAAGTTAAAAGGTAAATTCTTGCCTAGTGATTATCAGCTAACGTTGTTTAGGAAAATGCAGAACCTGAGACAGAGGTTGCTGACAGTAAAGGAATACATAGAGGAATTCTACAGAGTGAGCATAAGAGCTGGGCAATTTCAAGACACACCAGAGAAGACTGCCAGATATGTAAATGGCCTCAGACTAGAGATCCAAGATGAGATTGGCCTTCTGTCTCCTAAGACTGTGGAAGAGGCCTACCAGATGGCCTTGAAAGCAAAGGAGAAACTCCTGAGGAAATAGTCTGCCAAGAAGAGAGGTACTTTCCGTGGGAAGTCAGGGTGGTAGAGGGAAGCCTACTACACCCAGAGATGGAGCTAATAGTAGCTCACCTCAGAATGCATCTACAGAGGATGATGCAAGGGGAAGAAGGGGTTCTTACAGAGGAAAGGTAAGAGGAGGCAGAGACAAAGGCAGAGGCAGAGAATTGAGGTGCTATAGATGTCAGCAAGTAGGACACAAGCACTATGAGTGTCCAGAGAATGTGGGTGCTGGTCCAAGAAATGCTGTTGTTGCCCAGGCTAGAGAAGAGGCAAAAATTGAAGAAGAAATTCTTCCAGAGAGGGGAGAATCCTTGGTGGTAAATAAGGTCATGTTGAATCAAGCTAAATAGGTCATTGAGCCTGCACAAAGAAATACTTTGTTTAGGAGCATATGCAAAGTCCAAGGGAAATGCTGCCAGCTAGTCATTGATAGTGGCAGCACAGACAACCTAGTTTCCACTGAGGTAATAGAAAATTTGAAGTTCAAGACAAGGGAGCATCCAAATCCCTACAGGGTGTCCTGGCTGCATAAAAGGCACCAGTTGGTTGTAAAGTAACAGTGTGAGATAGAGCTGCAAATGGGAAAATATAAAGATAAGGTCCTGTGTGATGTAATGCCCATGGATGTGTGTCATATATTGCTAGGTAGACCTTGAAAGTTTGACAGAGCAGTAGTGCATTATGGCAAGAAGAACACTTACAAGTTCTTCAAGGATGCGGTACATCATACATTAATACCCATGGAAGAAGGAGAGCCGTCGAGCAGAGTGATTGATCAAAAGACCTTGTTACTGAGCGGGAAGGAATATCTGCAGCAGATAGAAGAAGAAGAGGTAAGTTTTTATTTAGTTTTCAAACCTAAAGTAGTTCTTATTTCTACAAATATTTCTAATTCTCCAGTAGAAATCCAAGAGATGTTAGATGATTATTGTGACATTATTGCGGATGATTTACCTGATGAGTTACCACCTGTGAGAAGGATCAGTCATCAGATAGATTTTATCCCTGGTTCAAATCTGCCAAATAAGGCAACCTACAGAATGACTCCCAAGGAAAATGAGGAAATTAGGAGACAAGTACATGAATTGGTGGACAAGGGGCTGATCAGAGAAAGTTTGAGTCCATGTGCAGTACCAGCAGTATTGAGCCCAAAGAAAGATGGAGGCTGGAGGATGTGTACTGATTCCAGAGCAATCAATAAGATCACAATCAGGTACAGATTCCCTTTGCCCAGAATTGAGGATTTGATGGAATGTTTGAGTGGTGCTAAATATTTTTCAAAGATAGATTTGAAAAGTGGATACCATCATATTAGAATAAGAGAGGGTGATGAGTGGAAAAATGGACTATATGAATGGATGGTAATGCCTTTTGGGTTGTCAAATGCACCTAGCACTTTTATGAGACTTATGAATGAAGTATTGAAAGAATTCATTGGTAAATTTTTCATAGTATATTTGGATGATATATTAGTTTTCAGCCGAACTAAAGAAGAACATTTAAGGCATCTTAATCATGTCTTGAAGAAGCTGCACCAGGAGAAACTACTGATAAATTTAAAGAAATTCTCATTCATGAAAGAAGAGTTGGTGTATTTGGGGTTTGTTGTTTCTGCAGAAGGATTGAAGATGGACCCAGAAAAGGTTAAGACAATTGTGGGGTGGCCTTCACCCAGAAATGTCTTTGAGGTAAGAATTTTCCATGGACTTGCTAGTTTTTATAGAAATTTTATAAGAAACTTCAGTAAGATCAATGCACCCATAATTGAAACAATAAATAAGAGAAAAAATCCATTTAAGTGGACTTCTGAAGCAGAAAGAAACTTTAAAGTTTTGAAGCAAAAGATAACTAAAAAACCTGTGTTGATTCAGCCTGATTTTACAAAATCATTTCAAGTAAAATGTGATGCAAGTGGAGAGGCCATTGGAACTGTGTTGAGTCAGGATGATAGGCCTGTGGCATATTTCAGTGAAAAGCTGAATGACACCAGAAGAAAGTATTCCTCTTATGAGAACGAATTCTATGCAATTGTGCAGGCACTGAAGAAGTGGAGACACTATTTGATGTCCAGGGAATTTGTATTATATTCTGACAATCATGCTTTGCAGTATATTGTACAGCAGCCCAAGTTGAAACATAAGCATGCTAAATGGGTTGAGTATCTCCAAGGTTTTAATTTTTTTTTGAAACATATAAGTGGCCAAGCCAATAAAGTAGTTGATGCTTTGAGTAGGAGGCACATGCTTGTTCAAGAAACAAACTTTGAAGTTGTAGGATTTGACTTTCTCAAATAATTGTATAAAACAGATCCAAATTTTAAAGAAGCATTTGAGGCATGCGGTAACCCTGTTCTAACAAATAGAAGCCAGTGGCTAGATTATTTCCTGCAGGAGGACTTGTTTTTCAAAAGAAGCCAACTTTGTGTACCAAGATGTTCCATGAGAGAAAATTTGATCAAAGAAAATCATAGTGGTGGACTTGATGGACACTTTGGTACTGATAAGACTTATGAGAAGCTGAGTCACTTCTATTACTGGCCCAAGATGAGGAAAAAAGTGGATAAGTTTGTGAAGAATTGCCAAATCTGTTAGTATGCTAAAGGAAGGACCCAGAATGTAGGATTGTACACTCCCTTGCCTATTCCAGATAGGCCTTGGGACATGGTGAGTATGGATTTTGTTCTAGGATTTCCCAAGAATCAGAGAGGGAATGATGCAGTCTTTTTTGTAGTGGAAATATTCTCCAAAATGGCACATTTAATCCATGCTATAAAACTAGTGATGCCACCCATGTTGCTAACTTGTTTTTCAAAGAAGTTGTTAGATTGCATGGGTTTCCCAAGAGTATTGTTTCAGACAGAGACACCAGATTTGTGGGTCATTTTTGGAGGACACTCTGGAAGAAACTTGGTACCCAACTGAGTTTCAGCTCAGCTTATCATCCCCAGACTGATGGGAAAACTGAGGCAGTGAATAGGAGTCTGGGAAATTTGTTGAGAAGTCTTGCAGGAGAACATCCCAAGCAGTGGGATCATATTTTTCCTCAGGCAGAATATGCATATAATGACTCGCCAAACAGGAGCATAGGGTAGAGTCCATTCCATATTGTTTATGGAATGCACCCCAGAGGAATATCAGAGTTAAGAAATCTGGGAAAGGCAGAGCTAAGGAGTGCAGATGGTGAGGAATTTGCTTCAGAGATCCAGGCCATACATGAAAAAGTGAAACAGCAACTACAAGGCAGCATCATCAAATATAAAAGTAGGGCAGACTTGAGCAGAAAGGAAGTTCATTTTGAAGTAGGAGATTTTGTCTTAGCACACTTGAGGAAGGAGAGATTCCCAAAGAAGCAATATAAAAAATTGAAGTTCAAAAGTATTGGGCCATGCAAGATACTTAGAAAGTTTTCTGCGAATGCTTATGAGATTGAATTACCTCTTGATGTTGGAATATCTCCCATTTTTAATGTTGCAGATTTGTACAAGTATGAGGATGATGGTGGAGAAGAAAGATCAACAGACAAGGAACAGATTGAGTGGAAGGAACAGCTACCTCCAGCACAGCCATTGCAACCAGAGAAGATATTGGACAAAAGAGTGTTCAGGAGGACTAGAGGATGAGAGTACTTTAAATACTTAATCAAATGGAAGGACAAGCCAGAGGAAGATTCCACTTGGATGACTAAAGGAATGTTGCAGAAGATAGGCAGATCAGTGAACGAAATCATGGACAGGAGTCCATGAAGAAGATTTTCCTCGGGAGTTTGATGTAGGGGCATTAGACACTAGCCACCAATGTAGGAGGTTTGTCCACATGTTGTGGCTAGGGGGGTTCGAAATCATCTAAATTGTAAACAGCTAGGTGTCAATACCTCAGCTGACTATATTATTTAGATCAGTTAGAGTCGTAGAAGTCGAATAGTTCAGTTAGTCTATCTGTCATATTTCGGTTAGTTGAACTATTTTAATTAGGCTGTTGATTTTCTAAAACAGTTCTCAAAGAGGAACCGAACAAACAAATTTTCATGTATATAAATGTAATCCCTCGGATGTATATAAAGAGGGGGGAAAGGAAGAAGAGAAAAGGAAGAGATTTCTGCAATAAAACTATGTGTATTGAGCAATTTCTTCCAGTTGAATAAACTTCAAGTCCCGTTGATTTTCAAACTGTCTGAATTTATAATTGTGAAGAATTGTTTAACTATGGGGCAATTGTGTACTGGTAGTTCCGTTTCTCTGTCTTTGATTTCCCGTAAATTGTTTGGATGAACCCTGTGAATTCACCCCACTTGCAAGTGAGGTCAGAGTAGGAAAGTCATTGTCATCGATCTCTATTTTATGATAATAGAAATCCCGCTCAATAAAGAGAATTACATTTGTTTGTTGGTAATTATAATTCCCAACCCGAGTAGCAAACCTGAGTTGAGGCATACAAAGGAGAATGCAAACCCGACGTGAACCTTGGTCAAGCCTTGTACCAAAACCACCAGTGGATTTGTGGAGGTAGATTGCCCATATCGCACCGCTTTTGCAGGTTGAGTGGTATTCCTAGAATTGGAGCGATTCCATAGAACCGTCGACACGTGGCAAGGGTGGAGCCACGAAAATTGTTGTTCAAAGCACGCCATCGGACGTTAACATTCGTACCAGGATGCGGAGCGATATGCGTATATGCCGTTGATCTAGGAAAGAGCCATCAGACGATGGTCTCTTACTATAAATGCGCGGAAGATAACGAGGGTGTCGACATTAATATAAAGTTTTGAAGATTTAAACATTTCTTATAAGGTTGGCAGTATAATACAAAGCCAAGAGATTTATTTAACTTTTCAAAGGTGGTTGACGATATTTATTTATCAAATGATATTTATTTATCAAATTCCTTGAATTCGATAAATAAAATCCAAAGAAGAAAAGAGAAAGTAGACCACGTGGAGTAGAGAACGAGGTTCCAAAGGGAAATGCTAACAGAGTCACGTCTACAGATAACCATCTCTCCTTAGGGGTCCGAATTCAGTTCTTGTTGATGTCATTTTGAAGGAGTTATTTTAACATTTCAAGAAGTAATTAGGACTACTACCCTTGTCGAGAATTATAAATGCAATATTTACACCAACATTTAAATTGTCAATCAGGGTTAGTAAAATTATAGGTGTAGCACAATATTTGGCAGAAGAAGTCCTCGAGGATCTGTGGAATAAAAATCAAGCTCTAAAAAAGGCACCATTCAGGAAAAGGAACAAGATTATTCAAAGAAAATTAATCATGTTATGAATCTACTTCTGGCTTGTCTTCTTGGTTGAGTGAATCCTAGAGCAGGTCTACCTCAATTATCCAGGGGATAAGGGAATGTAGATTCCACTCAAACTGAAAAACCATTCAATAAATAAAAGGGTGCAATTCTGCCTTCAAAACCTCTTAAAATATTATTTGATATGTTGGAAAGAAGGAAAGCACGAAATAAAAATAAGAAGCATCAACCAACTTCATTCCAACTAACATAAGGAAACCATTGAATAATATAAAAGGAATATGTTGCAAATGGTTATGGTGCATTCCTACAAAATTATTCCCTTTCTTCTTGGCAGTTTGAAGATGTTGTTGTGAAGCCGAAGATAGTTAAGAAGGAATATCTTGTGTAGGTTTAGGTTGGCTTTCCCTATAAAACAAAAAGTGTTCCCATGACTGTTTTCTTTTCCTAAGTTCCTCAACAACCAATAATTTAATAATATCCTAATGATATAAGCTATACTGTGATGCAACTGCATGGTTTGTATCCTATCTGACATCTTAGTCAAGCTCTTCAGTAGAAATAATGGTAGGTTGATGGTCTTCAAACCTACAATGTGAAACAAAAACCTCATGTGATAATGAAAAAAATACTATACCCATCCCATTCATTCTTGAGATAAGTGTTTGGAATCCATTTAGCCCAATTAGGGTCTCTGTGTTCATATTTTATGAAACTATTGAGGTCTCCTCCATTGATGACTTGAATTTTGAACCATTTTTCTCCTTCCTATGGAAGGTGGAAAGCTTCAGCAATAGACTCTACTAATACTTGAAATTTGAGGCCATAGCTATTTGCTTCTTTCCCATCAAATGAGAGAGAAAATTCCTTAGCTACTACTAGATGAGAGCTTCCTATTTTTGAAAAAAAAGGATACCACTCTGCCTAAACAGAGGACCTCCTCACGTTCGGATTAGCATCAACTACATCAGCTCCTTGGGGTTCAATGCATTTTATTTTTCCTCCTTTCTTAGTCATATTTAACAATGAAGAAGATTGGTGGCTATAATCTGATAGGTATCAAGATTCGAGGAGCTCACCTAACATGTGTTGACATATTTGAAATAAAACTATCTGAATCATCTCCCTCTCCAAGATGCTCACTAGAACTTCTCATTCACCAATATCTAAACTCGAAACTAATGGTTTTCCCTTTATTCCGGTGATTTAAAAATATTTGTTGGTTCACCTTTCCTGCATGATATTTTTCATAATGGGAAATATCTTAGACCGTATAACACACATTGTGGAAGTAATGATTAACTTCAGTTGGCTACCCTGTTTCAGATTATATGCTACAAGTGGTTGGAGCTAGATGGAGCTGGAGCTGGTAGTCACCTCCATCCTATTCATATGACATGCCTTAAATTCCAGCATCATTCATGCATGATCAAATGAAATTGTCATCACATTAATTTGCAGATGCACGATCTACCTTGACACCAGATATGTACCTTGACATGTGGATATAACGAATTAGATTGATAGAGGACAAACAACAATTGTATTTTCTTAACTGTAGATTGACACCTAACACTTTACGTATGCCGACAACTCAACTCAACATCACCCAATGTAGACCTTTCCTATCATGTGACATAGATCATAATAAAAAGGTTTAAACCTTGGTTAATATCAGGAACATGTGGCTAACACAAAATCGGAATGCACTTTTTTTATTTTTTAAAAATAGGGGAGGTTACTGGAATTTCTAGTAGCATTGAGTGAATTAAAAGAAGACATAAGACAGAATCAAAACACACAATCCAATAGGGCTAAAACAGACACTACCAAAAATTTTGGTAGCATTTTTTTTTCTTTAAATTTACAAATTTGTTTCCTAAAAACAAAAATATTAAAACGCACTCATGAATTTGCATATAATTGTGCTAACAAGAGCTACCAATGTGTAGAATGTGATTCTATAGAAGGGCTAGCAAGAATTATTTTCCGCTAGTTGTTCCTTTTCCAACATCAAAAAATGGATTCAATTAACCATATTACTTATTATTTTCATAATTAGATGTATTACGGATATATATGAAATCACTAGCACTATCATAGAAAACATAAATGAGGAGACTTCCATATGTGATGATTGATCCAACGTATGGAAACATTGAGAAGTAGATTTATGACAAGAGGGTTCTCCTAGAAAGAGGGTGTGGATTACGAGAAAAAATTTTATCCATTCATTAAATGGTAATATTATTTGGTTTGAGCATAGAATCATCTAGAGTAATTGATCTTTTAGAGGGAGGATTACATATATTATTAAGACATCCAGGACCATTCCAGATGACTAGAAGAGCTTATAGTTACGAGGAAGCATGAATTCATGCACAATGGAAGGAGAAAACTTCCAATAAGATGTCATGGGGTAAGATTGTAAGAATAGATGCTCAAATAAAGGAGGTATCTAGGATATGTAATACTTACATTAGGGGACCTTGTTAGATAGTTAGATACGATTAAGTGATAGAGGGAGAAATGGTGGTGGAGGGGGGAGGCATGATTTCCATATAAGGATATACTTCAATGCTAGAGGGAGAACCCAATAATGATGACTAGAAATAGGTTACAGTGATGTATCTAATGAAGGAATCTAGCTATTTTGTGGTTTACCCAAGACATGGAATGAAGCATGTGCTAAGGTTCCTATTATGAAACCAGCTCCAAAGTTAGAAGAAAAGAGAGATCAAGGCCTTAGAAATAAACCACATCGAGGGGGTAACCTCCAATAAATTACATAAATGAACAATTATTAGATTATACAAATGATGAAACCTCCCTTCTATATATAGGAGTCCATGGGGCCACAATGTAATCCTAGCCGACCTAACAATAATAATGTCAGTGCAAAATAATAATAATATGGGGGTTACAGGGGTACAACAATAACAATAAGGGGGTTACACTAACAATAATAAGGGACTATACTAGTAATATAGGGACCTAACATGCTTCTCTCCTTCAAAAAAGTGTTGTCCTCAATTCTTGAGTAGCTCCAGTGCTTCTGTATAAAATTCTCATCCTCCCATGTAGAATATTTAGTGGGTAACTTCTTCCATTTGATGAGATACTTTGAAATTGATCGATTTTGTAGTTGTCTAGTTCTTGTTTTTGTGATTGCTTCAGGTTCCAATATGGTTTGTCCTTCGTCATCATGTTCTGAAAATCTTGTTTGAACTGGAATTTTGTCCACTATAACCTTCTTTAAGCATGAAACATGGAAAACTGGATGCACTAGAGAAGAAGCAAGAAGCTCCAATTTGTATGCCATAGTACCAATATTTTGCAACATCTTGTAAGGACCATAGTACTTTGGTGATAATTTATTATCCTTCTTAGCTTGCTTGAGGAACATTTTTTTTATGGCTATAGCCATAAAAATACCCAGTCTCATACATCAAAACTTCTCTCACTGCGATGTTGATCCGCCTGTTACTTCATTCGATTTTGTGCCAAATTTAGGTTATCCTTTAAGAGTTGCAGAAATTCCAGTTGATGCTCGATGTGATCTTCCACTGCTTGACTCTCGAATATTCCCTTAAATTAGATGTGATGGACGGTGGATGATATCCATAAAGTACCATAAATGGGGTCATTTTTGATGCAGTATAGAAGTAAGTGTTATACCACCAATCAACGAGAGGTATCCACTTGACCCAATGTGCTTTCTTATCAGATACAAAAAAGCGAAGATATCCTTCGAAATATTTATTCAATATATTTTTTCACCATCAGATTGAGGATGCTAAGATGATCTATGAGCTAGTTGAGTAGCCAAACAAGAAAATAATTACGTCCAAAACATTTCTTGTAAAAATGAGATCTCTCTCACTTACAATATTCTTCGGGTTTCCATGTAGTTTTTGAATTGTTTCCATAAATGCAGTAGCAACTGTACTTTATTTAAATGGATGAGATAATGCACAAAAGTATGCATACTTGGTAAGTCTATCAACTACCACCATGATGACACTACTTCCTTTGGACTTAGGTAAACCTGTGATAAAATCCATTGAAATCTCCTCCCAATGTTAACTTGGAATGGATAAAGGTTGTAGAAGACCCAGGCTCTTAATTGTCTCAACTTTATTTTTCTGGAAAACTAAACATTCCGCCACAAAATTTTGAATATTTGATTTAAGTCTATCCGACAAAAATTCTTTCTTCACCCTGTGGTAAGTTTTTAAAAATCTCGAGTGTCCTCGTAAAGGAGATGTGTGCAATTTGAAAAGAAACTTTTGTTTTAGTTGGGAATTCTTGCAAATATATAAGAGATATTTGTACCATAAGGAATCATTTTTCCAACTAAATGTATTAGATGTACTAGGATATTGCTACAAATTTTGAATGACTGTCCACACTTTTTCATCCTTCTTCCATTCATCCCTTGCTTTGCTTATACAATCTGGTTGGATAATAGAAATGGCACAAAGCAATGATTCCACCTCTTCATCCTTTCTTGAGAGTGCATATACAACAACATTTAACTTCCATTTTTTGTAGATGATTTCAAAGTCATAACCCAACATCTTTGTGACCCATTTTTGCTGCTCTTTTGAAGATACTCTTTGTTCCAAAAAGTGTTTAAGACTATTATGATCAGTTTTTACCTTGAAGTGTCTTCCCATTAGGTAAGGTCACAATTTCTTTAGTGCATGTAGTATTTTCAACATTTCCTTATCATAAATAGCCTTTAGTAAATAATTTCCTTTGATTGGATGACTTTCAAAAGCAATGTATCTTCCTTCTTGCATTAAAACAACACCAATTCCATTTCCTAAGGCATCACATTCCACAATAAAGGTTTTTTTGAAGTCTGGCGTAGCTAATAATGGTGCTAGGCACATTGCCTCTTTAATATGTTCAAAGGCCTTAGTTGCTTCAGGAGTCAATGAGAATGCATCTTTCTTCAATAATGTTATTAGAGGTGCTGCTATTATCCCATAATTCTTAATAAACTTGCGATAATACCTTGCGAACTCGAGAAATCCACGGAACTGCTTTATGGTTGTGGGTACTTTCCATTCCTTAATGGATTTAATTTTTTTGGGGTCTACCTTAACCCCCTCGTGAGATACAATATGACCCAGATATTCACCTCCTATACTCCAAAGAAACATTTGGATTTTTTTCCATATAATTGTTTCTCCTCCAATAGTTTGAGCACCGTGTCAACATGTTGAACATGATCCTTCCAAGACCTGTTGTAGATTTGTATATCCTAAAAAATTACTAGCACAAATTTTCTATGGAAGGGTTTCAAAATGGAATTCATAAACCCTTGAAATGTAGATGGTTCATTGATAAGGCCAAAAGGCATGACCAAAAATTCATAATGACCCTCATGAGTTCGAAATGATGTTTTCAGAATATCTTTAGTCTTCATTCTAATTTGATGATATCCTAAATGAAGATCCAACTTGGTAACATAAAGTGCTCCATGTAATTCATCCAATGATTCATCAATCACAGGAATGGGAAATTTATCTTTAATAGTGAGCTTATTGATCTCCGTATAATTCAGACACATCCTCCATGATCCATCCTTCTTGTGCACCAATACTACTGGAGCAGAGAAATAAATTTGACTAAGTTGAATTATACCAACCTCTAACATTTCTACAATCATATGTTCAATTTTTCTCTTTTGGACATAAGGATATCTGTAAGGCCTAATGTTTGGAGGAACACTTGCTAGAATAAAATGAATAGCATGATCATGATCACGAATAGGTGGGAGTCCTTTGGGAGTTTCAAACACCTTGGAATGATTTCCCAAGACTTTTTTGAGATCTCGAGAAATACATGATTTTGATGTTGGAACTTCTAGTGAGTATAATTGTGCAATTACACCTTGTTTTTATTTCTTTAAAATCTTTTTCATGACATTATATCTTGTTATCTTTCTTGGCTTCCTTGTGATACCTCTTAATTCGATTTCCTTTCCTTCCAAAAAAAATTTCTTGAAAATTTCTTGAAAATTAAAAGCTACTGGCCCCAAAGATTGTAACCATTGTACTCTTAGTGCAACATCAACGCCTCCAATTGGGATGGAAAGCACTGGACTATTAAATAAATATTCCCCCATGGATAGCTTGATATTATGGCATTTTCGAGAGCAATTTATAGTTCTTCCATTTGCACCCATCACTTGACATTATGGTGTTTGGTATAGGAAACAATTCAGTTCCTTGGTTACCTTACAATGAATAAAATTATGGGTAATCCCAAATCAACCAACACTATTACCTTTTTATTCTTGATATGTATTTCTATATTGAGATTTTTAGGAGTGGTAAATCCTGCCACTGCATTACATGATATGGTCGGACTCATCTATTTTTCTTCTAGGGTTGGTTCCTAGTGTATATCCTCTTCTTTTGAAGTTTCTTGTTCATTTTCTTCCTAGTCTTCACAATCTATGTAAAATAATTTCTTCTCAGGACACTTATGACCTTTAGTGTATTTTCTATCACAACTGTAGCAAAGCCCTTTTTCTCTTTTTTCTTCCAATTGTTTTCGTGTAAACCTTGTAGGTTGTGGAAGTCTAAGAGTAGAAACACTTCCATCTTTATAGATGTGAGTGGTAGGCTTCCTTGCCACCATAATTTTACATTCAATTTATCTTGCCAACCTGAATGCCTTCTCCAATGAATCAAGTTCCCAAACACAAACTTCATGTTGTATTTTATCCTTTAAAGTCTGTATTAAGATATCAATCCTGTGTTCCTCTCGAATATCAATTACCCTTATATTCAATTATTGGAATTCCTCAATGTGCTTGACCACTGAACCCTTTTGTTTGAGATTTATCAATTGTCTAAAGAAGGTGTTTCTCTTTGTATATTCATAATGTGTTATCATTTCCTCTATAAAAATTGACCAAGTGACAATTTTTTTACGGGAGAAAATCCATCTATACCATACAAATGTATTTTGTTATAAATGTAAAGTTACAATGCGTACCTTTTGTGTGTTTTGCATATTATTGAGATAAAAATATTTCTCCATCTGTAGTATCCATGTTACAGGATCCTTGCCATCAAACTTCCTCATATCCATATTTGGAATATGGTGGTTCTTCAATCCGACATTAGAGTTTATGAAATCATGATTAACATTTATTTTTTTCCCATCATGAGTTTCCTCTACTATCTTTTCACCATTAGGAATTATTTCTTTTATCAACTTTGACAAACCATCCTTCAAACCTTCCATGTCCTCATTTAAACCTTCCATTTTTTCTTCCATAACATTATTCAAAAAATCCAAATTTTCTTCCATAACATTCTTCAAACCATCCATCGTATCTTCCACACTTTTCTTCAAAACATCCATTTCATATTTTGTTTCTCTTTGCGAGAGAAAATTTTGGTTCACTTTTTCTTGTAATTTTGATATGTCATGTTGCATTTCTTCATCTTCATAAGCCATAGTAGAGTCTTATGAAGGCTTAATGGGTGTTGAATTCCTTTTAGGAGGAATTTTAGAACCCAATACTGATATCTATTATACAATATGCCCTTGGAATCGATTCAAATTGATTCTTCAAACAAGACTTATGCAATTCAAAAAAACAGATACACAAGTTTTCTTAATTTTGAGGAGCTCAATATTGAAATTGAATTATCTCGATGATTTCAGATCTTCAATATCTGAAATTCATCCATGTAGTAGCACTCTAAATATTCTTTCTAATGACACAATTCTGACCTAATTTGGATTCTTCAAGGCAAATTTATGCCCACTCTCCCACAATGACCTAGTTATGGATTGTTTCAATGGAGCGAAGATGTACAACGTACGACATGTCACTGTTTCATCCTTCGACTCTAAAATTGATACAAAAGAAACTAAATTCCATTTACATGTAGCCACATTTTGCAGAATTCCAATCTGACACTCAGAGAGAGAGTTATGATGATTTTCAAACGGTCACGTCTTTGAGATGAAATTCGGAAGCCTAAAACAACCCTAACTTCCACAAATCATATATATGAAAATATTGCAAGCCAAGATTTGAAATTTATATAGGAGGTTCCACAATATTTTTTCCTCTTCATGTACTAATTTTAGCTTTTGAACCTTCATAGAAAAAAATTTATAGAGGACATTCCACGATGACCTATTTTAAGTGAAATTTGAGTGCCTAAAAAAATTCTGAATGCCATAGATCATATCTCCGAAAATATTGCAAACCAAGATCTAAAATTTTTCCAAGACATTCCTTAGGATTTCGGCTTCACTCTGTAAATATTCAGCTTATGAACCTTATTCTAACAATAGTTATAGCTAAAATTCCATAATGACCTTTTTGGAGTAGTGAAACCCTAGAATCCAAAGCTCTGATACCAAATGTTATGAAACCAACTCAAAAAATAGAAGAAAAGAGAGATCAATGCCTTATAAATAATCCACTTCGAGAGGAAAACCTCCAATACATTACATAAATGAACAATTCTTGGGTGATATGAACGACAAAACCTTCCTTCTATATATAGGTGTCCATGGGGCCACAATGTAATCCTAACCGACCTAAAAATAGTAATGTAAGGGAACAATAATAAAAATATGGGGGTTACAGGGGTACAACGATAACAATAAGGGAGTTACACCAACAACAATAAGGGACTATAATAGTAATATAGGGACCTAATAGTTCCTCTGTGTTATAGTTTTATATGGTTTGAGAGACGTCTCAGGTGGTGAACCGCGGCTGCAGGGATGTACTGATCTAGATTAGGTTGGGAGTAAAAAGGAAAGAAATAGCACCTCAGGGTGTTTCTACATTGGATGGGCTATGATTTCTTATTTTATTAGTAAGTAAATTATGTCTCTTTCAATACAACATAGGAAAATTATATTGCAGCTAGTGTCACAAGTTATGAAGTAATGTGGCTTCAAAATCTTCATGTAGGACACTTTGATCAGGTCACTTCATCTGAGACATGGTGTAGAAGGGGGTAGTGAATCTCTAGTACATATGCACGACATTATCACCAAGCCTCTGTGCAGATATTTTTTTTAATACTTAAGATACAAGCTTGATTCGATGCAAAATGTCTCCCATATTGAGAGGGAGTGTTGATGTATTTGCAGGATAAACCAAACCATATCCTAAGAATATAGGTGGACATGGTTAGGTAATGTTGATCTGATTGGGTGAGATGCATATATCCACCTAAGTAGGAATGAAATAATTTTCTTGAGTCATGTTGATTTGACCAGTGGTGAATGGCCTAGGGAAATTTCAAAACAAGATAAATCTTCTCCTGAGAATCCAAAAGGATCTGGCTCGGTCATGTTTATTTGATCATAGTAGATAGATGGAATTCACCTAAGTTTAGGTTTTAACCATGTACATAAATTACTTGCAGACAAATTCTAAAAATATAAAATAAACATTTTCAAGAACATAAAACATAAAATAAATATACACAGAGATTTTCCCCTGGATCCCAAAATCATGACTACCATGCTGATTTTTCATTATATCCCTTTCAATGTTACAATACATATATATACATGACGAATAATTCATAAACCCTATTTCGTTGACCATGGATTATAACATAACCATACTTCCGTCGACCAAATATTCAAAATACCATGGGCAGAAAACCATCATGCCAAAAACCATGTGGAAAATCCATGGAAAAAACCATATGTAGGTCTTCCCACCTATTATAGGGTCCAAAAAAATTTCTTGGGGCATTGCCCCAGATCGCCATGTAGGGGGGCTACCATCGCCCTAAAAACCTCCCGAAAGGGGGTTTGGGGGGGGTGGTGGGGGGGGGGGGGGGGTGGTTGCGCCCCCGTATGACCCCCCCACGTGTGTGACTAGTTGTGGAAATAATATAACACACACCCAACACTGTGAAGCCATAAATGAATTTTTCTAGGGCCATTATGATTTTCCCAAGGGTGAACTATCCAAGGATTGATCTGCTCCTAAGAATCCATGAAATTATTATGTTGGGTCATGATGATTTGACGAGAGGATATTGATACATCTACATAAGGATCAATAAAGGACTTTGGACAGGGGTAAATGGCCTAGGATACTCACATCACCTACTATAGGATGGACTGATTTATAGACATGCCTGCGAAACATTTCCTAATCTATAATGGTTAGATATATAGACATGCATTAATAGAGTAATTACTTGAACTTTTCTTATGGATGAAAAATTTGAACTAAGGGGAAATTTTTGCATCTAAGGAGAATTTTTCCCTTGCCAAGAGGGAATTTTGATTTTTTCTGTAGCATCACGAGATATTATCGCATCCCAAAGAGGTCTCCAAGTGAAGCTAAGAAAATAAAAATTAATATATATTTTGGGCACAAGGTCGGCCCAGGAAGACAAGTCGCCCTAGCTCATAAAAGGTTTTGTCCCTTGGGTTAATAAAACCCATTTAACTTGTATATAGAGATGATGAGTCATTTAATTTTTACCGCCTTTTAAGAACAAGTCTTCTTAAATAGAAAAGGAAGGAAGCCACAATGAAGGATAGAGTTTTTTGAGATCTAGGGAAGCATAGCAAGGAGCCACAAACAATAGGCGAGAATATTTAAGTTTTTATGGTCGAAATAATTATTGAGGTAGCTATTTTGTGGGATTCCAAAGGAAATTAGGAAACCATAATGATGCAAGAGATAGGAACGTAGTGATCGTAGGGCAAAAAAAATAAAATTTTAACTAGCGTTTATTTGGTAGACAAGTAGACCCAATTACAAATAAAATGGGAGACCAACATTGATTTCATAGTTTGACAAGAATTGATTTAATATTTATAGAGTGTGGTAAATAATTTACAGTTTGATCAACATTGATATAATAGTTTGACCCTAAATTATATTTTTTGGTTCTAGCATAGTGGTATTTATCATTAAAATATCTCCAAGACCCCAATGATCATCTCCAGTGCATAAATCCTTATAATGATAACTAAATCACATGTTTCTATGAAATATTTACTTTGCATGACCTAGGTGGTGGTTTTTGAATGTATGTATAATTCATTAGCCCTAAAAGTATATTTTATGTATAATGACATTGGTTTGTCTTCTAAAACCTATGGTAGGTTCACAAGAGTCATTCTAATTTCATAAAAAATCCATACATCATGAAAATTGTAGGCGAAAGATTCCCTTTATAGTAAATCTATAATTTCATATCTTGTGTGTAAACCATGATTTCTAAAATAAATTTAAGTACCTTATGACGTACTTTGTCTCCTTGTAGCATGCCCAAATACCTAAGAAACATTTATAGTGTTGTAATATCCCTAGTGAAAATTCAATGTTATAAAATTTAATAAACGAAAATAATAACCATGGTCATAAGACACGTATTCCAAGTTGAATATTTCAAAAATCATCCTAGTGTGGGTGTTCATATGGTTCATTATGGCTATGGAAATTGGAAAAGGAAATGGATAAGGCTTTGGAAAGGAAAAGTGGGATTTATTGGCATTTATTTATGAAAATAGTGGAAACTTGGAGAAATGGAAGGTGAAAGGTCACAATTGCATGTGATGAGGAAAATGAAGGAAAATAATGGAAAATTGAATAAATTAGAGGTCTCATTAATAAAAACGATTTTGAGGATCAGTTCGCAGATTTTCGTCATTTTAGTTTTGGAGATCTCATTCTATTTTCTCTCTCTCTCATACACTTGGACATATAGAGTTTCTTGGAGAAATCTTGGACAGTGTGGAATACTTTGAGTTTTGGAGCAAGAAGGAAAATTAGGAGTAGGAAATCACAAGAGGACATCGGGATCAATGGCTACAATGGGTTTTTCTTGCAGGTACTGAGTTGCATGTATGTTTTCGCACTAGTTTTTTCATGCATGACATATGCATTTTTTTTTTTGGTCATGATCTATCATTGGCATGGGGAATTTCCTATATTGGCGGTGGATTTTCCTAGCCTTACAATTTCTTAGATATCTAAGGTGTTGTGGGTTCATTTCATTGTTTTTTTTCCTGGTTGGTTCTCACGTTCCTTTAGCTATGGGTTGAGTTACTAGTTCTTGGAGCCTTGGTTGGACAAACACTCTATAGCCTTGTAAGAACTTGGGTTGAGTTACTAGTCCTAGAGCCTTGGTTGGAAAAATGCTTTGGATCCCTCGGTGGGTTGGCTTATTATTCCTTGAGCCTTGTTTGGACAGAATCTCTAGAGATCGACAACAACTATGGGTTGAGTTACTAATCCTAAAGCCTTGGTTGGAACAAACACTATGGGGCCCTGCACAACTTAGGTGGAAACCAATCTGGTGATGGTTTATGATGTCTAAATGGGAGGTGGAATCCCTGGTTGAGGGTTGAGGTGGTTTTTCCCCTGGAAGCACTAGTTTGGTATTGATTTATGTGTTTATGAGAACCCATATTCATACTTGGAATATGGCATAGGGGTTACTCGCTAAAGAGAGATTTGAATCAGTCATGTCTCTATTTGGGTGGTACGTGGAAGTCCAATACTTGGTTTCATTTTTCTTACGTAAATAAAATCTATTTCCAATTGTATTAATGGGTAAATGTGCTTGTTATTATGCAGCTAATATGCTTATTCTATGTTTTTCATATATATTGTTTATATGTTTGTTATGAATGTGTTCTATGACACTGATAGTGTATGCCTCTCATCATATTTTTACCTGTAAATGAATGAATAAGGAATTTCTGACTTAACAGGTGATAATGAAGCTAATGTGATTAGGCAAGAATGTTTCTTAACAATTCTTAGATAAGTATGAGACCCTTATGCTAAGATCTGTTTTTTAAGCATATAGATTACATATTTGTGACATGTTTTATGAACTTCTTATCATGGCTAGTAGGGGTCCAGTCATGTCCATCTTCAAGTTATTTCATTTACATCATTATTTTTTTTTATATTTCATTTATAGAAGTTTCATAGATTTCTTGGCAGTGACCTGAGCCTTGGGCATGAAAATGTGGCAGATAAATCAGAGTCTTAGGCACAAGACTACTTGGTAAATTTATGAGTCGCATGCATGACCATGCTGCGTGAGAAACTAAAGGTTTATATTTGCACTCTTTCACATATCAGGGGAGCAACTCAGGGATTGATGCAGTAAAAGGTTAGTTTGACTCAACGGCTAGCTTCTTGGAAGGCTTGGATTGCTCCAAGGTGTCCTATAGCATGTGCATAAGGTTTGTGTTGTTGTGCTTCGTTGATTCCACTTCCTTAACTCACACATAGGGAGTTGAATCATATCATAGTAACTCTTCGTCACATGTTTACCCCCGTTGGTGGGTTACTTGAGTAGGTGTGGGAGGAGGGTGTTACCCGTGCACACACTAATGTAATTACAACTATAGGGATTTTTTTTATAAGGTTTATGTGCTATTTTTGGAAATTTCTCATGGTCAATAAGATTGATAAAATTATTCAATTTATGCCCTAACATACTAGTATGGCTTTCATTGAATTTGGATAGGATGTTGAAAACCATCTTTATTTTGTAAAACATTGTAATTATGTGCATATGACACATATTGTAAATGATTCCCTTTACATATAATGTGGTACATTTTGGATCATGTGAATACTCGATGAGCCCATAGAGCATTTTTCTAGCCCTAAACCATTGATGTTCTTCATACAATTTCCAAGACTGAAATAGCCACCCTTGCTATTAATATATTCATAATTTTATTTATAAGATGCTAGCACAACAATTATTTACTTTATATTCGTTGTTTTTGAACCTATTGCATTGCAAAAGAGCCTTAAATCATGCCTTTAAATCAATTACATTATTCTCTCTCCTAAAAGTATGTCTATGGATTATGTCGTGGTCTATGGCCTTGCAAATTCACCATGATGTGGAGAGGTTAAATTTATTTCCTGAGTCCCTACCAATAAACCCAAAACTATCTTGGCTCTAATGTATTTAATTTGTCGCCATTGGTAATTTTTTTACTACCACTCATGGTTGAAATTAGATTCTTATTTCATTTATGAAATAAAGATAATATAGATTTATATATGACCAATAATCCCCAAAGGAAATTATAAAGCCTAAAAGCTATAGTTATTCACTATAAACAATGATCTTAATTCTAATAATCATGCTTTATGTTCCATGATATGGTACATGATCCTTAAAAGTTAATGTGGTAACTTAATAATTTGAATTTGAATTTTGATTATGGAGCATGAATTGGCCCATGAAAAGCATCCTTGGTGTGGTGGTCTACGACCCTCGAAAAAACCATTAAGCTATATTAACCATCACTATTAAGGAATGATCTAAGGGATCACCATATAAACTTTATAAGCTAAATAATTTTCTAACCCCATCCTAACCCTCAAACACAAAAAAAACCACAAAATTTGAATTAGCTGATACATTTACATGATTAAGCCACCTAAGACACTATCACAATGGTAATCTAATCATGGTTTTATTATTCCCTTTTAGAGATCATTGAAAATTTAACATTGGTTCATCTTTATAATATTATCTAATCCTTTGCATTATGCATAATCCCTAATTTGAAAATAACCAATAACCCTGAACCTTTTTATTTTTATTAATTTTATAAATATTTCAAATAAATTAATTAAGCCATTAATTGATAATTTTATTTGGTATTTAATTAAAACAGAAAATTAAAAAAAATTATAATTTTCCATTATTAAAAATAAAAACAACTTATCATAAATATTTCTATGTTCGTGTAGATTATATTTTTTTTTACAATTTTGGAACCTAAATCGTAACCATCGCACTAATTTTCTCAACTTTGATTAGTAATAAATATCAGAGGAACATTGTTTAAAAATGATAATTTCTATTTCAATAATGGCTTATTCATTTGAATCTTTGAATTGGGTTTATTTTGCATTTTTATTGAATTAAGTAAATATGTTGATATGTTGGTGGGAGTATGCATAAGACGTTATGAAATTTATAAAATAAATTATTTTTATAATTTATAATGTAATGATGTGTAAGTTTTGAGGATTAGTTTAATTGATTAAATTTTTATTATTAAATAATTTTTTCTTTTGGAAAGTTACTAATCCAATTTTGTGAACAGTCTCATGCAAGACTGAGAAAATAATCTCTTCAAGTAAATCTGGTTTGTACAAGTATTTTCTTGTGAATATATGTGGTGCAAATATCACTCCCCTTTAGATGGATCGACGTTCAAGTAGATATGCGATTAAAAAAAAAATTGCAATGTCATGTTGGATTTTTGTGTGGGCTAGAAGATTTATTTAGTTTTTGTAGATTCTATAAAGAAAACATTAAAATTTATTTTTCTATAATAAAAAATTTAAGTAAATAATATTATATTTTTTAATTTAATAATATTAGTATTTTTTTTAATTAATAATATTAGTACTTATTTTTTAATTATATGTGATTTTTTTTCAAATTACACTTTGTAATTTTTTCCTTGATAAAACCTGGCAATATACGATTTTGAACAAATTTCGATAAAATAACCCGGAGTATAATGATTGGACAAAAAAAATCATGCTTTGATACATTTTCCTTTATATCAATATAATTCCATATAATAATATGTCAATGTAATAATAATATCAATGTAATTCCACGTAATAATAGTATAGAGTCCCATTTTTTTATAAATAATAAAAATATAGATAATTTATAAAATAAATTATTTTGTATAACTATTTTATTATAATCATTTACATGTATTCAACACATATTTTTTAAGTTACATGTACCGAACAAATATTTTTTATCATTTTATTATTTTTTATTTAATAGGTACATGTTTCTAATATTTCCATACTCATGTATATGTTTTAAATATTTTTTTCTTCGTACCCACAACCATTCAAATTGTCAGTGTAGTCAATTACAACTCAAGATGTTGCAGGAGAAGATAGATAAACTGGAGAAAAGGAAAAAGGTAGGATCGAATACGAGGTATTGTTATTTAGTTTTTTTTCATTTTTATTAAAATATATTCAAATTTTATTATTATTTTAAATTATATCTATTTTGTTTTTATGATTAAGGACATGGTTGGTGAGTCACTAACGTTGAAGGAATTGCAACAACTTGAAAAGCAACCACAGAAGGCTATAAGAATGATTTATAATAAAAAGGTAAATTAACATAAATATAATCTTCGTATTTATTATCTTCATTTAATTACGAGTATAAGTTAATTATTAGTTTTAATAGTCTTCATACTATTTTCAGATGAAAATAATATCACAATGTTCCAAATCATTACTGAAAAAGGTACATTCAATATTTTTTTTATTAATACAATTTTTTTATTTTTTTTAATTCATATGGTAGCTATAAATATCAATATAATCCAATTAGACCTGACTATTTTTCTGAAGTATTTATATTCTTTATATATATATATAATAAAAAATGGATTTAAGTTAAATGGCTCTTCAGGTGAGAACCTGGAGAGTGTATACATACATACACACACTCTGATCATCGAATCAAATGAGCCTAAATTATATAGGCTTTTACACTAACGGGATGGTTTCAACCACTCCCTCGGTATCAGGATATGAGATCTATGATTAGAATCTTAATCCTATATTTATCATAACAACAACCTAACTATGGATTTCTTGATTAATTCCAACACTCACCCTTAATGGAGAAATGGTACTAAACAATAACATATGCCTGCTCGTCTAGTCTCAGCTAGGCTTACAATAAAAACATGAAAAAAATTTGGTAACAGAGGTCTTCATTTTGGTCTTTATGCTTGTGAGACCATATTTGTTCATTCATGGATGAGGCTCCATCTTCACTTTCTTTGCCATGAGATAGTGATGTATCTTCGCCTCATTTCTTCCCTAGTGATTGAAATCTTGAACGCTTATCCTCGCCCTTTTGAAAATTATGACAGGCTTAATAGGAAACTATTTTCTCTCACCATTTCTGGTGTCACGCATGTAAATTTCAGCAATGCTGTCATCTGCACACACATAAATATTGATGAGATTATCACATTTTAAATTCTCTCCAGCTCT